>CP125836.1:34479844-35104844 GCA_030408175.1 Trifolium repens | reverse complement strand
TCGACAAGGATAAACGTTTGTTTAAGGCATGCGAGATGCGTCTAAGTGCCATTTTGGAAGTAATGTTAACGTATAAGGAACCGATTCAGGGGAATTGGAGATTTGGATAAGGGAGTCCAACAGAAGTAGATGGTTTAGTTTGGCAAGTGCCAAGACTATGAGGAGTGTAATTACCAACCGGAGGTGGGGGTGGTATTATTTAAGTCGTGATTGGAAATAGATCCGTATGTGAGCAGACGGTTCGGCATATTCATTGAGTCGCGGACTGATGGATAGTGGTAAGGTGGGAAAATCTTCTAGAAGAGAAGACAACTTGTTTGGAATGAAATAGTTTTGGTGGTAATTGTCGTGGTGGCACTGTACTACTATTGGATGATACTCCACGGATACTTCAAGAGTGGAAGCATGAGAGCTTATGCGACATGTGTTGAGCGTTGTGTCTTACGACTTTAATCTTGTATTCGTAAGAGATCGAGGGAAACGTGTGGGAAAACCTCGAAGGAAGTGTTGGACCATTGTGCCTCGGAGGACCTTGAGCACAACTGGAATGAAGTATCACTTAAGTTAGGTAAAGAGGGTCTAAACCACCATCATGATTGTCGACTATCTATTGACAAATTGAGGGAATGGCCGTCCTTAATTTATTGTTGATAGTAGACGGAATCGTGTTGAATGGAATTGACTAGCTTTGCTAGCTTTTGTGGTGCGCAGAAAGTTTCGGTGTTTCTTTTGGAGGGTAGCCAATCACTGCTTCGCGTGAACCTAGTGGTTTAGGCTATGTCGCGGAGGCAAAATAAGTGATTTTGGAAAAAAAATTGTGTGGACCTTTGAACATTTGAGGAACTCGAGGTTGTGAACCTCTGTTGTGAGGTTAATTTTTGAGTGGTGAACTCGTTGAGAGTGGCGGTTGAAGCACGGTTGTGCCAATGTGTTGGTGAGAGTATCTGTGTGACTTCACCCAGTGTTAGCGTCTGTGTGGCTACACCTAATCCGAGGGATTTTGTTGAGTTGGTGATGGTAATAACTGGTTGAGTTGTTACTCTTACCTTTAGTTTCGAGGACGAAACTTCTTTTTGGAGGGTAGTAATGTAAGACCCAAGATTTCACTGTACAATTTTCCTAAGGAACTTTAGTGTCGGCTAAGTTTTTAGGGTTTTTGATGAAGCGGTTTTGTGAGTATCATCGCAATTATAGGTTTTTGCTGTAATGGAGCCTGTTTTGTGCTCGTGCGTTGTAAAGACACAGACTTTTGTCCTGTAATCCTCTTTGGTTAATACGAAGGTTACTGTATATTCAGTTTAACGAGTTTTGGATTATTCTTGTTTTTGGATAAACGAGTAGGAAATTTACCCGTCGTTGTAAAATTTTACTGCGTCTGTTTTAAGTGAGATTTCGGATGGGAGTTTTATATATCTGCGTGAGTGAGGTTATGTTCTGAGATTAATTTTCCAAGGTGTGGAAGAAAATTACAGTCGCGGAAAAAGATTCGGCGATAAGTTTTGGAATTGTTAAACGGTAGACATTCTTTCTATAGTTTTCTGTTTTGGTGAGTTTCGTTCGTCGCGGCGCGCGAGAGCTGAACGTGTGAGTTTTTCTAAGAGGTGTTGAGTTTTATCTCAAGTGGGTTTGGATTGGTTTGATCTAATGGCTAGAATTTTGTCTTGGCATTTTATCTTTTGATCCAATGGCCATGAGTTAGCAAGAGTTTTAGCATAGTAAGGAGGTTTGGTTACTTGTGGACTTAAGAAAATCACAAATCCTCTCTTCTTCTTTCTCTCTTTCACGTGAACTCCATTACTTCCTTTCTTTCTTCACCAAATTTTCATTTCCTCACCATTTCACTCCATTTCAAGCTTGGAAGCTTAGTGGAAAGTTGTAGAGAATCTCTTTCTTAAGGTAACCCCTCTATTCCTATCTTGTATGTATTCAAACTTGTAGAGTTTGTAGGATTTTGGGTTTATGTTCATATGAGGGTTTGGTGAGAAATGTTGTTTTTGCTAGCTTTTATTTCATGAGGGTTTTGTAAGCATGTTTAGGCTTGGTAGTTTTGAGTTCCATGAGTGGATGGGAATCTCATGTATTTTTGGGCTAGGGTTTTGATAAAAATTTCTATTGATCAAGAACATGAGTAGTTGTTTAGTGATTGTGAAATTGATGTGGTTTTTGAACCTTTTAGAGAAATGGATATATGAAAAATGTTTTGTTGATTCAATTAATTGATTTTGGGTACTAGTAAAGTATTACTAGGATTTTGGAATGGAAAAATTTGAGAGCTAGCCTTGGTTTTAGAAAAATGGCCGTGGCATGCTTGTTGTGTAGCCATGAGGATTTCAAATTTTTCAAGTCCTAAAATGATAAGTAAATGATCATTTAGTGTGATGAATGATCATGGTCTTTGAAAGAAAAGATTTGCAAAGTTTTGAGAAAAAAAATGTTATTCTTGGATTCAAAATGATTTAGTATGTATACTTGATCATTGAGGAAAACTAGTGATAGTTTAAGTGTTTTAAACTATGTTTGATTTTGAAAAACAATGGTTTTGGAATAATTCCAATTCTGGCCGTATTCCACAGGGGTATTATGGTCATTTTAAAATTGTTTTCGTGTCCTAGAAACCTAACCATTCGATCCGTCTTTTCGATACGAAGATTTCGGCGTATGGCACGTCTCGATCGGATTAGAATTGAATGAGTTATGGTGATTTTATTTGAAAGGAAAAACTTGTAACTTGTGGCGCAAGTAAACTTTTATTTTTGTGAAAATTTTCAAAGAGTTTTTGGGTTGTTTTCAAATGGTTTTAGTATGTGAAAATTGATTGCCTTGGAGTTAGGAATCAAAGTGTTTCTTAGTTTATTTTGAAAACGAAAATATTTTCGTGTAGCAAGAAATAGTGCAATTAACTTTGGGAATTTTTAATCGCTATAAGGGGGACTCGAAATCACTATCCGAGAGTTTCATAAAGTACCTTAGACCCCTCTAGATTTTCGAGTTTTAGTTTCGTTTCGATAGAATACAGTGGGAGTATTTTATTGACATTACGCTGCTTAAATTTTTGGTAGCGTGAATAGTGGATTTGAGCCTAGTTAGTTGTGAGGGAACAACCATAAGTCTTGATCCATTAGTAGCCGGTCTAGGACTTATTTGAGTAACCAATTAGAATGTGGTATTAACTTAGATAAGTTATGTTTTGTAAAAGGTTAAGAGGATTAGCCGAATTGGAGTTTTCGTCGAGAGGGACGGTTATTGCTCGCGTAATGTAAGTTGTGCGTGTTGGAATGCTTGCTGAGGTAAGGGCACCATTTATTTTCCGTCTTTTCACTGGTTAATAACATGCTTGGTTATTTTCTGTGACGTGTTTTGAATGCTTTGGGCATGTTTGTATTATGTATTCTCGTTGATGAGAAAGTGTTTATGATACATGCGTTATTTACATATGATTTGTGAGAATATATGTATGAGCATGTGGTACGTTATATATGATTGTAGGAATATATATAATTGATTGCATTAGCATAGATTTGAAGATCGTATGCTCATGCATTCATAGTGTGGTTCGAAGACCACTTGGTGCGATTAGCAGATCCACCTTTCGTCCTGCGGGATTTGATTGAGTTCAATATTGTGATTAGAAGATCACGGGGTGCGATTAGAAGATCCATCCTAATCCTTCGGTTAGAAGATCGTCGAGATTGTATTGATTATTAGTGATTAGAAGATCACGACTCTCTGTGGAGAGGTTAAATTCCGGAATTCATGCATGTGGCAGCCAGTGATTGGTGTCACGATCATGTAGAGTCTGCATTGATAGGCTATGTGTGCATTGGTTTATATAAGCCCGTTGGTGGGAATTGCTTTTGTGTTAAAGAGTTTTCTCGTGTATGTGGAAATTTGTTATGTGTACATCTTTCGCACCGGTCATATATATATATATACTTTTATTTTGTGGTGACCCTTTCAATATTCATTTGCGGGCTCCTCCCACCCCAGATGATGTTGTAGGTCGCGAGGGCGGCAGCTGCTCAGGGCCTCAGTGAGCTCGTGTTGGAGCTATAGTTTAGAATTAGACTCTGCGCCGGTGTGGTTGTACATCGTGCCTTTTGTTTAGGCATAGGTTTCTAGCTTGATTTGTTTTGGGTTGTAGTGCTTGGAGTACTTTGAATACTTTGACTTGGATTGTAATTATTCAGGAATACACTTTGCTTGTCGAAGCACCTTATGGTAATGAGTTCTTTTGTATATTTGAATGCCGGGTCATTTAAAATCTTTTAGGCGTAACTCTGATGTGTATAAAAAAAAATTAAATGCCCTTTTTGGTCTTTGAAAATTCGGGGTGTAACATTGTGGTATCAGAGCCCGGCTTTAAATCTTCAAAGGGAAAGTGTGCACTTGAGTCGTTAGTCCAGAGTCAGTTAGAACATAGCTAGAGTTGTGTTAGTTCTAGCGGTTGTTTTTGTTGTGTTATGGGTTATGTGGTAGGTTATTTTGTGTTTAGCATGGGATATGCCTAGACACTGGTTTGTGTCTTACTGAAGTAATGCAGGGAGTGAGGCTTCAGTAAGTGGAATTGTGAAACCCCCAAGCCTTGGTCGAATTTAGTCGACAAGTGTCTCTAAATTCCTTAGATGCGGCAGTCCAAAGATGACGGACTTGAGCGAACAAGAACTACAAGTGATTCTTGAAAGTAATATAATGGATGGGAAGTGGCGTTAGATGTTGCCACTCAGAGGTGCTGGTTATGGACGAGTGAACGTCAATTGATAAAGGATTTTAAGTAAGGATCAGATTGGGACGACCTTCTGAAGATGATATTGGATGTCCGTCTGGTGAGTTCAGACGAGACTTGATGAAGTCGTTCAGTTGTCAAGAGGATGCAACCACTGTAGATATGGTGGAACATGCAGAGATGTCAGTTGGATTTAATTACAATGATTGGATAATAATTGAGGCAACTTGAATTGGAATTAAAGGGCGTTGTACGTCCAGAGTGAGGAAACCTGGTGGTATTATACGGCATTTATGCGAACGATGGGTACCATAAGTGTTTAATTCAAGTGTGTGAGATAATTAGATTCGAAACTAAGATTAGTAAGGATGAATCTTGTGATGATTGAAGGTAGGAGACCAAGTATCACGTTGATAAGTGACAATCTATACATAGTTCGGGAGATAGTAAGTATAGATGTCGGTGTGAGATACAACGATAGGTAATCGATTGTTAAATAAAGATGGATGTGGAGAGATATTTAGGTAAAGAACGAGGAGTTCAACCTTTGAAAGTGAGTTGCATATCACTGATAGGTGATAATAGAGGTGTTTAATATGGAAATGTCCAGATAATTGTAGCAGTGTAAGCTAGAATGAGAACGTCTTTTAAAACGATTACGATATGTTTGGTTTTGCTGTTATGCATTTGCTGTGTGCTTTGACATGTTTGTACTTATGTATTCTCGTTGATGAGAACGTGGTTATAATTACTTGTGCAATTTACATATGATTAGGATAATGTATGTAGGTTGTGATGGTTTGCGCATAGGCTTTAGGCTATGTGATTGGTTGCATGAGCATATATTAATGCGTGCGTCGGATAGGACTACGTGGGGATTTTGTCTGTGTGACTATCCTGTATATGCCAAAGAGAATATATGTCATGCATTTCATAGTTGCGTGCCTAGGTGTATGTCTGTGTGACTTTGCCTACGTACCGGGCGTTGACTGTGTGGCTTCCCCAAATCCGACTGGATTTTATTGAGTTGGTGTATGTCTGTGCGACTTCACCTGGTGTTTGTCTGTGTGACTTCACCTGCCTTGTGTGGCTTTTTAGTGCGGGTACGTATATGACTGTGTGGCTTTGCCTACCCCACGACTCTTCGAGGAGAGGTTAATTTTCCGGAAAATCATGCATGTGGCGAACCAGTGACGGTTGTCACACCCATTGTAGAAGTCTGCATTAGGATTCGTGATTTATTTATATATACCCGTTGGTGGGAACTACTTTCGAGTTTAAGAGCTTTCTCTTGTGTATGTGGAAATTTGCTATGTGTACATCTTTCGCACCGATTATATATATGCATACTTATATTTTGTGGTGACCCCTTTCTTTCATTTGCGGGCTCATCCCACCCAGATGTTGGGCTAGGTCGTGGTGACGACGGTGGCTGTTCCGGGTCCCAGTGAGAGGTTGGAGTTTAGCTTAGTTAGACTATGCGCCGGTGTGGGCTGTACACTGTGCTTTTTGGGTTAGGCATAGGATTCTAGCTAGTTTTGTTGTAAGAATTTGAATACTTTGACTTGGATTGTAATTATTCCTGAATACACTTTGCTTGTCGAAGCACCTTTTGGTAATGAGTTCTTTGTATATTTGAATGTCGGCTCATTTAAAATCTTTTATGCGTAACTCTGATGTGTATATAAAAAAAATATAATGCCTTTTCTGGCTTTTGAAAAACGGGTTGTTACAATTGGTATCAGAGCCCAACTTTAAATCTTCAAAGGGAAAGTGTATATTGGAGTCGTTAGTCCAGAGTCGGTTAGAACTTAGCTAGAGTAGTGTCAGTTCTAGTGCCTGTTCTGTGTCGGTTGTGAGTTAGTAACCGTTGAATGAGATATTCTGTAGAGACTCAGAAAGGTTTGGATAAGGAATCTAATCAGAATTGGTATTGTGCAGAAATCGAATGCCTCCAAGAAGGGCACCTACAGTACCTATGGCGGACCATGTGGATGTGAATCAGATGGCTTATGCCATGCATACAATGGCAGCGGCTGTGACTGCTCAGAGCCATGCTAAGGCGCAGAGAGATCTGGAGAAGCGCGAAAGGGAAATACTTGCTGTTGGATCTAGACTTCTTTCAAGTTTCAACCACCAAACTCCTCCAAAGTTTAATGGGGAGGGAGGTCCGGAAACTGCTGATTTATGGCTCCAATCTGTGGAGAGGATTTTCGGGGCAATTCATTGTCCGGAAGGGGAGAAAGTAGTCTTAGCTACCTATCAGTTACTAGGGGGTTCTGAGTATTGGTGGAGGAACACCCGACTGATCATGGAGAATGTTCATGAAGAGTTAAGTTGGGAGAACTTCAAGCGGAGGTTTTTGGCCAAGTACTTTCCCGAGACTGCTAGGGAAAGGTATGGGGAAGAGTTTCTGAGGCTAAGGCAAGCGAGCATGAATGTTGAAGCATATGCCAAGAAGTTTGAATCTCTATCCAGTTTCTTCCGCTTCTTTAGGGATGGGATAAATGAGGATTATATGTGTCGTCGTTTCCAAGATGGGCTGAGGTACGAACTACAGGATGCGGTTGTGCCATTGGGTATCCGACAGTTTCAAGTGTTAGTGGAGAAATGTCAAGAGGTAGAAGACATGAAGAATAAGCGGGTGAACCGCCAAGGGAATTCTAGTGCTGGGGGACCAAGTCGTTCGAGTGGTCCGAGTCAGAGTCAGAATCGTGGGAAACAAGGTAGTAAGCCTTACGACCGCCCTCAGAATAACAGGGGACCAGGCCGATCGGTGAATCAAGGTATCCGGGAAAAATCTGATGGTAGTAAGGGGAATTGCTACAACTGTGGGGAAGCCGGGCATTTTGCTAATGAGTGCACGCAACCGAAGGGGGAAAACACCTGCTACAATTGCAAGAAGCCGGGACACTTTGCTAGAGATTGCAGAGCCCCGAAGACCGGGCCGTCGGCAAATGTGGCACAAGGCTCACAGGGTGTCAGACCTGTGGCAAAGGCACGTGCTTACTGTATGGGCACTGAGGTGAGTGGGCAGGCTAGCAATGCCATCCATGAGAGCTGTCACATCGCAGGTAATTCTTTAACTGCTTTGATTGACACAGGGGCAACCCACTCATTCATATCTTTGGCTTGTGCAAATCGTTTGAGTTTGAATGTTTCTATGCTTCCGTTTGATTTGAATGTCTTGACTCCTGCTAAGGATTTGGTGGTAAATACTGCATGTTTGCATTGTTTAGTAGTAATTCAGAATAGGGAGTTTCTGGTCAACTTAGTGTGTCTACCGCTCTTGTCTCTCGAGATCATCCTCGGGATGGATTGGTTGTCCTATCATTATGTTATTCTAGACTGTGCTCGGAAATTGGTTTTCTTTCCCGAGCCAGGTGTGCGAAGGTACTTGTATGCAATTCGGCTGTCGGTGGTTATGTGTAATGGAGAGCCGGAGATAGTTTCACTTGCTAGTTTGGGGGTGACGTCGGAGATCCGAATTGGGGAATTTCGAGTGGTTCAAGATTTCCAAGATGTATTTCCATCGGAGATTCCAGCTTTTCCTCCATGTAGAAAGGTGGAATTCTTTATTGATTTGCAACCGGGTACGGGTCCGATTTCGGAATCAGCTTATCGGATGGCTCCATCTGAGTTGGTAGAGTTGAAAAGTCAGGTTGAGGACTTGTTAGAGAAGGGTTTCATAAGGCCTAGTGTGTCGCCTTGGGGAGCACCGGTCTTATTGGTTAAGAAGAAGGATGGGAAATCTCGTCTGTGTGTGGATTATCGGAAGCTTAATAAGGTGACTATCAAGAACCGATATCCATTGCCATGAATTGATGATTTGATGGATCAGTTGAGGGGAGCCTCAGTGTTTTCAAAGATTGACTTGAAATCTGGTTATCACCAGATAAGAGTACGAGATGAGGATATTCAGAAAACGGCGTTTAGGACGCGGTATGGGCATTATGAATTCTTAGTGATGCCGTTCGGAGTGACGAATGCACCTGCTATCTTTATGGCCTACATGAATCGGATATTCCACTCATTCTTGGACAAGTTTGTAGTGGTATTTATTGATGACATCCTAGTGTATTCAAAGAATGAAGAGGAACACGTAGAACATCTTCGTCTAGTATTGCAAGTTTTGCGGGAAAGTAAGCTGTATGCAAACCCGTCAAAGTGTGAATTTTGGTTGGAAGAAGTGAATTTCCTTGGCCATGTCATATCAAGAGAGGGAATAGCCGTGGATCCAGCCAAGATTGATACGGTACTTTCATGGAAGCAGCCTCAAACAATGACTGATGTGAGGAGTTTTGTGGGTTTGGCCGGTTATTACCGGAGATTCATTGAAGGTTTCGCTAAGATTGTGGCGCCAATGACGCAACTTACGCGAAAAGATCAACCTTTTGCTTGGACTGAGAAGTGTGAGTCGAGTTTCCAGTTGTTGAAAGAACGGTTGACGACGTCACCAGTCTTGGTGTTACCACAGTCGGATGAACCGTATGAGGTTTACTGTGATGCTTCTCATCAAGGGTTGGGTTGTGTGTTGATGCAACACAAGAGAGCAGTAGCTTATGCGTCAAGACAGCTGAAAGTGCATGAAAAGAATTATCCTACGCACGATTTAGAGCTTGCGGCCGTTGTTTTTGCATTGAAGATTTGGAGACATCATCTTTATGGTTGCACTTTTGTCGTGTTTAGTGACCATAAAAGTCTCAAGTACTTGTTTGATCAGAAAGAGCTTAATATGAGGCAACGGAGGTGGATGGAAACTTTGAAAGACTTCGACTTTACGTTGGAATACCATCCGGGGAAGGCTAATGTGGTAGCCGATGCTTTGAGTAGGAAGAGTGTGACAGTTTGTTCGGCACAAATGGCTAGTCAACAGGAGTTATTGAGAGAGTTTCGTGACTTGCACCTAGAGGTAGAGTTTGCTTTAGGGAATATGAGGCTGGGTATGATTACCATCTCAAGCGGATTATTGGAGGACATTGCAAATTGTCAAGATGACAGGTTCCTCATGGAGAAAAGAGCTTTGATTGTTCGAGAAACCAACCGAGATTTCAAGGTGGGATCGGACAACATTTTGAGGTGTCAAGGTAGAGTGTGTGTAACCGAAGCTATGGACTTGAGAAACACCATTCTAGGGGAAGCACACAAGAGTAAACTTAGTATGCATCCCGGAGCAACAAAGATGTATCAAGACCTGAGGCATGATTTCTGGTGGCCGGGTATGAAGAAGGATATGGCTGAGTATGTGGCGTCGTGTCTGACTTGTCAGAAGGCGAAGATTGAGCATCAGAGACCAGCAGGGATGCTGCAGTCGTTAGATATCCCCGAGTGGAAGTGGGATAGGATTTCTATGGATTTTATCACTGGTTTACCTAAGACCAGGAGGAAGCATGATTCCATTTGGGTGATAGTGGATCGTTTGACAAAGTACGCTCATTTTCTACCGGTAAGGATTACGGATACAGCAGCAAAGTTGACCGATATTTACATTGCTGAGATTGTGAGGTTACATGGGATTTCGTCAAGTATAGTGTCGGATCGAGATCCAAAGTTTACTTCACACTTTTGGGAGACTTTGCATGAGGCGTTGGGGACGAAACTGAGATTGAGTTCCGCCTATCATCCTCAGACAGATGGGCAGACTGAGAGAACAAATCAATCATTGGAAGATTTGTTGAGAGCATGTGTATTGGATAATCGTGGGAGTTGGGATGATGTGTTACCATTGATAGAATTCAAATACAACAACAGTTTCCACGCGAGTATTGGAATGGCACCATACGATGCTTTGTATGGGAGGAGGTGTCAGACTCCTTTGTGTTGGTACCAAGATGGGGAGAGTATGATAGTAGGACCGGAAATGGTACAACAGACGACGGACAAGGTCCGAAAGATAAGGGCAATGATGAAGGTTGCTCAAGATCGCCAGAAGAGTTATGCGGATAGGCGACGGAGGGCTCTAGAGTTTGAAGAGGGAGATCATGTATTTCTCCGAGTTACACCAACGACTGGCGTTGGAAGGGCTTTGAAAGCGAAGAAGTTGACTCCAAAGTTTATAGGGCCTTATCAGATTTTGGAACGGATTGGGAAGGTAGCATACCGGATCGCGTTGCCACCAGTACTATCTTTGATACATGACGTATTCCATGTGTCGCAATTGCGGAAATACACACCGGATCCGTCACATGTGATCACACCAGATGACATCCAGTTGAGGGATAACTTGTCATTTGAAGTTCCGCCGATCAAGATTGCGGACAGGAAGATGAAGCGTCTGAGAACGAAAGAGATACATTTGGTGAAGGTAATATGGAACGAAGCTACAGGAGATACCACCTGGGAGCTCGAGAGTAAGATGAAAGAGTTGTACCCCAGATTGTTTGACGACGTCTAAGTTTCGAGGACGAAACTTCTTTTAGGGGGGTAGTAATGTAAGACCCAAGATTTCATTGTATAGTTGGTTTAAGGAATATTAGGGTTCCGATGTGTTCGTGTTGTGAAACATCGTGTAATTATTAAGTTTTGCTGTAATTGAATCTGTTTTGGGCTCGTGCGCTGTAAAGGCACAGACTTTTGTCTTGTAATCCTCTTTTGTGAATAAGAAGGTTGTTGTGGATTTAGAATGACGAGTTTTGGATTATTCTTGTTTTTGGAAAAACGAGTAGGATTTTACTCGCGGATGTAAAATCTTACTGTGTCTGTTTTAAGTGAGGTTTCGGATGGGAGTTTTATATATATGCGTGAGTGAGGTTATGTTCTGAGAATAATTTTCTAAGATATGGAAGAAAATTACAGTCGCGGAAAAAGATTCGGCGATAAGTTTTGGAAATGTTTAACGTTGGACGTTCTTTCCGTAGTTTTTACGTTTTTGTGATTTACGTTCGTCGCGACGCGCGAGAGCTGAGTACGTGTCTTGTATTGGAAGATTGGATTTAATATTGTGTTTATCCATAAAGCAATTTGATCCAATGGCTAGGGTTTAAGCTTGGACTTTAGATTTTGATCCAAGGGTGGATAAGTGACCAAGAGCTGTGTATAGTAAGGAGGTTTGGTGACTTTGTGGACTTAGGAAAACATGACAAATCTCTCTTTTCTTTCTCTCTTTCACGTGACTCCATTACTTTCTTTAAACCTTCACTAAAATTTCCATTCTTCACCATTTGAGTCCATTTCGAGCTTGGGAGCTTTGTGGAATTGTTGTAGAGAATCAATTGCTTAAGGTAATCATCCTATTTCTCTTCATTTTAGTTGGTTAGAACTCTTAGGGTGTTGTATTTTAGTTTATGTTCCCATGAGGGTTTGTTAGGAAATGTTACTTTCATGGTTTTTGATTCATGAATGTTGTTCATGAGGTCTAGAGAAGCATGTGTAGGCTTTGTTATTTTGTTTTCCATGAGTAGGTGAAAATCTCATGAGAAAAGTTAGGGTTTTAGGTTGGTTATGTATTGATCAATAACATGTGGTTAAGTTGTAAGGTTTTAAAAAGAAACGTTGTTTTTGAACCTTTAGGCGAAAGGGATTGGTGTTGCATGGTTTTGTTTTAGAAAATCCGATGAAAAATATTTTGGGGTTTATGAAAATATTTCCTAAGTGTTTTGTGTGGTGTTTTTGGGGTCCAAGTGGTTTAAAACTCTTGTGTTATGTGGCATTGCTTTTGCCTAAGAAAACATGTTTAAAAATGATTACCGGTCGGTTGAGGCCCGTAATAAAACTTGTGCTTGAGTTTGGTTTTGATTTTGGAAATGAAAACCAAATAACTTGCACTCGAAGCAACCAACATACTTTTGGGAATGTATTGCTTGCTTAGGGAAAATGGTTTGTTTTTGTGCTTTGAAAAGGTGTTGGGAACTAATAGAATCAAACTAGGCTTGGTTGGAAAAAGAGTGGTGTGAGTTGCTGTTTTTGCTGTCATGACAGGTGCAACTCGCCGGGCGAGTGATAACTCGCCAGGGCGAGTGTCACAGGTCCTGAACACGCCAGGGCGAGCTCCACATCGAGTGAGACCTGTCCTCTCTGACTTCACTCGCCGCCAACTCGCCAGGGCGAGCTCTGAGAGTTGAAATTTTGGATTCTGATTTCTAAACTTGGTTTTTAACTTTCTAATCCCTTTTTATTAATTTATGGAAGTGGTGGGGATTGGAAACGGGTTTTTCGGGTACTCGGAAAGTACGTAACTTGTAACACAAGAAAACGGTCATTTCGCATTACAATTTATTTAAGACATTTGTTTATTGTTTTGGGTCCTAAAAATAGTACAAATAACTCATAGTGGTTGATCAATACGGTAGTTTTTGGTATGATATCCGAAAGAGTGGATTTTCCTTAGGAACCTTTAGGTTTTTGGGGTTTTTGGTTTAGTTTCAATACAATTGGTTGGAAAACGATGTATTGATAATACGCTACTTGTTTTAGGAAGCGCGTTGTGTTGTTTGGACGAGTTTTAGTAAACGGAAGCTTGCCGAGGTAGGGGCTCCACTTTATTTCCGTCTTTTAAAATGATTACGATATGTTTGGTTTTGCTGTTATGCATTTGCTGTGTGCTTTGACATGTTTGTACTTATGTATTCTCGTTGATGAGAACGTGGTTATAATTACTTGTGCAATTTACATATGATTAGGATAATGTATGTAGGTTGTGATGGTTTATGCATAGGCTTTAGGCTATGTGATTGGTTGCATGAGCATATATTAATGCGTGTGTCGGATAGGACTACGCGGGGATTTTGTCTGTGTGACTATCCTGTATATGTCAAAGAGAATATATGTCATGCATTTCATAGTTGCGTGCCTAGGTGTATGTCTGTGTGACTTTGCCTACGTACCGGGCGTTGACTGTGTGGCTTCGCCAAATCCGACTGGATTTTATTGAGTTGGTGTTTGTCTGTGCGACTTCACCTGGTGTTTGTCTGTGTGACTTCGCCCTCCTTGTGTGGCTTTTTAGTGCGGGTACGTATATGACTGTGTGGCTTTGCCTACCCCACGATTCTTCGAGGAGAGGTTAATTTTCCGGAAAATCATGCATGTGGCGAACCAGTGACGGTTGTCACACCCATTGTAGAAGTCTGCATTAGGATTGGTGATTTATTTATATATACCCGTTGGTGGGAACTACTTTCGAGTTTAAGAGCTTTCTCTTGTGTATGTGGAAATTTGCTATGTGTACATCTTTCGCACCGATTATATATATGCATACTTGTATTTTGTGGTGACCCCTTTCTTTCATTTGCGGGCTCATCCCACCCAGATGTTGGGCTAGGTCGTGGTGACGACGGTGGCTATTCCGGGTCCCAGTGAGAGGTTGGAGTTTAGCTTAGTTAGACTATGCGCCGGTGTGGGTTGTACACTGTGCTTTTTGGGTTAGGCATAGGATTCTAGCTAGTTTTGTTGTAAGAATTTGAATACTTTGACTTGGATTGTAATTATTCCTGAATACACTTTGCTTGTCGAAGCACCTTTTGGTAATGAGTTCTTTGTATATTTGAATGCCGGCTCATTTAAAATTTTTTATGCGTAACTCTGATGTGTATATAAAAAAAAATATAATGCCTTTTATGGCTTTTGAAAAACGGGTTGTTACAGCGCGCACTATGAAATGACTCAAATATTCCTGTTCGTGACTTGTGCTACGGACACCCCTAAAACATCTTACATTTATAACATCCATGGCTTGAGTCTCGGATGTAGAAAAAATGTCAAAATACCCCTATCCGTGACTTGTGCTACGGACATCCCAAAACACCTTACATTTATAACATTCGTGGCTTGAGTCACGGATGTAGAAAAAATGTCATTTTTCAAAATTACTCATTTTTCCTTCATATGTGACTTAGGGTGTGTTTGGTTCGGGGGTTTTGGAGGGAATGAGAGGGGATGTGATATTTTAAATTTTTATGTTTGGTTCAATTTTTTATGAGAGGGGAGGGGAGGGAATATAGAGCAATTTGGAGGGGATTTGGAGGGGAGGGGAGGGAAGCTCATTAAAATTTTGTTAAATTGTCATAATTATCCTCAATTATTTTTCTTAATTCCTGTATTATCCTTATTATTCTCAATTTATTTTACACATTTTCTTCTTCTTGGCATCACTGCTTCTCGTTTGCTCTGAAATTTTCTTCTTTATGTTACATAACTTTTACTTCCCTGCATCCCTTGTTTTTATATGTTGTATAAATTCTTATTTTATTTGTTTTATATCTCATTGGTTTAACACGTTCTTGTTTTATTTTTTTACGTCCACTCCTTTTTTTTGCAAAATAAAATAATGTTGATTACGTCCACTCTCTACTATGAAGCACAGATATTTCTCGGATTATGCATGTTCCAGTGTCGGATGTGTGTCTTTGTCGAACACTGGTACAATACCAATACTTATAATTATATTGAATTGTGTCATTTTTTAAAATTATTATCGGTGCCGACGTGTCGGTGTCTGTGTCGAGTCCGGTGTCCATATCTGTGTCGAGTCCGGTGTCCATGTCTGTGTCAGTGCTTCATAGGTTTATTGTTATGTTCGGATGTCATGTATGATTTTAAGGATAACACGGTAAATTAATTTGAAAATTTTTCCCCTCCCCTCGCGAACCAAACATATATTTGATTAAAATTCCCCCCTCCCCTCCCCTCCCTCTCTTTTGAACCAAACATATATTTAATTAAAAAAATTCACTTCCCTCCCCTCACCTCCCCTCCGTTGAACCAAACAGACCCTTAAGCAACGAAAGAGTATTTTGGTCAATTCGTAGAATACGCAAGTAAGCTATACCGTGGCAAAAGTAATTCTCATTTCAAAATGTAAGACTAAATCACTCGGGGCTAGTCTTGTATATATGGTCATAAATATAAATTTGTAAGACTTCTTCTTTTTATACCTCCTAAATTTCTTATGCACCTTTTAAAAAAATCAAAATACCCCTTTTGCAACTTAGTTATTTTGTACCTATAACATTAAAAAATATCCAGGTGCATTGCATTGTTTTTTTTAATGATGGCAAGGTTACAACCATCTTAATTTATGAACCAAATCCAAACTATCAACAAATTTATTATATGGTGAAAGATGGAATGAAAGTATATTAAGATGAATTGGATAATTACTATGGGATGCAACTTATATAGTAGAGTAACAAACCAATATGCTCTTGAGTTCCAAATATACATACGATTGATTGATATATCATATTTTTGTTCAACCGACACCCCTACCTTTAAATAAGTGGAGTAACAATTTTATATAATACTAAATAAATATAATGTTCACTTGTTGTCACTAATTAAATCTATCTACAACCTCGGTATGCTACCAATCCTATGATCATGACAAAATACAACTACACATTAGAATCAATTTTTTTATGTATTTTTCCGAATGATTGTTCAATTTCTACAAAAGAAAATTGGATTTGTAGCATGTGTGACTTATGTAACAATGTCTCTTGTCATTGACTTGTGTATAACTTTATGAATTAAAAATTTGTAAAATGAATATGGATTTCAACTATTTATATAAAGAATTGACAACGCCTAAGGTGGATGGCTAGCTAAAGGAAGATGAGTATGATTATTGTGGTGATGACGATAAGAAGAAAAAATATAAAGAATTTGACTAATAACACAAAGTTAGTGGCTTATGTGTCTATGGGCTATTGTAAAAAAAAATAAAATTAAAGAGAAATGCTAGTAACTATGGTGCTCACAATTCAGTTTTGAAGTAAATATTCATCTGATTTAAAAATAAAATTATTTACGAAATTCATCTGATTTAAAAATAAAATTATTTATGGTTCGATTTGGTTTTGAATCATTGAAAAATTCCGATTCAATCTATTTTAATTTTGTGTGATTTAATTTGATCAATTTTTTAATATCCAAATCCAAAATCCGATTCAATCCAACAATATTTCACAAAATGACAGTCAAACCCCCCTTTTTTTTTTTGGATCATTGGGCAATTTTTATTTGGACCAGTTTAAATTCGAAAAATTTTGGTAACAACCCTCTCTTTAATACTCATCTTTTAATTGAGTATAACTCATATGGATCTGTCCCGTAAGCTTAGTCCTGATGTTCAAATTCTGATCATCCTACTTATTCACCTTAAGATTAAAATTTTTAACTACTAGCCTATTAAAAAAAATTCACATGTATCTTACGGCCTTATGAATATTTCGAAAGTGAAAGACCTACTGCCTTAAAAAAGAATGAGAAGACCATATTAATTTCAACTTATGATAGAGTGAGTGGTAGAGGGAGTGTTAAGAAAATGTTACCAACACTCCTCTTAATTAATAACAAGTAGACCTTGCGTCGAAAAAACAAGGCTAAATTACACATTTGATCCTTTATGTTTATTTTTTGTTTTAATTTGGTCTTTTACGTTTAAAAAGTTTCAATTTAGTCCCTTACGTTTATAAATTTTAGGTTTCAATTTACTCTTTTCCGTCACTTTTGTCCTACGTGGCTTGACACGTGGACACGTTGACACGTGTCCATTTGAAACAGTGAAACAGTGAAAACTGACAGAAGGGACCAACTAATGCAAACATTGATAACATAAAGGACTAAATTGAAACTTTTTAAATGTAAGAGACCAAATTAAAACCTTAAATAAACGTAAGGGACCAAATGTGTAGTTTAGCCAAAAATTAATAACAAGTAGACCCATATGTAATGCGACAATTTTCTAAAACATGATACGATTGTGATATCATGTTCTTTCTTTAGTGGTTTAAATAAACAAATTATAAATTTCTTAAGGATAAAAAGAAAAATATTTTTCTTAGACATTTTTTTTTTACATAGGTGATTATCCGGAGTATATAAACTATTCTTTTTATGGTATTCTCTACAAAAAAAAATATATTGTATGATATTAACTAATAAATTGAAGAAATTTTATCTTGTACTTTCTCAGTAAAAAATGTTATTTTAATATTATAAACAATTTATATGGAGAAATAAAAATCACAGTTTTTATTTTGTTCAGAATACAACTGAATTGTATCGTTAAATCCCTTGTATTATCTACGGATAAAACGCATATTTACGGTCCGTTTGGTTCTATATATGGAGAGAAAATGAGAGGAAAAAAAATTACGCAAACTAATAAATGAATTTGGATTACTTTATCATCCAAGTTTATTTATCGATTTCTGTAATTTTCTTTCTTCTTACTTTTTTTTATCATATCAAACGGACCGTAAAAGTTATTATTACTAAGAACTAGAGCGCTACAATAATAAAGGTTCATGTTACGTTTGTTTGAGTAAAAAATAAATATGAAGGGTAAAAATTTTAACCATTAACTAATTAACCATGCCTCTAGCTCAAAATATTCAGAGTTTTCCGAACGTACACAAAAACTCTTTTCATTGTTTCTTATTGACTATAGTAAAAGTCCTCTTTTTTGGGTACAAGAATAAAGTGAAATATATTCCATCGCATTGCTAGCAAATAAATTGCGAGATTATTTTTTATATTTAGCTAATCTTTATTTTTTTTTTCTTGTTCTTTGTCGAAATATCCTTCTATAAACTTAAACGCTATTTGAAGATACATCTCAAAAATCGATATATAAGCATAATATAAAAATGTTATAAGATCTTGAGACAAAATTATCATATCAAATGGCTCTATTTAATCATACAAGTTTATCACTACAAGAATACCTTGATTTTTTGACGAATTGGGGGGATAATTTATTGACGGCCTGGGTCCTCTATAAGTTAGTGACGGCCATGTCCGTCAGTAATTGGTCCCAATCCGTCACAAATTTAAAATAATAATAAAAAACGGAAAGAAAAGCGTCAATAAGTTTTCGACGGTAAAATCCGTCACAAAAAAATGATTTATTGACGGCCAAATCCGTCACAAAGTGTGCACGAAGTTAGTGACGGCTCCATCCGTCACAAAATCTTGAGGATTTCAAAAAAAAATAAAGCCGTTGCCAGCTCTGTCCGCGTCAGATCATTGGGTAGCGTGAAGAGTTATTGACGGATTATTCCGTCACTAACTGTTGGTCAACAAAAAATTTACGCGTTTTCCCCATGTCTCCAACGGATATTTTTTTCAGCATACCCATATATTTTCTTCAATGCCTTCCTCTTTCATTTGCACAATCTCTACTAAAATTTCTACTCTTACTAAAATTTCTCCAACTTCTCACTAAAACTTCTACATTTTTCTTAGATTTTTTGTTCTTCAAAGTTTTGATTCTTAATAAAATGTAAGTATTTTCTCCTATTTGATTTTTGTTTATGTTAATATTTGAATGATATTGTATATTTTTATTAATTGTTAGTTTTAAAATTTTAATGCAGAAAATGTAGCTTGGTTCATCTTGCTATTGTTGGGAGTGAAATATGTTGACATTGCTTGACATAACTAGTAAGTATAATTTTAATTTGTTAAGTTTAATTGTATTATTTTACAAGTCAGAAACTTTTTTTTTATTTATTTTCGTCCAAAAAAAGCTACATTTTTATTTTTATTTTTATTTATTTTCGTAAAAAAAAAAGGTATTGCTGAAACTTTTATTTATTAAAAAAAAAGCTACTTTTATTTATTTCGTAAAAATTATTATTTATTTCGAAAAAATAAGCTACTTTTATTTATTTTTATTTTTGATATTTGGTTTGATATATCTGAAACTTTTTTTTTGTTAATTTTGATTTAGATATTGCTGTTTGATTCGACGGTTGATTCATCGGTTGGTATTATTTTGAGTTTAGCTTTGTAAACTTGAAGTCAGACACTACTCTACATACCAAGTAAGTAATATAATTTAGATTAATAAATATTTGTATATAAATCAAAATATGTTTGCTGCTGTATTTATTTTTTTTATTTGAATCAAAAATTAAAACTTTGTATGTCATTTAGTTAAAACTTTGTATGTAAAATAAACTTTGTATGTCAAGTTTTTAAACTACTAGTAAATTATTTTTGAAATGAAATTATTTATATGATAATTAAACAAGTATGTGATAATAGTTAGTAAACCGCCATATTTAGTCAAATCTACCATATTGTAAAGAAAATTATTACCATATTGTAAAAAAAAATATCTAGTGAGTTATTTAAAAAAATATACCATACCATATTATAGTTAGTAAACTTCTATATTTATTACTAAACTATACCATATTTTCAAATAAAACTACGATATTGTAAAATAAATATCTAGTGAATTATTTTAAAAAAAATTGCTGGTAGTAAATTTTTTATTTTAATTTTTGAAGACATTCACCTATTAAAACTTTGTATGTCACATAGTATAAACTTTGTATGTCATATAGTTAAATCGAAGATATTTTAATTTTTAATTTATTCTAGACTTTAATTTTAATTTAAATATTTAAATAAAAACTATATAATAAAAAAATTCATTAAGTAAATTATTTTCGAAGATTAATTAATAAACTTTTTATGATATAATAGTTAGTAAACTTCCATATTTATTACTAAACTATACCATATTGTCAAAAAAAACTACGATATTGTAAAATAAATATCTAGTGAATTATTTTAAAAAAATTTGTTGGTAGTAAATTATTTATTTTAATTCTTGAAGACATCCATCTATTAAAACTTTGTATGTAATAAAAACTTTGTATGTCACATAGTATAAACTTTGTATGTCATATAGTTAAATCGAAGATATTTTAATTTTTAATTTATTCTAGACTTTAATTTTAATTTAAATATTTAAATAAAAACTATATATAATAAAAAAATTCATTAAGTAAATTATTTTCGAAGATTAATTAATAAACTTTTGATGATATACTTTAAATAAAAACTTATAGTAAAAAAAACTCATTAGGTGAATTATTTTCGAAGATTAATCGATAAACTTTTTATGATAGTCGATATGAATAGATCTAAAATTGAAAGTCGATATGAATAGATCTAAATATGAATAGATCTAAAATTGAAAGTCGATATGAATAGATCTAAATATGAATAGATCTAAAATTAATAGTCATGTCGATATATAATATCTAATTATTTATATATTCAGACATGGATCGTGGGTGGATGTATGATCGATATGACGGTGGAAGAAAGAGAGGGGTGGTTAAAGAAGTGTTTAAGTTTGGGGTTCAATTATTTATTGATACCGTGAAACAGAAGCCTGTTGTTATTAGGGAAGGGGGAATTAGATGTCCGTGTGCGAAATGTCAATGTATACGATTTCGCAGCGAAGATGAAATTAAGTTTCATTTATGCAAACATGGATTCCAACCTAATTACCGGATCTGGACAAGTCACGGAGAATCATTTCCATCGGATGAAGGTGCTTCAAGCAGTGCTGCTGAACCTGCTGCATTGGCTCCACAAAATCATCATGTGCATTACCCCTTTACCGCTATGAATGATATGATAGATGATGCTCTTGGGTTTAATGTGGTGAACAATGGGTCCGATGACGAATCTGACAGAGATGAATATGATGGAGATGAACTTCCGAATGCTGAAGCTCAAAGATTTTATAATCTTTTGAAAGAGACAAATGAACCGTTGCAGTTTGAAGGTTCTACTGACTCGAAGTTAACAGTGTGTGTTAAACTTTTGGGTCTAAAGTCTCATTATCTAGTTCCAGAATTAGCCATGGATTTGATTGCGAAATTGTGCTTGGAAACAACACCCACCCCCGCCCGCCATGATATGCCGCAAAATTATTATTAGGCGAAACAGCTAGTGTCAAAGCTAGGACTAGGAGTGAAGAGAATTGATTGTTGCATCAATGGTTGTATGTTGTTCTATAGCAACGAATTTGGTGTAAGTGATGAAGACCTGGATAAATGTAAACTTTGTGAAGAACCAAGATACTGTGGAACCAAAAATTTGCGGGCAAGTAGAAGAAAACCAGTGCCAAGAAAGTCTATGTTCTATTTACCCATAGTATCGAGATTGCAAAGGTTGTATGCATCATTGCAAACTGCATCCAAAGTGACATGGCATTCTGAAAATGTTGAAAAAAGAAATAGTTCTGGTGAGTTGCGACATCCTTCAGATGGACTAGCATGGAAGCATTTTGATCAAGTTAATCCCGATTTTGCGTCAGAGCCACGAAACGTGCGATTGGGTTTATGCTCTGATGGGTTTACTCCGTACACTCAAGTATCAGCCACTCCATACTCATGTTGGCCCGTGGACTGGACTCAGGCCCAAAAATAAAAGGCATAGGCCCAATAGGAAGATGGCCCAACTTTCCAACCCATGTAATTCAAATAAAACATTTGGCGGAAAATGAAAGAAGAAGGCGCCACACCCAGAGGGCGTCGCCCTCGCCAGAAGGAGTAACCGCTCATATAAGAAACCGCCACCATGATCTATCATACAAGAGAAGAAACCACCCACTATCTCCACAATGGCATGGTGGAGGAGGAGTTAACCACCCACTCCCACCATGATATCACCACAAAAAATCTCCATAAATTCTCTATAAATATGAGAACATACTTCATTGTAAAAGGATCTATATTTTTTCTGGTATACTCAAGTTATTCATATCAACTATTGTAAAGGGATCAATCATTCTTCTTCTTATATACAGAAAGGGTTGAACCTTTTGGAATAAACATGAATTATTGATTCTTACATACGGTTCATATACTTTATCACCCCCCCTTATTTATTCACCAGAACATTTTGACGCCCACCGTGGGGCCTCGGTAAAACGATTCCCAGGCCTCAAGTTTCATTCAACGATAGAAATTCTGTTTCATGTTATTTTGGTCGATGCATACATGTATAATATGAATTTTTCAAACAGTTTTTTCTTTGGAATGATTTCTCTCTTTCACAAGACCGACAACAACCGCTTCAAGTTCAAGTTCTATGGAAGCTAAGAGAAGAAGGACAAACCCAAACTGGCTTCAACTTCAAATGGATATCACTTCTAACATACTCTTCAGGCTTGATATCATTGAAATACTTAATACTGCACGTAATGTGTGTCCACTTTGGTGGAATATTTACAAGAATCCTCTCATGTGGAAAACCATTCGTATGGAAAATTTTGATCTTGTCAATTTACCTGATAATGATGATCAAGTTTGTGATTATTTGGTCAACATTTTCGCTATGTTGTTGATTTAAGTTGTGGTCATTTAAAGGATATTTTTATTTTCTCATTTTCTATGGATGATCTCCTCAAATACATTGTTGATAGTTCAATGACATTTAACTTTGCAAAAAAGAGGGATTCATCTCAAGAGCTTTTCGACGTAGTTTGTGTTAACTATTCACCATAAATATGTTGTAATGGCGAGGAGAGGTGTTTACAAGATAGAGAATACAAGACACAAGTGTACAAAAGAGAGAAAGTACGAGTCAGGAACCGCCACATCACCGTCGGATTTGTGAAGGAATCGCCGTGTTGTCGTCGGATTCGTGTCGGAACCACCCCATCATCACCAGGTTTATAAGCCCGTGAAGCACTCAAAGGTTTATCAACCACAATTTACTTGGACAATGCGAATGAAACGGTTTTCACTTCTCTCTCGCTCCTGCCCCTTTATATATACTATATGAAAATTGTGTTGCATATTCAGTTTTAAAATGATTTATGAATTTGGTTTGTGAATTAATCTAAAGAAAATGGAAGGAAAATATATGAAGGCTAACAAATGTGTGAATGAAAGCCAATGGAACATGAAACATGTAATTTTAAAACCGTTAAATATTTTATAATGACAAGAGGCGATGATGATATTGCCAAAAAGTTTGCCAACTTGTATTGTGTCTTTGCTAACAAAAAGTAATATGATTTAGTCTAATAATGGTTATCTCTTAATTAGCATAAGATGCATTTTTATAAGTTAGTCATGATACAACACATGTAAAATGAAGAGGAAAATTGTGACTTTCTCAGCACCGAATGTGTTTTTCAGCATGTATATAATTTATTTCTTTGATGGACTATGAAATATGAATCCTACCAATGTAGACTACAATATTAGTTTTTATAATAGGGATAAGTTTTAATTGTAAACATTACCCTTTCAAGAGAAATGTAGGAAAAGTTACAACCTGGTTAGCAGATTCAATTATTACTTCCTGTGAAATGACTATTAGCTTAGTCACGTTGAGCACATATGCTGCGCGCAACTTCTTTCGCTATTTTTATCAGGAATGTATATTCACTCCATGTAGCATTTTCCTATAATTAATGAGTAATGTTATGTTATTTGTTTATACTGTGCTCATTTATATAGTTTCCCTATTTCATTTTTGACAAGATTCTCTATTTTACTCGGGTTCACTCATGTTTGATTTTGTTTCAACAATAACGTCGGTCTAAATTTACCATCCCGCTGTTTACACTGATTTTTGGTAAACAAACGATAGTTTGATTATTACAAGAGAAATCAACTAGTAAATCTCGGAACATATTTGTGTGTTAATTTCCGGAAAATTTATGAATGTTCAACATCTTTTGCTTGAACAATTATTGTCTGATTTGCATTAAATGCATTAAAAAGACATTGTTTCGACGAAGTCGAAAGGATCA
Source organism: Trifolium repens (assembly GCA_030408175.1). NCBI lineage: Eukaryota > Viridiplantae > Streptophyta > Magnoliopsida > Fabales > Fabaceae > Trifolium > Trifolium repens. The sequence continues at coordinate 35,080,605 of CP125836.1, read as the reverse complement.
AATTAGAATAAAAAGCGTTGCAAATAAATGTTAAAGAAAGAATGCTTATTCTAATGAACAAACAGAATGGAAGAAAGAGTTGAAATAAAGATTGATTGGAATAGAAATAAAAGACGGTAAATTTGCATTCAAATGTAAATGGTGGATGGAATCCATTTCTATGCACTCTTCAACCTTTTTGCACACGCGGCGTGGGCATTTAGAGTTTTTAGAAAATAGGATTCAACCCTTATTTCTTATTACAAACACATATATATAGACCTTGTAGGAAAGACAATCACTAGATCCTACGGTCGAAATTAAAACTAGAAAATAACTACCTATAATAGAGCCGTACACTTGGCATAATTACAAGACACATAATTATAAATTTCACTTGCATGCTTTTGCCTTGTTGTTTAGTGCCATTATAGTAGCCTTTTTCCACCAAGCATTAGTATTGAAACACATCAGTGTTCGACCGCCAGTTGCATCTTCAACCAAACTTAATAGAACTTGACCAACACATCAATATTGAAACCAAGTTGCACCTTCGACTAGATATTAAGTTGGTATCTTCGACTGATATTATAACATCTTCAACTAGTTTCATCATTTTTCAATTCATTTGGTGAAGTCTATCCTCCAATTAATATTCACATAGTCAATCGAATTGATTTTCTTCTTCTTTTCAGATTCTTACACCAAAACATTATTAATATCATGAATTTTATAATTTTGGTGTTAACAGAGGTCCCCAAAAATGTTGTTTCTCGAATGAAATGAGAGGAATAACATTTTTAATCATGTCACTAATTCAAAAATACACTTAATGACCTCTTTGGAAAACTTAGCCAAATTTTTAGAAAAAATGATTTCGATATCGTCATCATTTTTATATCAAAAATTATGGTAAAATTTTACCAATTTTTGGTCAAAAATAATATCTACATTTTAATAATATGTTTGGCCGAAATTATAAATACCATTCTTAAAATGATATAAACAAGAATATTTGACCAATTTTACAACATGTAATTATTTCGACCTTTCTTCAAAAATTATTTCGACCAATGTTACCATTATCTGTGAGTGCGGTTATTATAATTTAGATTCAAATTAAATAATACCGTTTGTCGTGGCACATTTGGTAGCCGGTTGCAATGAAGATCGAAAGGGTGCGAGTTCGACCCTGGCTGGTGCCATTTTTTTTTCAAAAATTTGAATTTATATAATTCAAATTAAGTTTAACGGTTATATATTTAAACATTCTAATTTAAATCATAACCGCTTCGTTGGCTTAATTGGCAATTGTAACCGTTCGTTACATGAGGGACACGGGTTCGAGTCTGACCGTTGCCATTTTTTTTGCTAAAAATTCAAATTTCGAATTAATAAACAAATAAAATACAAAACTGCACAAGGCATAGGTCGAACCTGGTACATACTGGTCGAAGGAAAACTACTCCAAAGTCACAACCACTGAACCACATTCTTCAACCATGAACATTTATGAACTGCATCTTATAATAACAAAAACTGCAGTGCATATCTCCAAATTATATATTTTGGAAATATTTGTTACATAAAATGTTTGGTCGAAATCATCATTCTTATAATAAAATAAGCATATGAAAATTCGACCATTTTTCCAATATCTCATGGTTTCAATCAATATTTTGATTATCTTTTCATAATTGATAAGAAGAACAAAATTTTGATCCCTTTACCAAATTTAAAAAACAACTTCCATTTTAGCATCATGCATGGCAAAGTGCTTCATCAAAATTTAATTTGAATCTTCTAGATATTGGCTTAATGTTAACCAAATTTGATTCATGAAATCAAGTACATTTAAAAACAATTTTGAATATTGTTTTCTAGATTTTGTTTTATTAAATCTTCTCCATAGGGAGTTCAAGAAAAAGAAATTCAATCTTTCTCATATTTTTTAAGGCTACTATACCTTCATACGTATGATGGAAACAATTCAAATAAATTGTAGATGTTGCCTCTTGAAATTTATGGTTTTGAAAACCATTTTCACCACGGTTTTAAGAACCGTTTCTCAATGATTGTTAGGCATAGAAATTAAATCACCATGATCAATCATTAGAGGCCTCTCAAAAATTATGGTTTGGACAACCATTTTCATTATGGCTTCAAAAACCATTTTTGTTTTTGCACATAAAGTGTTAAATCAAAATGATATCACTTCATGCATTTTTTAAGAACAAAATCATTGTTCTTATTAGTGTTAGAATTGCATCCAACAACTTTAGAGAACAATTTTCCGAAAGAACATAACACACAAAACAGTCCCACTGGGCGTGCCATTTTGTTTACACTGATTTTTGGTAAACAAACGCTAGTTTGATTATTACAAGAGAGATCAACTAGTAAATCTCGGAACATATTTGTGTGTTAATTTCCGGAAAATTTATGAATGTTCAACATCTTTTGCTTGAACAATTATTGTCTGATTTGCATTAAATGCATTAAAAAGACATTGTTTCGACGAAGTCGAAAGGATCAAATTAGAATAAAAAGCGTTGCAAATAAATGTTAAAGAAAGAATGCTTATTCTAATGAACAAACAGAATGGAAGAAAGAGTCGAAATAAAGATTGATTGGAATAGAAATAAAAGACGGTAAATTTGCATTCAAATGTAAATGGTGGATGGAATCCATTTCTATGCACTCTTCAACCCTTTTGCACACGCGGCGTGGGCATTTAGAGTTTTTAGAAAATAGGATCCAACCCTTATTTCTTATTACAAACACATATATATAGACCTTGTAGGAAAGACAATCACTAGATCCTACGGTCGAAATTAAAACTAGAAAATAACTACCTATAATAGAGCCGTACACTTGGCATAATTACAAGACACATAATTATAAATTTCACTTGCATGCTTTTGCCTTGTTGTTTAGTGCCATTATAGTAGCCTTTTTCCACCAAGCATTAGTATTGAAACACATCAGTGTTCGACCGCCAGTTGCATCTTCAACCAAACTTAATAGAACTTGACCAACACATCAATATTGAAACCAAGTTGCACCTTCGACTAGATATTAAGTTGGTATCTTCGACTGATATTATAACATCTTCAACTAGTTTCATCATTTTTCAATTCATTTGGTGAAGTCTATCCTCCAATTAATATTCACATAGTCAATCGAATTGATTTTCTTCTTCTTTTCAGATTCTTACACCAAAACATTATTAATATCATGAATTTTATAATTTTGGTGTTAACACCCGCCAAATTGATGTCATCGAGCAACAACGCCGTCTCGCCGCCAAATTGCCAGTGTGACACCTTCAATCATTATTGTTTCAAATACGGCGGTGTCCGTTAACAAGAGGCAGTGTAATTCGATATCGTCCAGGTGCCTTCATTCCATTATTTTTGTTTTCGACATCTTAGAGCTACTCTGATGAATGTTTGGACGTGGTCGATTTCAATTTTTTATTGGTGTTACCTTAAAAGAAAATTCATATCATAATCTTGTAGAATAAAATAAGGATATAAAATTCTCCGTATAATAAATTATAAGTTATGATAAGTGTTATAATGGTCATATAGTAAGGCTTCTATCATTTAGTGCTCTCATTATAATAGTTTAAAATTGCAATCTTTCAAACACAACCATGTTATAAATCAAAGCTATTTTCATAAGCATGCTACTCGCGCATGTATATATGTTATTAGTTTCAACATGATTGATTAATGTATAGTTCATGAATCAGGTTTATAGCATTCTTCCTACAAAGTGTTTTGCTTTTTACTTACAATTCTAACGTGAATTAATATGATTTTCTGTCATATCACTTCTTTATTTGTGTCGTTTGTTCTGAATTAAAATTAATCCATATATGCTATGATTCAAAATAAGGAGTATATAAATATATTGGATTTGTTATATGTCAACCTGTTTTTAGTGCATATACTCGATGTACTTGTTAATGTATTCTCTTAAGATCTTCCTTAAGAAATTTGGTTCGTTTATCTTTATGGTTTTTATCTTAATTTGATTCACTCGTGTCTGATTTTCTTTTCAATGACATGAATCTAATTTTGCCGTCTCGACCGAGCTATTGCCGCCAATCTACTGCCCAACATCATCGTCTCGCCATCATTCAAATTTGCCACTAGGCGACTTCCAATCCCGGTTAAAAGTTGCAATTTTTCAAGCACAATCGTTTTATATATGCTCGCTTATAATAATTTTAATTTGTCACAAATGCTATGGTTCTATCTTAATTCTTAAGTAATTTCATTTTCTTATGACGTTATTTGTTTCATTCTTACATGTGCAAAATATTTGGAGCGCAACACTCTTTCTAGAGGCGATCATAAAAAACGAGGCGGACAAAGGAAATATATGAAACAATATCAGATCATTTGCCACTTGAATGCTCATAATCAGGCGATATCATTCTAATTTTTTGGCAAATTTTACTCAAAAGATATTACACAATTAATTTCATATGTTAAGATTACATTGTGCATCTCTTCATTTTTATTATAGATACGAGTTGATAAAGTCACCGCAAAAGCTCCGTTTGATAAAACATCACTTGAGATAAGACGCCAAAGGACAAAGCGCCATGTGATCGTCAGAAATTAAAATCAGGTTGAAACACCTAGGCGCTACCCTTTAAACTTTTTAGTGGGGGGCGTCCAGAATAAAATCAGGTTGAAACACCTAGGCGCTACCCTTTAAACTTTTTAGTGGGGGGCGTCCAGAATAAAAACATGTAGAAATACCTAAGCGACACCCTCTCCACCTTTTAGTGAGAGGAGGACGTCCAGAATAATCAAAGCATGGTTGAAAGTCCAAAACGTTACCCGTAAATCTTACGAGTTGGGAACGAAGAAAAGAAAAAGAAAATGAAGTTGAAATGCTTTGGCGATCACATAAAAGGCGCAACGGTCCTTTGGGTCATCAGAAAAAGACCAAACAATCAATAGCAAACTCAAAGTTATGCAGACTTATGGCATACACAACAAAGCAGATATGAAAGAAATCAAAAGCAATGACAAAGAAAACAGCCACTAAAGGGCGAGTAAAATCAAAAGGCGATCAAACGCCGGGATATTCAAGAGTGACTGAGGTACCCTATGTATTCCTTTTAATTATACAAATTTTTTATCGCAAGTCAAAATAACAAATGCAGGTAAGCCGTTGTTGGGAGAATATTATCCCTTGCAAAATTATCCAAGCAACACCATTATACGTATGTCGCCAAGGGCGAGGAAAAAGAAGAATCAGTTGCAAAAGGGAATATTTCATTGATTGGAGGAAATCAATATACAACTTCAAAGAAAACTACAACAAGTTCAAGATACAAATTCCAAGGGGACGATTATTTCCCCACGTCCTACCACTATCACCACTTCGCCTCTTTGAGCCTCGTGCTTAGGGGGCTGTGGACTGGACTCAGGCCCAAAAATAAAAGGCATAGGCCCAATAGGAAGATGGCCCAACTTTCCAACCCATGTAATTCAAATAAAACATTTGGCGGAAAATGAAAGAAGAAGGCGCCACACCCAGAGGGCGTCGCCCTCGCCAGAAGGAGTAACCGCTCATATAAGAAACCGCCACCATGATCTATCATACAAGAGAAGAAACCACCCACTATCTCCACAATGGCATGGTGGAGGAGGAGTTAACCACCCACTCCCACCATGATATCACCACAAAAAATCTCCATAAATTCTCTATAAATATGAGAACATAATTCATTGTAAAAGGATCTATATTTTTTCTGGTATACTCAAGTTATTCATATCAACTATTGTAAAGAGATCGATCATTCTTCTTCTTATATACAGAAAGGGTTGAACCTTTTGGAATAAACATGAATTATTGATTCTTACATACGGTTCATATACTTTATCACCCCCTTTATTTGTTCACCAGAACATTTTGGCGCCCACCGTGGGGCCTCGGTAAAACGATTCCCAGGCCTCAAGTTTCATTCAACGATAGAAATTCTGTTTCATGTTATTTTGGTCGATGCATACATGTATAATATGGATTTTTCAAACAGTTTTTTCTTTGGAATGATTTCTCTCTTTCACAAGACCGACAACAACCGCTTCAAGTTCAAGTTCTATGGAAGCTAAGAGAAGAAGGACAAACCCAAACTGGCTTCAACTTCAAATGGATATCACTTCTAACATACTCTTCAGGCTTGATATCATTGAAATACTTAATACTGCACGTAATGTGTGTCCACTTTGGTGGAATATTTACAAGAATCCTCTCATGTGGAAAACCATTCGTATGGAAAATTTTGATCTTGTCAATTTACCTGATAATGATGATCAAGTTTGTGATTATTTGGTCAACATTTTCGCTATGCTGTTGATTTAAGTTGTGATCATTTAAAGGATATTTTTATTTTCTCATTTTCTATGGATGATCTCCTCAAATACATTGTTGATAGTTCAATGACATTTAACTTTGCAAAAAAGAGGGATTCATCTCAAGAGCTTTTCAACGTAGTTTGTGTTAACTATTCACCATAAATATGTTGTAATGGCGAGGAGAGGTGTTTACAAGATAGAGAGTACAAGACACAAGTGTACAAAAGAGAGAAAGTACGAGTCAGGAACCGCCACATCACCGTCGGATTTGTGAAGGAATCGCCGTGTTGTCGTCGGATTCGTGTCGAAACCACCCCATCATCACCAGGTTTATAAGCCCGTGAAGCACTCAAAGGTTTATCAACCACAATTTACTTGGACAATGCGAATGAAACGGTTTTCACTTCTCTCTCGCTCCTGCCCCTTTATATATACTATATGAAAATTGTGTTGCATATTCAGTTTTAAAATGATTTATGAATTTGGTTTGTGAATTAATCTAAAGAAAATGGAAGGGAAATATATGAAGGCTAACAAATGTGTGAATGAAAGCCAATGGAACATGAAACATGTAATTTTAAAACCGTTAAATATTTTATAATGACAAGAGGCGATGATGATATTGCCAAAAAGTTTGCCAACTTGTATTGTGTCTTTGCTAACAAAAAGTAATATGATTTAGTCTAATAATGGTTATCTCTTAATTAGCATAAGATGCATTTTTATAAGTTAGTCATGATACAACACATGTAAAATGAAGAGGAAAATTGTGACTTTCTCAGCACCGAATGTGTTTTTCAATATGTATATAATTTATTTCTTTGATGGACTATGAAATATGAATCCTACCAATGTAGACTACAATATTAGTTTTTATAATAGGGATAAGTTTTAATTGTAAACATTACCCTTTCAAGAGAAATGTAGGAAAAGTTACAACCTGGTTAGCAGATTCAATTATTACTTCCTGTGAAATGACTATTAGCTTAGTCACGTTGAGCACATATGCTGCGCGCAACTAATTATTATGTGTGCTGCTACCTTGTATCAGCACCATTATTCTTTACAGTTCTCCTCATATAGTGTTATTATTTTACGATGATTAATAATGTACTCCATTACCAGTGAAGGACTTTAGGATATAAACCGGCTGTTAACAAAATATATTCTTACGGCAAACCTTTCCTTTACAAAAATAGTAAAGCATACTTCACTAATTTTAGTCTACCACAAGCGCCTGAATTCTTTATGGTGACTTGTATCTCTAAGACTCTAACTCCACTTTTTATAACATTTGTTTGTGTGTTCTTACATGGGCAAAACACTTGGAGGGTAACACTCTTTCAAAAGGCGATCAAACGCCGTGTTATTCAAGAGTGACTGAGGTACCCCATGTATTCCTTTTAATTATACAAAAATTTTATCGCAAATCAAAATAACAAATGCAGGTAAGCCGTCATTGGGAGAATATTATTTCTTACAAAATTATTCAAGCAACGCCATTATACATATGTCGCCAAGGGCAAGAAAGAAGAGGAAGCAGTTGCAAAAAAGAATATTTCATTGACGGAAGAAAATCAAAACACAAATTCAAAGAAAACTACAAAGAAAAGCAAAGCTAACGCAAAGATGAATGATAATCAACGCTGCAAAACAAGATTATTCAAAGAAGTTATTATGCATGAAAGACGATGTAGGGGACGATTATTTCCCCACGTCCTACCACCATCACCACTTCGCCTCTTTGAGCCTCGTGCTTGGGGGGCTGTGGACTGGACTAGGGCCCAAAAATGAATGGCATAGGCCCAATAACAAGATGACCCAACTTTCCAACCCATGTAATTCAAATAAAAGATTTGGCGGGAAATGAAAGAAGAAGGCACCACACCCTGAGGGCGTCGCCCTCGCCAGAAGGAGCAACCGCTCATATATGGTATATCGACCTGAAAATGTTGCTTTGAATCAATCATCGTCTGATCCTGATCTAGCTTTCTTTAATAATATCATGAATGACAGTGTGATGTTGTAGCAATTATTGGATTCTGATAACTTTCAGATGCCCAATTTACCAATTGATAATACGGCTGCATGGAATCAAGGCGGAGGGAATCCAAATTATTTTCAAGGCGAAGGAGGGAATTCAAATTCTCAAGGTGGAGGGTATCAAAATTTCCAAGGCGAAGGAGGGAATCCAAATTATTTTCAAGGCGAAGGAGGGATTCCAAATTCTCAAGGCGGAGGGTATCAAAATTTTCAAGGTCAAGGGAATTGTCAAGGTAGTGCAAGTTTTCAAGGAAGAGAGAATATTCAAGGCAGTGCAAATTTTCAAGCTAGTGGAAGTTATCATGGAACAGAGAATATTCAAGGCAGGGGTAATTTTCAAGGTGGTGGAAGTCTTCAAGGAATGGGGAGTATTCAAGGCAGTGGTTATTTTCCAGGCGGGGTAAATCTTCATAGCGGTATAAGTTTTCAAGTGGGACAACAAGGTGCCGGAAGGACAAACAGTGGTAATCAAGGTGCCGGAAGGACAAACAGCGGAGGTGTTGGAAGGCCAAGAAGAGGAAGTGCCGGAAGAACAAGCGGCGAAAGTAGAAGCGGGAGAACAAGCGCCGAAAGTGGAAGTGCCAGAACATCAAGAGGAAGAAGGGGTGGTGGAAGCGGAAATGCATAACTCAGATGTTTGCGTTGTTATTTTATTATGTTATATGTGTGGAAGTATCGTACTTTGTTTGTATCGTATTTTATTATGTAATTTTATGACAATTATCGTACTTTATTTGTATTATTAAGACAATTATCGTACTTTTTAATTTATCTAATTATCGTATGTATCGTATTTTATCATTGTTCGTTATTGAATTTTTATTTTATATTATTATTGTTTTAAAAATTTAATAAATGTTTTATTATATATTTAAAATTAAAAATGATGATATATTATTTTTTAAAATATCTAAAAAAAACGTTTTTTATGTTTTTTTAAAATTATTTATTTATTTATTTTTGAAAAATAATTAATAAAACAATTAAAATAATTATTTTTTAAAAATATTTAAAAATAAAAATGATAATATATTATTTTTTAATATATGTAAAAAAAAACGTTTTTTATGTTTTTTTTAAATAATTAATTTATTTATTTTTGAAAAATAATTAATAAAACAATTAAAATAATTATTTTTTAAATAAACTTAGTGACGAATTTTGTGACGACCTAAGCCGTCACAAAATAAGCCAAGACTTTGTGACGAATCTGACACATTATTTTGTGACGACCTAGGCCGTCAATAATTTAAATTTTGCGACGACCTAAGCTGTCACTAAGTGTTGTCCAGAAAAGCTGCCTTTCAAATTTTGTGACGACCTGGGCCGTCACAAAGTGTCGTCACTTAGTTTGTGACGACCTGGGCCGTCACAAACTTCTCCACGAGCGTTTTCTTGGCAGATTGAGGCCGTCACAAAGTCGTCACAAAATTATGACTTTGTGACGGATTTTCTTAGTTTGTGATGGATTTTGGGCGTCAATAATTGGACGTTTTCTTGTAGTGTATACACTATAAACTATCGCGTTTTTTGTCTTGCCAAAGAGAATCAAATTAGCGCACACTGCATAAGCATGACCTCATCTCTACATCATAATTCACCTTTAAAAGGGATAGAATAATATATAAAAGGAAACAAATGAATGCTTAGTTTCTTTACCCATTCATTGTTTATATGAAGATGGAATACTTTGAGAAGAAGAACAAGAAAAGGCAATGAACCGTAGGACCCTTCATTTATAAATCATGATGGAAATATGAATTATGGAGTCGACACTGTCCTTTCTTTAATGTAACTATATCCAATCTCATATATACTCTTATTCATTCAAGCTAGCAACTCCTTTCATAGTATACAAACTAAGATGTAAGCTAGCAAACTAAGATGTAACTAAGATGACTAAGTTGCGGAGACAAGGAATTAATTAAGAAGTTGAGTGATAAAGAGGTTAATGAGTTGATCGTGATTCCTATTATATTAACTAGCCGCCACGTGCCCGTTTGTGTGATCGATATTTTTTTTTTTTTTTTGCTGTGATCGATATTTTCTATTGTGCAAATATAAATAACTACTTAATCTCCTTTTTTATTGGACTTAGTTAATTGATAACTACTTGATCTCCTTTTTTGTTGTGGCTAGTTATTAAGAAGAAAAATATATATTTTTTTTACTATAAAAAAACTGAAAACCTACTTTTATGTGGAAGTTGTGTTTAAATTATTTTTGTAGTTTTTTTAAGGGTAAAATAGGAATAATGAAAAAGCCATCCCAAAAATTTGTATCCCCTTTATATATTAGTATAGATTACTAAATATGAATATTTACTATTAAAAAAAAAAACAAATACATAATTAGATGAAACTTGTTGTCTACCTCTAATGCCATTGTCATATCAAATGTCTATATATGATCCGTTAGTTCAGTGTTAAGTGTATGATTTTATAATTTCAAGGGATAAATTTCAACATCTCGATAGCAAATTTACTTGTCTTTTTCAAGGTGCAAAGTAATACTCTTACGTATTTTTTTCAAAATTCCTTAATTTATATTATTGCACTCAAAAAGTTTAAAACTTAATTTCAACTTTTTATAATGTATGTGAAGATATTGAGTAATTTGTAATTAGAGGAAAATAAAGTTGGGCCGAGGTAGATTATACAAGAACTAAGTTTGGTTCGGAAAAACACATAAAATAGAGAGAAATAAAGAGGAAGAACACATAAATAGTTTATATAATTATTCTTCGTTAATTCAGAAATAAGATTATTGTTACAATGATGAGAGATTTGGAAAATCCTAAAAGAAACAAATTCTTTTAATGACTTCCTTGATTAATCATGTTTGAAATTCAACTTTTTCAGACAATGTCTTAATCTTCAAGTTGACTTCATCCAAGAATTTCTCCAAATTACGCATCTTCTTGTGCATGTCTTACATGAATCATTAATCGAAGAGTAATACAAAAAGATAAGGCTGAATGATATGCTCAAATTACCAAAAGGATTAGCAAAATATGCAATTTAAATTAAAAATAATATAGTAAAAAATATTATACATATTTACTTAAATACATGGTAGTTTGATATGCCTATTTAATGCCATATAGCCTAGCTTTCTTAGGAGTCGTTTGAGGTGGTTTTAAGCTTCGGATTTTTTTTATAATTTAATTTAAAAACAAATCATGTTTGGATTAAAGGGAATTGAATATTTTAATTAGTTTTAATTTAGTTTTTTTTTTTTTTACAACAGTTTTTAATTTAGTTTGAAAATAGTTTAAAGGGTAAATAACCATCTATTTCCGTGTAAAATGTGCGAGTTTTGATTTATCTCCTGTCTAATTTTTTTTTAATTACCCCTGTAATATTTTGGGGTGTTTTTGTTTGTCGGTCAGCGACATAAATTATGGGGGGTATTTGTTGGCCGCACGACAGTAGAAATAAGGGGGATAGAGGTATATGAAAATGGTGAGATGTGAGTTTGGGAGAAGAAGATTGATATGGTTGCAAATCTTTTGCAATGGTTGTTGTGGGTCATGACTCATGAGGGAGAGATGAAGACTACATAAAACATGGTGTGTGGTTTTGTTTTAAGCTTAATTAGTGTGTTGATTCCTTAAAGATATTTTTGGTTTAACATTAGTCTCATAAAGAAAAAAATTATGCTTTAGTCCCTTAGGCTCCGTTTGGATTGATTGGAACATTATTATATTTCATTCTGCTCCGCTCCATTCCATTGTATTCCATCAATCCAAACGAAGCCTTAAAGATATCACTGTTTGTCAGATTGATTTTAATTGGATAAATATGTAAAGTTAATATAAGTAGTTAGTGTGCATATCCTTTTTTTCCTTTTTTTTAACGGACCAATATAAATACCTTTAACTAACTAAAATACTAATAAAAAAAAAGACCAATGCAGCAAAATTAGCTTTCAATTTTAAAAAGAAAACTATGAATTACACTTTAAAGTAAAAAAAGAGTTTTGTAAAAAGGGAATAATGTATCACTTCTTTCATCACTTTCACTCAATGTTTTAAGAACTGGTCCGGAAATTGAACCGGCGTCAGTGTGGCCTCCGATTCATGGGTCAACTGGTTGGACCCGTTCAACCGTTATTGAACCGAATATTAATAAATAAAAATATACTTCCTCCGTTTTTTTTATTAGTCTTTTATCGTCAGATTTAGCGTTTCTATTTAATTGTTCTTTTTGTATTTTACGGGTATGATTTGTCAATTACACCTTTTGTCAATTGCTCTTATTTTTTTCAATAAAACCAATTAATGCTATATATTTGGAAAACTAAATCTTTTTTTAAATTTTTTTTTGTACATAATATATTAAATTTTGGAATGAGAAAGTGTGTGCAAAAAAATATGAATTTATTGGTGGATTAAAATGAGGGTATAATATGAAAATAAACTGAAAAAATACGCTTCATTAATTTAATGTTACTATTCTAAAAAGACATAAAAAGAAACGGAGGGAGTATATTTTTAGTTATAAACTTATACATGTTTAATACTCATTTTTACTAATCTGTTACTATATATAAAAAGAATACAAATTTTTGGGATGACTTTTTCATTATTCCTATTTTACCCTTAAAAAAACTACAAAAAAAAAATAAAGTAATCACATTTCCAAATTATTAGCACAATTGATAAATAAAATCACCAAATTAATAGAGATGATTTGTTATCTATTATCTATTATTATCTATACCAATATATAAAGAATACCCTCTTTCGCACGAATTTTTTTATTGTCATTTTTGCCCTTCACTTTATTTAAATATTTGTATATGTTGAGAAATAATTTCCATGTAGAGAATATCGATCACACAAAAGCGGTTAATACTTCTATAAAAAGGGTAATTGATAGTAAAATTAGACCCAATATTTTTTTAAAAAAGCCCAATAATGTTTACTTTATAAAAACAACCCTAATTTAAAGCCACAACACAATTCTTTGCTTGTAGCCGTTAATGGCAACACACTCATATACAGCTCTCTCACCCATGTTTCTTGATATATGTCGTTCTTCATAGTTTTTTTTTTTTTTGAAAGAAAACGAGAAATGGCTTGATGAAAAAGTTACATTCGACACGGAGCGTCCCCATTCACTTGCGAGGTTCACTCTCAATCTCTCAATCTCACGAACCCTAAGCCCTCTCTGTTCTCTCATTCTTACGAACCCTAATCACTCCGTTACGAACCCTAATCACTCCGTCACGAACCCTAATCACTCCGTCACGACACGAACCCTAGTCACTCCGTCACGAACTTCATTGTTTGTTCCATTCCATCGCTGCTACTCCGTTACAGCGCCTCCTCCGATCTCTTTAAAAATGGTTCGTTCTCTTTTTCTCTTCTTCCATTCATTTCCGATAATCATCATCCAATTCTAAACATCTACTTCTTTCAAAGTTCGTTTTTCACCCTTTTTTCATTTAGATTCTTATGTGAGATTTAATATATTGTGTGTGTTAAACACTTGGTGTCATTTTATTATGTATCATTTTTCTAATCTGAATCTCTGTACCGTTTTTGCAGACTAAGAGAATCAAGAAGGCTTGCATTGTTGGCAAATATGGTATTTTTCATGCCTTAATTTTGGTACTTGAGTTAATGATAGAATAATTAGTGATCTATGCATTGTAGTTAAGATGTAGATAATTAACCGAATGTAAATTTACCAGAGAGCTTGCTGTTTGGAATAATATTGTGCAAGATATATATGTCTGCGTGCGTGCACTCATATAATTATTCTGATAAAATCACTAAACATTGCTGTTGGAACTTGGATAACATTTATGGGGAAAATTAATGTTTATGGCATTGAGAACTTATGAATTGTATTTGTAGATCATTGTTATGTATTTTTTTACATAGACATATTTGGATTTATATATAATTCTTTTAAACCTTTTTGTTAATTTCTGAGAAGCTAATTTGTTTGTTTTATTATAATGTGTTAGGTATCCATTATGGTGCAGTTTGTGTAAGCAGATTTAGAAGATGGAAGTTAGTCAGCAAAGCAAATTTTTCTGTGAATTTTGTGGAAAGGTATATATAGTGCATATCATCTGCCAACTACCAAACCATTTAGTTTAGCAGGTATAATGTAATGCATTTGAAATGTTGAGTTCTGATGATGATCAATTACTCGTTGCAGTATGCTGTGAAGAGAAAAGCTGTAGGAATATGGGGATGTAAGGATTGTGGTAAAGTGAAAGCATGGGGAGCTTACACTTTGAAGTAATATTTCTTATTCTTTTTTTCAATGTTTCAGTTCCCGACTCCTCATTAACAATTTAGATTAATTTTTATTTCAATTTTTGTTTTATCTAATATGCTAGGATTTTCCTTGTATTGCAGGTTTTTGCTTATTGGAGAGGAAGGTAGTGTTTTATATGTGGACAAATTCCAGTTTCTTGATTGTCTCTTTATTGCGGTAGGAATTTTTTTTGGAGGAAAGGCTACTTCAAGGGAATAAGTAGAAGAGAAAAAGGTGAGTTTCTTGGATCCAGATAGGAGATAACAATTTGTATTAGTTTCAACCATATAAATAATTAGTCTTCAGTTCATGCCTTTGATATTAAAAAGCATTTTCTACGTAAATTGGAACATAGTAAATGTGTGTAGTTACATCAATCACTCTATAGTGCAGATATTTTAAGCATTTTTCCTTATACTCCAGTCAACTATATGCATAGAGTAAACTTGATTGTTCCTCAGTATTTTTCTTAATATTTTTATTGGATAGTTTTCAAAGGGCAAGATTTTCAGATGAGGACATTTACGTTAAAACAAATTAGAGCCGCCACAAATGGATTCAGTCCTGCTAATAAGGTTGGGGGAAGGTGGTTTTGGTCCTGTCTACAAGGTATTAAAGTGAAAATACTACCTTCTTCCAAACATGAAAAGTTATGTTTATCTATTGTAAAAAAGAAAAAGGCGATGTTTATCTCCAGCATGTAAAATTCTAAATAACAGCTGAATTGCAGGGCCGATGGTGCATGGGTAGCAGGCAAACAGCTCTCCTCGAAGTCCCGGCAGGGAAACCGTGAATATTTAAACGAGATAGGCATGATATCTTGTTTTCAACATCCTAATCTTGTTTTCAACATCCTAATCTTGTTAAACTTCATGGATGTTGCATTGAAGGGGATCAATTAATATTGGTGTATGAGTAAAAGAAAAATAATAGCTAGGCCCGTGCATTATTCAGTGAGTTTATACTCAACAGTACAACTATTATAATTTATATCTGTCTTTTGCCTATTCAAGTTTAACTTCTTTTTGTACATTCTGTAGGTTCAGAAAATCAGCTTAAACTTGATTGGCCATCAAGGCTTAGGATCTGCATTGGCATAGCAAAAGGTCGTTCATCGAGATATCAAAGCTACTAACGTGCTACTGGATGGGAATTTAAACCCTAAAATATCTGATTCTGGGTTGGCTAGGCTTGATGAAGAGGAGAAGACCCATATAATCACCCGAGTTGCAGGCACAATGTCAGTTCTCTCTCCCTTGACAATGCAACCTGTGATGTTTTCTTGACTAAGAATCAAAATCTATGTTTTGCAGAGGATATATGGCACCGGAATATGCTTTATGGGGTTACTTGAGTTACAAAGCTGATGTTTACAGTTTTGGAGTTGTGGTCTTGGAAACTGTTAGTGGAAAGAGTAATAACAATTACATGCCAAGTGATAATTGTGTTTGCCTTCTAGATAAGGTATTCTGCTATACATCCTCTTATCCACGTTGCGTTTTTGTCTTCTGCAACTTACACATTTTAAAATTCAAATGATTCTGAGCATATCCAATGTTTATATTTTTGTCTTACAATCTATTTCTAACATTTATAAATTAATAGATGTTCATCGGCAACGGATAGTCAATTGGATCAATGCAACCGACGGTACTTCATCAGCATTCGATATCACTACAAAGGTACTTTTAAGAGATGTTGATCAAGTTTCCAGGTGATGTCTAATTTAGTCATGAAATGTTTTATATTGAGAGACATTAAAGGTCTAGGTCGATTCAATCAGAAATCAAGTAATTCTGGGACCAGCTACGTAATGCACATAGACAATTAAGTAACAAGGAATAAAATAATTGTGTAGCTGTCCCATACCATAATAGAATTTAATTAATATTATCTTGCTGCATTTTAAAAATTGTTATTCTGCTGCTTACCATTTTCCAGAGGATACTTCATTCCTCTCTGCATAACGAATATTGGAGGATGATATAGATCCTCAAGGGAAACCAACAGGAGTTATGGGATGGTGGCTGTCTCGTGCTGTCACATTCCTAGAGAACCATGATACAGGGTCCACACAAGTACGTGATCTGTTTCTTTTTCTGTCAAAGTATGATGCATTAGATATCAACATTGGTGATTATGTGGAATTTATCCCATTATCACCTTCACCTTGTGTAAGAGCATGCTTTAGATACTGTGGATGATGTGCCTAGCAAATAAAAACATGTCAATATTAGGTTCTGTTTGGATAAAAAACTTAATTAAGCGGTTATAGTACTAATGCTATCATATAAGTTCTATGTATAAGCTATTTCTATAATAAAAGATAAAATAAAGTAAAACTGTTTTCATAAGCTCGCCTGAACAGCCTTACAAACAAGTGCTTATGCCAATAGGTAAACTCAAATAAGCCAACCCAAACAAAACCCTTTGTCTTCGAAGTTTGATATTGATTTAGGACGTAGTCTGTATCGCTTTGTGAGACTTGTGACAAGTGAGGTTTCTGTTTCAAGTCCTGTGGTTGGCCATGGTTGATGAGGTTCATTACACCCAAAATTCCACCTATATAATTGACTAGGTAAACCTACTTAGCCTAAGTTAGTAACCATAATACTAGATTCTTAATTCACTAATTATATTCTAATTTCAAAATTTTATAATGCAATTTGATCTATAACAGTATAACCCATAAAATTTTCAGGTATTACAGATTTCATTGTTTCTTTATCAATAATGCAATAACTTATCTATAGCTGTAGCTTGAATTTTCATTCCTATTCGTTCCACTGATTCTAAAGTCTTGGTCCTTATTTCCGTCAATAATTGTGAGCCATAACATTATTGCATATATTGTTATTTGTTACTAGGTTTATATTTCCCGTTATTTCAACCTGTCCTTGCTAGATTACAGAATGAAGAAAATGGATTAACACTTCATTATATTTTCAGGGCCACTGGAGGTTCGCACAAGATAAGCTCATACATGGATAATTGGATATGCATATATCTTGATGCATCCTGGAACTGTAAGTTTTAAATAGATTAAACATCTAATACATTATTGATACACTCGTCATTGTTTAAGGTAGCTGAGTATGTTTTAACGTCTTGAAGTCGTGGCTGCCATGTAAAATAAAATTATACATGGCTAACTTGTGTTTTATATGTGGAGATTGTGTGATAATTTAGGGATCAAATTGAAAGTTTATTTGATGATAAATTAGGTCAATTTTTCACTTCTACGATCATTGCATAAATTATTAGATGTCCAATGATTGTGAATTGGTCACTTTTACGATCATTGAAGTCTTTCTACAATTGTAGGAAAAATTTGCACCCAGGTTTGCGTTGGATGCAAAATCCAAGAGTCAAATATAAGTTTGATGTTTATAGCTGATGTGTAGATTTGTTTAATCGATTGGATTTGAAAATCAAATGGACTTGAAGAGGCTCATTCTTATTTTTAGGAATAGGGTTCCAAAGTGACAGTTTTTATATTTACTTGTTACTAGGGATCTTGGAAATTATTTGAGTTTGAAATTGGGAGTTTGAGAAATTAATGTTTTGCATGATTCCAAAATCTGGGTCTTAGACTCTTGCCTATTTTTATTGAGTTAGCTAACTTAGTTAGTTGGAATGCAAATGTTGTATTTTGGATTTCACTTATGCAATTGACTCTTAATTCAGATAATTTGCTCTAAGGATTAAGATAGTTTCTTGTGGTTATTCTCTTGTCACCTTTCTGTTTCTAGATTTTTTTTGCCTAATCAATTGATTCAATTTGTATATTGTTTATTTAAAGAAAAAAATAAAACATGATAGAGGGTTGTATGCAACTTTTGTTAATTGGATGTTAGCTAGTTGATGTGAACTTTAATTCTAATGTTTATGTTATGATATTGTTGACCGTGTTTCAGGTTTTGACTATGTTGAGGTTTAATTTGATGTATATGTTCTCATTTGATTTAGATTGTCTTGTTATGTATATGAATTTGAATTTTCAAAGAAAGAATTAAATAGATGCTATAAAATCTGTTGGATTTCTCCTCATTGTCTTCTAGCTTAACAATTTATGCCTTTCCTATATATCTCTTTTTCCTTTTTGGATTGATATTTGAAATCCTTTTTAGTCCTACCTTGCTTGTCATAATATGAGGGAGTTAATTAGAGTTGGTCCTATTTGTACAAAAATTCATCTACAACACAAAGCAAAATGATACCAGAATGTTGGTATTAGGTGGGGACAAATGAATCCTGGTATTTTTGAAGTCATTATTTCAAAATAAGAATGAATATTATGATTGCTCCTACAGCCTTGTAGATGTTGGAAATTTACTTCTATACCTGTACATTAGGTAGGAGTTTTTCCATATGGTTTACTTATTCTCAGTTTAATTATGCTCAGTTATTCACAATGGTTTTATTAGGATTATGCAATTCAACCCCAACTCAAGAACTGGTTGTGGTTTAATTATAATCAGTTTAATTATGCTCAGTTATTCACTTATGTTTTCCTCCTACTTGCTGCCTGCTAGATATGTTTACTTATTCTCAGTTTAATTATGCTCAGTTATTCACAATGGTTTTATTAGGATTATGCAATTCAACCCCAACTCAAGAACTGGTTGTGGTTTAATTATAATCAGTTTAATTATGCTCAGTTATTCACTTATGTTTTCCTCCTACTTGCTGCCTGCTAGATATGTTTACTTATTCTCAGTTTAATTATGCTCAGTTATTCACAATGGTTTTATTAGGATTATGCAATTCAACCCCAACTCAAGAACTGGTTGTGGTTTAATAATAATCAGTTTAATTATGCTCAGTTATTCACTTATGTTTTCCTCCTACTTGCTTCCTGCTAGATATGGTATAGTTTATACCAGGAAGCGCAAAAATAGGGGGAGGGAAGCACGTGCTCAGAATGATGCAATTAATTAAATGCGTCAGGTGTGACTGCCCACGTGGCAGAGAGAGAATGGGGTTCTAGTTCCTAT
The DNA here is from genome assembly GCA_030408175.1 of Trifolium repens. Taxonomy (NCBI): domain Eukaryota; kingdom Viridiplantae; phylum Streptophyta; class Magnoliopsida; order Fabales; family Fabaceae; genus Trifolium; species Trifolium repens. The sequence goes on along the minus strand of CP125836.1, from coordinate 35,060,925 downwards.
TAATAAGGAAACAATCATTGGTAGTGGGTACAAATCAATTCAGTTGCAGTCAGTGCATGGATGTGCTAAGCAGCTCGAAATGCTTAACTATCTTTTATTCCTGCATTTTGTTATCATCTTCATAGTATATTGTATACATGGTTTGATCCCGTTTGATCTCAAACCCATTTACATAAATAATACAATATATATTCTTTCTTTTTCTGGATTCTGTTTGTTATTTACTATATCTAGACCAATTGGATCCTATCACTGCCTTTATTATATAAACATATTTCTTAATTACTTTGCTGGCTGTGCAGAAAGTTGGACTTTTAACTGTCTACTGCCATTATAAGTTATAACTGTCTACTGCAGCTATCAATTGGTTTTAACTGTCAACAAACTTTTTGACAATCTAACATTATCCATAAGTGTACTTATGGAATATGTGATCCTAATGCATCAACTGGTGATAATGTAGGGTTATTTTACACTTTCTCATGAAAACTGCCGCAAGTTGCTCCTTTCCTTGTCCTTGCTAGAGACTATGATCTCAATAGCTCACAAGTTCGTGAACTGATAAAATAGTATCTTGGACTTCCGCCATTAAATGGATGCTTACCTTTCATTTGGAAAATTTGACATCAATGAATCTCCATATTTCAAAGGTGTGATGAGTAAATTTTTCTACATATACATTTTTATTAGGTCTGATTGTAATAATTTTTTGTCTTTCAATCATGTTTCACCAAGTCCATTATATTTTCTACTTATGTGCAGTGGTGAGACTAGTGTGGGTTCTGACAATGTTGTACATGTGACAAGTGTATGTCAAATCCATCAATATGTTGAAACTCTTTATCTATTCTGTTTTGCTATAATCATGTGTTAAATATGTGTTTTATGTTAATACAACATTCTAATACTATCTAATATTTATTCAGATTTTGGAAACTCGACACCATTTCATGAGGATGAAGTTACAAATGTTCAAGAATATTGTGCAAATTGGATTCTTGAAGTCATGAAATAATTTGATTAGGTGAAAAATGGCAATTCTAGTGCTTGTGCTTGTTTGTTTAGCTTTGCTTAGGCATGTTGTTTAGATTTAGTTTGCTTAGGCGTGTTTGTGCTTTTGTTTAGAGCCTAAGATCGTTTAGTTTTAGTAAGAGATATTTAGTTCCGGTGGTACTTTTGGAATAGTATTTCATGAATATTTTGTAACTTAATTTGATTACAATTTGGTGGTATGATACTTGATTTTATGATATTTTTTATTGAAGGTTGTGTATGAAGTTTTAATTTATTTATAATTATATACATATATTGTAGGAGATTCAGGGATTCCAAAAAAATAAAAATAGTATATGCTTTTAAAATAAGTTATTGAGTTGGTTGAACCGATTTAAAAGGGTTATAAAAGAATTTTTGAATTTTTTTTAAATCGGTCTACCCGATTTACATAACACCAAATAAATTAGGCTACCCAATTTAAAAAAACATTTTAAATCGGATCGGTAACTGATTTAAAATAAAAAACTTACTAAATTGGCTGTTATTAAATTGGACGTGGAACCGATTTAAAAAGTGTTTTTTTTCCACTAGTGAGTTTTTAACATGATTTTACTATTAATGCTATACCATGTATTGAGAGTTGCATTATTATATGCAGGTCAGAGGTGGCCAGCTTTAGGGGACCGATGTGTACACATATGACTCAGATCTTGTTGCTGGTAAATGTCTTTACAAAATTGATGTTCTTACATATAGTGGAAGATACATGTTTAAGGAGAAGCAAAATCTGACATGCTAGGGTTTGTTCAATCAAGTTTCAGTTCTCAACTCCTCATTAACAATCTTTATTATATTATTAAGTACGAATAAGATGCTACAATCAAAACCATAATCTCCTCTAAGCAAGGGAGGGAAAACGCTATTAAATGCATGATTTGCAATCATCAACAGCCTAATAAATACGCCCAACTCCTCATGCGTTTTACCAATGCATTGTCTAGCTCATGCTTAATTTAATTGCATTATTGTGACTCATTGTAACTCTAATTTTCTCTCTTCCGAGCGCGCCTCCATCTTCATTCTGCCTCCTTCTCTTCCTGTCAAAGACAACTATAATTGTTTGTGAACCGGCCAACTCATTGTGCAACAATTTTTCATCTGTTAACATCCTTACCCCATTTCTCTTTTCAAACCCAAACCCACAGAAAGAAAACGAAGAGAAATAAGAAGAGTCCACTGGACGAGGCAGAAGAAAAGTACACAGGAGGAGGAAGTGGATGAATTACACAGCTTAGTGATTATTTTCTCTACAATCATCTTCATGATCCTTTATTCTAGGTATTTGATTTTCCTTTTTATTGTTCAAACAAAATCCAGAAAATGGTTATCAAATTTGAACCAGATCTTGATGACAATATGGGGTTTCTTTTTCTTTAATTTGTTTTCAAAATCACTCTTTACTGTAAAATATTTTTCTCCTACAAAATCTATTTTTTTCTTTGGTTTCTTTCTTTCTTTTATTTCTTTGTTTTGTTTCTTTGTTGTGTTTAGTTTACTCACCTCTTTCAATTTTATGTTGCTATATTTCAGTTTTATATACGCTAATCATGTGTTTGATAAAATGTTGATGTGGATGCTCATAAACATTAGCATCACCAAGTATGATTTTTGCTTTTTTTTCCCTTTATTTATCAATTTTAAAACTGTGATTTGTGCTTGATTATGTTATAGTCTAATTTTGTACTTTGAATTTTGCACTTTATGTGTTGTTGCAGAGTTGATTTTCTACTGTGTTATGCTTGTTGTAAAGTGATTTGATGCATGCTGCTGGTCATATTTTGATGAGTTGCGGCTGAATTTTGATAGTCAAATGAAATTAAAACTTAAAAGTATAGAAGCACAAGACTTCATACAACATACTTAAAGAGCATTAAAGTAGCAACAAGTTGGCTTTTGAGAATTCAATGGAGTTGATGCACAGTGACAGTGCGTATATGGTTGTTTTAGTTAGTATTCACTAATTTAAGTTTTGCTTTTCATTTAACATGATTGTTTCAATTGAATTTGGGTAAATGGGAATTGAGTTAATTTGTGTTATTATGGTTTGTAAAATATTTTCTCTCATCCCTTTTAGAAATAACCAACCGTGGTTTAAATTGAATTGTAACTGCATGATTAATTTCTTTTGATGGATTCATATTGGTTTTGACATGAATATGTAAGCCTTTTTTTTATCAGTTGAATCTTTCTTCTATAGTGTACAACGACTTTCTTCAAGATTAAATTCTTAAAATAGTGGTTGCACATATTTTGTGTAGGTATTTGAAACATTTCTTGCAATAATGATACTTATATTGGCTGGAGCATTAAAGGCTGCTATGAAGCTACTATGCATTAGGCTGCTATAGTGTCTTACTATTGTTTAAATTTATTTCTTATTCAATTTTTTTTTTTCTCAATTGCAGATCACCTTCTATCATGAAGGAGACTTATCTATCCAAGGAAAGTCTCTCTCACCTGCCATTAAATCTGTCTTGAGAAAGTTTTTATTTTTTATTTATGAGTATCATTTGGTTCTAATTTAGGGTTGTGTTATGCAATCATTTTAGGATCTTGCAGAATTCGGTGAACACAGTACCTAAACTGAATTTTCTCTCTATCACTTCAATATTCAGGTAAAGTTTATCTCAAACATAGACATTTTTTGAGATATTAAGGAAATGCTTTTAACAATTTTTAGTCATTTTAGGAGTTGATATGTGATGCTATTTCACAAATTGCTATCAAGCCTTCTTTTTTTATGACTTGATAGTTATAAATGTGCTCATGTTGGTAATCTTTAAATTGTATTTTTTTAGGTGACTTTTTATTGTGGTTTTATATTTGGCAATATGCTTTTCTGCAAATCATTTTCAAAGTCCTATTGTTATGTATTTTGGTTTGTTCACTAATGTAGATATTTTTTAGGTGACTATAATCTTATTCACACTGCTCTATAAACAGAGCCCCACCTGGAGTGCCTTGAAAATGCAAATTCTCCTTATGTTTTTATTGTGCTTATTGGAAAATAAGTTATTGGCCGCTGCACACTGCTCAAGGTACAAAATCAAGAGAATCAAGTTTTAATTTCCCACTCAATTTGGTGGTTGTTGTAGCCTGTGAGCTGCAAGCATTGTGCAAGAAGAAAATCACCACTTGCGGCAACGCTTGACAACAGTAAGGGTTAGAGTTGCGACAGAGGCTGTTGAGCTAGTATTTTGGAATTGATTCCATCAAATTGTTTTCTAAATTACCGCTTTTCAGATATACTATTTTCTTTCTTCTAAATTACCATTTTGTTATCATTTTCTGGCACCCTAATCCCTATTTGTTTTTGTTTCATAGTTGTAAATCAAATTAATTTAATATAGACATGTTAAATAGTGGGTACACTTGCAGGTGTGAGATAGAGAATGGAAGGGAGCATTTGACTGCATATATAGTTGGTGTACACATATGGGTATGCTTTCGAAGTTTTCTTAACTTGCGGTTAATTTTGTAAAAGTTTATATTTATGCTTGAAAATTGTTCCTTTATCATAATTTTATTTCATGCAGTGACTTAGAATGGTCTAATTGAAACTGAGATTCTCAATACCTCCAGCTTCCCATATATGCTATAAGTCATAAAAATTATAGAAACAATACACAATTGAATATTTCATTGGCAATTTTTGGCTCCCATTGAATTTCCAAAGGTCTCTCATTAAATATGAAGTTGCAATACACAATTGAATATTTCATTGGCAATTTTTGGCTCCCATTGAATTTCGAAAGGTCGCTCATTGGCAAGTTAATATTTATGCTTGAAAATTGTTCCTTTATCATAATTTTATTTCATGCAGTGACTTAGAATGGTCTAATTGAAACTGAGATTCTCAATACCTCCAGCTTCCCATATATGGAATTTTGCCCGAATTTGATTGAAAATATAGAGTTTTATTAAACTTGAAAATTGAATTGTCGGCTTCTTGTTGGCTAGTGACCCCGAATAATATCTTAAATTTGATAAATTGGATTTAAGGTGTAAAATGGTTGGATTGTGTTTTGTTGCGATGTCCCTTAAGGAAATATGATATTTGACACTTATAGGTTTTAAATTCAAAACACGGAAAAAATGATTGAGTTTGGTCGGAATAGAATTGAAAATGAAATTTGATATTTGGATCATGTTGTCCTAAACTTGATAAATGGAAATGATGAAATCGGTTTATGGAATGAAGGCTTTTTGATTATCAAATTCAAAATATGCGATTCACTCAAGGTATGCTATTATGCTCTTTTAGCTCTACTTAATTTGATTCTTTAGTCACTACTTACATTTATTGATATTTTATGATGGATTTAGAAAAATGTGATATGTTTTGCAATCATACATCTTGTCTTGAATACGACCTTAAAATGAATACTTAGTCTTTCAATTTACCTAATAGTATGTATTGATGCATTGATTGTGTTGTCTCCCGATGTTCCTAAAGTAAAATATGATATTGGAACCATCGAGGTTCTAAAGACGAAAATCTCAAAAGGTTATGGAATTTTGGCCGAATTCGATTGAAAATATCAAGTTTTATTAAACTTGAAAATTGAATTGTCGGCTTCTCGTTGGTTAGTGACCCCGAATGATATCTTAAATTTGATAAATTAGATTTAAGGTGTAAAATGGTTGGATTGTGTTTTGTTGCGATGTCCCTTAAGGAAATATGATATTTTACACTTATCGGTTTTAAATTCAAAAAGCGGAAAAAATGATTGAATTTGGTCGGAATAGAATTGATAATCAAATTTGATATTTGGATCAAGTTGTCATAAACTTGATAAAAGGAAATGATTGAATCGGTTGTTGGAATGAAATGAAGGCTCTTTGATTTACAAAATATGCGGTTCGCTCAAGGTATGCTATTATGTTCTTTTAGCTCTACTTAATTTGATTCTTTAGTCACTACTTACATTTATTGATATTTTATGATGGATTTAGAAAAATGTGATATGTTTTGCAATCATAACTCTTGTCTTGAATATGAACTTAAAATGAATACTTAGTCTTTCAATTTACCTGATAGTATGTATTGATGCATTGATTGTGTTGTGTCCCGATGTTCCTAAAGTAAAATATGATATTGGAACCATCGATGTTCTAAAGACAAAAATCTCAAAAGGTTATGGAATTTTGGCCGAATTGGATTGAAAATATCAAGTTTTATTAAACTTGAAAATTGAATTGTCGGCTTCTTGTTGGCTAGTGACCCCGAATGATATCTTAAATTTGATAAATTGGATTTAAGGTGTAAAATGGTTGGATTGTGTTTTGTTGTGATGTCCCTTAAGGAAATATGATATTTGACACTTATCGGTTTTAAATTCAAAAAGCGGAAAAAATTATTGAATTTGGTCGGAATAGAATTGAAAATCAAATTTGATATTCGGATCAAGTTGTCATAAACTTGATAAAAGGAAATGATTGAATCGGTGGTTGGAATGAAGGCTCTCTGATTTACAAAATATGCGGTTCGCTCAAGGTATGTTATTATGCTCTTTTAGCTCTACTTAATTTGATTCTTTAGTCACTACTTACATTTATTGATATTTTATGATGGATTTAGAAAAATGTGATATGTTTTGCAATCATACATCTTGTCTTGAATACGAACTTAAAATGAAAACTTAGTCTTTCAATTTACCTAATAGTATGTATTGATGCATTGATTGTGTTGTCTCCCGATGTTCCTAAAGTAAAATATGATATTGGAACCATCGAGGTTCTAAAGACGAAAATCTCAAAAGGTTATGGAATTTTGGCCGAATTCGATTGAAAATATCAAGTTTTATTAAACTTGAAAATTGAATTGTCGGCTTCTCGTTGGTTAGTGACCCCGAATGATATCTTAAATTTGATAAATTAGATTTAAGGTGTAAAATGGTTGGATTGTGTTTTGTTGCGATGTCCCTTAAGGAAATATGATATTTGACACTTATCGGTTTTAAATTCAAAAAGCGGAAAAAATGATTGAATTTGGTCGGAATAGAATTGAAAATCAAATTTGATATTTGGATCAAGTTGTCATAAACTTGATAAAAGGAAATGATTGAATCGGTTGTTGGAATGAAATGAAGGCTCTTTGATTTACAAAATATGCGGTTCGCTCAAGGTATGCTATTATGTTCTTTTAGCTCTACTTAATTTGATTCTTTAGTCACTACTTACAATTATTGATATTTTATGATGGATTTAGAAAAATGTGATATGTTTTGCAATCATAACTCTTGTCTTGAATATGAACTTAAAATGAATACTTAGTCTTTCAATTTACCTGATAGTATGTATTGATGCATTGATTGTGTTGTGTCCCGATGTTCCTAAAGTAAAATATGATGTTGGAACCATCGATGTTCTAAAGACAAAAATCTCAAAAGGTTATGGAATTTTGGCCGAATTGGATTGAAAATATCAAGTTTTATTAAACTTGATAATTGAATTGTCGGCTTCTCGTTGGCTAGTGACCCCTTAAATTTGATAAATTGGATTTAAGGTGTAAAATGGTTGGATTGTGTTTTGTTGCGATGTCCCTTAAGGAAATATGATATTTGACACTTATCGGTTTTAAATTCAAAAAACGGAAAAGATGATTGAATTTGGTCGGAATAGAATTGAAAATCAAACTTGATATTTGGATCAAGTTGTCATAAACTTGATAAAAGAAAATGATTGAATCGGTTGTTGGAATGAAGACTCTTTGATTATCAAAATATGCGGTTCACTCAAGGTATGTTATTATGCTTTTTTAGTTCTACTTAATTTGATTATTTAGTCACTACTTACATTTATTGATATTTTATGATGGATTTAGAAAAATGTGATATGTTTTGCAATCATACATCTTGTCTTGAATACAAACTTAAAATGAATACTTAGTCTTTCAATTTACCTGATAGTATGTATTAATGCATGGATTGTGTTGTGTCCCGATGTTCCTAAAGTAAAATATGATATTTGAACCATCGAGGTTCTAAAGACGAAAATCTCAAAAGGTTATGGAATTTTGGCCGAATTGGATTGAAAATATCAAGTTTTATTAAACTTGAAAAATGAATTGTCGGCTTCTCGTTGGCTAATGACCCCAAATGATATCTTAAATTTGATAAATTGGATTTAAGGTGTAAAATGGTTGGATTGTGTTTTGTTGCGATGTCCCTTAAGGAAATATGATATTTGACGCTTATCGATTTTAAATTCAAAACACGGAAAAGATGATTGAATTTGGTCGGAATAGAATTGAAAATCAAATTTGATAAATGGAAATGATGAAATCGGTTTTTGGAATGAAGACTTTTTGATTATCAAATTCAAAATATGTGATTCGCTCAAGGTATGCTATTATGCTCTTTTAGCTCTACTTAATTTGATTCTTTAGTCATTACTTACATTTATTGATATTTTATGATGGATTTAGAAAAATGTGTTATGTTTTGCAATCATACATCCTGTCTTGAATACGAGCTTAAAATGAATACTTTGTCTTTCAATTTACCTGATAGTATGTATTGATGCATGGATTGTGGTGTGTCCCGATGTTCCTAAAGTAAAATATGATATTGGAACCATCGACGTTCTAAAGACGAAAATCTCAAAAGGTTATGGAATTTTGCCCGAATTGGATTGAAAATATAGAGTTTTATTAAACTTGAAAATTGAATTGTCGGCTTCTCGTTGGCTAGTGACCCCGAATAATATCTTAAATTTGATAAATTGGATTTAAGGTGTAAAATGGTTGGATTGTGTTTTGTTGCGATGTCCCTTAAGGAAATATGATATTTGACACTTATAGGTTTTAAATTCAAAACACGGAAAAAATGATTGAGTTTGGTCGGAATAGAATTGAAAATGAAATTTGATATTTGGATCATGTTGTCCTAAACTTGATAAATGGAAATGATGAAATCGGTTTATGGAATGAAGGCTTTTTGATTATCAAATTCAAAATATGCGATTCACTCAAGGTATGCTATTATGCTCTTTTAGCTCTACTTAATTTGATTCTTTAGTCACTACTTACATTTATTGATATTTTATGATGGATTTAGAAAAATGTGATATGTTTTGCAATCATACATCTTGTCTTGAATACGACCTTAAAATGAATACTTAGTCTTTCAATTTACCTAATAGTATGTATTGATGCATTGATTGTGTTGTCTCCCGATGTTCCTAAAGTAAAATATGATATTGGAACCATCGAGGTTCTAAAGACGAAAATCTCAAAAGGTTATGGAATTTTGGCCGAATTCGATTGAAAATATCAAGTTTTATTAAACTTGAAAATTGAATTGTCGGCTTCTCGTTGGTTAGTGACCCCGAATGATATCTTAAATTTGATAAATTAGATTTAAGGTGTAAAATGGTTGGATTGTGTTTTGTTGCGATGTCCCTTAAGGAAATATGATATTTGACACTTATCGGTTTTAAATTCAAAAAGCGGAAAAAATGATTGAATTTGGTCGGAATAGAATTGAAAATCAAATTTGATATTTGGATCAAGTTGTCATAAACTTGATAAAAGGAAATGATTGAATCGGTTGTTGGAATGAAATGAAGGCTCTTTGATTTACAAAATATGCGGTTCGCTCAAGGTATGCTATTATGTTCTTTTAGCTCTACTTAATTTGATTCTTTAGTCACTACTTACAATTATTGATATTTTATGATGGATTTAGAAAAATGTGATATGTTTTGCAATCATAACTCTTGTCTTGAATATGAACTTAAAATGAATACTTAGTCTTTCAATTTACCTGATAGTATGTATTGATGCATTGATTGTGTTGTGTCCCGATGTTCCTAAAGTAAAATATGATGTTGGAACCATCGATGTTCTAAAGACAAAAATCTCAAAAGGTTATGGAATTTTGGCCGAATTGGATTGAAAATATCAAGTTTTATTAAACTTGATAATTGAATTGTCGGCTTCTCGTTGGCTAGTGACCCCTTAAATTTGATAAATTGGATTTAAGGTGTAAAATGGTTGGATTGTGTTTTGTTGCGATGTCCCTTAAGGAAATATGATATTTGACACTTATCGGTTTTAAATTCAAAAAACGGAAAAGATGATTGAATTTGGTCGGAATAGAATTGAAAATCAAACTTGATATTTGGATCAAGTTGTCATAAACTTGATAAAAGAAAATGATTGAATCGGTTGTTGGAATGAAGACTCTTTGATTATCAAAATATGCGGTTCACTCAAGGTATGTTATTATGCTTTTTTAGTTCTACTTAATTTGATTATTTAGTCACTACTTACATTTATTGATATTTTATGATGGATTTAGAAAAATGTGATATGTTTTGCAATCATACATCTTGTCTTGAATACAAACTTAAAATGAATACTTAGTCTTTCAATTTACCTGATAGTATGTATTAATGCATGGATTGTGTTGTGTCCCGATGTTCCTAAAGTAAAATATGATATTTGAACCATCGAGGTTCTAAAGACGAAAATCTCAAAAGGTTATGGAATTTTGGCCGAATTGGATTGAAAATATCAAGTTTTATTAAACTTGAAAAATGAATTGTCGGCTTCTCGTTGGCTAATGACCCCAAATGATATCTTAAATTTGATAAATTGGATTTAAGGTGTAAAATGGTTGGATTGTGTTTTGTTGCGATGTCCCTTAAGGAAATATGATATTTGACGCTTATCGATTTTAAATTCAAAACACGGAAAAGATGATTGAATTTGGTCGGAATAGAATTGAAAATCAAATTTGATAAATGGAAATGATGAAATCGGTTTTTGGAATGAAGACTTTTTGATTATCAAATTCAAAATATGTGATTCGCTCAAGGTATGCTATTATGCTCTTTTAGCTCTACTTAATTTGATTCTTTAGTCATTACTTACATTTATTGATATTTTATGATGGATTTAGAAAAATGTGTTATGTTTTGCAATCATACATCCTGTCTTGAATACGAGCTTAAAATGAATACTTTGTCTTTCAATTTACCTGATAGTATGTATTGATGCATGGATTGTGGTGTGTCCCGATGTTCCTAAAGTAAAATATGATATTGGAACCATCGACGTTCTAAAGACGAAAATCTCAAAAGGTTATGGAATTTTGCCCGAATTGGATTGAAAATATAGAGTTTTATTAAACTTGAAAATTGAATTGTCGGCTTCTCGTTGGCTAGTGACCCCGAATAATATCTTAAATTTGATAAATTGGATTTAAGGTGTAAAATGGTTGGATTGTGTTTTGTTGCGATGTCCCTTAAGGAAATATGATATTTGACACTTATAGGTTTTAAATTCAAAACACGGAAAAAATGATTGAGTTTGGTCGGAATAGAATTGAAAATGAAATTTGATATTTGGATCATGTTGTCCTAAACTTGATAAATGGAAATGATGAAATCGGTTTATGGAATGAAGGCTTTTTGATTATCAAATTCAAAATATGCGATTCACTCAAGGTATGCTATTATGCTCTTTTAGCTCTACTTAATTTGATTCTTTAGTCACTACTTACATTTATTGATATTTTATGATGGATTTAGAAAAATGTGATATGTTTTGCAATCATACATCTTGTCTTGAATACGACCTTAAAATGAATACTTAGTCTTTCAATTTACCTAATAGTATGTATTGATGCATTGATTGTGTTGTCTCTCGATGTTCCTAAAGTAAAATATGATATTGGAACCATCGAGGTTCTAAAGACGAAAATCTCAAAAGGTTATGGAATTTTGGCCGAATTCGATTGAAAATATCAAGTTTTATTAAACTTGAAAATTGAATTGTCGGCTTCTCGTTGGTTAGTGACCCCGAATGATATCTTAAATTTGATAAATTAGATTTAAGGTGTAAAATGGTTGGATTGTGTTTTGTTGCGATGTCCCTTAAGGAAATATGATATTTGACACTTATCGGTTTTAAATTCAAAAAGCGGAAAAAATGATTGAATTTGGTCGGAATAGAATTGATAATCAAATTTGATATTTGGATCAAGTTGTCATAAACTTGATAAAAGGAAATGATTGAATCGGTTGTTGGAATGAAATGAAGGCTCTTTGATTTACAAAATATGCGGTTCGCTCAAGGTATGCTATTATGTTCTTTTAGCTCTACTTAATTTGATTCTTTAGTCACTACTTACATTTATTGATATTTTATGATGGATTTAGAAAAATGTGATATGTTTTGCAATCATAACTCTTGTCTTGAATATGAACTTAAAATGAATACTTAGTCTTTCAATTTACCTGATAGTATGTATTGATGCATTGATTGTGTTGTGTCCCGATGTTCCTAAAGTAAAATATGATATTGGAACCATCGATGTTCTAAAGACAAAAATCTCAAAAGGTTATGGAATTTTGGCCGAATTGGATTGAAAATATCAAGTTTTATTAAACTTGAAAATTGAATTGTCGGCTTCTTGTTGGCTAGTGACCCCGAATGATATCTTAAATTTGATAAATTGGATTTAAGGTGTAAAATGGTTGGATTGTGTTTTGTTGTGATGTCCCTTAAGGAAATATGATATTTGACACTTATCGGTTTTAAATTCAAAAAGCGGAAAAAATTATTGAATTTGGTCGGAATAGAATTGAAAATCAAATTTGATATTCGGATCAAGTTGTCATAAACTTGATAAAAGGAAATGATTGAATCGGTGGTTGGAATGAAGGCTCTCTGATTTACAAAATATGCGGTTCGCTCAAGGTATGTTATTATGCTCTTTTAGCTCTACTTAATTTGATTCTTTAGTCACTACTTACATTTATTGATATTTTATGATGGATTTAGAAAAATGTGATATGTTTTGTGTAAGACCCAAGATTTCACTGCACAGTTTTTCTAAGGAACTTTAGCGTCGGCTAAGTTTTTAGGGTTTTTGATGGAGCGGTCTTGTGAGTATCGTCACATTAATGGAGTTTTTGCTGAAATGGAGCCTGTTTTGTGCTCGTGCGCTGGAAAGGCACAGACTTTTGGGTCGTAGTCTTCTTTTGAGTATTAGAAGGTTTCTGTGAAGTCAGAAACGCGAGTTTTGGATTATTCTCGTTTTTGGAAAAACGAGTAGGATTTTTCCCGCTGTTGCGAAATTTTACTGATTCTGAATTCAGTGAGATTTTAGTTGGGGGTTTTATATATCTGCGCGAGGCGGGATATATTCTGAGATTAATTTTCCGAGGTGAGGAAGAAAATTACAGTCGCGGAAAAAGATTCGGCGATAAGTTTGTGAATTGTTTTTATTAAAAGGTTTACGGTAGATTTTTTTTATGTTTCCGTAAAAATTATCGGTACGCGAGATACGACTCGTTTAAGCGCGAGCTAGTGGGAGGATAAGATCACATAAGAAATATCTAGATATTTTGTGAAGAGGTGGATGGCTAGGATTAAGTCTTAGGACTTTCACTATTTGATCCAATGGCTCACAAGTAGCAAGACCATTACTTAAGGAGACTTTGGAGACTGCTTTTCCCCTATGCAGAAATAAAACCCAGACTTTTGGGCCATGGTCTTTATTTATCAATCTGAGCATTCCTGCGCTTTCAGAATTTTGAGTTTCGACTTTCTCCGTTTATTGGAAAAACGAGTAGAAAACTTTACCCGCTTCTTAGAATTTTACGGTTTCTGTTTTCCGTCGAATTTTAATTGGAGACTTTATATATCGGCGTAAGTTGGAATCTAGTTTCAGAATATTTTTGGGAGCTAAGGAAATAAATTTCAGTCGGAGAATAAAGTTTAGCGATAATATTTGGAAACGGTTTACGACGGACATTTATTTGTGAGATTTTCTGTTTTTGAGATTTCCGTCCGTTAGCGAGGCGCGACTCGCCGAGAGCAAACGCGACGAGCTGAATGGCGTAAAGGAGATATTTGTTCAAAAGCAATCATGAGTTTTTGATCCATTGGCTAGGGTTTGGTCTTGCAAGTTGGTTTTGATCCAATGGCCTAGATTGATCAAGAGAGAAATGAATAGTAAGGAGGTTTAAGTTTTAGTCTTGGAAGCAAAATCACAAAAACTCACTTCTCTTTCTCTCATTTGGCCGTGGCTTTCCTCTCACCCTTAACCAACTCAAAATTTTCTCTTCCTCTCAAGAACTTGCTTGGATTTGTGCTAGGAACATCAAGCTCTTGGATCATCTTCTTCATCTTGAGGTAATTATACCTCTTCCATCCCTTATTTCTCTTGAAAACTCATGAATTTTTGAAGTTTCATAATTTTGTTCTTGAGTAGAAAATTGTTAGAATTTAGTTTTGTTTCCATAGATGTGTTCTTAAGGGTTGTTAGTACACATGATTGAAAACATGAGTTGATTCTATGGTTTAATCTTGTTCTTACAAATTTTCTAGTAAGGGTTTTGAGAAAAAAATTGAAAAGGATCATAATTTTGAATTGTGTTGTAAGAGTTTGGTTTTGAAGTTAGAATTGAGCTTTTAAACAAAATGGATTGTTGAATATGAATTTTGTTTCGAAAAATAAGAAAAAAATATCTTTCGAGTTCTTGAGCGACTCGAAGAACGCAATTTAGAAAAATTTTATTTCGAGTTTCAAAAAGAGTCGGGTATACGATTGAATATCGTTACGAACTAACAAACGTGGTTAGGGTTTCAAATGAAGAAAAATTGTGTAGGATTGCCATTTTGCCTCTTTTGGGCCGTGGCAATCATTTATGGTCGAGGAATCGAGTTTTCGAAAATTGTTTTGAGGCAAATTGTTTCCCATGACCTTTGTTTAAGTGTTTGATAAGTTATGGGATGTTTTGTAAAGAAAAATAATTTCTTGCCTTAAGAAAAACTTAATTGAGATTTTTCGAAAATTTGCGATTCGACTCGATAATTTCTAAATCGCTTTGATAAGTGCTAGTTAGGTATTATGAGATATTACCATGCATTTAGAAGTGAAAAATTTTGAATGGAAGGGGGGTTTTGAAAATTGTGGCCGTGGCCTTCTCTCTTGTGTGGGGAGAAATTCCAAAATTTTTCTAAGTCCACAATTGTGTGAAAATCTTGTGTGTGTTGGATACTCCTAGTTTTGAAGAAAAATGAGTAAAGGAAAGGTTTGTAGGAAGAAAAAAATGTGTAACTTGTAACGCAAGAAAACTTCGTTTTTTCATAAAAATATTTCTGAAAAGTTTTGGTTGTGTTTCAAATGGTCTTGTGATGTGTGAAACAAGTCCTTGAGGTGGAGAAATCCAAAATGGTTTTAGTTTGTGATTTGAAACCAAAATGAATTTCGTGTTATAAAAATAGTGCAATTTACTTCGGGAATTTTTAAACACTATGAGAATAACCTGAAATCCTTGAGGGATGGCTTTAGAAAGTACCTTAGACCCCTCTGGAGCTTTGAGAGCGAGTTTCGTTTCGTTAGGTTAAACGAGGAATATTTCATTGATGTTACGCTGCATTTATTCTAGGTAGCGCGTGTTGTAGTTTTTGCGGAATTAAAGTAACAAAAGCTTGCTAAGGTAAGGGCACCTTTACTTTTCCGCATAATATATGTATGCCTGGTTCTGGATTGTGTGAATGTTTGGCATGATTATATTATGTATTCTCGTGATGAGAAGTTGCTTTGTATCGCATGTGTGATTTACATATGTTTGAGAATATGTGTATGAATATGTGATTGGCGTGCATATGATTTTGAAAATATATGTACATACTATGATTGTTTTACATACGCTTGTGAGGTATGTATTTTGTTGCATTAGCATATAAGGGGAATCGTATGCTCATGCATTCATAGTACGTGGTTATCGGGAATGGACCACGAGGTGCGACGGCCAGTGATTGGTGTCCTCCTAATTGAGTTTGGTGTTTGTCCGTGTGACTCACCCGGTGTTATCCCACCGTGATTGTTTTGGTATTGAGTGCGTGACTCTACCTGGTGTTATCCCACCAATAGTAGGAGGTGTTATCCCACCCGAGCCTACGACCTTCTGCAGAGGTTTATTCCGGAATAAAAGCATGCATGTGAAAAAGACCCGGCTAGGGTGATCACGATCATTTAGAGTCTGCATTGATAGACTGGTGTGCATTTCGATACTGTGTGCAAGTATATGAACTGCTAAGTGTTTATTCGCTGTTATATATGTACATGCTATTTGTTGTTGTGTTATGTGTGGTGACCCTTGCATTCTTTCATTTGCGGGCTCCTCCCACCCCAGATGATGCTGTAGGTCGCGAGGGCGGCGGCTGCTCAGGGCCCAGTGAACTCGTGTCGGAGCTATAGTTTAGAATTAGACTCTGTGCCGGTGTGTTTGTACATCGTGCCTTTGGGCTAGACATAGGTTTCTACCTTGGTTTGTTTTGGGTTGTAATGCTTGGAGTATTTTGAATACTTAGACTTGGACTGTAATTATTCAGGAACACACTTTGCTTGTCGAAGCACCTTATGGTAATGAGTTCTTTTGTATGTTTAATGTCGGCTCTTGTAAAATATTTTATGCGCAACTCTGTTGTTTGTAAAAAAAAAAAAAAAATAATGCCCCTTTTTAGGCTTTGAAAAACGGGGTGTTACATTGTGGTATCAGAGCCCGGCTTTAAATCTTCAAAGGGAAAGTGTGCACTTGAGTCGTTAGTCCAGAGTCGGTTAGAACATAGCTAGAGTTGTGTTAGTTCTAGCGGTTGTTTTTGTTGTGTTGTGGGTTATGTGGTTGGTTGTTTTGAGTCTAGCATGGGATATGCTTAGACACTGGTTTGTGTCTTACTGAAGTAATGCAGGGAGTGAGGCTTCAGTAAGTAGAATTGTGAAACCCCCGAGCCTTGGTCGAATTTAGTCGACAAGTGTCTCTAATTTCCTTTGCTGCGGCAGTCCGAAGATGACGGACTTGAGCGAACAAGAACTACAAGTGATTCTTGGAAATAATATTATGGATAGAAAGTGGCATGGTGTCGTTGTCACTCAAAGGTATTAAGTATGGACGTGTGGACGTCGACTGATAAAGGATTGTAAGTAAGGATCGGATTGGGACGACCTTTTGAAGAAGATATTGATTATCTGCTCTGGTGAGTTAGGGTGCGACTTGATGAAGTCATTAGGTTTTCAAGAGAACGCAGCCACTATGGAATGGTGGAGCATGCGAGATGTCAATTGGAGTTAATTGCGACGATTGGACAATAATTGAGGCAACTTGAATTGGAATTAAAGGACGTTGTGTAAGGAAACCTGGTGGGGTTATACGGCATATATGCGAACGATGGGTACCTTAAGGGTTTAATTCAAGTGTGTGAGATAAATTAGATTCGAAACTAAGATTTGTAAGGATGAATCTTGTGATGATTGAAGGTAGGAGACCAAGTATCACGTGGATAAGTGACAATCTATACCTAGTTCGGGAGATAGTAAATGCAGATGTCGATGTGAGATACAACGATAGGTAATTGATTGTTGAATAAAGATGGATGTGGAGAGATATTTAGGTAAAGAACGAGGAGTTCAACCTTTGAAAGTGAGTTGCATATCACTGATAGGTGATAATAGAGGTGTTTATTATGGAAATGTCCAGATAATTGTAGCAGTGTAAGCTAGAATTGTTAACTATTGGCAAGTAAACCATAAGGGGAAAGTAAACTGGTTTAGCAGTTTGAGGAGATTAGTCAAGATTGAGTAGAGATCCTGTGTGGATGCGCACATAAGCTAACGATTTTGATCGACCAAGATGGTTGAAGGACTAAGTAGCAGCTTGAATTTATGATACCATAAGAGTTGAGGTGGGCAAGTTTTGAATAAATTCAAGTTATGGACGAGAATTTTTGGATATTTTCTAAGAATGTCGTGTTTGAGTGTAAAAGGAATCCGTTAGTAAGAATACTAAGACAATGAAAGTTGATAGTTGGAAAGACTTTTATTGTATATTAGGATTAAATGGATAGTACGACGAGTTTTTAGAGTTCTTGAGCAGTAAATTCAAGAATTAGTTTTGGGTATCGAACGTACTAAGGATAAAATCATAGCAAAGTGTCGTGCGTTGGTAGATATTTTTGATAAGTCGAGCCTTAAGATTTGAGATGAATGTTTAATGGCTTGATGGATGAGTAAGACGAGTCGATTGGTAGGTGAATTGCAGTGACCTTTTAAGGACGAGTTAAAAGTGAATAAGAAAATGATGAGTGAATAGATGTAAGAATATGATTGGTCAGAACTTGAGATCGGGGAATTGATTCCCTAGTGGGAACAGACCTTATGACTTTAGAATAGTCACGATGATGAAGGACCAGTCGAATGGAGAGGAGACACTTAATAGGAACTTGAGGAATTAATCATTTGGAACGTTTGATTACGACACGTACAATAGTTGACACCGTAAGGGAAGTTAGAGACGGATAAATCCAGTCAGTGAATGGATGTGTCAGGTTGGATAGCGAGAACGTATGTGGGAAATTGGTTATTGTTATTGGAGAATGCTGTAGCTTTAGATGGTTATGAAGATTTTAGATTGGTCGAACGGAGAAGGGTATGCTTGTGGTGATACAAAATTATGTGAAATGATAGAGTATTCGGATTGTGTGCGGCGAATTAAAGATGTTGTTTTGATTTAGCAAGTTATTGGTCATGATGGTTTGGGAACCAACTCTAGACAGTTGTTGAACTAGAAAGTTGCAAAGTAGTAGATTGATGATACAGGCCTGATTGGAGTTTTGTAGAGGTTATGACATCGATGAGTTAGTCGTAAAGGGAGGTTAGTCATGGAAAGGATGTGGCTTATGCCAATTGAGGATTGGCGAAGGGATTTGTCTCACACCTAATTTTGGAAATAAGAAGGATAAGAAATTGTCTAATGGCAAGTTGATGGAAGCTTGTAGAGCTTTGGTTCATTGTAGTGGTTACTGTAACACCCCGTTTTTCAAAGCCTAAAAAGGGCATTATTTTTTTTTTTTTTTTTTTTTAAAACACAAGACAGAGTGCGCGGAAAATATTTTACAAGAGCCGGCGTTATTCATACAACAGAACTATAGCATATAATAGTGCTTCTCATAAGCAAAGTGTGTACCTGAATATTTACATAACCAAAACATAACATCTAGTCCACGACAAATATACAAAGTAGTCGTGACTAGGAATACTATAGCCAACACCAAAAGAGGCTCATCCAAAGCGTAAGAGTTTAGAGTACAGTCATCCAAAAACGTTAGAACCTACTACAAAACATACTACCAGTCACCAGCCAACAAGGCCTGTCCAAAAGAATACTACTCTAAGTCAGTGGTCCTAGTCCTAACATGCACAACGGCATCAGGAGTCGTCCGTATCGCTCGATAACAGGACCAAGCTCAAAGTAGAAGTGGGAGATACCAAGTGAGGTACTCCGGATCCTCCAATGGATCCATCCCCTGCAGCAGTCGCTGCCTCCTGAAGAACATCATCCGGCTCCCCTAAGAAGTCGGGTAAAGCCCCATCGCCCCAACTACCCATGGAGGAGGAAGAAGTAGTAACTAGACCATCTGTGGGGGTCTCTCCAATGACCGATCCACCACCCTCTGGTGTATCTGGCGCCCCTGGCAGTGGTTCCCCAGGAACTGTCCACAATGCACTGAGCAGCACTGGTAGAGGTATGGTGAAAGGCGGAGTCTGCCATATCAGACACTGATGAACCTGACGGGTACCCAGAAAAGTAGTAATCCTAACGCGCCCGTGGTAACTAGCCGTGCCGGAAGCTGGGTCGAGGCTCCAGGCAGGCAGAAGCAAGCGATCAAGGAAGTCCCACCTCGTCACCGTCTCTCTCGTGAGCACAGGTAACAAAGGGTGATTCATCGTCTGGGTGGGAGGAGCCCGCAAATGAAAGAATGCAAGGGTCACCACACATAACACAACAACAAATAGCATGTATATATAAATATAACAGCGAATACACATTTAGCAGTTCATATACTTGCACACAGTATCGAAATGCACACCAGTCTATCAATGCAGACTCTAAATGATCGTGATCACCCTAGCCGGGTCTTTTTCACATGCATGCTTTTATTCCGGAATAAACCTCTGCAGAAGGTCGTAGGCTCGGGTGGGATAACACCTCCTACTATTGGTGGGATAACACCAGGTAGAGTCACGCACTCAATACCAAAACAATCACGGTGGGATAACACCGGGTGAGTCACACGGACAACCACCAAACTCAATTAGGAGGACACCAATCACTGGCCGTCGCACCTCGTGGTCCATTCCCGATAACCACGTACTATGAATGCATGAGCATACGATTCCCCTTATATGCTAATGCAACAAAATACATACCTCACAAGCGTATGTAAAACAATCATAGTATGTACATATATTTTCAAAATCATATGCACGCCAATCACATATTCATACACATATTCTCAAACATATGTAAATCACACATGCGATACAAAGCAACTTCTCATCACGAGAATACATAATATAATCATGCCAAACATTCACACAATCCAGAACCAGGCATACATATATTATGCGGAAAAGTAAAGGTGCCCTTACCTTAGCAAGCTTTTGGTTACTTTAATTCCGCAAAAACTACAACACGCGCTACCTAAAATAAATGCAGCGTAACATCAATGAAATATTCCTCGTTTAACCTAACGAAACGAAACTCGCTCTCAAAGCTCCAGAGGGGTCTAAGGTACTTTCCAAAGCTATCCCTCAAAGATTTCAGGTTATTCTCATAGTGTTTAAAAATTCCCGAAGTAAATTGCACTATTTTTATAACACGAAATTCATTTTGGTTTCAAATCACAAACTAAAACCATTTTGGATTTTTCCACCTCAAGGACTTGTTTCACACACAACAAGACCATTTGAAACACAACTAAAATTTTTCAAAAATATCTTTATGAAAAATCGAAGTTTTCTTGCGTTACAAGTTACACATTTTTTTCTTCCTACAAACCTTTCCTTTACTCATTTTTCTTCAAAACTAGGAGTATCCAACACACACAAGATTTTCACACAATTGTGGACTTAGAAAAATTTTTGGAATTTCTCCCCCACATAGGAAGAGGCCACGGCCACAATTTTCAAACCCCCCCTTCCATTCAAAATTTTTCACTTCTAAATGCATGGTAATATCTCATAATACCTAACTAGCACTTATCAAAGCGATTTAGAAATTATCGAGTCGAATCGCAAATTTTCGAAAAATCTCAATTAAGTTTTTCTTAAGGCAAGAAATTATTTTTCTTTACAAAACATCCCATAACTTATCAAACACTTAAACAAAGGTCATGGGAAACAATTTGCCTCTAAACAATTTTCGAAAACTCGATTCCTCGACCATAAATGATTGCCACGGCCCAAAAGAGGCAAAATGGCAATCCTACACAATTTTTCTTCATTTGAAACCCTAACCACATTTGGTTAGCTCGTAACGATATTCAATCGTATACCCGACTCTTTTTGAAACTCGAAATAAAATTTTTCTAAATTGCGTTCTTCGAGTCGCTCAAGAACACGAAAAATATTTTTTCTTATTTTTCGAAACAAAGTTCATATTCAACAATCCATTTTGTTTAAAAGCTCGATTCTAACTTCAAAACCAAACTCTCACAACACAATTCAAAATTATGATCCTTTTCAATTTTTTTCTCAAAACCCTTACTAGAAAATTTGTAAGAACAAGATTAAACCATAGAATCAATTCATGCTTTCAATCATGTGTACTAACAACACTTAAGAACACATCTATGGAAACAAAATTAAATTCTAACAATTTTCTACTCAAGAACAAAATTATGAAACTTAAGAATTCAAGAGTTTTTCATGAGAATCAAAGGAAGGAAGAGGTCTAATTACCTCAAGATGAAGAAGATGATCCAAGAGCTTGATGTTCCTAGCACAAATCCAAGCAAGTTCTTGAGAGGAAGTGAAAATTTTGAGTGGTTAAGGGTTAGTAATGGAGTTCGGCCGAGCAAGGCACAAGGGGAGGGAGTATTTATCATTTTTGCTTCAAGACTTAACACTTAAACCTCCTTACTATTCACCCAAGGTCTTGTGCAATCTAGGCCATTGGATCTAAATTAAAGTTGCAAGGCAAAACCCTAGCCAATGGATCAAAAAAAACTCATGATTGCTTTTGAACAAATATCTCCTTTTCGCCACTCTGCTCGTCGCGTTTGCTCTCGGCGAGTCGCGCCTCGCTAACGGACGGAAATCTCAAAAACAGAAAATCTCACCAATAAATGTCCGTCGTAAACCATTTCCAAATATTATCGCTAAATTTCATTCTCCGACTGAAATTTATTTCCTTAGCTCCCAAAAATATTCTGACACTAGATTCCAACTTACGCTGATTTATAAAGTCTCCACTTAAATTTTGACGGAAAACAGAAACCGTAAAATTTTAAGAAGCGGGCACAGTTTTCTACTCGTTTTTCCAATAAACGGAGAAAGTCGAAACTCTAGATTCTGAATTCACAGGAACGTTCTCGTATATAAAAGAGGATTAAAAACCAAAAGCCTGAGCTTAAATAGTACACGAGTCCAAAACCAGTTCCAACTCAGCAAAACGCTGTTATTACACGATACTTAAGGAACTAATCTTACCGAAACCCTAAAAACTCTTATCCACTACTTACGCTTATAACTTGCGTACGATACAGTAGAATTATGGGTCTTACATTACTTCCCCCCTAAAAGAAGTTTCGTCCTCGAAACTTAGACATCGCTAAATAACTCGGGGTATTGCTCTTTCATCTTGCTTTCAAGCTCCCAAGTCGCATCCCCCGTAGCTTCATTCCATATTATCTTGACTAAGGGTATCTCCTTGGTCCTTAGACGTTTCATCTTTCTATCCGCAATCTTAACTGGCGGAACTTCAAATGACAAGTTCTCTTTCAACTGAATGTCATCTGGCGTGATCACATGTGACGGGTCAGGAACATACTTCCTTAACTGAGACACATGGAACACATCATGAATCTGGGACAGTATCGGTGGTAATGCAATTCGATAGGCTACCTTTCCTATCCTTTCCGTAATCTGATACGGTCCAATAAATTTCGGAGTCAACTTTCTTGCTTTTATTGCCCTTCCAACGCCAGTGGTTGGAGTAACTCGGAGAAATACATGTTCTCCAGCCTCAAATTCTAAGGGTCTACGACGCCTATCTGCGTAACTCTTCTGACGATCCTGGGCGACCTTCATTCTTGCCCGTATCTTCCGGACCTTGTCCGTAGTCTGTTGCACCATTTCCGGTCCTACAATCATACTTTCTCCATCTTGATACCAACACAATGGAGTTTGACACCTTCTTCCATAAAGAGCCTCATACGGAGCCATTCCAATGCTCGTGTGGAAACTGTTGTTGTAGGTGAACTCTATTAGTGGTAACACATCGTCCCAACTTCCTCTGTCATCTAGCACACATGCCCTCAACAAATCCTCCAAAGATTGATTCGTTCTTTCGGTCTGTCCGTCTGTCTGCGGATGGTAAGCCGAACTTAATCTCAACTTCGTCCCTAAAGCCTCATGTAGAGTTCTCCAAAAATGTGAAGTGAATTTTGGGTCTCGATCCGAAACAATGCTTGACGGTATACCATGGAGTCTTACTATCTCAGCCACGTAGATGTTTGTTAACTTTTCTGCAGTGTCGGTAATCCTGACAGGCAGAAAATGAGCGGACTTCGTCAATCGATCCACTATCACCCAAATGGAGTCATGCTTCCTTCTTGTCTTGGGTAAACCAGTGATGAAATCCATAGATATGCTATTCCACTTCCACTCTGGTATATCCAATGATTGCAGCATTCCTGCAGGTTTCTGATGTTCCACCTTAGCTTTCTGACACGTCAAACACGATGCCACATACTCTGCCACATGTCTCTTCATACCCGGCCACCAATAGTCTAGCCTCAAATCCTGATACATCTTGGTAGCTCCAGGATGTATACTCAGTTTACTCTTATGCGCTTCCTCTAGCACCGTATTCCTCAAGTTCTTAGCATCGGGTACGCACACTCTCCCATTGCATCTCAAAATATTATCTGATCCCACCTTGAACTCTGTGGTGGTTCCTCGATCTATCAAAGCTCTCTTTTCCATAAGTAGACTGTCATTCTGACAACTAGCAATGTCTTCCATCAACCCGTTCGAAATCGTAATCATACCGAGTCTCAAATTCCCAGGCGCAAACTCTACCTCGAGATGTAGATCCCGAAACTCTTCCAATAACTCTTGCTGGCTAGCCATCTGAGCTGAGCATACCGATACACTTCTTCTACTCAAAGCATCAGCTACCACGTTAGCCTTTCCAGGATGGTACTGTAACGTGAAATCAAAATCCTTCAGTGTTTCCATCCACCTCCTCTGCCTCATATTCAACTCTTTCTGATCGAACAGATATTTCAGACTTTTGTGATCACTGAAAACGACAAAAGTACATCCATAAAGATAATGTCTCCAAATCTTCAACGCAAAAACTACTGCGGCAAGTTCTAGATCATGAGTGGGGTAGTTCCTTTCGTGGTTCTTCAACTGTCTGGACGCATAAGCCACTGCCCTCTTGTGTTGCATCAATACACATCCGAGTCCCTGATGCGACGCATCACAATAAACTTCGTACGGTTTGTCCGACTGGGGCAGAACTAACACCGGTGAGGTCGTCAATCGCTCTTTCAGCAACTGAAAACTAGCTTCACACTTCTCAGTCCAAGCAAAAGGTTGATCTTTTCTCGTAAGTTGTGTCATTGGTGCCACAATCTTAGCGAAACCCTCTATAAATCTCCGATAATATCCAGCTAAACCCACAAAACTTCGTATATCCGTAACAGTTTGCGGTTGTTTCCATGCAAGTACGGTTTCAATCTTTGCTGGATCCACAGATATTCCCTCTTCTGAGATAACGTGACCCAGAAAATTTACCGTTTTCATCCAGAATTCACACTTTGACGGATTTGCATACAACTTTCTGTCACGCAGAACTTGTAAAACCAAGCGGAGATGCTCTTCGTGTTCCTCTTCATCCTTCGAATAAATGAGTATATCGTCGATGAACACCACTACAAACTTGTCTAGGAACGTATGGAAGATCCTATTCATGTAATCCATAAAAATTGCGGGTGCATTCGTCACTCCAAACGGCATCACTAGATACTCATAGTGTCCATAGCGTGAACGAAACGCTGTTTTCTGAACATCCTCTTCTCTTACTCTTATCTGATGATATCCGGACTTCAAGTCAATCTTTGAAAACACAGACGCACCCTTTAACTGGTCCATTAAATCATCAATCCGTGGCAAAGGATATCGGTTCTTAATAGTAACCTTGTTGAGTTTCCGATAATCCACGCATAAACGTGACCGACCGTCCTTCTTTTTCACCAATAAGACTGGCGCTCCCCACGGAGACACACTTGGTCTAATAAAACCCTTTTCTAACAAGTCCTTAATCTGACTCTTCAATTCCACCAACTCAGCTGGGGCCATCCGATAAGGTGATTCCGAGATTGGTCCCGTTCCTGGATGTAAGTCGATAAAGAATTCCACTTCTCTGATCGGAGGAAATCCCGGAATCTCTAACGGAAAAACATCCCGAAATTGTTGAACTACGCGCAACTCCTCTATATGCACGTCTGAAGTCACTCCTATAAAAGCAAGTGAAATAATTTCTGGCTCTCCATTCCTCATGGTTACGGTAAGCTGGTTCGCCGACAAGTACCTCTGTACTCCTGGTTCGGGGAAAAAGACCATCTTACGAGCACAGTCTAAAATAACATAGTGATACGACAGCCAATCCATCCCAAGAATGATCTCGAGTGACTGAAGGGGTAGACAGATCAGATTAATCAAAAACTCTCTATTCTGAATCATCACTAAACAATGCAAACATGCTGTATTAACCACAAGATCCTTTGCAGGAGTAGAAACATTCAAATCAAAAGGCAGCGGAGAAACAATCAATTTCATACGATTTGCACAATCCACAGATATGAAAGAATGGGTTGCCCCAGTATCTATCAATGCAGTTAAAGTGTTACCTGCAATCTGACAATTCTCATGTATGGCGTTACTAGCCTCGCCACTCACCTCCGTGCCCATACAGTAGACACGTCCCCTAGCAGTGGGTTTGGCTCCCTGCGTCACGTTCACAGATGGTTCAGCCTTCTGAGCCTTGCAATCCCTAGCCATGTGACCTGGCTTCTTACAATTATAACAAATAATCCCGGGCTCCGCGTTCCTACAGTCGTTCGCATAATGTCCTTCCTTCCCACACTTGAAACAACTCTGTTTCGTCGCATTCGGATTCCCTTGATTCACCGAGCGATCCTGCCCTTTATTATTCTGGGGGCGGTTGTAAGGCTTATTTCCTCGCCTTCCACGGTTCTGAGCCTGATTACTTGGACGACTAGGTCCCCCAGCAGTAGAATTCGCATTGCGATTCACTCGCTTATTCCTCATATCCTCAATTTCCTGACATTTCTCAACCAGCACTTGGAAATTCCGGATTCCCAATGGTATCACTGAATCCTGTAACTCATACCTCAGCCCGTCTTGAAAACGGCGACACATATAAGTCTCATCGACGCCATCCCTGAAGAAGCGGAAAAACCTTGACAGTGATTCAAATTTCTTAGCATAAGCTTCAACATTCAAACCTCCCTGACGCAACCTCAGGAATTCCTCTCCATATCTTTCTCTAGCGGTCTCTGGAAAGTACTTGGCCAAAAACTTTCTCTTAAAACTCACCCAGTTGATTTCCTCGTGAGCGGCCTCCATCATAAGACTAGTACTCTTCCACCAATACTCGGAGCCTCCCGACAACTGGTAGGTGGCCAGAGTCACCCTTTCGCCCTCGGGGCAGTGGATTGCTCCGAAGATCTTTTCCACAGCCTGAAGCCATAAGTCAGCAGCATCAGGACCTCCCTCTCCGTTAAACTTTGGAGGACTCTGATGGTTAAAACTAGTGAGAACTCGAGATCCAGCAGCGAGAATCTCTCTTTCCCTTTTTTCCATATCCCTCTGCGCCTTAGCATGGGCTTGGGCAGTCAAAGTTGCTGCCATGGTATTCATGGAGTGAGCCAGCTGGTTTATTTGATTCTCATCAGCTCCAGGAGCTACAGGTGCCCGTCTTGGAGGCATGTTTTCCTGCGCAAACCACTTTCTGGTTAGATTCTTTTCCAATTCTCTTAGAAATCTTATACCATAAGTCAATAACATCAACACACCAAAACAATGGTCACTCAGAACTAATCCAACTCTAGTTCTAACTCGACTGACAACTCTTACGACACACTTTTCCCTTGATGATCTAATGCCGGGCTCTGATACCAAACAATGTAACACCCCGTTTTTCAAAGCCTAAAAAGGGCATTATTTTTTTTTTTTTTTTTTTAAAACACAAGACAGAGTGCGCGGAAAATATTTTACAAGAGCCGGCGTTATTCATACAACAGAACTATAGCATATAATAGTGCTTCTCATAAGCAAAGTGTGTACCTGAATATTTACATAACCAAAACATAACATCTAGTCCACGACAAATATACAAAGTAGTCGTGACTAGGAATACTATAGCCAACACCAAAAGAGGCTCATCCAAAGCGTAAGAGTTTAGAGTACAGTCATCCAAAAACGTTAGAACCTACTACAAAACATACTACCAGTCACCAGCCAACAAGGCCTGTCCAAAAGAATACTACTCTAAGTCAGTGGTCCTAGTCCTAACATGCACAACGGCATCAGGAGTCGTCCGTATCGCTCGATAACAGGACCAAGCTCAAAGTAGAAGTGGGAGATACCAAGTGAGGTACTCCGGATCCTCCAATGGATCCATCCCCTGCAGCAGTCGCTGCCTCCTGAAGAACATCATCCGGCTCCCCTAAGAAGTCGGGTAAAGCCCCATCGCCCCAACTACCCATGGAGGAGGAAGAAGTAGTAACTAGACCATCTGTGGGGGTCTCTCCAATGACCGATCCACCACCCTCTGGTGTATCTGGCGCCCCTGGCAGTGGTTCCCCAGGAACTGTCCACAATGCACTGAGCAGCACTGGTAGAGGTATGGTGAAAGGCGGAGTCTGCCATATCAGACACTGATGAACCTGACGGGTACCCAGAAAAGTAGTAATCCTAACGCGCCCGTGGTAACTAGCCGTGCCGGAAGCTGGGTCGAGGCTCCAGGCAGGCAGAAGCAAGCGATCAAGGAAGTCCCACCTCGTCACCGTCTCTCTCGTGAGCACAGGTAACAAAGGGTGATTCATCGTCTGGGTGGGAGGAGCCCGCAAATGAAAGAATGCAAGGGTCACCACACATAACACAACAACAAATAGCATGTATATATAAATATAACAGCGAATACACATTTAGCAGTTCATATACTTGCACACAGTATCGAAATGCACACCAGTCTATCAATGCAGACTCTAAATGATCGTGATCACCCTAGCCGGGTCTTTTTCACATGCATGCTTTTATTCCGGAATAAACCTCTGCAGAAGGTCGTAGGCTCGGGTGGGATAACACCTCCTACTATTGGTGGGATAACACCAGGTAGAGTCACGCACTCAATACCAAAACAATCACGGTGGGATAACACCGGGTGAGTCACACGGACAACCACCAAACTCAATTAGGAGGACACCAATCACTGGCCGTCGCACCTCGTGGTCCATTCCCGATAACCACGTACTATGAATGCATGAGCATACGATTCCCCTTATATGCTAATGCAACAAAATACATACCTCACAAGCGTATGTAAAACAATCATAGTATGTACATATATTTTCAAAATCATATGCACGCCAATCACATATTCATACACATATTCTCAAACATATGTAAATCACACATGCGATACAAAGCAACTTCTCATCACGAGAATACATAATATAATCATGCCAAACATTCACACAATCCAGAACCAGGCATACATATATTATGCGGAAAAGTAAAGGTGCCCTTACCTTAGCAAGCTTTTGGTTACTTTAATTCCGCAAAAACTACAACACGCGCTACCTAAAATAAATGCAGCGTAACATCAATGAAATATTCCTCGTTTAACCTAACGAAACTCGCTCTCAAAGCTCCAGAGGGGTCTAAGGTACTTTCCAAAGCTATCCCTCAAGGATTTCAGGTTATTCTCATAGTGTTTAAAAATTCCCGAAGTAAATTGCACTATTTTTATAACACGAAATTCATTTTGGTTTCAAATCACAAACTAAAACCATTTTGGATTTTTCCACCTCAAGGACTTGTTTCACACACAACAAGACCATTTGAAACACAACTAAAATTTTTCAAAAATATCTTTATGAAAAATCGAAGTTTTCTTGCGTTACAAGTTACACATTTTTTTCTTCCTACAAACCTTTCCTTTACTCATTTTTCTTCAAAACTAGGAGTATCCAACACACACAAGATTTTCACACAATTGTGGACTTAGAAAAAATTTTGGAATTTCTCCCCCACATAGGAAGAGGCCACGGCCACAATTTTCAAACCCCCCCTTCCATTCAAAATTTTTCACTTCTAAATGCATGGTAATATCTCATAATACCTAACTAGCACTTATCAAAGCGATTTAGAAATTATCGAGTCGAATCGCAAATTTTCGAAAAATCTCAATTAAGTTTTTCTTAAGGCAAGAAATTATTTTTCTTTACAAAACATCCCATAACTTATCAAACACTTAAACAAAGGTCATGGGAAACAATTTGCCTCTAAACAATTTTCGAAAACTCGATTCCTCGACCATAAATGATTGCCACGGCCCAAAAGAGGCAAAATGGCAATCCTACACAATTTTTCTTCATTTGAAACCCTAACCACATTTGGTTAGCTCGTAACGATATTCAATCGTATACCCGACTCTTTTTGAAACTCGAAATAAAATTTTTCTAAATTGCGTTCTTCGAGTCGCTCAAGAACACGAAAAATATTTTTTCTTATTTTTCGAAACAAAGTTCATATTCAACAATCCATTTTGTTTAAAAGCTCGATTCTAACTTCAAAACCAAACTCTCACAACACAATTCAAAATTATGATCCTTTTCAATTTTTTTCTCAAAACCCTTACTAGAAAATTTGTAAGAACAAGATTAAACCATAGAATCAATTCATGCTTTCAATCATGTGTACTAACAACACTTAAGAACACATCTATGGAAACAAAATTAAATTCTAACAATTTTCTACTCAAGAACAAAATTATGAAACTTAAGAATTCAAGAGTTTTTCATGAGAATCAAAGGAAGGAAGAGGTCTAATTACCTCAAGATGAAGAAGATGATCCAAGAGCTTGATGTTCCTAGCACAAATCCAAGCAAGTTCTTGAGAGGAAGTGAAAATTTTGAGTGGTTAAGGGTTAGTAATGGAGTTCGGCCGAGCAAGGCACAAGGGGAGGGAGTATTTATCATTTTTGCTTCAAGACTTAACACTTAAACCTCCTTACTATTCACCCAAGGTCTTGTGCAATCTAGGCCATTGGATCTAAATTAAAGTTGCAAGGCAAAACCCTAGCCAATGGATCAAAAAAAACTCATGATTGCTTTTGAACAAATATCTCCTTTTCGCCACTCTGCTCGTCGCGTTTGCTCTCGGCGAGTCGCGCCTCGCTAACGGACGGAAATCTCAAAAACAGAAAATCTCACCAATAAATGTCCGTCGTAAACCATTTCCAAATATTATCGCTAAATTTCATTCTCCGACTGAAATTTATTTCCTTAGCTCCCAAAAATATTCTGACACTAGATTCCAACTTACGCTGATTTATAAAGTCTCCACTTAAATTTTGACGGAAAACAGAAACCGTAAAATTTTAAGAAGCGGGCACAGTTTTCTACTCGTTTTTCCAATAAACGGAGAAAGTCGAAACTCTAGATTCTGAATTCACAGGAACGTTCTCGTATATAAAAGAGGATTAAAAACCAAAAGCCTGAGCTTAAATAGTACACGAGTCCAAAACCAGTTCCAACTCAGCAAAACGCTGTTATTACACGATACTTAAGGAACTAATCTTACCGAAACCCTAAAAACTCTTATCCACTACTTACGCTTATAACTTGCGTACGATACAGTAGAATTATGGGTCTTACAGTTACCATGAAGAGAGACGTGGTATGATGGAAATCGGTAGTGAGTAAGTATAAGGGATTCGGAGGTTGTCAACAAGGATGGTTAGACAACAGTAATGTGAGGAATGCCCTAAGAGTTATTTTGAAGGTAGGTACCTCGACGAGAGTGGTGATGTTCGGAGTATTTAGGAATGGTCAGGGTGACCGACTCTTTTGAGTAAGAGAGGATGTGCGCCGACGATGGCCGTCGACGAGGATAAACGTTTGTTTAAGGCACGCGAGATGCGTCTAAGTGCCATTTTGGAAGTAATGTTAACGTATAAGGAACCGATTCTGGGGAATTGGAGATTTGGATAAGGGAGTCCAAGAGAAGTAGATGGTTTAGTTTGGCAAGTGCCAAGACTATGAGGAGTGTAATCACCAACCGGAGGTTGTGGTGGTATTATTTAAGTCGTGATTGGAAAGAGATTTATAAGTAAGCAGGCGGTTCGGCATATTCGTTGAGTCGCGGATTGATGGATAGTGGTAAGGTGGGAAAATCTTCTAGAAGAGAAGACAACTTGTTTGGAATGAAATAGTTGTGGTGGTAATTGTCGTGGTGGTACTGTACTACTATTGGATAATACTCCATGGATGTTTCGTGAGTGGAAGCATGAGAGTCCACGTGACGTGTTTTGGGCGATTGGATCTCACTGACGAGATCGGGATAATAAGAATTGAGGAAATTGTTGGACCATTGTGCCTCGGATGACCTGAAGCACAATTGGAAGGGGGCATTATTAAAGTTAGGTAAAGAGGGTCTAAACCACCATCATGATTGTCGACTAACTATTGACAAATTGGGGGACTGGCCGTCCTTAATTTATTGTTGATAGTAGACGGAATCGAGTTGAATGGAATTGACTAGCTTTGCTAGCTTTGGTGGTGCCAGAAAGTTTTGGTGTTTCTTTTTGGAGGGTAGCCAGTCACTGCTTCGCGTGAACCTAGTGGAATAGGCTATATCACGGAGGCAAAATAAGGGATTTTGAAAAGAAAAAAAAAATTGTGTGGACCTTTGAAAATTTGAGGAACTCGAGGTTGTGAACCTCTGTTGTTAGGTTAATTTTTGAGTGGTGCACTCGTTGAGAGTTGCGGTTTGTGCACGGTTGTGCCAGTGTGTTGGTGAGAGTATCTGTGTGATTTCGCCCGGTGTTAGCATCTGTGTGGCTACACCTAATCCTGAGGGATTTTGTTGTGTTAGGGATAGTAATAACTAGTTGGGTTGTTACTCTTACCTTTAGTTTCGAGGACGAAACTTCTTTTTGGAGGGTAGTAATGTAAGACCCAAGATTTCACTGCACAGTTTTTCTAAGGAACTTTAGCGTCGGCTAAGTTTTTAGGGTTTTTGATGGAGCGGTCTTGTGAGTATCGTCACATTAATGGAGTTTTTGCTGAAATGGAGCCTGTTTTGTGCTCGTGCGCTGGAAAGGCACAGACTTTTGGGTCGTAGTCTTCTTTTGAGTATTAGAAGGTTTCTGTGAAGTCAGAAACGCGAGTTTTGGATTATTCTCGTTTTTGGAAAAACGAGTAGGATTTTTCCCGCTGTTGCGAAATTTTACTGATTCTGAATTCAGTGAGATTTTAGTTGGGGGTTTTATATATCTGCGCGAGGCGGGATATATTCTGAGATTAATTTTCCGAGGTGAGGAAGAAAATTACAGTCGCGGAAAAAGATTCGGCGATAAGTTTATGAATTGTTTTTATTAAAAGGTTTACGGTAGATTTTTTTTATGTTTCCGTAAAAATTATCGGTACGCGAGATACGACTCGTTTAAGCGCAAGCTAGTGGGAGGATAAGATCACATAAGAAATATCTAGATATTTTGTGAAGAGGTGGATGGCTAGGATTAAGTCTTAGGACTTTCACTATTTGATCCAATGGCTCACAAGTAGCAAGACCATTACTTAAGGAGACTTTGGAGACTGCTTTTCCCCTATGCAGAAATAAAACCCAGACTTTTGGGCCATGGTCTTTATTTATCAATCTGAGCATTCCTGCGCTTTCAGAATTTTGAGTTTCGACTTTCTCCGTTTATTGGAAAAACGAGTAGAAAACTTTACCCGCTTCTTAGAATTTTACGGTTTCTGTTTTCCGTCGAATTTTAATTGGAGACTTTATATATCGGCGTAAGTTGGAATCTAGTTTCAGAATATTTTTGGGAGCTAAGGAAATAAATTTCAGTCGGAGAATAAAGTTTAGCGATAATATTTGGAAACGGTTTACGACGGACATTTATTTGTGAGATTTTCTGTTTTTGAGATTTCCGTCCGTTAGCGAGGCGCGACTCGCCGAGAGCAAACGCGACGAGCTGAATGGCGTAAAGGAGATATTTGTTCAAAAGCAATCATGAGTTTTTGATCCATTGGCTAGGGTTTGGTCTTGCAAGTTGGTTTTGATCCAATGGCCTAGATTGATCAAGAGAGAAATGAATAGTAAGGAGGTTTAAGTTTTAGTCTTGGAAGCAAAATCACAAAAACTCACTTCTCTTTCTCTCATTTGGCCGTGGCTTTCCTCTCACCCTTAACCAACTCAAAATTTTCTCTTCCTCTCAAGAACTTGCTTGGATTTGTGCTAGGAACATCAAGCTCTTGGATCATCTTCTTCATCTTGAGGTAATTATACCTCTTCCATCCCTTATTTCTCTTGAAAACTCATGAATTTTTGAAGTTTCATAATTTTGTTCTTGAGTAGAAAATTGTTAGAATTTAGTTTTGTTTCCATAGATGTGTTCTTAAGGGTTGTTAGTACACATGATTGAAAACATGAGTTGATTCTATGGTTTAATCTTGTTCTTACAAATTTTCTAGTAAGGGTTTTGAGAAAAAAATTGAAAAGGATCATAATTTTGAATTGTGTTGTAAGAGTTTGGTTTTGAAGTTAGAATTGAGCTTTTAAACAAAATGGATTGTTGAATATGAATTTTGTTTCGAAAAATAAGAAAAAAATATCTTTCGAGTTCTTGAGCGACTCGAAGAACGCAATTTAGAAAAATTTTATTTCGAGTTTCAAAAAGAGTCGGGTATACGATTGAATATCGTTACGAACTAACAAACGTGGTTAGGGTTTCAAATGAAGAAAAATTGTGTAGGATTGCCATTTTGCCTCTTTTGGGCCGTGGCAATCATTTATGGTCGAGGAATCGAGTTTTCGAAAATTGTTTTGAGGCAAATTGTTTCCCATGACCTTTGTTTAAGTGTTTGATAAGTTATGGGATGTTTTGTAAAGAAAAATAATTTCTTGCCTTAAGAAAAACTTAATTGAGATTTTTCGAAAATTTGCGATTCGACTCGATAATTTCTAAATCGCTTTGATAAGTGCTAGTTAGGTATTATGAGATATTACCATGCATTTAGAAGTGAAAAATTTTGAATGGAAGGGGGGTTTTGAAAATTGTGGCCGTGGCCTTCTCTCTTGTGTGGGGAGAAATTCCAAAATTTTTCTAAGTCCACAATTGTGTGAAAATCTTGTGTGTGTTGGATACTCCTAGTTTTGAAGAAAAATGAGTAAAGGAAAGGTTTGTAGGAAGAAAAAAATGTGTAACTTGTAACGCAAGAAAACTTCGTTTTTTCATAAAAATATTTCTGAAAAGTTTTGGTTGTGTTTCAAATGGTCTTGTGATGTGTGAAACAAGTCCTTGAGGTGGAGAAATCCAAAATGGTTTTAGTTTGTGATTTGAAACCAAAATGAATTTCGTGTTATAAAAATAGTGCAATTTACTTCGGGAATTTTTAAACACTATGAGAATAACCTGAAATCCTTGAGGGATGGCTTTAGAAAGTACCTTAGACCCCTCTGGAGCTTTGAGAGCGAGTTTCGTTTCGTTAGGTTAAACGAGGAATATTTCATTGATGTTACGCTGCATTTATTCTAGGTAGCGCGTGTTGTAGTTTTTGCGGAATTAAAGTAACAAAAGCTTGCTAAGGTAAGGGCACCTTTACTTTTCCGCATAATATATGTATGCCTGGTTCTGGATTGTGTGAATGTTTGGCATGATTATATTATGTATTCTCGTGATGAGAAGTTGCTTTGTATCGCATGTGTGATTTACATATGTTTGAGAATATGTGTATGAATATATAACGCCCCAACTAAAATATCTAGAATATTTAGTCAAGACATACATAATATGGATCTGAGTACAATTAAAATTTACTGAATAAATTAGCAAGATACAAATTGCTTAAAATACAAAAGGGGTAAAAATAAAATACAGCGGTAAATGCTAGTATTCTGAGTAAACAAGATAATAAACTAAAAGCAAGACGAAGAAATAAAATCTTCAAGGCGGACAATCCAAGCTCAGCTCCAACTGTCAGCCTCCTAACTGGTCCTTGCTCCAGTTAACCTGTCTACCTAAAAAAAAATTGGTTTGGAGTGGGGTGAGACTACTAAGCCTCAGTGAGTCCTACTACCCTCCTAGAGGTGACTACACCGGGGGCACCTAAAATCAGTCGTTTCAAATACTAACATACCATATCATAATAACATAAATATAGGTGTAACACAGAATTTAACTCTTATTCATTTTAAACACAAGGACACTCTGAGGTGAGCAGGTCTCAGAGGCCTACCATATCCGTCAACCGATTCGGTCACGGCATGCAGCTCACAATAACTTATCCTAATGGATTATCCCATTGGGAGTCCATAGCGCGATATCACAAAGTCGCTCATAAGTGACTGAACTAATTTAGTTATTACTACCATAATTTCCCAAAACCCGGGGAGCATACAAACCTAATTCTAAGTTATCCCCTAATGTTCAGAATTGTGCTTGACTTCCCGTTTAACATTAAATACATTATATATCTGTAAGTTATCTGTCTCAGATGAGGATATAAAACGAGTGCTTTAGGAAATATTTTAGAAATTAAAATATGAGTCATCCTGCACTTAGCTCGCTACGGCGAGTTACCAAGCTCGCCATGGCGAACTGCAGGTCCTGGCCTAAATCAACTCGCTAGGCGAGCAGTTGCTCGCTATGGCGAGTTTCATCAGCCCAGAACTTGGTTACTCGCCATGAACGCTCGCTAGCAACTCGCTGTGGCGAGTACATGCAGAAAACACTGTTTTGCGAAAATCATTAATTTTAAAGTAGTACACCTACAATCGTCCTCTGAGAAAGTGCAGAAACATAATATAATTAATATAGAACAGAATAGAAGAGAAATTGGGAGTTAAATCTCCTCACACAATTAATCCCTAATATCCTATGTTAACATGCAAATATTCAATTTGGGGAAAACTATCTACACTATCCTAAAGAACCCACCTGTGTTGAGATTAACTCAGAAGCTTTAACACTGATCTTAAGCTCAGCAACAGCCACAAAATTCTGCACCAAGACTCACTTGAAAAACCCCGAATTGTGTTCTTGAGTCAAAATTGGAAAGGAATGAAATTAGGAATATTCTAAAGCTTGATAAGGTTAAGAGATGGAATACTGTCCTAATAACAGCTGAGAAGGAAAACAGAAGAGCTAGAATGACTTACCAATTCTCTAGGATAGGCTAAGAAAGCGAAACACATGCAGCAATACAGGCTAGCTCGCCGCGGCGAGCCCTAGCTCGCTAGGCGAGTTTAACAGAGTCAGCAGACATGGCTCAGTCGTTTCGTCCCAAAATCGTACCTTTCCAAAACACCCATTACTTCCCAGTAGCCTCCAAACTCGTAATCAAAGGGATAAATACACATGCAACAGAATTAGTTTGGAATTAGAGAGGTAGAGAACACTAATTTGATGAAAAATGAAGGGATTGGATTTGAATCTTACCCTTAATCTTCATCTTGGTTTGGAGAATGAGGTGAAGTTCTTGCATGTGTGCCTAGGTTCAGAATTGATGGAGATGCAACGATGATGCTGAGCCCGTGGGTGAGGGAAAAGAAGCAAATATACTTAACTCTTGGATTTTCTATTCTTACATGACAATTATTGGTTGAGTTTGGTTGTTTGTTGACAATGATTTCATGGAGCTAAATGTTGTTGCTGGTGGCGTGAGTGAATGAAGGAAGAGAGGGTGGGATTCTGATCTTGTTAGCTTAGGTCTCATGCCTTTAAATAGGAAAGTGTTAAGTAGTGGGGGTTTAAGAGTAAATTGAGGGAGGCTTGGGAGAGACTAGAGCTAGTGGGGTAAGACTTAACTTAATCTCCAATTAAGTTTCAACAATACTAATTTAATTAATATTCTTTCATTAATTAAATTTGTGGAATGTTACAATCTACCCCCCTTAAAGAAATTTCGTCCTCGAAATTCAAACTTCTCCGTTCTACATCAGAGTAGGTTGTTTATGCCTTCAAACGAAACTACGCTTCGTCTATTCTCCAGTTAATAACATTCAATCCCTTGGAATAAAATTTTCTCTTAAGTTACGGGCTAAGGTTATCCTCCCATTCTCAAAAGTTTCAGTGTTGCGCACTCTGATTCAACTTTTTACTACTATTACACTTCTTCCATTCCCAATGGAAGTAGTTCCAGTTCGAACCGGTTGAAAGGGTCGGTATCTGGCCAGATATTGATATTGTCACATCCAAAATTCCTCAATCATGTTGTCGTTGTCCTTCTTGAGCACCACCATGCTTCCCATGTTAGATGTACCTCTGTGTCACGTGTGTGTAATTATTCCGGAATCGATCGAAAAATAAAACGAGTGGAAAATTGTCTAAACACTACTGGTTCTTCTGCCAACGAGTGGAACTCATTCGCGGACGAACTTATAGTTATCCGATAAAATTCCACCTACAATCTCTAACTATTCCGACACAACACGATGATCAAGTTGCACATTCAACACGCGGACACTCTTAGGTTCAGATCATTTCTCAGGGTTACAAGTCAAACTTGTTTGAAGTCCTTCGCTGGTATCTAATGCATGGAACTTGGCTAGCTGGAAACACAAAGTCTGCATTTGTAACTCTAAGGCTGGATTGAACGGTTTGGCTCAGAGCAGTTGACTGAATTATCTTAACAGATTACTAGGGATAGGAAAGGGTTTCCAAATGAGAAAGGTACATTACTTCAAGCGAGTAATTAACTCTTACACTTACACTTAACTAATTACTGGCAACTCGACTTGGAAAATTCTGGTTCAGGCGTTCAAGTTTCAGCGCTTGATCTCACGAGATTACAGGAATTGAATTTTGAAACTGGTTCAACTTAATTCTGAATTCGACTGATAAGGCTACGAATGATAGAGGACCAACTTTATTGAAGAACAGATTACTAGTTTAGAGTGCACGAAGTTTACTGATTTGCTGATACTAAACTAGGTAAGTTTTACCGGAGTGGTTTGAATTATGTTGATTGACAGATCAACTGGGCTGGAAAGGAATGAAACTGAAATTATTCTTGAACTTCTCAAGAATAATTAACTTCCGCAGATAGGTTTTTGTTAATTAATAACACAGCTGGGAAACTGAATATCTCACAATGCGACTACTTAATTGTGACATTATCATTCTCGATGTAACTAATTTGCTTCGAGAAATTTGAAAAATTTGCACCCTAATTGAATTTATGTACAGCACATGGTTGTCAAGCCATTGAGGCACGAGACGAATTGTCCAACTTAGACGGATTAGAGAATACACACGTTCCTGGCTTTCCAAGACTTGCGTATATTGGATTGAGCATTGTTCGGTTTGATGACCCTGCTGAATTAAGACCCCTAGAGATACATAGACAATCGAAAATTTGTCTTCTACTGAGTTATACTCCTATGCTACAATTCTAATTCTTCTATCAGTTTTCTCAAGGTAGGATAACTACATTCTCACTCAGTGTTTCTTGCTGACAATTCCTCACTGGTAGGTCTAACCGATTTACATAGACTCTAAATTGGAAGGTTTAGTTATGGGGAAAAGTCGGTGCTGGCCGATGCTAAAGTTAAATCTAGCTATTTGTTCCTGTGTATATACCCAAGGATTGATCTAGGTGTTTGATGTCTGCTACGGCCGGCTACTAATATTGGTTTCGCACGGAAAAGGTGGCTTTGCATCACCTATATCTAGTTTTAACATCCTAGATGATACTCTAATTGGCCGGTTAACTAATCTTACCGTTCTCTTATATCAAAGGTTCTAATATAGGAACTTGCTTGGTGACTGGTCGAACTAATGTTGAATTGGATTTATCAAGTCGTGTTCCTTATTATTCGGTACTATGCCTTATAGCTCGATTGGTTGTGCGCGTGTTCCAATTGTTAGTGGTAGAATACGGCTGGCCAAATCTAAACCTCAACCGACTAACTACTAGTCTGTAATATTGAATTACTAACTTATAGGGACGATTGATGGACAACTCTCGATGCACGGTTACTGATCCTGCTATTTTTTTTGTTGGGTGGTCCTATGTGTGAGAAGTCAAACTGGTATTAATCTGAATCGTCGGTCTCTAAACTGTATAATGGTCCGGCAACTATGGATTGGCTTTGGCGACTGATTATGCTAATGGTAACCCCCCAGCTGCTACTACTACTCAAAATCTAACTTATGATGGTTCGGCGTAATTTCCAATATATGTGGCAGACTATCCTATGTGTCGTCACCTAAGAGTAGTTGTCGCAAGTGTTAACTTAATGGGTTCATAGCTAGGTGATATCAAGATATAGATGCTAAGTTCCACTATTCTTATTGAGATGATTAACTGGTCTGAAGTGATGGGTTACTAGGTTAAGGGTACTTATTTTAACGGTCTTTAACCAACTTATTTAGGTGACGGTATTGTTAAGGAAGAATTTATCTTTGATGTGAGTTAAGGTTATACTCATGTGATAAGGTTCTAGTATCGGTTTGGTTGCTAACTATTCGGTGATGATGTTCTAGTAATTCCTGACTTAAGGGTTCTGATAATGCTAGTAAGGATTCCTAACTGTAGATGGGTTTGGGTCCTTAAAAATTTTCTGTCTTATTGTTAATGACGGGTAGCAAGGAGGTAACCTCAAATGGTTTTACTAATTTAGGTTTGACTCCTAGTAGTGGTGTAGGAATGCCGTTTCGAGTTTGAGGGGTCGAAGCAACTTAGTTAAGGCATACTAGTGGTTAGTCCAACAAGATATTGGGAAGGGGTATTATAATGTGTTTATGTCCTAATTTGGTTTCTCTGATCTAGATAGTTCTTTTGGTATTTCTACCGCCAAGGTATCTATTTGGCCCACTACCCTGGGTTGCTAATTTTTGGAACATAAGGGTGGTTGAGCTTAAGATGTTTTTCTCGGGTATGATTACGGATTTCAAAGATTCTAATTGTCACGTCGGTACGATTAAGCTGCTAATAGTTTCCCTACACTTATTGGCTTCTAATAGAAGGGTACACTCAGTCCAATTTCGTATTGTCTCCAAATACTAATATCATCTCCGAACGTGCTCCTCAACAACCATTATGCTCACAAGGTAGCTTGGAATTGCTTACACCAATTCAAAAAGTAGAATGGTAAGATACACAAGGGGCTTGAGACTGTTCACCATGGCTAAGAATGACTGAACAGAGAATCACGTTGCAACAAGCAGTAGCAGCAGCCTGCTAAGCTCGCTTCAGCGTGCGTTTACTCGCTAAGCGAGTTTGACAGAGGGTAGAGGGACAACTTTGTGGTTCGCCCAATTCTCTACTTTGCACAACACTCGTAACTCCCAGTCAAATACTAACTTGAATTTAGGATGAGTTTTGGTCTACTGCCTACTGTCATTGGGTGTTGATTTGATCCACGAACTTAGCTGAATTTAGACTCTCACTAGGATAAAGTTACTTATAGGTTCAGGAAGTTTACCTGACATACAGTGTCAGTTGTATACTGTTGTGTACCACACACTTCAGTATAAGGATTCACTGGCATATCTCCAACTACAGTTCTACTCCTGACTTGTTACTTCACAAAATTAGTATACTCATCAGACTGCGCTTACTCCGGTGGCACCATTTGCCATCGCTCCAAAAATTCACTTATAAGGACCTTCTTCGGCGACTGTTCTTCGATTGCAGCTTCGCCACGGATTTACCGCTGGAATTCCAGAGTTCACTTCAGTTCTAAACCATAATACCCTGCCTACCATATACAATACTGAGTTGATCAGGCTCAGCATGCGTTGGTTTCAGCGTAAACAGTCCAGATCCAAAGGGTCTGTATTATTAGGAAGGATTGGAATGACTCATGGCAAGGTCCGATACTGGATCGACCTGCTCTGATACCAATTATAACGCCCCAACTAAAATATCTAGAATATTTAGTCAAGACATACATAATATGGATCTGAGTACAATTAAAATTTACTGAATAAATTAGCAAGATACAAATTGCTTAAAATACAAAAGGGGTAAAAATAAAATACAGCGGTAAATGCTAGTATTCTGAGTAAACAAGATAATAAACTAAAAGCAAGACGAAGAAATAAAATCTTCAAGGCGGACAATCCAAGCTCAGCTCCAACTGTCAGCCTCCTAACTGGTCCTTGCTCCAGTTAACCTGTCTACCTAAAAAAAAATTGGTTTGGAGTGGGGTGAGACTACTAAGCCTCAGTGAGTCCTACTACCCTCCTAGAGGTGACTACACCGGGGGCACCTAAAATCAGTCGTTTCAAATACTAACATACCATATCATAATAACATAAATATAGGTGTAACACAGAATTTAACTCTTATTCATTTTAAACACAAGGACACTCTGAGGTGAGCAGGTCTCAGAGGCCTACCATATCCGTCAACCGATTCGGTCACG
Source organism: Trifolium repens (assembly GCA_030408175.1). Classification (NCBI taxonomy): domain Eukaryota; kingdom Viridiplantae; phylum Streptophyta; class Magnoliopsida; order Fabales; family Fabaceae; genus Trifolium; species Trifolium repens. Next base: position 35,019,145 of record CP125836.1, on the reverse strand, counting down.
GCATGCAGCTCACAATAACTTATCCTAATGGATTATCCCATTGGGAGTCCATAGCGCGATATCACAAAGTCGCTCATAAGTGACTGAACTAATTTAGTTATTACTACCATAATTTCCCAAAACCCGGGGAGCATACAAACCTAATTCTAAGTTATCCCCTAATGTTCAGAATTGTGCTTGACTTCCCGTTTAACATTAAATACATTATATATCTGTAAGTTATCTGTCTCAGATGAGGATATAAAACGAGTGCTTTAGGAAATATTTTAGAAATTAAAATATGAGTCATCCTGCACTTAGCTCGCTACGGCGAGTTACCAAGCTCGCCATGGCGAACTGCAGGTCCTGGCCTATATCAACTCGCTAGGCGAGCAGTTGCTCGCTATGGCGAGTTTCATCAGCCCAGAACTTGGTTACTCGCCATGAACGCTCGCTAGCAACTCGCTGTGGCGAGTACATGCAGAAAACACTGTTTTGCGAAAATCATTAATTTTAAAGTAGTACACCTACAATCGTCCTCTGAGAAAGTGCAGAAACATAATATAATTAATATAGAACAGAATAGAAGAGAAATTGGGAGTTAAATCTCCTCACACAATTAATCCCTAATATCCTATGTTAACATGCAAATATTCAATTTGGGGAAAACTATCTACACTATCCTAAAGAACCCACCTGTGTTGAGATTAACTCAGAAGCTTTAACACTGATCTTAAGCTCAGCAACAGCCACAAAATTCTGCACCAAGACTCACTTGAAAAACCCCGAATTGTGTTCTTGAGTCAAAATTGGAAAGGAATGAAATTAGGAATATTCTAAAGCTTGATAAGGTTAAGAGATGGAATACTGTCCTAATAACAGCTGAGAAGGAAAACAGAAGAGCTAGAATGACTTACCAATTCTCTAGGATAGGCTAAGAAAGCGAAACACATGCAGCAATACAGGCTAGCTCGCCGCGGCGAGCCCTAGCTCGCTAGGCGAGTTTAACAGAGTCAGCAGACATGGCTCAGTCGTTTCGTCCCAAAATCGTACCTTTCCAAAACACCCATTACTTCCCAGTAGCCTCCAAACTCGTAATCAAAGGGATAAATACACATGCAACAGAATTAGTTTGGAATTAGAGAGGTAGAGAACACTAATTTGATGAAAAATGAAGGGATTGGATTTGAATCTTACCCTTAATCTTCATCTTGGTTTGGAGAATGAGGTGAAGTTCTTGCATGTGTGCCTAGGTTCAGAATTGATGGAGATGCAACGATGATGCTGAGCCCGTGGGTGAGGGAAAAGAAGCAAATATACTTAACTCTTGGATTTTCTATTCTTACATGACAATTATTGGTTGAGTTTGGTTGTTTGTTGACAATGATTTCATGGAGCTAAATGTTGTTGCTGGTGGCGTGAGTGAATGAAGGAAGAGAGGGTGGGATTCTGATCTTGTTAGCTTAGGTCTCATGCCTTTAAATAGGAAAGTGTTAAGTAGTGGGGGTTTAAGAGTAAATTGAGGGAGGCTTGGGAGAGACTAGAGCTAGTGGGGTAAGACTTAACTTAATCTCCAATTAAGTTTCAACAATACTAATTTAATTAATATTCTTTCATTAATTAAATTTGTGGAATGTTACAGAATATGTGATTGGCGTGCATATGATTTTGAAAATATATGTACATACTATGATTGTTTTACATACGCTTGTGAGGTATGTATTTTGTTGCATTAGCATATAAGGGGAATCGTATGCTCATGCATTCATAGTACGTGGTTATCGGGAATGGACCACGAGGTGCGACGGCCAGTGATTGGTGTCCTCCTAATTGAGTTTGGTGTTTGTCCGTGTGACTCACCCGGTGTTATCCCACCGTGATTGTTTTGGTATTGAGTGCGTGACTCTACCTGGTGTTATCCCACCAATAGTAGGAGGTGTTATCCCACCCGAGCCTACGACCTTCTGCAGAGGTTTATTCCGGAATAAAAGCATGCATGTGAAAAAGACCCGGCTAGGGTGATCACGATCATTTAGAGTCTGCATTGATAGACTGGTGTGCATTTCGATACTGTGTGCAAGTATATGAACTGCTAAGTGTTTATTCGCTGTTATATATGTACATGCTATTTGTTGTTGTGTTATGTGTGGTGACCCTTGCATTCTTTCATTTGCGGGCTCCTCCCACCCCAGATGATGCTGTAGGTCGCGAGGGCGGCGGCTGCTCAGGGCCCAGTGAACTCGTGTCGGAGCTATAGTTTAGAATTAGACTCTGTGCCGGTGTGTTTGTACATCGTGCCTTTGGGCTAGACATAGGTTTCTACCTTGGTTTGTTTTGGGTTGTAATGCTTGGAGTATTTTGAATACTTAGACTTGGACTGTAATTATTCAGGAACACACTTTGCCTGTCGAAGCACCTTATGGTAATGAGTTCTTTTGTATGTTTAATGTCGGCTCTTGTAAAATATTTTATGCGCAACTCTGTTGTTTGTAAAAAAAAAAAAAAATAATGCCCCTTTTTAGGCTTTGAAAAACGGGGTGTTACATTTTGCAATCATACATCTTGTCTTGAATACGAACTTAAAATGAAAACTTAGTCTTTCAATTTACCTAATAGTATGTATTGATGCATTGATTGTGTTGTCTCCCGATGTTCCTAAAGTAAAATATGATATTGGAACCATCGAGGTTCTAAAGACGAAAATCTCAAAAGGTTATGGAATTTTGGCCGAATTCGATTGAAAATATCAAGTTTTATTAAACTTGAAAATTGAATTGTCGGCTTCTCGTTGGTTAGTGACCCCGAATGATATCTTAAATTTGATAAATTAGATTTAAGGTGTAAAATGGTTGGATTGTGTTTTGTTGCGATGTCCCTTAAGGAAATATGATATTTGACACTTATCGGTTTTAAATTCAAAAAGCGGAAAAAATGATTGAATTTGGTCGGAATAGAATTGAAAATCAAATTTGATATTTGGATCAAGTTGTCATAAACTTGATAAAAGGAAATGATTGAATCGGTTGTTGGAATGAAATGAAGGCTCTTTGATTTACAAAATATGCGGTTCGCTCAAGGTATGCTATTATGTTCTTTTAGCTCTACTTAATTTGATTCTTTAGTCACTACTTACAATTATTGATATTTTATGATGGATTTAGAAAAATGTGATATGTTTTGCAATCATAACTCTTGTCTTGAATATGAACTTAAAATGAATACTTAGTCTTTCAATTTACCTGATAGTATGTATTGATGCATTGATTGTGTTGTGTCCCGATGTTCCTAAAGTAAAATATGATGTTGGAACCATCGATGTTCTAAAGACAAAAATCTCAAAAGGTTATGGAATTTTGGCCGAATTGGATTGAAAATATCAAGTTTTATTAAACTTGATAATTGAATTGTCGGCTTCTCGTCGGCTAGTGACCCCTTAAATTTGATAAATTGGATTTAAGGTGTAAAATGGTTGGATTGTGTTTTGTTGCGATGTCCCTTAAGGAAATATGATATTTGACACTTATCGGTTTTAAATTCAAAAAACGGAAAAGATGATTGAATTTGGTCGGAATAGAATTGAAAATCAAACTTGATATTTGGATCAAGTTGTCATAAACTTGATAAAAGAAAATGATTGAATCGGTTGTTGGAATGAAGACTCTTTGATTATCAAAATATGCGGTTCACTCAAGGTATGTTATTATGCTTTTTTAGTTCTACTTAATTTGATTATTTAGTCACTACTTACATTTATTGATATTTTATGATGGATTTAGAAAAATGTGATATGTTTTGCAATCATACATCTTGTCTTGAATACAAACTTAAAATGAATACTTAGTCTTTCAATTTACCTGATAGTATGTATTAATGCATGGATTGTGTTGTGTCCCGATGTTCCTAAAGTAAAATATGATATTTGAACCATCGAGGTTCTAAAGACGAAAATCTCAAAAGGTTATGGAATTTTGGCCGAATTGGATTGAAAATATCAAGTTTTATTAAACTTGAAAAATGAATTGTCGGCTTCTCGTTGGCTAATGACCCCAAATGATATCTTAAATTTGATAAATTGGATTTAAGGTGTAAAATGGTTGGATTGTGTTTTGTTGCGATGTCCCTTAAGGAAATATGATATTTGACGCTTATCGATTTTAAATTCAAAACACGGAAAAGATGATTGAATTTGGTCGGAATAGAATTGAAAATCAAATTTGATAAATGGAAATGATGAAATCGGTTTTTGGAATGAAGACTTTTTGATTATCAAATTCAAAATATGTGATTCGCTCAAGGTATGCTATTATGCTCTTTTAGCTCTACTTAATTTGATTCTTTAGTCATTACTTACATTTATTGATATTTTATGATGGATTTAGAAAAATGTGTTATGTTTTGCAATCATACATCCTGTCTTGAATACGAGCTTAAAATGAATACTTTGTCTTTCAATTTACCTGATAGTATGTATTGATGCATGGATTGTGGTGTGTCCCGATGTTCCTAAAGTAAAATATGATATTGGAACCATCGACGTTCTAAAGACGAAAATCTCAAAAGGTTATGGAATTTTGCCCGAATTGGATTGAAAATATAGAGTTTTATTAAACTTGAAAATTGAATTGTCGGCTTCTCGTTGGCTAGTGACCCCGAATAATATCTTAAATTTGATAAATTGGATTTAAGGTGTAAAATGGTTGGATTGTGTTTTGTTGCGATGTCCCTTAAGGAAATATGATATTTGACACTTATAGGTTTTAAATTCAAAACACGGAAAAAATGATTGAATTTGGTCGGAATAGAATTGAAAATGAAATTTGATATTTGGATCATGTTGTCCTAAACTTGATAAATGGAAATGATGAAATCGGTTTATGGAATGAAGGCTTTTTGATTATCAAATTCAAAATATGCGATTCAGTCAAGGTATGCTATTATGCTCTTTTAGCTCTACTTAATTTGATTCTTTAGTCACTACTTACATTTATTGATATTTTATGATGGATTTAGAAAAATGTGATATGTTTTGCAATCATACATCTTGTCTTGAATACGACCTTAAAATGAATACTTAGTCTTTCAATTTACCTAATAGTATGTATTGATGCATTGATTGTGTTTTCTCCCGATGTTCCTAAAGTAAAATATGATATTGGAACCATCGAGGTTCTAAAGACGAAAATCTCAAAAGGTTATGGAATTTTGGCCGAATTCGATTGAAAATATCAAGTTTTATTAAACTTGAAAATTGAATTGTCGGCTTCTCGTTGGTTAGTGACCCCGAATGATATCTTAAATTTGATAAATTAGATTTAAGGTGTAAAATGGTTGGATTGTGTTTTGTTGCGATGTCCCTTAAGGAAATATGATATTTGACACTTATCGGTTTTAAATTCAAAAAGCGGAAAAAATGATTGAATTTGGTCGGAATAGAATTGATAATCAAATTTGATATTTGGATCAAGTTGTCATAAACTTGATAAAAGGAAATGATTGAATCGGTTGTTGGAATGAAATGAAGGCTCTTTGATTTACAAAATATGCGGTTCGCTCAAGGTATGCTATTATGTTCTTTTAGCTCTACTTAATTTGATTCTTTAGTCACTACTTACATTTATTGATATTTTATGATGGATTTAGAAAAATGTGATATGTTTTGCAATCATAACTCTTGTCTTGAATATGAACTTAAAATGAATACTTAGTCTTTCAATTTACCTGATAGTATGTATTGATGCATTGATTGTGTTGTGTCCCGATGTTCCTAAAGTAAAATATGATATTGGAACCATCGATGTTCTAAAGACAAAAATCTCAAAAGGTTATGGAATTTTGGCCGAATTGGATTGAAAATATCAAGTTTTATTAAACTTGAAAATTGAATTGTCGGCTTCTTGTTGGCTAGTGACCCCGAATGATATCTTAAATTTGATAAATTGGATTTAAGGTGTAAAATGGATGGATTGTGTTTTGTTGTGATGTCCCTTAAGGAAATATGATATTTGACACTTATCGGTTTTAAATTCAAAAAGCGGAAAAAATGATTGAATTTGGTCGGAATAGAATTGAAAATCAAATTTGATATTCGGATCAAGTTGTCATAAACTTGATAAAAGGAAATGATTGAATCGGTGGTTGGAATGAAGGCTCTCTGATTTACAAAATATGAGGTTCGCTCAAGGTATGGTATTATGCTCTTTTAGCTCTACTTAATTTGATTCTTTAGTCACTACCTACATTTATTGATATTTTATGATGGATTTAGAAAAATGTGATATGTTTTGCAATCATACATCTTGTCCTGAATACGAACTTAAAATGAATACTTAGTCTTTCAATTTACCTAATAGTATGTATTGATGCATTGATTGTGTTGTCTCCCGATGTTCCTAAAGTAAAATATGATATTGGAACCATCGAGGTTCTAAAGACGAAAATCTCAAAAGGTTATGGAATTTTGGCCGAATTCGATTGAAAATATCAAGTTTTATTAAACTTGAAAATTGAATTGTCGGCTTCTCGTTGGCTAGTGACCCCGAATAATATCTTAAATTTGATAAATTGGATTTAAGGTGTAAAATGGTTGGATTGTGTTTTGTTGCGATGTCCCTTAAGGAAATATGATATTTGACACTTATAGGTTTTAAATTCAAAACACGGAAAAAATGATTGAATTTGGTCGGAATAGAATTGAAAATGAAATTTGATATTTGGATCATGTTGTCCTAAACTTGATAAATGGAAATGATGAAATCGGTTTATGGAATGAAGGCTTTTTGATTATCAAATTCAAAATATGCGATTCAGTCAAGGTATGCTATTATGCTCTTTTAGCTCTACTTAATTTGATTCTTTAGTCACTACTTACATTTATTGATATTTTATGATGGATTTAGAAAAATGTGATATGTTTTGCAATCATACATCTTGTCTTGAATACGACCTTAAAATGAATACTTAGTCTTTCAATTTACCTAATAGTATGTATTGATGCATTGATTGTGTTTTCTCCCGATGTTCCTAAAGTAAAATATGATATTGGAACCATCGAGGTTCTAAAGACGAAAATCTCAAAAGGTTATGGAATTTTGGCCGAATTCGATTGAAAATATCAAGTTTTATTAAACTTGAAAATTGAATTGTCGGCTTCTCGTTGGTTAGTGACCCCGAATGATATCTTAAATTTGATAAATTAGATTTAAGGTGTAAAATGGTTGGATTGTGTTTTGTTGCGATGTCCCTTAAGGAAATATGATATTTGACACTTATCGGTTTTAAATTCAAAAAGCGGAAAAAATGATTGAATTTGGTCGGAATAGAATTGATAATCAAATTTGATATTTGGATCAAGTTGTCATAAACTTGATAAAAGGAAATGATTGAATCGGTTGTTGAAATGAAATGAAGGCTCTTTGATTTACAAAATATGCGGTTCGCTCAAGGTATGCTATTATGTTCTTTTAGCTCTACTTAATTTGATTCTTTAGTCACTACTTACATTTATTGATATTTTATGATGGATTTAGAAAAATGTGATATGTTTTGCAATCATAACTCTTGTCTTGAATATGAACTTAAAATGAATACTTAGTCTTTCAATTTACCTGATAGTATGTATTGATGCATTGATTGTGTTGTGTCCCGATGTTCCTAAAGTAAAATATGATATTGGAACCATCGATGTTCTAAAGACAAAAATCTCAAAAGGTTATGGAATTTTGGCCGAATTGGATTGAAAATATCAAGTTTTATTAAACTTGAAAATTGAATTGTCGGCTTCTTGTTGGCTAGTGACCCCGAATGATATCTTAAATTTGATAAATTGGATTTAAGGTGTAAAATGGTTGGATTGTGTTTTGTTGTGATGTCCCTTAAGGAAATATGATATTTGACACTTATCGGTTTTAAATTCAAAAAGCGGAAAAAATGATTGAATTTGGTCGGAATAGAATTGAAAATCAAATTTGATATTCGGATCAAGTTGTCATAAACTTGATAAAAGGAAATGATTGAATCGGTGGTTGGAATGAAGGCTCTCTGATTTACAAAATATGCGGTTCGCTCAAGGTATGTTATTATGCTCTTTTAGCTCTACTTAATTTGATTCTTTAGTCACTACCTACATTTATTGATATTTTATGATGGATTTAGAAAAATGTGATATGTTTTGCAATCATACATCTTGTCCTGAATACGAACTTAAAATGAATACTTAGTCTTTCAATTTACCTAATAGTATGTATTGATGCATTGATTGTGTTGTCTCCCGATGTTCCTAAAGTAAAATATGATATTGGAACCATCGAGGTTCTAAAGACGAAAATCTCAAAAGGTTATGGAATTTTGGCCGAATTCGATTGAAAATATCAAGTTTTATTAAACTTGAAAATTGAATTGTCGGCTTCTCGTTGGCTAGTGACCCCGAATAATATCTTAAATTTGATAAATTGGATTTAAGGTGTAAAATGGTTGGATTGTGTTTTGTTGCGATGTCCCTTAAGGAAATATGATATTTGACACTTATAGGTTTTAAATTCAAAACACGGAAAAAATGATTGAATTTGGTCGGAATAGAATTGAAAATGAAATTTGATATTTGGATCATGTTGTCCTAAACTTGATAAATGGAAATGATGAAATCGGTTTATGGAATGAAGGCTTTTTGATTATCAAATTCAAAATATGCGATTCAGTCAAGGTATGCTATTATGCTCTTTTAGCTCTACTTAATTTGATTCTTTAGTCACTACTTACATTTATTGATATTTTATGATGGATTTAGAAAAATGTGATATGTTTTGCAATCATACATCTTGTCTTGAATACGACCTTAAAATGAATACTTAGTCTTTCAATTTACCTAATAGTATGTATTGATGCATTGATTGTGTTTTCTCCCGATGTTCCTAAAGTAAAATATGATATTGGAACCATCGAGGTTCTAAAGACGAAAATCTCAAAAGGTTATGGAATTTTGGCCGAATTCGATTGAAAATATCAAATTTTATTAAACTTGAAAATTGAATTGTCGGCTTCTCGTTGGTTAGTGACCCCGAATGATATCTTAAATTTGATAAATTAGATTTAAGGTGTAAAATGGTTGGATTGTGTTTTGTTTCGATGTCCCTTAAGGAAATATGATATTTGACACTTATCGGTTTTAAATTCAAAAAGCGGAAAAAATGATTGAATTTGGTCGGAATAGAATTGATAATCAAATTTGATATTTGGATCAAGTTGTCATAAACTTGATAAAAGGAAATGATTGAATCGGTTGTTGGAATGATATGAAGGCTCTTTGATTAACAAAATATGCGGTTCGCTCAAGGTATGCTATTATGTTCTTTTAGCTCTACTTAATTTGATTCTTTAGTCACTACTTACATTTATTGATATTTTATGATGGATTTAGAAAAATGTGATATGTTTTGCAATCATAACTCTTGTCTTGAATATGAACTTAAAATGAATACTTAGTCTTTCAATTTACCTGATAGTATGTATTGATGCATTGATTGTGTTGTGTCCCGATGTTCCTAAAGTAAAATATGATATTGGAACCATCGATGTTCTAAAGACAAAAATCTCAAAAGGTTATGGAATTTTGGCCGAATTGGATTGAAAATATCAAGTTTTATTAAACTTGAAAATTGAATTGTCGGCTTCTTGTTGGCTAGTGACCCCGAATGATATCTTAAATTTGATAAATTGGATTTAAGGTGTAAAATGGTTGGATTGTGTTTTGTTGTGATGTCGCTTAAGGAAATATGATATTTGACACTTATCGGTTTTAAATTCAAAAAGCGGAAAAAATGATTGAATTTGGTCGGAATAGAATTGAAAATCAAATTTGATATTTGGATCAAGTTGTCATAAACTTGAAAAAAGGAAATGATTGAATCGGTTGTTGGAATGAAATGAAGGCTCTTTGATTTACAAAATCTGCGGTTCACTCAAGGTATGCTATTATGCTCTTTTAGCTCTACTTAATTTGATTCTTTAGTCACTACTTACATTTATTGATATTTTATGATGGATTTAGAAAAATGTGATATGTTTTGCAATCATAACTCTTGTCTTGAATATGAACTTAAAATGAATACTTAGTCTTTCAATTTACCTGATAGTATGTATTGATGCATTGATTGTGTTGTGTCTCGATGTTCCTAAAGTAAAATATGATATTGGAACCATCGATGTTCTAAAGACGAAAATCTCAAAAGGTTATGGAATTTTGGCCGAATTGGATTGAAAATATCAAGTTTTATTAAACTTGAAAATTGAATTGTCGGCTTCTTGTTGGCTAGTGACCCCGAATGATATCTTAAATTTGATAAATTGGATTTAAGGTGTAAAATGGTTGGATTGTGTTTTGTTGTGATGTCGCTTAAGGAAATATGATATTTGACACTTATCGGTTTTAAATTCAAAAAGCGGAAAAAATGATTGAATTTGGTCGGAATAGAATTGAAAATCAAATTTGATATTTGGATCAAGTTGTCATAAACTTGAAAAAAGGAAATGATTGAATCGGTTGTTGGAATGAAATGAAGGCTCTTTGATTTACAAAATCTGCGGTTCACTCAAGGCATGCTATTATGCTCTTTTAGCTCTACTTAATTTGATTCTTTAGTCACTACTTACATTTATTGATATTTTATGATGGATTTAGAAAAATGTGATATGTTTTGCAATCATAACTCTTGTCTTGAATATGAACTTAAAATGAATACTTAGTCTTTCAATTTACCTGATAGTATGTATTGATGCATTGATTGTGTTGTGTCTCGATGTTCCTAAAGTAAAATATGATATTGGAACTATCGATGTTCTAAAGACGAAAATCTCAAAAGGTTATGGAATTTTGGCCGAATTGGATTGAAAATATCAAGTTTTATTAAACTTGAAAATTGAATTGTCGGCTTCTTGTTGGCTAGTGACCCCGAATGATATCTTAAATTTGATAAATTGGATTTAAGGTGTAAAATGGTTGGATTGTGTTTTGTTGTGATGGCCCTTAAGGAAATATGATATTTGACACTTATCGGTTTTAAATTCAAAAAGCGGAAAAAATGATTGAATTTGGTCGGAATAGAATTGAAAATCAAATTTGATATTCGGATCAAGTTGTCATAAACTTGATAAAAGGAAATGATTGAATCGGTGGTTGGAATGAAGGCTCTCTGATTTACAAAATATGCGGTTCGCTCAAGGTATGTTATTATGCTCTTTTAGCTCTACTTAATTTGATTCTTTAGTCACTACTTACATTTATTGATATTTTATGATGGATTTAGAAAAATGTGATATGTTTTGCAATCATACATCTTGTCTTGAATACGAACTTAAAATGAATACTTAGTCTTTCAATTTACCTAATAGTATGTATTGATGCATTGATTGTGTTGTCTCCCGATGTTCCTAAAGTAAAATATGATATTGGAACCATCGAGGTTCTAAAGACGAAAATCTCAAAAGGTTATGGAATTTTGGCCGAATTCGATTGAAAATATCAAGTTTTATTAAACTTGAAAATTGAATTGTCGGCTTCTCGTTGGCTAGTGACCCCGAATAATATCTTAAATTTGATAAATTGGATTTAAGGTGTAAAATGGTTGGATTGTGTTTTGTTGCGATGTCCCTTAAGGAAATATGATATTTGACACTTATAGGTTTTAAATTCAAAACACGGAAAAAATGATTGAATTTGGTCGGAATAGAATTGAAAATGAAATTTGATATTTGGATCATGTTGTCCTAAACTTGATAAATGGAAATGATGAAATCGGTTTATGGAATGAAGGCTTTTTGATTATCAAATTCAAAATATGCGATTCAGTCAAGGTATGCTATTATGCTCTTTTAGCTCTACTTAATTTGATTCTTTAGTCACTACTTACATTTATTGATATTTTATGATGGATTTAGAAAAATGTGATATGTTTTGCAATCATACATCTTGTCTTGAATACGACCTTAAAATGAATACTTAGTCTTTCAATTTACCTAATAGTATGTATTGATGCATTGATTGTGTTTTCTCCCGATGTTCCTAAAGTAAAATATGATATTGGAACCATCGAGGTTCTAAAGACGAAAATCTCAAAAGGTTATGGAATTTTGGCCGAATTCGATTGAAAATATCAAGTTTTATTAAACTTGAAAATTGAATTGTCGGCTTCTTGTTGGCTAGTGACCCCGAATGATATCTTAAATTTGATAAATTGGATTTAAGGTGTAAAATGGTTGGATTGTGTTTTGTTGTGATGGCCCTTAAGGAAATATGATATTTGACACTTATCGGTTTTAAATTCAAAAAGCGGAAAAAATGATTGAATTTGGTCGGAATAGAATTGAAAATCAAATTTGATATTCGGATCAAGTTGTCATAAACTTGATAAAAGGAAATGATTGAATCGGTGGTTGGAATGAAGGCTCTCTGATTTACAAAATATGCGGTTCGCTCAAGGTATGTTATTATGCTCTTTTAGCTCTACTTAATTTGATTCTTTAGTCACTACTTACATTTATTGATATTTTATGATGGATTTAGAAAAATGTGATATGTTTTGCAATCATACATCTTGTCTTGAATACGAACTTAAAATGAATACTTAGTCTTTCAATTTACCTAATAGTATGTGTTGATGCATTGATTGTGTTGTCTCCCGATGTTCCTAAAGTAAAATATGATATTGGAACCATCGAGGTTCTAAAGACGAAAATCTCAAAAGGTTATGGAATTTTGGCCGAATTCGATTGAAAATATCAAGTTTTATTAAACTTGAAAATTGAATTGTCGGCTTCTCGTTGGCTAGTGACCCCGAATAATATCTTAAATTTGATAAATTGGATTTAAGGTGTAAAATGGTTGGATTGTGTTTTGTTGCGATGTCCCTTAAGGAAATATGATATTTGACACTTATAGGTTTTAAATTCAAAACACGGAAAAAATGATTGAATTTGGTCGGAATAGAATTGAAAATGAAATTTGATATTTGGATCATGTTGTCCTAAACTTGATAAATGGAAATGATGAAATCGGTTTATGGAATGAAGGCTTTTTGATTATCAAATTCAAAATATGCGATTCAGTCAAGGTATGCTATTATGCTCTTTTAGCTCTACTTAATTTGATTCTTTAGTCACTACTTACATTTATTGATATTTTATGATGGATTTAGAAAAATGTGATATGTTTTGCAATCATACATCTTGTCTTGAATACGACCTTAAAATGAATACTTAGTCTTTCAATTTACCTAATAGTATGTATTGATGCATTGATTGTGTTTTCTCCCGATGTTCCTAAAGTAAAATATGATATTGGAACCATCGAGGTTCTAAAGACGAAAATCTCAAAAGGTTATGGAATTTTGGCCGAATTCGATTGAAAATATCAAGTTTTATTAAACTTGAAAATTGAATTGTCGGCTTCTCGTTGGTTAGTGACCCCGAATGATATCTTAAATTTGATAAATTAGATTTAAGGTGTAAAATGGTTGGATTGTGTTTTGTTGCGATGTCCCTTAAGGAAATATGATATTTGACACTTATCGGTTTTAAATTCAAAAAGCGGAAAAAATGATTGAATTTGGTCGGAATAGAATTGATAATCAAATTTGATATTTGGATCAAGTTGTCATAAACTTGATAAAAGGAAATGATTGAATCGGTTGTTGGAATGAAATGAAGGCTCTTTGATTTACAAAATATGCGGTTCGCTCAAGGTATGCTATTATGTTCTTTTAGCTCTACTTAATTTGATTCTTTAGTCACTACTTACATTTATTGATATTTTATGATGGATTTAGAAAAATGTGATATGTTTTGCAATCATAACTCTTGTCTTGAATATGAACTTAAAATGAATACTTAGTCTTTCAATTTACCTGATAGTATGTATTGATGCATTGATTGTGTTGTGTCCCGATGTTCCTAAAGTAAAATATGATATTGGAACCATCGAAGTTCTAAAGACTAAAATCTCAAAAGGTTATGGAATTTTGGCCGAATTGGATTGAAAATATCAAGTTTTATTAAACTTGAAAATTGAATTGTCGGCTTCTTGTTGGCTAGTGACCCCGAATGATATCTTAAATTTGATAAATTGGATTTAAGGTGTAAAATGGTTGGACTGTGTTTTGTTGTGATGTCGCTTAAGGAAATATGATATTTGACACTTATCGGTTTTAAATTCAAAAAGCGGAAAAAATGATTGAATTTGGTCGGAATAGAATTGAAAATCAAATTTGATATTTGGATCAAGTTGTCATAAACTTGAAAAAAGGAAATGATTGAATCGGTTGTTGGAATGAAATGAAGGCTCTTTGATTTACAAAATCTGCGGTTCACTCAAGGTATGCTATTATGCTCTTTTAGCTCTACTTAATTTGATTCTTTAGTCACTACTTACATTTATTGATATTTTATGATGGATTTAGAAAAATGTGATATGTTTTGCAATCATAACTCTTGTCTTGAATATGAACTTAAAATGAATACTTAGTCTTTCAATTTACCTGATAGTATGTATTGATGCATTGATTGTGTTGTGTCTCGATGTTCCTAAAGTAAAATATGATATTGGAACCATCGATGTTCTAAAGACGAAAATCTCAAAAGGTTATGGAATTTTGGCCGAATTGGATTGAAAATATCAAGTTTTATTAAACTTGAAAATTGAATTGTCGGCTTCTTGTTGGCTAGTGACCCCGAATGATATCTTAAATTTGATAAATTGGATTTAAGGTGTAAAATGGTTGGATTGTGTTTTGTTGTGATGGCCCTTAAGGAAATATGATATTTGACACTAATCGGTTTTAAATTCAAAAAGCGGAAAAAATGATTGAATTTGGTCGGAATAGAATTGAAAATCAAATTTGATATTCGGATCAAGTTGTAATAAACTTGATAAAAGGAAATGATTGAATCGGTGGTTGGAATGAAGGCTTTCTGATTTACAAAATATGCGGTTCGCTCAAGGTATGTTATTATGCTCTTTTAGCTCTACTTAATTTGATTCTTTAGTCACTACTTACATTTATTGATATTTTATGATGGATTTAGAAAAATGTGATATGTTTTGCAATCATACATCTTGTCTTGAATACGAACTTAAAATGAATACTTAGTCTTTCAATTTACCTAATAGTATGTATTGATGCATTGATTGTGTTGTCTCCCGATGTTCCTAAAGTAAAATATGATATTGGAACCATCGAGGTTCTAAAGACGAAAATCTCAAAAGGTTATGGAATTTTGGCCGAATTCGATTGAAAATATCAAGTTTTATTAAACTTGAAAATTGAATTGTCGGCTTCTTGTTGGCTAGTGACCCCGAATGATATCTTAAATTTGATAAATTGGATTTAAGGTGTAAAATGGTTGGATTGTGTTTTGTTGTGATGTCCCTTAAGGAAATATGATATTTGACACTTATCGGTTTTAAATTCAAAAAGTGGAAAAAATGATTGAATTTGGTCGGAATAGAATTGAAAATCAAATTTGATATTCGGATCAAGTTGTCATAAACTTGATAAAAGGAAATGATTGAATCGGTGGTTGGAATGAAGGCTCTCTGATTTACAAAATATGCGGTTCGCTCAAGGTATGTTATTATGCTCTTTTAGCTCTACTTAATTTGATTCTTTAGTCACTACTTACATTTATTGATATTTTATGATGGATTTAGAAAAATGTGATATGTTTTGCAATCATACATCTTGTCTTGAATACGAACTTAAAATGAATACTTAGTCTTTCAATTTACCTAATAGTATGTATTGATGCATTGATTGTGTTGTCTCCCGATGTTCCTAAAGTAAAATATGATATTGGAACCATCGAGGTTCTAAAGACGAAAATCTCAAAAGGTTATGGAATTTTGGCCGAATTCGATTGAAAATATCAAGTTTTATTAAACTTGAAAATTGAATTGTCGGCTTCTCGTTGGCTAGTGACCCCGAATAATATCTTAAATTTGATAAATTGGATTTAAGGTGTAAAATGGTTGGATTGTGTTTTGTTGCGATGTCCCTTAAGGAAATATGATATTTGACACTTATAGGTTTTAAATTCAAAACACGGAAAAAATGATTGAATTTGGTCGGAATAGAATTG
Source organism: Trifolium repens (assembly GCA_030408175.1). Lineage (NCBI taxonomy): Eukaryota > Viridiplantae > Streptophyta > Magnoliopsida > Fabales > Fabaceae > Trifolium > Trifolium repens. The sequence continues at coordinate 35,003,044 of CP125836.1, read as the reverse complement.
AAAATGAAATTTGATATTTGGATCATGTTGTCCTAAACTTGATAAATGGAAATGATGAAATCGGTTTATGGAATGAAGGCTTTTTGATTATCAAATTCAAAATATGCGATTCAGTCAAGGTCTGCTATTATGCTCTTTTAGCTCTACTTAATTTGATTCTTTAGTCACTACTTACATTTATTGATATTTTATGATGGATTTAGAAAAATGTGATATGTTTTGCAATCATACATCTTGTCTTGAATACGACCTTAAAATGAATACTTAGTCTTTCAATTTACCTAATAGTATGTATTGATGCATTGATTGTGTTTTCTCCCGATGTTCCTAAAGTAAAATATGATATTGGAACCATCGAGGTTCTAAAGACGAAAATCTCAAAAGGTTATGGAATTTTGGCCGAATTCGATTGAAAATATCAAGTTTTATTAAACTTGAAAATTGAATTGTCGGCTTCTCGTTGGTTAGTGACCCCGAATGATATCTTAAATTTGATAAATTAGATTTAAGGTGTAAAAAGGTTGGATTGTGTTTTGTTGCGATGTCCCTTAAGGAAATATGATATTTGACACTTATCGGTTTTAAATTCAAAAAGCGGAAAAAATGATTGAATTTGGTCGGAATAGAATTGATAATCAAATTTGATATTTGGATCAAGTTGTCATAAACTTGATAAAAGGAAATGATTGAATCGGTTGTTGGAATGAAATGAAGGCTCTTTGATTTACAAAATATGCGGTTCGCTCAAGGTATGCTATTATGTTCTTTTAGCTCTACTTAATTTGATTCTTTAGTCACTACTTACATTTATTGATATTTTATGATGGATTTAGAAAAATGTGATATGTTTTGCAATCATAACTCTTGTCTTGAATATGAACTTAAAATGAATACTTAGTCTTTCAATTTACCTGATAGTATGTATTGATGCATTGATTGTGTTGTGTCCCGATGTTCCTAAAGTAAAATATGATATTGGAACCATCGATGTTCTAAAGACAAAAATCTCAAAAGGTTATGGAATTTTGGCCGAATTGGATTGAAAATATCAAGTTTTATTAAACTTGAAAATTGAATTGTCGGCTTCTTGTTGGCTAGTGACCCCGAATGATATCTTAAATTTGATAAATTGGATTTAAGGTGTAAAATGGTTGGATTGTGTTTTGTTGCGATGTCCCTTAAGAAAATATGATATTTGACACTTATCGGTTTTAAATTCAAAAAACAGAAAATATGATTGAATTTGGTCGGAATAGAATTCAAAATCAAATTTGATATTTGGATCAAGTTGTCATAAACTTGATAAAAGGAAATGATTGAATCGGTTGTTGGAATGAAATGAAGGCTCTTTGATTTACAAAATATGCGGTTCACTCAAGGTATGCTATTATGCTCTTTTAGCTCTACTTAATTTGATTCTTTAGTCACTACTTACATTTAATGATATTTTATGATGGATTTAGAAAAATGTGATATGTTTTGCAATCATAACTCTTGTCTTGAATATGAACTTAAAATGAATACTTAGTCTTTCAATTTACCTGATTGTAACACCCCGATTTTCAAAGCCTAAAAAGGGGCATTATTTTATTTTTTTTTTTTTTTTAACAAACAACAGAGTTGCGCATAAAATATTTTACAAGAGCCGACATTAAACATACAAAAGAACTCATTACCATAAGGTGCTTCGACAAGCAAAGTGTGTTCCTGAATAATTACAGTCCAAGTCTAAGTATTCAAAATACTCCAAGCATTACAACCCAAAACAAACCAAGGTAGAAACCTATGTCTAGCCCAAAGGCACGATGTACAAACACACCGGCACAGAGTCTAATTCTAAGCTATAGCTCCGACACGAGTTCACTGGGCCCTGAGCAGCCGCCGCCCTCGCGACCTACAGCATCATCTGGGGTGGGAGGAGCCCGCAAATGAAAGAATGCAAGGGTCACCACACATAACACAACAACAAATAGCATGTACATATATAACAGCGAATAAACACTTAGCAGTTCATATACTTGCACCCAGTATCGAAATGCACACCAGCCTATCAATGCAGACTCTAAATGATTGTGATCACCCTAGCCGGGTCTATTTCACATGCATGAATTCCGGAATTTTACCTCTCCGCAGAGAGTCGTAGGTCCAACCCCTACTATACCCTTTCAGGGCGTCAATACAATCCTCGCGGATTAGAGTGGATCCATTCCCGATAATCGCACCCCGTGGTCCATTCCCGATAACCACGTATTGGACTCAATAAATCCCGCAGGATTAAGGTGGATCCATTCCCGATAATCACACCCCGTGGTCCGTTCCCGATAACCACTACTATGAATGCATGAGCATACGCTTCCCCATATATGCTAATGCACATCATACATAATATTCGAACATTATCAAATGAACCAAATATTCATACATATATTTCGCAAAATCATATGTAATATCGCATGTATTCTAAACACAGTCTCATCACGAGAATACATAATACAATTGTCAAACAATCACACAGTCCATAACCAAGCATACAATTATTTGACAGAAAGTAAAGGTGCCCTTACCTTGGCAAGCTTTTGTTACTTTAATTCCGCGAAAAACTACAACACGCGCTACCTAAAATAAATGCAGCGTAACATCAAAAAAATATTCCTCGTTTATCCTAACGAAACGAAACTCGTTCTCAAAACTCCAGAGGGGTCTAAGGTACTTTCTAAAGCCATCCCTCAAGGATTTCAGGTTATACTCATAGTGTTTAAAAATTCCCGAAGCAAATTGCACTATTTTTATAACACGAAATTCATTTTGCTTTCAAATCACAAACTAAAACCATTTTGGATTTCTCCACCTTAAGGACTTGTTTCACACACAACAATACCATTTGAAACACAACTAAAACTTTTCAAAAATATTTTTATGAAAAATCGAAGTTTTCTTGCGTTACAAGTTACACATTTTTTTCTTCCTACAAACCTTTCCTTTACTCATTTTTCTTCAAAACTAGGAGTATCCAACACACACAAAATTTTCACACAATTGTGGACTTAGAAAAAATTTTGAAATTTCTCCCCACACAAGAGAGAAGGCCACGGCCAAATTTTTCAAAAACCCCCTTCTATTCAAAATTTTTCACTTCTAAGTGCATGGTAATATCTCATAATACCTAACTAGCACTTATCAAAGCGATTTAGAAATTATCGAGTCGAATCGCAAATTTTCGAAAAATCTCAATTAAGTTTTTCTTAAGGCAAGAAATTATTTTTCTTTACAAAACATCCCATAACTTATCAAACACTTAAACAAAGGTCATGGGAAACAATTTGCCTCAAAACAATTTTCGAAAACTCGATTCCTCGACCATAAATGATTGCCACGGCCCAAAAGAGGCAAAATGGCAATCCTACACAATTTTTCTTCATTTGAAACCCTAACCACATTTGGTTAGCTCGTAACGATATTCAATCGTATACCCGACTCTTTTTGAAACTCGAAATAAAATTTTTCTAAATTGCGTTCTTCGAGTCGCTCAAGAACACGAAAAATATTTTTTTCTTATTTTTCGAAACAAAGTTCATATTCAACAATCCATTTTGTTTAAAAGCTCAATTCTAACTTCAAAACCAAACTCTTACAACACAATTCAAAATTATGATCCTTTTCAATTTTTTTCTCAAAACCCTTACTAGAAAATTTGTAAAACAAGATTAAACCATAGAACCAATTCATGCTTTCAATCATGTGTACTAACAATCCTTAAGAACACATCTATGGAAACAAAATTAAATTCTAACAATTTTCTACTCAAGAACAAAATTATGAAACTTCAAAAATTCATGAGTTTTCAAGAGAAAAAGGGATGGAAGAGGTATAATTACCTCAAGATGAAGAAGATGATCCAAGAGCTTGATGCTCCTAGCACAAATCCAAGCAAGTTCTTGAGAGGAAGAGAAAATTTTTGAGTTGGCAAGAGTGAAAGAAAGCCACGGCCAAATGAGAGAAAGAGAAGTGAGTTTTTGTGATTTTGCTTCCAAGACTAAAACTTAAACCTCCTTACTATTCATTTCTCTCTTGATCAATCTAGGCCATTGGATCAAAACCAACTTGCAAGACCAAACCCTAGCCTTTGGATCAAAAAAACTCATGATTACTTTTTGAACAAATATCTCCTTTTCGCTACTCAGCTCGTCGCGTTTGCTCTCGGCGAGTCGCGCCTCGCTAACGGACGGAAATCTCAAAAACAGAAAATCTCACAAATAAATGTCCGTCGTAAACCGTTTCCAAATATTATCGCTAAACTTTATTCTCCGACTGAAATTTATTTCCTTAGCTCCCAAAAATATTCTGAAACTAGATTCCAACTTACGCCGATATATAAAGTCTCCAATTAAAATTCGACGGAAAACAGAAACCGTAAAATTCTAAGAAGCGGGTAAAGTTTTCTACTCGTTTTTCCAATAAACGGAGAAAGTCGAAACTCAAAATTCTGAAAGCGCAGGAATGCTCAGATTGATAAATAAAGACCATGGCCCAAAAGTCTGGGTTTTATTTCTGCATAGGGGAAAAGCAGTCTCCAAAGTCTCCTTAAGTAATGGTCTTGCTACTTGTGAGCCATTGGATCAAATAGTGAAAGTCCTAAGACTTAATCCTAGCCATCCACCTCTTCACAAAATATCTAGATATTTCTTATGTGATCTTATCCTCCCACTAGCTCGCGCTTAAACGAGTCGTATCTCGCGTACCGATAAATTTTACGGAAACATAAAAAAAAATCTACCGTAAACCTTTTAATAAAAACAATTCATAAACTTATCGCCGAATCTTTTTCCGCGACTGTAATTTTCTTCCTCACCTCGGAAAATTAATCTCAGAATATATCCCGCCTCGCGCAGATATATAAAACCCCCAACTAAAATCTCACTGAATTCAGAATCAGTAAAATTTCGCAACAGCGGGTAAAATCCTACTCGTTTTTCCAAAAACGAGAATAATCCAAAACTCGCGTTTCTGACTTCACAGAAACCTTCTAATACTCAAAAGAAGACTACGACCCAAAAGTCTGTGCCTTTCCAGCGCACGAGCACAAAACAAGCTCCATTTCAGCAAAAATTCCATTAATGTGACGATACTCACAAGACCGCTCCACCAAAAACCCTAAAAACTTAGCCGACACTAAAGTTCCTCAGAAAACTGTACAGTGAAATCTTGGGTCTTACATTACTACCCTCCAAAAAGAAGTTTCATCCTCGAAACTAAAGTTAAGAGTAACAACTCAACTGGTTATTACCATCCCCAACACAACAAAATCCCTCAGGATTAGGTGTAGCCACACAGATGCTAACACCGGGTGAAGTCACACAGACTCTCAGCAACACACTGGCACAACCGTGCACCAACCGCAACTCTCAACGAGTTCACCACTCAAAAATTAACCTCACAACAGAGGTTCGCAACCTCGAGTTCCTCAAATTTTCAAAGGTCCACACAAATTTTTTTTCTTTTCAAAATCACTTATTTTGCCTCCGCGATATAGCCTATTCCACTAGGCTCACGCGAAGCAGTGACTGGCTACCCTCCAAAAAGAAACACCAAAACTTTCTGGCTCCACCAAAGCTAGCAAAGCTAGTCAATTCCATTCAACACGATTCCGTCTACTATCAACAATAAATTAAGGACGGCCAGTCCCTCAATTTGTCAATAGATAGTCGCCAATCATGATGGTGGTTTAGACCATTTTTACCCCACTTAAGTGATACTTCATTCCACTTGTGCTCAAGGTCCTCCGAGGCACAAGGGTCCAACAATTCCTTCGAGGTTTTCTACAAGTTTTCCTCAATTACTTACTACCTCGAACCACTTCTACTTCGATCTCGTCGACAAAACACGTCACTCCAAATACGTCACTTAAACCCTCATGCTTCCACTCACGAATCATCCAATGAGCATCAACCAACAGTAAGTACAATGCCACCATGGCAAGTACCACTCAACCATTACATCCTAAAGATGTTGTCATCTTATAAGTACTTCACAACTTCACCAATATCATGAGTCCTAAAAATGTTTCCTTAATCTCGTAACTGTACTGAACTGTACATTTTCCTTCAAATCCCGTTCTAACCATAGGCTTAACGACATCCACCCAACATCCAGTTGGAGATTGCCACTTTTCAAATTTTCTTGGCACATGCCAGACTATACCATCTACTTTTGGACTCCCTTTATCCAATTCTCAAATTCCCAGAAATTCAATCTCTCAGTCGTCCACATTATTTTCCAATTTAATACTTAGCATACCCTTGCATGCCTTAAAAAAAAATGTTTTTCCTCGTTGACTGTCATCGTTGGCACACACCCTCTTCACAACGTATTCTCATTCTATTCCTGAACTATCCTGAGTTCCTTTTTTTCTCTTACAATAACATCCTCTCTTACTCAAAAGAGTTGGTCACCCTGACCATTCCTAAATACTCCGAACATCACCACTCTCGTCGAGGTACCTACCTTCAAAATAACTCTTAGGGCATTCCTCACATTACTATTGTCTAACCATCCTTGTTGACAACATCCGAATCCCTTATACTTACTCACTACCGATTTCCATCATACCACGTCTCTCTTCACTGTAACCACTACAATGAACCAAAGCTCTACAAGCTTCCATCAACTTGCCATTAGACAATTTCTTATCCTTCTTATTTCCAAAATTAAGTGTGAGACAAATCCCTTCGCCAATCTTCAATTGGCATAAGCCACATCTTCATGGGCTTCTCTCTAAATCCCCATTCTTTTCTAGACCCGGAAACAGATCCACAAACCATTTCATCTCCATCACTCTTTCTCCTCTTTGAAGATGAATTCATCAAATGAAAGACAACCAAACAATGGAACATTCTCTCTACGAGTTCGGCTAGAAACACCACTAGCCACACTTATTGTTAACACCTTCTTTCCATGACTAACCTCCCTTTACGACTAACTCATCGATGTCATAACCTCTACAAAACTCCAATCAGGCCTGTATCATCAATCTACTACTTTGCAACTTTCTAGTCCAACAACTGTCTAGAGTTGGTTCCCAACCCATCATGACCAATAACTTGCTAAATCAAAACAACATCTTTAATTCGCCGCACACAATCCGAATACTCTCTCATTTCACATAATTTTGTATCACCACAAGCATACCCTTCTCCGTTCGACCAATCTAAAATCTTCATAACCATCTAAAGCTACAGCATTCTCCAATAACAATAACCAATTTCCCACATACGTTCTCGCTATCCAACCTGACACATCCATTCACTGACTGGATTTATCCGTCTCTAACTTCCCTTACGGTGTCAACTATTGTACGTGTCGTAATCAAACGCTCCAAATGATTAATTCCTCAAGTTGCTATTAAGTATCTCCTCTCCATTCGACTGGTCCTTCATCATCGTGACTATTCTAAAGTCATAAGGTCTGTTCCCACTAGGGAATCAATTCCCCGATCTCAAGTTCTGACCAATCATATTCTTACATCTATTCACTCATCATTTTCTTATTCACTTTTAACTCGTCCTTAAAAGGTCACTGCAATTCACCTACCAATCGACTCGTCTTACTCATCCATCAAGCCATTAAACATTCATCTCAAATCTTAATGCTCGACTTATCAAAAATATCTACCAACGCACGACACTTTGCTATGATTTTATCCTTCGTACGTTCGATACCCAAATCTAATTCTTGAATTTACTGCTCAAGAACTCTAAAAATTTGTCGTACTATCCATTTAATCCTAATATACAATAAAAGTCCTTCCAACTATCAACTTTCATTGTCTTAGTATTCTTACTAACGGATTCCTTTTCTACTCAAACACGACATTCTTAGAAAATATCCAAAAATTCTCGTCCATAACTTGAATTTATTCAAAACTTGCCCACCTCAACTCTTATGGTATCATAAATTCAAGCTGCTACTTAGTCCTTCCACCATCTTGGTCGATCAAAATCGTTAGCTTATATGCGCATCCACACAGGATCTCTACTCAATCTTGACTAATCTCCTCAAACTGCTAAACCAGTTTACTTTCCCTTATGGTTTACTTGCCAATAGTTAACAATTCTAGCTTACACTGCTACAATTATCTGGACATTTCCATAATAAACACCTCTATTATCACCTATCAGTGATATGCAACTCACTTTCAAAGGTTGAACTCCTCGTTCTTTACCTAAATATCTCTCCACATCCATCTTTATTCAACAATCAATTACCTATCGTTATATCTCACATCGACATCTGCATTTACTATCTCCCGAACTAGGTATAGATTGTCACTTATCAACGTGATACTTGGTCTCCTACCTTTAATCATCACAAGATTCATCCTTACAAATCTTAGTTTCGAATCTAATTTATCTCACACACTTGAATTAAACCCTTAAGGTACCCATCGTTCGCATAAATGCCGTATAACCCCACCAGGTTTCCTTACTCTGGACACACAACGTCCTTTAATTCCAATTCAAGTTGCCTCAATTATTGTCCAATCGTCGCAATTAACTCCAATTGACATCTCGCATGCTCCACCATTCCATAGTGGCTACGTTCTCTTGAAAACCTAATGACTTCATCAAGTCGCACCCTAACTCACCAGAGCAGATAATCAATATCTTCTTCAAAAGGTCGTCCCAATCCGATCCTTACTTACAATCCTTTATCAGTCGACGTCCACACGTCCATACTTAATACCTTTGAGTGACAACGACACCATGCCACTTTCTATCCATAATATTATTTCCAAGAATCACTTGTAGTTCTTGTTCGCTCAAGTCCGTCATCTTCGGACTGCCGCAGCAAAGGAAATTAGAGACACTTGTCGACTAAATTCGACCAAGGCTCGGGGGTTTCACAATTCCACTTACTGAAGCCTCACTCCCTGCATTACTTCGGTAAGACACAAACCAGTGTCTAAGCATATCCCATGCTAGACTCAAAACAACTAACCACATAACCCACAACACAACAAAAACAACCGCTAGAACTAACACAACTCTAGCTATGTTCTAACCGACTCTGGACTAACGACTCAAGTGCACACTTTCCCTTTGAAGATTTAAAGCCGGGCTCTGATACCACAATGTAACACCCCGATTTTCAAAGCCTAAAAAGGGGCATTATTTTTTTTTTTTTTTTTTTAACAAACAACAGAGTTGCGCATAAAATATTTTACAAGAGCCGACATTAAACATACAAAAGAACTCATTACCATAAGGTGCTTCGACAAGCAAAGTGTGTTCCTGAATAATTACAGTCCAAGTCTAAGTATTCAAAATACTCCAAGCATTACAACCCAAAACAAACCAAGGTAGAAACCTATGTCTAGCCCAAAGGCACGATGTACAAACACACCGGCACAGAGTCTAATTCTAAGCTATAGCTCCGACACGAGTTCACTGGGCCCTGAGCAGCCGCCGCCCTCGCGACCTACAGCATCATCTGGGGTGGGAGGAGCCCGCAAATGAAAGAATGCAAGGGTCACCACACATAACACAACAACAAATAGCATGTACATATATAACAGCGAATAAACACTTAGCAGTTCATATACTTGCACCCAGTATCGAAATGCACACCAGCCTATCAATGCAGACTCTAAATGATTGTGATCACCCTAGCCGGGTCTATTTCACATGCATGAATTCCGGAATTTTACCTCTCCGCAGAGAGTCGTAGGTCCAACCCCTACTATACCCTTTCAGGGCGTCAATACAATCCTCGCGGATTAGAGTGGATCCATTCCCGATAATCGCACCCCGTGGTCCATTCCCGATAACCACGTATTGGACTCAATAAATCCCGCAGGATTAAGGTGGATCCATTCCCGATAATCACACCCCGTGGTCCGTTCCCGATAACCACTACTATGAATGCATGAGCATACGCTTCCCCATATATGCTAATGCACATCATACATAATATTCGAACATTATCAAATGAACCAAATATTCATACATATATTTCGCAAAATCATATGTAATATCGCATGTATTCTAAACACAGTCTCATCACGAGAATACATAATACAATTGTCAAACAATCACACAGTCCATAACCAAGCATACAATTATTTGACAGAAAGTAAAGGTGCCCTTACCTTGGCAAGCTTTTGTTACTTTAATTCCGCGAAAAACTACAACACGCGCTACCTAAAATAAATGCAGCGTAACATCAAAAAAATATTCCTCGTTTATCCTAACGAAACGAAACTCGTTCTCAAAACTCCAGAGGGGTCTAAGGTACTTTCTAAAGCCATCCCTCAAGGATTTCAGGTTATACTCATAGTGTTTAAAAATTCCCGAAGCAAATTGCACTATTTTTATAACACGAAATTCATTTTGCTTTCAAATCACAAACTAAAACCATTTTGGATTTCTCCACCTTAAGGACTTGTTTCACACACAACAATACCATTTGAAACACAACTAAAACTTTTCAATCTTGGAGAGAAAGTTTTATCCAAATCAGGTAAAGAGTTCGTACAATAGTACAAACGTCACTATTCTGTGGATAAGATTGATTCCATCAGCTTTTGGAATGTCAGAGTATAATCATTGATGCAGAGAATGTTCTTCTGACAAAACGGCTCTCACTGCTCTTTATCAGAGTCTGATATGCATCTTCTGATGAATAAAAATTTGCATCCTCTGATGAACCAAATATGCATCTTCTGATGTCTTCAAGTTCTGATCAGAGTTTGCTTTGCCATATCAGAGCTTCCAATGTGCTTTAAATGAATATAAAAATTAACTTGAATATCTGCACACTTGGATTAAATAATTAGTATACCCTATTGTATATTAATACTTTTGTTATCATCAAAACTTAATTGGATCATGTCAGAACCTTTTTTGTTCCAACAATCTCCCCCTTTTTGATTGATGACAAACCAAGTATTAATTTACAATGGTTGTTGATAAAATTTATCAAGCATCTCTTAGGTTGATGAGTTTTGCAAGCTCCCCCTAAGTTCAGCAATGATTAATTAAATCAGTTTAAAAATATTCATTTGAATTTTGAACTTAAACTAATACACTAGACTTTCAGAGGCTAGGTTTGCAAGCTCTCCCCCTAAGTCTGATACCTATGAAAAAAAAGTGCAATTTTCTTTTATACGTACCATGTATCAGAAGTTCAAATTTCAACTGATATTTTCCTCAAAATTATATTGTATATAGACAATAACGCGAAAAATAAAAATTTTGGAATTTGATTTCAGTTTAGCATCTCATAAATTAATAACAGCTCTTACTCCCCCTTTTGTCATTAAACAAAAAGATAAAACTGACAAGAAATAAATGACAATTTTGAAAAAAATGGTCAAAAGTAGAGTTTCAATGCAGTCAAGGTGGTTACAACTACTCCAATTAAATGGCTTGTCGTAAGAACCAAGAACTTGTCCATTTTGAAACCACTATATAAGGACCATGAACTTTGTCATTTCACTCAACACTTCCATTTCATTGTGAAAAATCAACAATGGAGAAGGATAGAAAAGTGATCAAAAGTAAGAGAGTGCAGGAGAAGAAGAAGAAGAAAGTGAAGATTCAACATGACTCAGAGTCTAAGAAGAAACTTCAGAAGATGAGGGCATCAACTTCTGCTCCTGTCAGAGTCAAATATCAAACGAGATCCAAGGCTAAACAACAAGAGTCCTTATCTGAGTCAGAATCTGAATGGGATTCTGATTGGAAGGAATTCTTGAGTACATACGTTCCTCCCAAGGAAGAATACTTCTCTTCATAATCAATGAGATCACTTTTCATTGATTTCCCAATAAGGAAGTGAAGAGAATGTCGTGAACTCTTCCATTTCCCTTAGATTCAAATAAGCTAGATTTAGGACTAGCTGTTTTATGTAGGATCCAAGTGAAAAGTTGGATAGAAACTCATGTAATCAACAATTTTCAATTGAATAAACTCATTATTTAGCTTTGAAATCTTTGTGTTGATTTTTGTCTCAAAATAATTTATTGAAGGTGTGAAAAACACAAAAGAAATAGACAACAAATAATAAACATAGAAATAAATAATGAACACAGAAGATAATTGAATAAGCAACAGAGTACTTGATAAGAAAAAATATTCAACAAGTTACAAAACAGATACAAGCAGAACAAGGTAAATCATTAAACAAATAAACAGAACATGTGCATAGAATTCTAGGGGTTAAGGTTGATCAGGTTGCTGAGGCAATCTTGCATTGATGCTCTGAAGAGTAGTCATAATAGCAGCCAACATGGAGGAATGCTCATCAAGTCTTCTCTGAAAATTGTCTTGATTTTCCCTTATGTGCTGAGCATACTCTGGTGCATTTCTAGCAATTTGTTCAAGCCTTGCTTGTTCAGCAGCTCTTCTAGCTTCCTCTGCTAGCCTAGCTTGCTCAGCAGCTTGTCTTTCCCTTTCTATACGCTCATCCTCCAATCTTTTTCTTTCCCTCTCCTCAGCTTCCAATCTCTCCCTTTCACGCCTCTCTTCCTCTTCCTTCCTAGCTAACTCATTTCTCAAATTCAGGTCTGTAGTGTAAGCCTTCCTGACAGAGCGAAGCATGAGAACCAGATTTTGTTCCATTAGGTCACACTCTTTGTCAATGTGCGCTGTGTCAATGGACCTGTGTGGAATGGCACTGGACATTCTCCTAAGATTCTTGTCAACGGCTTTTAGCAAATTAGTAATGTCATCCTGAGTTTGGTCAAGAGGTTCATTGGCTATTCTTGAGGGTAGGTGAGGTGGGAAGAATATGCAGTCCATAGAGAGATCCTGCAAAAGGTGTTGGAGATGTTGTGATTGGTCAGGAGGGGTTCTTTGTAGGATTTCAAGATTCAGAGTCTCATTGATTTGTTGAACATGGTGTTTGATAGGTGTAGGTAAATCACATGAGTTGTCCGTAGCCACATGATGTGGGGATTGCTCATGTACATGTTCATCAGAATGAAAAGTATCAGAGACTTGCTCTTGCTCATGTTCTGGTGATTTTTGGTTGTTATGGCCTGATGTAGTATGTTCTGGTGGAGGTTGTCATACCTTAATTTTGCCCCAAATTTTTATAACCATTTTTGCCCCTCATTTCTTTTTATTATTTACCATTTTACCCTTACATTATTTTCATTTTCTTATTTATCATTCATTTTTAACTAGTAACTTGTATTTCAAGAAACCTTTTTAAATATCAAAATTCAATCCTTTTTCTTTCCATTTTTTATCCATAAACACTTCACATAATCATATCTCATCATGCATATTTTTATTTTTGACATGTTTATTTTTATTTATTTCATATATTATTTTGTTTTATTCCAAAAAATGAAAAAAAATCAAAAGAGGTACAAGAATTCCCATCATTAACATATCATCATCCTTATCATTAAGGGATCAAGAATATTCCTTCTTACCACCTCATCCATTTGTACAAAAAATCATCAAAAATAGTACACAAAAAAATCTAGAAACAATTTCCATTTTGCCCTCACTCACTCTCACAAATCACAATTCCATTCAACCTAATCCTTCTCTATAAATAGATGCCTCAATTTCAGTGTCCTAGGGTTGGGATATACAGAAAACGGCGCAGCTACAGTACCCTCAAAAAACTCCATTTTCCTTCATTTTTCTCAAATTCGAAATCCAATAAAAACACCTTCAACCTTCAATCTATTCAATCAAATACCTTCTAGCAAGTCTCAGTAACACAAAACAACTTAAAAATCCAAGCTCCATCGCATAATTTTCATGAACCAAAACCTCAAAAAACCTCAAAAATGAGTGAAACGGTTCCAGAGATTTAGACCACCTTTTAACAAGATTCTTGTTGCTTCGTACTCCTGGAAGTATCCTTAAGCTTTCCCACAAACCCAATTAACCCATTTCGTCCTATTTCGCGTTTTCAATTTTTTTCCCCCAAACTTTATCCCATTGATATTCAAATTTAAGGAACTTTTGGAAGAAACTAAGGTTAGAATCATGATCTACGCAAGATTCTGAGCAAAATCGTGTATCTACTTTCTGTTTTTCGAGGAGTTTTGAAACTCCGGTGAAGGTTGGCCGTGCCGGCGCCGGCGTGTTCTTCGCGAGGAAGAAGAAGAACTACGTACGCCTTATTCGCTCCAGGACCGTTTGATCAAGAGAACATATCGTGATCGTCTGATCTGTTCCTTAAGTCGCGTGCGTCCGATCGTTTAATGGGGAGATCTTGCGTTCTGAAACACGCGTGTGCATGGTGATCCTCATTCAGGTGAAGCACAGGATTACTGGTTGTTGGATTTGAATCCTGGCCTTCTGGTTGATCTGGACGCGCCAGATCTGAGGTACGTACCATGTACCCTAGTTCATAACCACACTGAATCTTTTTTTGTTGGACTTTCTGTTTTTTGGTTGACTTTGACGTGGACTGGGCCTTTTGGCCCAGATCTGCTTTTAACACCCCACTTTTTTTACTTCCCTTCTTTATTTACACCCCCCTGATTAACTTTTTTAAGTGATTTTTTAGCTTACTTGTAAAAGCACTTTTGTGAACTTTAGCTTATTTAAGCTTATTGTTCACATATTTATGCTAAAATTATGTAAGTCACTTTTGACTTCTTTTTAAACTTTTTCAACTTATTTTCATAAGTGATTTTCCAATTAAGCTATTTTGCGCATAAGTGCTTATTTAGGGTTTCAAGAAGCTCTTTAGCTTATTTGACCATTTGGTTATGCTTAAATCATGTGTGATTTCTGTTTGTCTCATTTGAGCATTTATTTTAGCTTTTTAGCTTATTGTTTAGCTTTTTAGCTAATTTAATCACTTTTTAGCTTATTTTCATAAGCACTTATTTGGTGCTTGAGCTTTTTAGCTTACTGGACCATTTTGCTTTGCTTAAATCATGTTTGATTTCAGATCATGTTCATGCTTTCCTTAGCTTGTTGTTTAATCACTTTTTTAGCTTTTTAGCTTATTTACTTAAGTGCTTAATTATGATTAATTGCTTATTTTTATTTCTTATGCTTGGCTCCAGCTCTTTAGCTTTACTTCATTTTTATTCTAACTCATCTCATTTACTTTGATTTAATTTAGCATGTTTATGTTATTTAATTCATTGTACGCTACTTTAGCTTATGCATTTTTATTTAATCATGCATCATCCATTCTCATTCATTCTTGATTTCATTCATGCATATTTAACTATATCATGTTGATTCATACTCTCTCTTTGAATACTTGCATTCATTCACATTTAATTGTCGCATTGTTATTATATCGATTGTCATCGTTATTTAATTTTGCACACTATTTTACATCCTTGAACTTGAGTTTTCATAATCAAACGTAATCAAACTTTTTGCAATAATTAATGGATGAAAAAGGGAGAACCTGGCAGTTGCTTCGTTCTTCCCCGAGTAGTCTTGGTGACGGGACAGTTGACTAGTCACTCAAGCTACTCTCATTCTAAAACGAATTCTAAAATAAACCAACAATCGTTTTTCTTTCGAACATTATTTCTTAATAATTAATCAAAGGCTTTTCATAAGAACTAAAGAATGAAAAGGAGAGAACCTGGCAGTTGCTTCGTTCTTCTCTGAGTTGTCTTGGTGACCGGACAGTTGACTAGTCACTCAAGCTGCTCTCATTCTAAAATAAGCTTCTAAAATAAACCAACCCCCGTATTTCTTTCAAACGCTATTTCTGAATAAACTTAATCCAAGGATTTCACAATAATGAATGAAAAGGGAGAACCTGGCAGTTGCTTCGTTCTTCCCCGAGTCGTCTTGGTGGCCGGACAGTTGACTAGTCACTCAAGCTGCTCTCATTCCAAAAAAACAAGCGTTAAAAGTTAACCTTTACACACTTAAACTTCTTTTCAGAAAACAATGGATATACGCTTTATCCATTCCTCTGACACATACACAGCTTAAGCCTCCAAGTGGAGCATACAAGCGTCGTTGTATCAGCGGAATGCGAGTTAAGTCACATCCGTTAATCAAACTTTCCTTTTTTTAATGGATACGCGTTTTATCTATTCCTCTGACACATACACAGCTTAAGCCTCCAAGTGGAGCATACAAGCGTCGTGGTATCAGCGGAATACGAAATAGACGTTATTCGCATAAAACCAACAACCACACAAACATTTTTTACCAGAACTACGTGAGTTTTGAGTTTCCCATTGCACCGGGGAATACGTAGGAGCGGGCTCCTACAACCGTCAAACTCAACTAATAAAAACCCTTTTTTTTAAAATTTATTTGGAAACGAAGTAGAGATTAGCCAAGTGACAGATTAATTTGATAAACCTGCGCGAACAAACCCCAAACCACCTAAACGGTTCCCATCGAGTACGATGGATGCGAGGGGTGCTAACACCTTCCTCTCGCATAACCAACTCCCGAACCTAAACCAAGGTTTTCGCGATATTTTCCTTTCCCCACACGGGATAAATAAACGTCGATGGCGACTTCATTGTATGAAAAATGGAAGTGATTTTCCAGCCCGCTACAGCTGGCGACTCCACTGGGGACTATAGAGAGTTAAGCCCAGTTTAGTTGGTTTGCTTGTTTGTTTGCTATTTCCAGGTTTGCAATATCTTGCCTTACCTTTTATTTTTCTGTCAATTATATCTGCTTGGTTGGCTGTTTTATTTTTCTTTTTGCCCTTGTGGCGTGGATACTGTGAGAAGCTCTACACCCGAGCTTGAGAAAAGCTTAGGCTAAGCTAGGGGTCTTTATGTTGGGTCACCGGACAGTTGACTAGTGACTCCGGCATAATCACCTCGCCTAGAGTAGATTCTCTTGAGAATGTCAGGACACGGGACAGTTGACTAGTGTCTCTGATGTTTTCTTGGAGAGTCCGTGACTCTAGGGACCTTTATTACCCGGTCTAGAACCAAACCTTGTTACTAGGAACCTCTGTTTAGAACCCGTGTCAAGGTTGCTCAACGGCCTTACCTAGATGAGATTTCCTTTTGGGCACGTATGTCGTGAGCTTTGCAATAGCGACGTCATGTCCAAAGGGGTAATCCGTGATTTTAGGCACTTTGTCAAACCTAGAACAACATGTGAGAGGGATGGGTTGCAGGTAACTTTGAGCCTTTCAAACCCCAGAAATAATAATTAAACCTCTGCTTCACCGTGACAGAATCTGCTACAAAAGTGCATTCATGCATCCATGCACTCATGCATTCAGTCATAGAAAAATATTTTTGCATAACATTTGCATAAAAAATAAAATGATGAAGCATAAAAACTTTTGCATGCATTTGCATTCATACAAAATACCATTATCTCATCCTCACCTGTCCACCAAAACAGCTTCATCCCCGACAATGATACCTGACTTCAAGCATTTCAAGGAAACCATGGGAAACATGCAGAAGCAGATTGATGCCTTGAGAGGCGATGTGGACCAAGTGACCGACAAGTTGGACCGTGTTTTGGAATTGCTAGCTAGTCTTGGCTTGCCTTCACATCAAGCTATGAGAGTGGATGATTCAACCGAAGGGGCAAACCTTTCAATTGACCCCTCATTGTCAAAGGTGGTATGGCCTTCATGCGGCTCATCTTTCGGACACACTTTTGCAGCTGCTCAAGTCACCCGAGAGCCAATGGCCACCAACACTGAATTCACGGGTGACCAGCCAAGAACTCATCAAGTCCAACCCGGGTTTGCTATGCCTCGAAATCCCGAGGATCACATGAATGCTCATCAAGGTGGTAACTCTAAGGGAAAATCTGTTGTATCCCCGAGTGAAGAGACTCACCAAAGGTTCAAGGCAATAGAGGACAAGCTAAGGATGATGGAATCATTCTTGCCCAACAATGTCAGCCCACCACGCCCTCACTCTCACTCAATGGTGTTTGCTCGCACCCCACGCTTCAATCATCAGTATCCAACAGTTGTTCAACCTCAACAATTCCAAGAGTTTCCAAAGCAGGCAATACAGACGCCTTTAAATCATTCCCAGTCAAGACAGTTTGCACAGAACCCAAGACGGCAACTGAATCTGCCAAAGGCCACTCGGGAAAAGAAAGTTATTGATCCAATCCCAATGCCATGCAGTCAGCTCTTATCATATTTAGTGCACAATGGAATGATAACCCCAAGAGCTTTCAAGCCAATGTTTGCGCCATTCCCTAATTGGTATGATCCCAAAGCGAAATGTGAGTTTCATCTTGGGGCAGAAGGACATACTATTGATAACTGCAAGGCTTTCAAACGCAAGGTTCAAGAGCTCGTTGATCAGAAACTGTTGACTTTCAAAGGGGGAGAGCTCAACCGTGAAGGATAATTCATCGCCAAGTCATGCAGACCCTTTTGTGGATGCTAGTTGAAGAGTTCAAGGATTGAATCAAGCCACAAAGATTATCATTTAGGCTGTTTCCTTTTTGTAGTTTCCTTTGTTTTGCTAAGTATTTACTTACAGTTGAACTTTGTTTGTTTGAAATGTTAATCTTAATGAAATGATAATGCATGTTTTGAATCCATTCTTTCATGTCCATTCACTTTTCTCTCTTCTACTTCACAAAAGCAAAAAATATCAATATTTCTCATTTCATTTCTTTCTTTATCATTCTTGTTTGAATAAAGATTGGAGAGAGGATGATGAAAAGCGAAATAACCAAGTTGCTACGGTATGCTTTCAAATAAAACTTTGTTAATGATTTAAGGCATTGTTTCAAATTCCCAAACACCGGAGAAATAAGGAAGATAATCCGTAGTCAACCCCTTTGAGCCTAGAAGTTGGAGTTTCTTTCTATACGAAAAAACCCGCAAATTTAACCCGGGGCAGGGTAGTGTTCAGTTAACTCGGCCATGCGTTCGAGTTTCAAGAGAAAAGAAAAATCAATAAGGTGTTCCTCATCACCCATTACAAAGGCAGTCACAATTCGCCAAACAAGATAAATAAAAAAAAAAAGAAGAGAAAAAAAAGAAAAGCCCGCTAAGTCAAAACCTCAAAATGGCTTAGGCAAAAATTAGGGTATCCCGCTAGACTAAAAATGCAAAAGAATAGTCTAGGCAAAAGTTAGGGATTGAAAAAATTGAAAAAAAATGCAAAAAGCAAAGGTCACCAAGATTCATGACAAAACAAAATCATGTGACCAAAACAAAAAGCCAATGTGACTGCCACAACAAAAGGGAAACACATCTTTGGTTCCCGAACCATCACAATCTCGAAAAACCTCTTGGGACTTAGACTTGTGAGTTGAGTTAATTGAACGTAGGGCTGAAGATCATCACGAAGAATGGGACGGGTTAAAATCAAAATTTTGAGCCTTATATCCTTTTGTTCAGAAACCGTGAACCAAGCCACGTTACAACCCTCAGAAGACCTAATTGAAGCAAAGTTTAGCTTGAAAGCATACGGTAGCAAGGTTGCGTTAACCTGACTCACAAAAATCTTTTGTTAATATCATACTCTCACACTTTCTTCCACAATATACATCCATTGTACATAAATACCATCTCAACTTCAATTTCAAAACTTGCATTAAAACGGCATTAGAATTATTATTCCAAACAAACAGGTTTATCTGCAAGTCTGCACTTGACAATAAGGAAGTTCCAACTTTGAGTTGTTACCAAGCAATCAAGAAGAACCTTGGACTAGTCTGGGGCAGCTATCTCAAGACTTTACTTAATCATGGGGCACATCCCTTAGAAAGGTCATTCAGCACCGACATAGTGTCCTAAGATCGCATCATGGAAAGCGGTATCGAAACCCAGTCTTCAAGGACCTAATGAATCAGTTCAGAACGCTGTTAATCAGGGGCAAACCACCTTTGAGTACTGCCAATCAAGATCAAACTCTTGTGACTTGGGGCAGATCACATGAGGATTCTGTTGGCCCAACCAAACATGTTTCAGAATGGCTCAATCTAGGGGCAAACCTCTCAGAGAGGGAGAACCAATATCAGTAAGTTAGCCGAAGTCAAGGCAAAACACTTCAAATGCCCAGCAGACTGGGGCAAGGCAATATACATAGGGGCAGGTTCTCCCTATATCTTCAAGCTACTCGAGCAAAGCCTGATGAGCATCTGCAATCATTGGATCCGGAGTTCGTGTCGGGGATTACTTCAAGCAACCATCCCACGAAAAGCCATGATACCATCTTCAATCATTCACCACCCACCATAAGGGCACCAATCATCGTCATGCATTAGTCATGTCATTTCATTCATACAAATCATTGTCATGCGTTAGTCATGTCATTTCATTCATGCAAATAAGCGTCATGCATTAGTCATGTCATTTCATTCATGTAAATCATTAGCATGCATTGATCACGTCATTACATTCAAGCATCAGGTATGCCCCATACCACAAGACCAATGACTCAGAAAAAACCAAGTAGCCAAATCAAACATCCACAATCAAGAACCTAACCTTGCATTGACAACCCTTCAAAGTCCAATGATTATTGGCACACCCTCAAAGTCCAATCATTATTGGCAAACCCACTCGAAGACTAATCATTATTGGCACACCCCTCAAAGACCAATTGTTATTGGCCCCCACTCAAAATCCAATATTCAATGGAACCCAAATAAAACCCAGTGTTCATTAACACCCATGTGGAAACCCAACTTCCAATAGCATACAGTCATTCATGTCATCATCATGCATTACATTTCATGCATAAATAATCATGGTAAGCATGCATACATAAAGCAGGTTCAAAGGTTTTTCCTTGCAAAATACAGGTTTTAATCACTTGATCGCCAAGAAAGATAGATTAACTTTTTTTTCAAAGCAGTTTAGTTGAAGGACCATATTCAATCTCCTCCCCAGTGAATTGCAGATTTCCCTGAAAAATTCCTCTACGGGGATAACAAGTTTGATCACTTAATTACAAGAAAAGTCAGATTAACCTTTTTCCAACAAGTTGGTTGGATAACCACGACAGGATGCATAACCACATCATTTCGACACAGATAGATTGTCAGTGAGAGCTGGATGTAATCGACCTTTAGAAGAATCCAGGTACCCGTCGAGGTGACGATTCAATTTCCATCAGTCCAGGTACCCGTCGAGGTGACGACTTATTCAGAGGAATCCAGGTACCCGTCGAGGTGACGATTCAATTTTCATCAGTCCAGGTACCCGTCGAGGTGACGACTTATTCAGAAGAATCCAGGTACCCGTCGAGGTGACGATTCAATTTTCATCAGTCAAGGTACCCGTCGAGGTGACGACTTATTCAGAAGAATCCAGGTACCCGTCGAGGTGACGATTCAATTTCCATCAGTCCAGGTACCCGTCGAGGTGACGACTTATTTAGAAGAATCCAGGTACCCGTCGAGGTGACGATTCAATTTCCATCAGTCCAGGTACCCGTCGAGGTGACGACTTATTCAGAGGAATCCAGGTACCCGTCGAGGTGACGATTCAATTTTCATCAGTCCAGGTACCCGTCGAGGTGACGACTTATTCAGAAGAATCCAGGTACCCGTCGAGGTGACGATTCAATTTTCATCAGTCAAGGTACCCGTCGAGGTGACGACTTATTCAGAAGAATCCAGGTACCCGTCGAGGTGACGATTCAATTTCCATCAGTCCAGGTACCCGTCGAGGTGACGACTTATTTAGAGGAATCCAGGTACCCGTCGAGGTGACGATTCAATTTCCATCAGTCTAGGTACCCGTCGAGGTGACGACTTATTTAGAAGAATCCAGGTACCCGTTGAGGTGACGATTCAATTTCCATCAGTCCAGGTACCCGTCGAGGTGACGAATTATTCAGAAGAATCCAAGTACCCGTCGAGGTGACGATTCAATTTTCATCAGTCCAGGTACCCGTCGAGGTGACGACTTATTCAGAGGAATCCAGGTACCCGTCGAGGTGACGATTCAATTTTCATCAGTCCAGGTACCCGTCGAGGTGACGACTTATTTAGAAGAATCCAGGTACCCGTCGAGGTGACGATTCAATTTTCATCAGTCCAGGTACCCGTCGAGGTGACGACTTATTTAGAAGAATCCAGGTACCCGTCGAGGTGACGATTCAATTTTTATCAGTCCAGGTACCCGTCGAGGTGACGACTTATTCAAAAGAATCCAAGTACCCGTCGAGGTGACGATTCAATTTTCATCAGTCCAAGTACCCGTCG
This sequence comes from Trifolium repens, assembly GCA_030408175.1. Classification (NCBI taxonomy): domain Eukaryota; kingdom Viridiplantae; phylum Streptophyta; class Magnoliopsida; order Fabales; family Fabaceae; genus Trifolium; species Trifolium repens. The sequence goes on along the minus strand of CP125836.1, from coordinate 34,980,917 downwards.
AGGTGACGACTTATTCAGAAGAGTCCAAGTGCCCGTCGAGGCGACGATTCAACATTCATCAGTCCAAGTGCCCGTCGAGGCGACGACTTATTCCCAAGAATCTAAGCACCTTTGAGGCGACGGTTCACGTTCGAAAAAAATCCTGAGATAAGAGTATCAAAGACACCGGGCAGGTTTACTCTTTCCTATCATCATTCACTTCCTGGCAAAATTAGGGCATTCTGTATTTAATTATCTTCCACCATAAGAATACGAATATCAGGGCTATTCGCATTCTTATGGTTTAAGCTAATTAAATAGGGGCAGCTGTCATACCCTAATTTTGCCCCAAATTTTTATAACCATTTTTGCCCCTCATTTCTTTTTATTATTTACCATTTTACCCTTACATTATTTTCATTTTCTTATTTATCATTCATTTTTAACTAGTAACTTGTATTTCAAGAAACCTTTTTAAATATCAAAATTCAATCCTTTTTCTTTCCATTTTTTATCCATAAACACTTCACATAATCATATCTCATCATGCATATTTTTATTTTTGACATGTTTATTTTTATTTATTTCATATATTATTTTGTTTTATTCCAAAAAATGAAAAAAAATCAAAAGAGGTACAAGAATTCCCATCATTAACATATCATCATCCTTATCATTAAGGGATCAAGAATATTCCTTCTTACCACCTCATCCATTTGTACAAAAAATCATCAAAAATAGTACACAAAAAAATCTAGAAACAATTTCCATTTTGCCCTCACTCACTCTCACAAATCACAATTCCATTCAACCTAATCCTTCTCTATAAATAGATGCCTCAATTTCAGTGTCCTAGGGTTGGGATATACAGAAAACGGCGCAGCTACAGTACCCTCAAAAAACTCCATTTTCCTTCATTTTTCTCAAATTCGAAATCCAATAAAAACACCTTCAACCTTCAATCTATTCAATCAAATACCTTCTAGCAAGTCTCAGTAACACAAAACAACTTAAAAATCCAAGCTCCATCGCATAATTTTCATGAACCAAAACCTCAAAAAACCTCAAAAATGAGTGAAACGGTTCCAGAGATTTAGACCACCTTTTAACAAGATTCTTGTTGCTTCGTACTCCTGGAAGTATCCTTAAGCTTTCCCACAAACCCAATTAACCCATTTCGTCCTATTTCGCGTTTTCAATTTTTTTCCCCCAAACTTTATCCCATTGATATTCAAATTTAAGGAACTTTTGGAAGAAACTAAGGTTAGAATCATGATCTACGCAAGATTCTGAGCAAAATCGTGTATCTACTTTCTGTTTTTCGAGGAGTTTTGAAACTCCGGTGAAGGTTGGCCGTGCCGGCGCCGGCGTGTTCTTCGCGAGGAAGAAGAAGAACTACGTACGCCTTATTCGCTCCAGGACCGTTTGATCAAGAGAACATATCGTGATCGTCTGATCTGTTCCTTAAGTCGCGTGCGTCCGATCGTTTAATGGGGAGATCTTGCGTTCTGAAACACGCGTGTGCATGGTGATCCTCATTCAGGTGAAGCACAGGATTACTGGTTGTTGGATTTGAATCCTGGCCTTCTGGTTGATCTGGACGCGCCAGATCTGAGGTACGTACCATGTACCCTAGTTCATAACCACACTGAATCTTTTTTTGTTGGACTTTCTGTTTTTTGGTTGACTTTGACGTGGACTGGGCCTTTTGGCCCAGATCTGCTTTTAACACCCCACTTTTTTTACTTCCCTTCTTTATTTACACCCCCCTTATTAACTTTTTTAAGTGATTTTTTAGCTTACTTGTAAAAGCACTTTTGTGAACTTTAGCTTATTTAAGCTTATTGTTCACATATTTATGCTAAAATTATGTAAGTCACTTTTGACTTCTTTTTAAACTTTTTCAACTTATTTTCATAAGTGATTTTCCAATTAAGCTATTTTGCGCATAAGTGCTTATTTAGGGTTTCAAGAAGCTCTTTAGCTTATTTGACCATTTGGTTATGCTTAAATCATGTGTGATTTCTGTTTGTCTCATTTGAGCATTTATTTTAGCTTTTTAGCTTATTGTTTAGCTTTTTAGCTAATTTAATCACTTTTTAGCTTATTTTCATAAGCACTTATTTGGTGCTTGAGCTTTTTAGCTTACTGGACCATTTTGCTTTGCTTAAATCATGTTTGATTTCAGATCATGTTCATGCTTTCCTTAGCTTGTTGTTTAATCACTTTTTTAGCTTTTTAGCTTATTTACTTAAGTGCTTAATTATGATTAATTGCTTATTTTTATTTCTTATGCTTGGCTCCAGCTCTTTAGCTTTACTTCATTTTTATTCTAACTCATCTCATTTACTTTGATTTAATTTAGCATGTTTATGTTATTTAATTCATTGTACGCTACTTTAGCTTATGCATTTTTATTTAATCATGCATCATCCATTCTCATTCATTCTTGATTTCATTCATGCATATTTAACTATATCATGTTGATTCATACTCTCTCTTTGAATACTTGCATTCATTCACATTTAATTGTCGCATTGTTATTATATCGATTGTCATCGTTATTTAATTTTGCACACTATTTTACATCCTAGAACTTGAGTTTTCATAATCAAACGTAATCAAACTTTTTGCAATAATTAATGGATGAAAAAGGGAGAACCTGGCAGTTGCTTCGTTCTTCCCCGAGTAGTCTTGGTGACGGGACAGTTGACTAGTCACTCAAGCTACTCTCATTCTAAAACGAATTCTAAAATAAACCAACAATCGTTTTTCTTTCGAACATTATTTCTTAATAATTAATCAAAGGCTTTTCATAAGAACTAAAGAATGAAAAGGAGAGAACCTGGCAGTTGCTTCGTTCTTCTCTGAGTTGTCTTGGTGACCGGACAGTTGACTAGTCACTCAAGCTGCTCTCATTCTAAAATAAGCTTCTAAAATAAACCAACCCCCGTATTTCTTTCAAACGCTATTTCTGAATAAACTTAATCCAAGGATTTCACAATAATGAATGAAAAGGGAGAACCTGGCAGTTGCTTCGTTCTTCCCCGAGTCGTCTTGGTGGCCGGACAGTTGACTAGTCACTCAAGCTGCTCTCATTCCAAAAAAACAAGCGTTAAAAGTTAACCTTTACACACTTAAACTTCTTTTCAGAAAACAATGGATATACGCTTTATCCATTCCTCTGACACATACACAGCTTAAGCCTCCAAGTGGAGCATACAAGCGTCGTTGTATCAGCGGAATGCGAGTTAAGTCACATCCGTTAATCAAACTTTCCTTTTTTTAATGGATACGCGTTTTATCTATTCCTCTGACACATACACAGCTTAAGCCTCCAAGTGGAGCATACAAGCGTCGTGGTATCAGCGGAATACGAAATAGACGTTATTCGCATAAAACCAACAACCACACAAACATTTTTTACCAGAACTACGTGAGTTTTGAGTTTCCCATTGCACCGGGGAATACGTAGGAGCGGGCTCCTACAACCGTCAAACTCAACTAATAAAAACCCTTTTTTTAAAAATTTATTTGGAAACGAAGTAGAGATTAGCCAAGTGACAGATTAATTTGATAAACCTGCGCGAACAAACCCCAAACCACCTAAACGGTTCCCATCGAGTACGATGGATGCGAGGGGTGCTAACACCTTCCTCTCGCATAACCAACTCCCGAACCTAAACCAAGGTTTTCGCGATATTTTCCTTTCCCCACACGGGATAAATAAACGTCGATGGCGACTTCATTGTATGAAAAATGGAAGTGATTTTCCAGCCCGCTACAGAGGTTCATTTTCTGGTTGATCATTTTCTGGTTCAGGTTCATTTTCTGGCTGTGGATTATGTTCTGGTTGAGCAACTTCTGGTTGTGGGTCATTTTCTGGTTCAGTGTTTTCTTGAGTGTTCACAGGTTGAACATTCTCAGAAATGGGTAGGGTTTTTGTGATAGAATTATCAGGGGGTGGTGAAGGTGTTTTATCAGAATCTTCATCCAAAGTTTGAATGATTGGAGCAGTACTTGTTGAAGCTTATGCTGCATCATTGTGTATAAGATTAGTTTGGGATTCTGATGGGTTATGTAGGATGAGGTTAAACTGCTCTGATATTGGTTGATTCTCAGAAAGATTATTGTCTTTCTCAGAATGAACTCCTTTTAAAAACTTATCAAAAGCATGTTTAACTCTTATTTCAGAAGGAAATTGAAGCCTTTTGAAATAATCCCTAATTCCTTTGCCGTCTCCAAGAAAAGTAGAAAACTTACCAGTTTCATTTCCATACAAAGTCTGTTTTGCCAGCAGATTATGAGGATCATTCCTTTTGGGAAGCTTCTCATGCATCTTATCAAATACAGATTCTTCAATGCCACACTCATAACCATCCTTCAGAGCCTCTTGCTTCTTATTGAACTCTTCAACCTTTGCCAATGCTGCCTGTACAACAGCTGCTTCCTTTTCTTCCTCAGTAAGATCCTGCAGTATCATTTTCTTTGCTCTTGGTTTAGAGGATCTTGGAGCAGTAGTTTTTGGAGCCTTAGCAGCTTTCTTTCCAGCAGGACTTTTGGCAGCCTTTCTCTTGACTTGATCTAGTTTAAGAGGCTGTTCCAAAAGCCTTGATTGTCTTACAGTCAGTTTTGTAGGTGCTCCATCTCCTACATCAGCACCTAGCTTTTTCATGAAATCTGCATGTGCTTCTATCACTCTCTTTGCTTCACTATCTCTGACATGTACAAGCCAACTTTCACCAATGCCTTTCTCAGAATTTCTGAGTAACACAGGATGTGTTGGATGAACTATCTCATTATTCTTCACCAGCCTTAAATACCTTAGTGTAGTACTATTCACAATCTTGGAACCAAGCAGAAAGGTACTTAAGCCAGGAAGATATGGAGTAACAGCATCCAACAAACCACACTGTGCAAACATGTGGCTCAGTAGTCTTGAGTGTCTAACAATAGCTTTGTTAGAGACAATAGATGTGCACAAGTTATCAAAAATAAGCCTTCCAATATCAACAATATTTCCTTTAGCAACATTATATGTGAATAGCTTCTGAATGCTTGATATTTGATCAGTGCCTCCCAACTTGGGCAGAACACTATCAATCAAGATCTTGTAGATTATCTTGCAATTATTTGTCCATTCAAACTTATCCTTTGGGTTGGTCTTAGGTTTGAACAGATATTCATCCACATCAGGACCTGCTTCATCAGAATGTCTGATTATCACACCATCACGCTTGAGCTTCAGAGCCTCAAGAATGTGACAGAGTCTGATGGAGATTCTGAATCCAGCCACGAAGGATTCAATCTCAGTAGAGTAAAACGATCTCAAACCCATTTCTTCTGGGGTTCTCTCCTTCCATTCAGGGTGTTCTTCCATCTTTTCCCTGACTTTCTTGTCATAAACATCTCTTGTAATGACTGAAGCTTTCATCCAAAACTCCTTTACCAATTCAGAATAGGTTGGTCCATTGAGAAGATCAAAGTAATATTCCAAACCTTGCTTTTTGTAGAGGTTAACAACATCAGCGAAACCGTTTACCCTAATGCTCTCAAGATCAACGGGACTTTCAATAGCCACATTGATTTCGTCATACTTATACGGTCGTTGATCTTTTGCGAACTCAGTAGGGTTGGATTCATTTGGTAGGATCATACAAGTTCTATTCAAGAATGTTGATGAGGATGCCATGGATGAAATTTGGAATTTAGGGTTTCTAAAGAGGGAGAAAGAAATTGCTCTGTGTTTTAGAAGAATGAAAGTGTAGGTTGTGAGAGTGCAAAAGTGTGAATGTGAACAGTTAGTGTGTTTAAATAGAAACTTACGCGCAAAAAACAAGTACACATACACAGGGGTAGTAGAGTATTTTACCACAATTGGGAATATGAAATGCTAATCATCATTAACCAACTTCTTTACCCTCTTGCAACAAGACATGTGTATTAGAAGATTGTTAAATAACTGACACGTAAGTTTGAGAAAACGAAAGGGTTTTTACAAAAGATTTTTACTTACGCGCCAGAACCATTTACCTTCTAATCAGATTCTGATAGTATGTCAGAAGATACTCTCATCACAACTTCTGATACAGAAGGTTCTGATGACTTCATCTTCTGATTACTATTAGATTCTCACAAACTCAATTTTTCATCAGAGTCTAAGTTAATCAGAGATTTCCATCATGTTCAGATTCTTTTTGATAAAATCAAAACGTTCAACAGCTAAAGGTTTTGTAAAGATATCAGCCCATTGATTTTCAGTTTCAATGAACTTGAGATCAATTACACCTTTTTGAACATAGTCTCTGATGAAATGATGTTTAATCTCAATATGCTTAGCTCTTGAATGTAAAATAGGGTTTTTAGAAAGGTGAATAGCTGCAGTATTGTCACAATATAAAGGAATATTGTTACTGCTGATTTGATAATCTTCCAATTGATATTTCATCCAGAGTAGTTGTGTACAACATTTAGCTGCTGATATGTATTCAGCTTCTGCTGTTGACATAGCTATGGTGGTTTGCCTTTTACTAGCCCATGAAATTAAATTCTCACCAATAAACTGGCAGTTACCACTGGTGGATTTTCTTTCAATTCTATCACCAGCATAGTCAGCATCACAGAATCCAATCAGCTTGTAGTCATTGGATTTCTGATACAGTAATCCAATGTTACAAGTAGCTTTCAAATACCTAAAGATTCTCTTCACAGCAGTGAGATGAGATTCTCTAGGATCTGATTGAAATCTTGCACACAAATAGACACTGAATAAAATGTCAGGTCTTGAGGCAGTTAGATAAAGAAGAGACCCAATCATACCTCTATACAGCTTCTGATCAACCTTGCCTTCAGACTCTTCTTTGCCTAGACTTGATGTAGGATGCATTGGAGTATTCATGGGTTTGCAATCTTCTAAGTTGAACTTCTTCAGAAGATCCTTTATATATTTGGATTGATGAATGAATGTTCCTTTCTCTGTTTGATTTATTTGAATACCAAGAAAGAACTTCAATTCTCCCATCATGCTCATTTCAAACTCATCCTGCATAAGCTTAGAAAAATTCTTGCAAAGAGTGGCATTAGTTGATCCAAAAATGATATCATCAACATATATTTGAATGATTAAAATGTCTTTCTTAAGGGTCTTTTTGAAAAGTGTGTTGTCGACTTGCCCTTTTTCAAAACCATTGTCAACCAAAAAAGTACTCAATCTCTCATACCAAGCTCTGGGAGCTTGTTTGAGTCCATAGAGTGACTTCTTTAGTCTAAACACATGATCAGGGTTTGACAAATCTTCAAAACCAGGAGGTTGTTTGACATACACTTCTTCAGATATGACACCATTTAGAAATGCACTTTTCACATCCATTTGATATAGAGTAATACCATTATTGACTGCATAAGATAAAAGTAACCTGATTGCTTCCAGTCTTGCTACTGGAGCATATGTTTCAGTGAAGTCAATTCCTTCTTGTTGACTGTATCCTTGTGCAACAAGTCTTGCTTTGTTCCTTGTGACTTCACCTTGTTCATTCAATTTGTTTCTGTATACCCGTTTTGTTCCAATAATGTTCTTATGCTTGGGTTTGGGTACCAGATCCCACACATCATTTCTCTTGAATTGATTTAACTCTTCTTCCATTGCAACTATCCAAGCATCATCTGATAGAGCTTCACTTGTTGTCTTGGGTTCAATTAAGGAAACTAATCCAAATAATGATTCTTCAACTCTGAAGTTTGACCTTGTTTTTCTTGGACTATTCTTGTTTCCTAAGATGAGCTCTTCAGGATGTGATGATTTATATTTGAATGTGTTCCTTGGAATATCAGATTCTTCAGGGTTATCATCAATAGTTTGATGTTCTTGAGCAGCATCAGAAGGTGCATCTTCTTGAGCTTCAGAGTCTTCTTTAGATTCTATGTTGTTATCATACTCTGGAGCTTCATCTTCTGACTCATCAGATCCTGACAAATCTTTAACAGGCTCTGACTTTTTATCATCAGGCTCTTTGTCATCAAACTTTACGTGCATTGATTCTTCCACTATATTAGTTTCAGAATTATACACCCTGTATGACTTAGAGCGTTCAGAGTATCCAATGAAGATACCCTTACAGGCTTTAGAGTCAAATTTCTTAAGATGGACTTTGTTATTCAGAATGTAACATGTACAACCAAGTTGATGAAAATAAGAAATATTGGGTTTTCTTCCCTTAAAGAGTTCATATGTTGTTTTGTTCAAAATAGGTCTTATATAGATTCTATTCTGAATATAACAAGCAGTGTTAACAGCTTCTGCCCAAAAGAATTTTGCTAAATTATTTTCATGCATCATGGTGCGTGCCATTTCTTGTAAAGATCTATTCTTTCTCTCAACAACTCCATTTTGTTGTGGAGTTCTGGGAGAAGAGAATTCATGGAGAATTCCATGTTCTTCACAGAATTTTTCAAAAGGTTCATTTTCAAATTCACCACCATGATCACTTCTTACTTTCAAAATTTTTGAATTCTTTTCATTTTGAATCTGAGTGCAGAAGATGCTGAACACTTCATATGTATCATCTTTATTTCTCAGAAATTTTACCCAAGTCCATCTACTATAATCATCCACAATGACTAATCCATATTTCTTACCATTGATTGAGGCAGTGCTAACTGGTCCAAAAAGATCAATGTGTAAGAGTTCCAAAGGTCTAGTAGTAGAGACAATGTTCTTATTCTTAAAAGAACTTTTGACAATTTTTCCTTTTTGACAAGAACCACAAAGTGAGTCTGAGTGATATTTTATTTTTGGAAGGCCTCTGACAAGATTGTCCTTGCTAAGCTTAGAAATTAATCTCCAGTTAGCATGACCCAATCTTTTATGCCATATCCATTTTTCATCACTCAGTGTCAAAAGACAAAGCACTTATTGTTCCTTTAAATCAGAAAAATTGACTTTGTACACATTGCCTTTTCTATTTCCCTTGAAAACAATGGATTGATCAGAGTTTCTAATTACAGTACATGAATCCTTATTAAACACAACATCATAATTACTATCACACAATTGACTTATGCTAAGTAAGTTATGATGTAGTTCATCTACTAACCAAACATCAGAAATTGACAAAGAAGAATTACCAACTGTACCTATACCAATGATCCTTCCCTTCTGGTTGCCACCAAACCCTACTGTTCCTCCCTCTTGCTGATTCAGGGTGTGGAATAAGAGCTTGTCTCCTGTCATGTGACGTGAGCAGCCAGAGTCCAGATACCATGAGCTTTCTTTTCTTCTTTGGGTGCATACCTGCAGCATACACTATTTCAGATTTTGGTACCCATACTCTGATGGGTCCTTTTTGGTTAGTTTTGAGAATCTTATCCTTCTTGTTAGAATAATCAGAAGATCTGGAGTCAACTGAGCCTTTAGAAAATTGTTTAGGCTTATGCTGTCTCTGAGACTTTCCTCTTGAGTGTGTCAGAGAACCAGTTACCAAGTTTGCCTTAGAAGTACTAGTGCCCCGCTTATTAACAGGCTTTGGTACTTTGACAGCTTTAACTTGAGTAGACATGGGTACTGATGTGAGGGGAACCTTAGTTTTAGAAGACTTAGGTTCAGAAGATGAGTTATCTTCTGATACCTTATCTTGTGGTTCCAAGCTCACAAGAGTACCAGACACAGTCAGAGGTTCTGATGTACCCTTAGTGAAGTTTGAATAAGATTCTGATGGTGACTTGCTCAACACGACAGGTTTACTTGATTTTCCTACATCAGGACATGTAAGAGAACCAAGTCCTTGCCTTTTATAATAGTTGCTGAGTCCACCATGAATTATAGAAGTTACCCTAGTCTTATCTATGTTATGGTGCACAAACTCTTGTAGAGAGATTTCATACTCGTCATAAGGTTTGTGACATGTTCTGCATCCAGTCTCAAGCACCTTAATTGTTTTAAGAGATTTTTGATAGTTTGCTTGAGTCTGGGTGAGATTTTCATTGAGGAGCTTCATTTTTTGTTTGCAAAAATCTAACTCACTCAATTTTTCCATGTACTTCACCATTACATCTTTCAAAGCTTTGGTCATTTGAGTATTAGACATTTTAGATATTACCTCATCAATGTCGTCAGTATCAGACTCTGAATCATTTTCATTGTCTGACTCACCAATGGCCATAAGCGCTAGGTTTGCTTCCTCAGAGTCTTCATCCTCAGATAGTTCATTAATATCCTCCCATGTTGCCATCAGACTCTTCTTGGCTTTGTTCTTGAACATACTCTTTCTTCCTTTACCTTTGGAGTTGAGTTCAGGACAATCAGCCATGAAGTGTCCAGGCTTATGACAATTGAAACAATTTTTTGTGTCATCCTTCTTCTCTTTGTTGGTGTTGTTTCTTGATCCAGATCCTCTGCCTTGAAAATTTTTGCCCTTCCTTAGTGACCACTTTTGAAAGTTTTTGGACAAGAGTGCAAAGAAATCATCATCTGATCCTTCCTCTTGATTATCTATGGAAGATTCCTCTGCTTCAGATTCTACAAATTTGGCTTTCAGAGCCTTAGATGAAACTGAAATAGATGGCAAGGCCAAAGATTTTAGCTTCTTCTGAGGCTCATCAGAAGATAGTTCAATCTCATGACTCATGAGTGAACTTATCAATTCTTCCAAGCCAAGTTTGTCCAAATCTTTAGCTTCTTGGATAGCTGTTACCTTAGGCCTCCACCTTGAAGGTAAGCTTCTCAAAATCTTCCTTACATGATCAGAGGTTGTATAACTTCTCTTTAGAACTTGGAGACCAGCCACAAGAATTTTGAATCTAGAATACATTGATTCAATTGTCTCATCATCCTTCATTCTAAAGAGTTCATACTGTTGGATCAAAAGAGTAGCCTTTGCTTCTTGAACCTGTTTGTTCCCTTCATATGTGGAACACAAGGAGTCATAGATGCTCTTGGCAGTGGATTTGTCTGTAATCTTGAGGTACTCATCATGAGTTATACATCCAATGAGAAGATCCTTAACCTTGTGATGCTTCTTGTAAAGTTTCTTGTCTGTAGGAGTGAACTTCTTTCTTTCTTCAACAGATAGCCTTCCCTTTTCATCTAGTCCTTGGAAAGTTACCCCTTCTTCAACCAAGTCCCAAAGTTCATCATCTAAACCAATAAGATGACTGTAGATTCTATCTTTCCACCAGGAAAAAGTAGATGCATCTCCATTGAACTTTGGTGCTTTGTTGCTTGACTTTTCTTCAACATCATAGTCATGTGGAACTGATTTCAAGCTACCACTTGGAGTTTCAGTTATAGTGTCTTTCAACAGGAAACTGTCTCACTGTTAGGTGATTAAAAACAGAACCGGGCTCTTGATGCCAATTGAAGGTGTGAAAAACACAAGAAGGGGGGGGGGTTGAATTGTGTTTTTGGTAATTTAAAATTTCTTCTAAGTTACAGAGAACTTATCAGAGTTTGCAGCGGTTAGAAAACAAAACACAATCAAGAATAACTTAGAAGGTAGAGAGAAGGGGAGAAAGATAGAGACAGAGATTTTTATACTGGTTCCCCTCACAAACCGAGAGTACGTCCAGTCCTCTTGTACTTCCAAGAGAGTTCACTATAATCACCAAAGATTACAATTGCTCAAGCACACAGGCAAGAGACTTCCAATGCTCAAGTATACAAACAAGAGACTTCCTAATGCTCAAGCACGCAGGCAAGAGACTTCAAAACATAAGTTTAGAAAAACAGAGTCTGAACAATTGATATGAAGATCAATGTTCAGTTACAAATTAAATACAACTTTTGATACAAGACTTAACTTAGAATCTTAATACAAAATTCTAAGGTTCAACTAATGAATTAACAGAAGCTGAAACTGGAGTCTTGGATTTTGAATATGAGTTCAAGTTGTATTTGCAGTTTTGTGCTTTAGGATGAATTTGGCAGAGTAACAGCTCTTTTCAAATTGTTCAAGTGTCGTATCCCAAAGCTTCAAACTCGCTCCAATTTATAGATGAAGGTGGAGCGTGTTTGATTTGAATTTGATGCGGTGAGATTGCGCCAGCTGTAGATAGTACCTTTGATATCCAAATCAGGTAACCTTGTATGTGATCAATCTTGGAGAGAAAGTTTTATCCAAATCAGGTAAAGAGTTCGTACAATAGTACAAACGTCACTATTCTGTGGATAAGATTGATTCCATCAGCTTTTGGAATGTCAGAGTATAATCATTGATGCAGAGAATGTTCTTCTGACAAAACGGCTCTCACTGCTCTTTATCAGAGTCTGATATGCATCTTCTGATGAATAAAAATTTGCATCCTCTGATGAACCAAATATGCATCTTCTGATGTCTTCAAGTTCTGATCAGAGTTTGTTTTGCCATATCAGAGCTTCCAATGTGCTTTAAATGAATATAAAAATTAACTTGAATATCTGCACACTTGGATTAAATAATTAGTATACCCTATTGTATATTAATACTTTTGTTATCATCAAAACTTAATTGGATCATGTCAGAACCTCTTTTGTTCCAACATAATTCAATATATAATAGATTAGTTTTTTATCGCATTAATCACTTGCCCTTGAATATTCATTACTAAAAGAAAAAGTCACCGTTTTCTTTTTCAATTTTCTTTGAGTTTGTTGTGCTTTTCAGGTTTGTCACACAAATGGAGATTTTAAACAGTTGTTCCTGTGAGTTGAGTTATAACAAGCTTATCTGACTACTAGAACATCGACCCGTGCGGTGCACGAGTCTAATTAAGAGATGCAAAGAAGGGAGTTTGCGAATGGAGACCATTTTTGCAATTTTTTCGAGTAGGAAATATGTTGAACAAGCTTGTTCCGAGTAGGAAGCTTATCTGACTATATTTTAAAGATTGATTTGTTATCATTAGATTGTTATCTTTAGGAATTGTATTATTATGATTTTTAAAACACTTTTTCGTTATAAATTGATCTCTTTCAAAAAATATATTGGGAAATAAATTTGTTGGTTTATGTTGTATATCTTTTATTGTGAATCTAATTTGTTGGTTTATGTTGTATATCTTTTATAGTTGGAAAATATAATTTATTCCAACAATCGTGTTGTTGAGGTAAAACGGATATAACAATAATTTATATCGTTAACAAAAAATAACTATTTAGCTGCGAAAAACACTAGTTATAGCAGCGGCATTAATTGTCCTTGAAAAATAATTTTTTCGTTGCGAAAAACACATTTTTTGCCAACGACAATAATTGTTGTTGCAAAAAACATTAGTAATGACAGCGACAATAAATGTTGTTGCAAAAATCCACTAGTTATGCCATCGACATTAGTTGTTGCTAAAAACACTAGTTTTGTCAGCAACATTAATTGTTGCTGCAAAACACTAGTTATGGCAGCGACATTAATTGTCCTTGCAAAACTTTTCGCAACGGCACTTATGGCAGCGACATGCAGCAACATTTTTTTTGCTGCGAAAAACACTTTTTGCAGCAACTTTGCCAAAAACGATATTTCTTGTAGTGAAGACTTAACTTAGAATCCTAATAAGAGAAATCTAAGGTTCAACTACTGTATGATTCAAAAGCTGAAGCTTGAGTCTTGAATTTTCAAATGAGTTCAAGTTGTATTCAAGTTGTTTTTGTGCTCAGGATAATTTTTGCAGAGTAACAGCTCGTTCAAAAATTGTTCAATGTTGTTATATACAAAAATTTCACATCCACTCCTATTTATAGTAGAGAGTGGAGCGTCTTGAATTTGAATCCGTTGCAGTGAGATTTCGCCAGCTGGAAATAGTACGATCTTTAACCATATCAGACAACCTTTGTGAACGAACAAACTTGGAAAATAAAGATTCGTCCAAATCCGGTAATAAGTTCGTACAATAGTACTAACGTCTCTATTCTGAGGATAAGGTTGATTCTCCAGCTTTTGGGTTGTCAGAAGATGATGAATTTCAATCATTGTAGCAGAGAATGTTCTTCTGACCAAACGGCTTTCACTGCATGTATCAGAACATGATGTATTCAAAAACACAGCTTCTGACGCGACTTGATCTTGCATCTTCTGATGAGCATGTTCTGGTCACAAATTGCTTCCCATTTCAGAGCTTCAAATGTACTCATAGTGAATATAAAATTTTAGCTTATATATCTGCACACTTAGAGTAAATAATCAGTATACCCTATTGTATATTAATACCTTTGTTATCATCAAAACTTAATTGAGTCATGTCAGAACCTCTTTTGTTCCAACAAGCACATGTTCCCATTGCCAAATTACAAGATCAGGTGGTAAAAGGTTTAGGTGGTAAAGAGTTGCTTTTGACATTAGTAAATTAGTAAAAGTGAATGGCTTTATGGAGACACTACAAGAAATATCGTTTTTGGCAGCGACAAATGTCGCTGCCAAAAACGCAAAGTTGCTGCAAAAAGTGTTTTTTGCAGCAAAAAAAATGTTGCTGCATGCCGCTGCCATAAGTGCCGTTGCGAAAAGTTTTGCAAGGACAATTAATGTCGCTGCCATAACTAGTGTTTTGCAGCAACAATTAATGTCGCTGACAAAACTAGTATTTTTAGCAACAATTAATGTCGCTGGCATAACTAGTGATTTTTTGCAACAACATTTATTGTCGTTGTCATTACTAATGTTTTTTGCAACAACAATTATTGTCGCTGGAATAAAATGTGTTTTTTGCAACGAAAAAAATTGTTTTTCAAGGACAATTAATGTCGCTGCTATAACTAATGCTTTTCGCAGCGAAATAGTTATTTTTTGTTAACGATATAAATTATTGTTATATCATTTTTACCTCAACAATAAAAATTGTTGGAATATATTATATTTTCCAAAAATAAAAGATATACAACATAAACCAATAAATTAGATTCACAATAAAAGATATACAACATAAACCAACAAATTTATTTCCCAATATATTTTGCGAAATAGATCAATTTAAAGATAACAAACAAGTGTTTTAAAAATCATAATAATACAATTCATAAAGATAACAATCTAATGATAACAAATCAATCTTTAAAATATAGTCAGATAAGCTTCCTACTCGGAATAAGCTTGTTACAACATATTTCCTACTCGAAAAACTTGCAAAAACGGTCTCCATTCGTAAGCTCCCTTCTTTGTATCTCTTAATTAGTCATAAAAGCTTGTTATAACTCAACTTACAGGAACAACTGTTTAAAATCTTCATTTGTGTGACAAAACTTAACAAACCTGAAAAACACAACAAACTCAAAGAAAACTGAAAAAGAAAACCGCGACTTTTTCTTTTAGTAATGACTATTCAAAGGCAAGTTATTATTGCGATAAAAAAATAATCTATTATATTATGAATTAAAGTAACATATGAATTATTGTACCAAAAAAAAATAAAGAAAAAGAAGTAACATATGAATTATTATAACAATAATTAGTAAGTAACTATCCATAATATTAGTTAACTTTACTATGTTGTTATTTGATTCCTCTCAATTAGTTACATCCTAACTAGCATAACTCCATTATACAAAAGCCACGAATTAATCAATAAAAACATATTATGAATCATAAACTCAAAGGAATCAAAATATTAAAAAGAAAAGGGAAACAAACAAGGGAAAACGGAAGGAGGGCAAGGTCCCCTCGACTATTCTTATGGTCAACACTACCCCTATGCATGAACAATCTCCCCCTTTACCTAGAATTTGCAGAAACTTTCTCCAGCTAAATTGGGATATCTACTGTGCCCTTGCTCCTACGGTCGTTCAGCAACAAACGAAATCGAATTCGGACTTCGGATGAGAAAGTTATGAGTATTTTAGTATTGCTCTCGAAATCCACTATTTGGTCATAAAGGGTACACGAATTTTTGTTTGTAAATTGTGGTAATCCTAATTCTAAGTTATTTTGCTCCATTTATAGAGAAAGTTTATGTTTTTCTTTTCCTAAAAACAAGCAAGATTCATAACGGATTTGTTTCTATTTTAATTCCCTAAAAACTCTCATCTTATTCCTCATGAAAATTCAAATCTTTTATTTTGATGATATATTCCTAAAATATACTGTATTTCAAAATTATATCTATGATTCAAAAATATATCTTAATTAATTTTATCTTTCAAATAATTCTCATATTCTCACTATATTAAATAAATTCTGATTTATCAAATAGTTTCACTACAAGAAATAAGATTTTTGGCAGCGACTTTTTCGCAGCGACATTCAAATTATTGATAAAAATATACATATAGTAACAACTAATAAAACTTGTTGTTATAAGTTAGTCTTTTTCTCAACAATTACATTATCGCTGGGAAAAGTTAATTATCTCAACAATAATTATTATTGTCGCTAATAGTATAACTTTTTTGCATCAACCTTGTAAAGTCGCTGGGAAACCACTCAATTATTATTTTTTATATATTATCTTTTATTATGGTTTCTGTTCCTATTTTAATGCGTAAATTTCTTTTAACATAAAATTATTATTTTTGTTGCTATTTTTATGTTTTGCATCTTTTTTTTAATAATTACATTTAAGGATTAACAAATTAAGGCTTTTTTGTTCCTTTTAATATATTGTTAATAGAATAGAAATACATTATATTAATTTGAATATAATAAAGCAAGATGATTCTTTGACAAATTTTTCATTTGTCATCTAATGAGAATGCTTACTATTTTTAAAATTGCTATTAATAATAATATTTTTATGACTATCTTTAATTATTTTTTAATTATTTAATTTATTAATTTCTAGCTACTTTATTTTTTATTGTTAATTATTAAATAGAATAATTAATTTAAATGAAAAAGGTTCATTTTTTTTATGTTATCTTTTAATTAAAAAGAAATCATGTTATTTGGGATTTGAGATACACATGATCTTTTTTGTTTGTTTGTTTTCTATTTATAGGCAATGTTAGTTGTTAGTATTTACAATGTTTTTTTTTGTTTTTTTTTAATTCTAGCTAATTGAAAATTAATATTTGTACGTTTTGACTAATTGGATGGACATAAACATTTAACTGACGCCTAAAAAGGTTCAATTGTCATCTATTAATTATTTTTTTACTAAATCTATTAATTAAATAGAAATTATGTTATTTGGGATATGCATGATTTTTATTCTATTTTTTTATACTAATTGGATATTTTTGTAACACCCTACAATTTAAAAATAGTTATTTATTTAGAATATAGTTTATTTAAGTGATTATGTGCTAAGTAAACTATTTGATAAATCAGAATTTATTTAATATAGTGAGAATATGAGAATTATTTGAAAGATAAAATTAATTAAGATATATTTTTGAATCATAGATATAATTTTGAAATACAGTATATTTTAGGAATATATCATCAAAATAAAAGATTTGAATTTTCATGAGGAATAAGATGAGAGTTTTTAGGGAATTAAAATAGAAACAAATCCGTTATGAATCTTGCTTGTTTTTAGGAAAAGAAAAACATAAACTTTCTCTATAAATGGAGCAAAATAACTTAGAATTAGGATTACCACAATTTACAAACAAAAATTCGTGTACCCTTTATGACCAAATAGTGGATTTCGAGAGCAATACTAAAATACTCATAACTTTCTCATCCGAAGTCCGAATTCGATTTCGTTTGTTGCTGAACGACCGTAGGAGCAAGGGCACAGTAGATATCCCAATTTAGCTGGAGAAAGTTTCTGCAAATTCTAGGTAAAGGGGGAGATTGTTCATGCATAGGGGTAGTGTTGACCATAAGAATAGTCGAGGGGACCTTGCCCTCCTTCCGTTTTCCCTTGTTTGTTTCCCTTTTCTTTTTAATATTTTGATTCCTTTGAGTTTATGATTCATAATATGTTTTTATTGATTAATTCGTGGCTTTTGTATAATGGAGTTATGCTAGTTAGGATGTAACTAATTGAGAGGAATCAAATAACAACATAGTAAAGTTAACTAATATTATGGATAGTTACTTACTAATTATTGTTATAATAATTCATATGTTACTTCTTTTTCTTTATTTTTTTTGGTACAATAATTCATATGTTACTTTAATTCATAATATAATAGATTATTTTTTTATCGCATTAATAACTTGCCTTTGAATAGTCATTACTAAAAGAAAAAGTCGCGGTTTTCTTTTTCAGTTTTCTTTGAGTTTGTTGTGTTTTTCAGGTTTGTTAAGTTTTGTCACACAAATGAAGATTTTAAACAGTTGTTCCTGTAAGTTGAGTTATAACAAGCTTTTATGACTAATTAAGAGATACAAAGAAGGGAGCTTACGAATGGAGACCGTTTTTGCAAGTTTTTCGAGTAGGAAATATGTTGTAACAAGCTTATTCCGAGTAGGAAGCTTATCTGACTATATTTTAAAGATTGATTTGTTATCATTAGATTGTTATCTTTATGAATTGTATTATTATGATTTTTAAAACACTTGTTTGTTATCTTTAAATTGATCTATTTCGCAAAATATATTGGGAAATAAATTTGTTGGTTTATGTTGTATATCTTTTATTGTGAATCTAATTTATTGGTTTATGTTGTATATCTTTTATTTTTGGAAAATATAATATATTCCAACAATTTTTATTGTTGAGGTAAAAATGATATAACAATAATTTATATCGTTAACAAAAAATAACTATTTCGCTGCGAAAAGCATTAGTTATAGCAGCGACATTAATTGTCCTTGAAAAACAATTTTTTTCGTTGCAAAAAACACATTTTATTCCAGCGACAATAATTGTTGTTGCAAAAAACATTAGTAATGACAACGACAATAAATGTTGTTGCAAAAAATCACTAGTTATGCCAGCGACATTAATTGTTGCTAAAAATACTAGTTTTGTCAGCGACATTAATTGTTGCTGCAAAACACTAGTTATGGCAGCGACATTAATTGTCCTTGCAAAACTTTTCGCAACGGCACTTATGGCAGCGGCATGCAGCAACATTTTTTTTGCTGCAAAAAACACTTTTTGCAGCAACTTTGCGTTTTTGGCAGCGACATTTGTCGCTGCCAAAAACGATATTTCTTGTAGTGTTTACTTAGCACATAATCACTTAAATAAACTATATTCTAAATAAATAACTATTTTTAAATTGTAGGGTGTTACAAAAATATCCAATTAGTATAAAAAAATAGAATAAAAATCATGCATATCCCAAATAACATAATTTCTATTTAATTAATAGATTTAGTAAAAAAATAATTAATAGATGACAATTGAACCTTTTTAGGCGTCAGTTAAATGTTTATGTCCATCCAATTAGTCAAAACGTACAAATATTAATTTTCAATTAGCTAGAATTAAAAAAAAAACAAAAAAAAACATTGTAAATACTAACAACTAACATTGCCTATAAATAGAAAACAAACAAACAAAAAAGATCATGTGTATCTCAAATCCCAAATAACATGATTTCTTTTTAATTAAAAGATAACATAAAAAAAATGAACCTTTTTCATTTAAATTAATTATTCTATTTAATAATTAACAATAAAAAATAAAGTAGCTAGAAATTAATAAATTAAATAATTAAAAAATAATTAAAGATAGTCATAAAAATATTATTATTAATAGCAATTTTAAAAATAGTAAGCATTCTCATTAGATGACAAATGAAAAATTTGTCAAAGAATCATCTTGCTTTATTATATTCAAATTAATATAATGTATTTCTATTCTATTAACAATATATTAAAAGGAACAAAAAAACCTTAATTTGTTAATCCTTAAATGTAATTATTAAAAAAAAGATGCAAAACATAAAAATAGCAACAAAAATAATAATTTTATGTTAAAAGAAATTTACGCATTAAAATAGGAACAGAAACCATAATAAAAGATAATATATAAAAAATAATAATTGAGTGGTTTCCCAGCGACTTTACAAGGTTGATGCAAAAAAGTTATACTATTAGCGACAATAATAATTATTGTTGAGATAATTAACTTTTTCCAGCGATAATGTAATTGTTGAGAAAAAGACTAACTTATAACAACAAGTTTAATTAGTTGTTACTATATGTATATTTTTATCAATAATTTGAATGTCGCTGCGAAAAAGTCGCTGCCAAAAATCTTATTTCTTGTAGTGAGATATGTTATGTTTGAATAATTTTGTGGGAAGTTTTATTACTCTTACTACTTTTTGTTCACAATGTCTAGTCTCATCCAAAGGAAAGTCATATCCATTCCTCTATGTAACGTGTACTAGCTCTAGTCTAGCTGCCTTATTGTTGCTAAATAGTGGAGGGTAGCTTTAAGATAGGCGCCTTCTAGTATGGGTAACTATTATAGGTCTCCCATGGTGGGTAAGTGAAAAAATAGCAAGTACACCGTACACTTATCCACACCTTATCAATTTTTCTTCTCTTTCCTCTCTCACCCATTCTTGCTTCCTCACTCTTTCTTGTTGTAACAACACAAAACTCTAATGTAGTAAAACCCTTAAAAACTTGAATGATTTTTAAGCAAACTTTAAGTGGATATGTGATTGAAGATTTTTCTTTCTTTAATTAAAATTGCTGATTTTGATTTTTTATGTAAAATGTAGATTTTGAATTTGCTTGTAAATGGGTGATTAGCAAACAACAATAAGCAGCTGACAGATCTACAAACTACCTACAATTCCAAATTTCTTTATTGAATTTTTTCATTTTCTCTCATTGTGAGATTATTCCTAGATCATAACTTAAAGATTATTTCCAAAATTATAACTTGGTTACACCAATTCAGTTTTTCTTTCTTAAATTCTTAAAACTTGAATCCTTAATTATCACATAAAATAGTAAGATTAAATCTTTAATATCTACTCTCAATGTCAAAGATTGAACTATCATGTTTCCCTTTTTCAATGTTTAAAAGCTATTTTTTTCTCCAGGAAGTAGTGTGATCTTGGCTAGAGATGGTGATGTTCTTGACTTGTAGTTTTCATATTGAAAAATATATTTAAAAATTTAATATGTTTTTGCTATTGTGTTTCCGATTGTTCAAACGGTGGCCGCAGCAAGTGGTAGAGGTGGGTGCAATGACTTTGTGATGAACATGATATTGTGATTTTTTAGAGTGATGGAGACCCTGTAGGAGAGAGAGTTTAGGATATTGTGATATGGTGTGAGTGGTGTAGCATAATATGATATGCCATAAATGAATTTATGGTTAAAAAACTCTTTTCTATCATGGGAGACCTATTATACTCTCTCATGCTAGACTTGACCTTTAAGATAAGACAAGAGTAGTTTTGTTTTGATGAAAGAGTACAAGTGCTTAAAAGTAGAGCTGTCAAAATGGGCCGGGCTAATGGGCTGGGCCATTAGCCCATGGATTTGGGTCAGGCCGGGCCATTAAAAAAGTCGTTAAAAAATATTCGGGCCTTTTTTAGCCAAGCCCAATTAAAAAATGGATCGGGCTGGGCTTGCCCACCGGGCTTTGGGCTGGCCCGTTTAAAAAAAAAGAGTTTTTAGTAAAAAAAAAACATTTTGGGCTAACCCATTTTTTTAAAGTAAGTCCACTACTTTCCCTTGCAATTACAGGCAGCCTCACATCACATTGCTCCAAACCAACTACACTAAAGTCTGAACACACTTTACTTTTGAAACGAAAACGAACGAACCCTCTCTCAGTCTCACTCAAGATCTCGATATCTCTCACTCACAACGGTCGATCTCGATCTCTCTCACTCACAATTTCTCACTCGTCATCTCTCTCTTTCTCACTCGTGGTCGCGAATTCGAAGGCTTTATCTCTCTCAGTGATGAATCGCAATTTCAAATCCTAGTCACTGTGCAAGTATAGGAATTGGAGGTCGTATCTTGAATAAGTATAGGAATTGTTTACTCCCAATCACTGTGCAAGCCCTTATATGTACACGTAATTGGTTGCATGGTTTTAAAGAAGTTGGATCTTCTGGTAATTTGTTGTTACTTAGTAATAATTCTTTTGTTATATTTTCAATTTGTATTTACTTTTTAGTCATTTGATTCTCATGTTTATGAATTACAGATGTGCCGAATGTAGAGGAGATACAGTTGTACGCCGAACCAAGTGTTCAAGGGACTTAGCCCAAGAAGTTAACTATTTTATAATATATTTTCAATATATAAGGTAATTGTTTACACATAATTAGTTGCATGGTTTTAAATAATCAAGTTCTTTTATTTGTAAATCTGGGGCTTGAATTTGCGGCTGGGGGGTTTTTGGTGGTGTTTCCTTGCCTCTGTTTTGTTTTTTCCAGGGGTGTTAGTGTTCTGTTTTGGGGTGGAATTTTGTTTCTTGTTGTGGCGTGCGTTTTCATGTTTTGGGGGGTCTGATATGCCTTTGTATATAACTTAAGCACTTCTTGTGCATGTTTGTTTCTAATAATATAGCTTTTAACCTTTCAAAAAAAATAATTCTTCTATTATATTAACTTTTTAGTCATTTACTTCTCAAGTTTTATGAATTACAGATGTACCAGTCGGAAGTAGAGAATATATACTTGTATGCCGAATCAAGTGCTCAAGGGGCTTAGGCCAAGAAGTTAACTATTTTGTAATATATTTTGATTTTGATTATCTAAGGATGCACTTTGTATGTTGCCACAAATACTCTTACGTGTGCATGGATCTTTATTTGGTAGATATATTTTGAATGAATGTTGATTTGATGGATGTTTTATGTGGTAATTATTTTGTCAGTTGTGTCATTGATCCTTTTTGGCGTGCGCTAAAAAAATTACATGGGTCGGGCTAGCCCATCGGGCTGCATGGTCCAATAGGGCTTGGGCCGGGCTAGAATTTGGCAGCCCATATAAAAATCGGGCCAGCCCAGCCCCGCCCACTTATACGCGCTGGCCCGCCGGGCTGGACCGGACTGGCCCATTTGACAGCTCTACTTAAAAGTGGCCGAGCTGTGATTTGCTTAGTAGTAACAATTATTTTGTTCATGTATGATTTGTTGTAACAGCATGTGTATTATATTAAGGGAGATTTTATGGTGCAGTCACCAAAGTGACTACATTGGTGCAGTCGACACTGTGGCCAATAAAAAAGAACCATTGACTTAGTCAATTTCCACATCAAATTATATGGTACATGAAGGTCTATGGTGAACCCTCTTATATTAAAGTTTAACTTATTACATATCAACCCTTCATTAAGTTAATTATAATTTACAAATTAAAAACTTAAAATTAAGTATATATTTTAATTGTAATTAAAAAAAACAGAGAAGAAAGGAATAGTTGTCATGTTCATGTTCATGTTCATGTTCATATTCTTCCAAAAACACAATCTCCAGAATTTCCACTCTCTGATCTTCCCAAATCCACGCCTCACATAGCCACCACCTTCAATTTTTGGGACTATGAATTCAAAGGTCTTCTCACTGAACAACACTCTGAACTTCATGTTCCAATCACCGATCCCAAATCCACCGATAACACACACAAAAAATTCTGACGGCGAATTTTGGAGACGAAGATTTTAGAGACGAAGATCTTTGGTGAAGCCAAACGTAAAATTAAGAGATCTTTGAAGAAAACAAAATAGATTTTGATATGTTTTTAGATCTGAATTTTAAGGTGTTTTCGATTGAAAATGAGTTTGAAAATCATATAGAAATTGATTTCGGTTGGTATATGTAATTTTAAATATTGATTTTAGCGTTAAAAATGTCCAGAATAGGTCAGATCCACTTTGGGTCGCCGGGTCGTATTCCAACCCGGCTGGAGGTTGAAGACAACCAATTTTTGTTAAAAAAGAATATTTCATATATCAATAAATAACAATTCATTGAAACATAAATCATATATGTGCAACTTAGACCCCGTTTGGCCCGACTTATTTTTTACTTTTTATTTTAGCTTAAACGAAATAAAGAAGTATAAAATTATATTTGACACTATTTCTTTTTAAAAGTATTAGAGAAATAAAGTAAAGAAGTAAAAAATAAAAAAAAGTAAAGTCAAACACAATTTTTTCCTTCTTTACTATTTTTAAGGAGAACAAAAAAAGAGGAAAATAAGTCGGGCCAAACGGGACCTTAGTGTGGCGGATGTGGTTGTTGCCTCTTACGAGAAGGAGCTCGGTTCGAGTCCCCTTTCACTTACTTTTTGTTAAAATTTTATTATACTTTGGAAAACTTAAAACATAAAACAATTAAGCGCCCAAATCTTCTATTATCCCGCCTAGTACTTTCTAATCCCCCCAGATTCCAACCCTTCAGTTTCCACATTTGTATAACATTAAAAATAATAAAAAATAAAAGGCTTAAATGCACTTTTGATCCCCTATTTACAAAAAAGTGAAGTTTTGGTCCCCCTATTTTAAAAACCAACATTTTGATCCCTCAATTTTAATTTTTCTCAAGTTTTGGTCCCCCG
The DNA here is from genome assembly GCA_030408175.1 of Trifolium repens. NCBI lineage: Eukaryota > Viridiplantae > Streptophyta > Magnoliopsida > Fabales > Fabaceae > Trifolium > Trifolium repens. Next base: position 34,956,604 of record CP125836.1, on the reverse strand, counting down.
GCTTATTTCAAGGTCAATTTTGATGATGTGGCCTTATTACTAATGATGTGGCAGTGTCTAGGTGGTTAAATTTTATACCCATGTCATTCCTAATTTATTTAATTCAATATTTACTATTTTATAAATGACTTAATTATGGAAATAATATATATTAAATTAAAATTAGAACCCTTTTTTCTACTAGAATCTGGTTTACCATGTTCTTTCTTTTTCCATCAAACTCATTACAGCAAAGCACCATTAACATTGTCATCCACTTTCTTCAACCTTCCATTGTTGTCCACCTTCATCCTTCCATTCATCACCACAATCCCCACCGACACCGATTCGTCCTTTGTCGACACTGATCCCTGTACCGTGCGACCCTCTTCATCTCACCCAAACTAAGTCTCAATGGCGGCACACAAGTCGAAAGTAGAGTTTTAATGGCAGCACGCCTGCAAAGGACGACAGTACGATCGACAACAAAACTTTTTGGTGTTAAAGTTTTTTGGATTTGTGTTATTGTTACTGATACTTCTATTTTAGATCCAATTAAAAAAGAAGTCATCAAATCCATCTTCCCCTCTAAATCTCTAACCTCATCCTCACGGACATCACAAAACCCAAAAGGAACAATGAAAGGTTTTTGTAAAATTTGTTTTTTTTTTGTGTGCATTGCAAGTGATTTAGGATTTGGGGATAATGAAGAAGAAAGAACACCGTAAACCAAGTTCTTGGTGAAAATTAAAAGGGTTTTAATTTTAATTTAACATATATTATTTTGATAATTAATTCATTTTATAAAATAATAATTATTGTTTTCACCAAAAAAAAAAAAGAGAAAAATTATAATATTAATTATTGAATTAAATAAATTAGGAATGCCATGGATATAAAATTTAACCACCAAGACATTGCCACATCATTAGTAATAAGGCCACATCATCAAAATTGACTTTGAAATAGGATGAGAGACCAAAACTTGAGAAAATTTAAAATTGGGGATCAAAATGTTGGTTTTTAAAATAGGGGGACCAAAACTTCACTTTTTTGAAAATAGGGGGACCAAAAGTGCATTTAAGCCAAAATAAAACTTTATTAAAGATAGGAGAGAGTAGTTCTTATAAACGGAGAGAGTAGTCTTTAATACCCGTGTTTTGTCAAACTAGTTCTTATAAATAGGAACAGAGAGAGTAGTAATTTGGATTGGAACTTGTGTATTTTATATTAAATGTATAAATTTTTACTAAATAATTATTATTTTTAATAAAAAGTTATCACATTTAATTACTTTAACATGTGTAATGTTGCCCATGTTAAACTAACCCAAGACATATATATGCTTAGCAGGGGCGGACCTGGACTGAAAATATTGGTGGGGCTAAAAAAATTAGGCACTATCAAAAAAGAAAAATTTATCCTAATAAGTTAGTTAAACAAAAAACAATATATGAAATTACTACTAATACAATATTTTTATCCAAAAAAAGAACCCAAACAAATCAGAAAATTTTTATTAAAAAGAAAAAGAAATCAACAAACTCACAAACTATCCAAAATACCACAAAGTTTCTATTCGAAAAAAAGAAATGACTGTAATTTATTGAATATTCGTTAAATCATGCATATTATTGTTTGATATTTCACAAGATTCTACCTTAGACCAAAATATATAGAACCCAAAATTATGTTATTTTATAGTTTATTTCAATTAGCTTATAACTTATTAATTTGTATTCCAATTTTACATATTACTTGAAAAAAAATTTAAAACTATTGTTTTATATCATTTCATATTTACATGTTCGTTCAATAGTTAATTTTACTCAATACAACAAATTCAATTAGTTATTCACTTTTTCTTTTACAAACAAAGTCTCGATAAATTAAAATAATACACTAATACTGACTTAAAATTATATAACTCAAAATAATACACTACGTATAACCAACGACTTGAAATTATCAATAATAGACTATAAACTAATATTTGTTTATATCTCATTGTTAATCTTTTTTCAATTTATGTTCAAAACTACATAAATCTCTTGCGGAAGACCGGAGTTAATATCTCTTCAATTGAACCGAAGTATAATTTTAAGTCAAATTATACTTTATTTTTAAATTTTACTTTATTTCTATAATTTTTAAGTTATTAACTTCAACTAGAGTATTACCCTCACTGAAAGACTAGGGTTAATAGTGGTTGAGTTAAACCGAAGCAATACTCAGTCAAAGGCTAGAGTTAATAGTGTTTCAATTGTACCAAAATATAATCTTAAGTTAAAGTTTATTTTGTTTTTAATTTTTACATTATTTTTATAATTTTTAAATCATTAACTTCAAACTTAGTATAATTCGTCAGTTAAAGACTAGGTTAATAATGTTTCGGTTGAACCAACACATAACCTCCAGTCAAAGACTAAGGTTACTAGTACTTAAGTTGAACCGGAATATAATCTCAAGTCAAATTTTATTTTATTTTTAAATTTTACTTTATTTTTATAATTTTTAAGTCATGAACTTCAACTGAAATATAATCTTAAATTAAACTATACTTTATTTATATAATTTTTAAGTCATATATTATATGTAATAAGCCTCATTAATTTTTAAGTCATATTTTTAATTCATTAATTTCGACCAGAGTATAACCCTCATTCAAAGACTAAGATTGATTTTTCAAAATCGAACCAAACCGCATACACATATATTTTAATACTTATTTATAATTTTATTAGTATTAATATTTATTGCACTAACCTATTTTTTGTTCATTTTAAATTTTGTTAATACTATTTGTTTGTTTAATTTAGTCTAGTTTTTACTTTTTGACATGTTTCAATTGATAATTGTCATTTAAAAATATTAATTATTAATATATTATATGTTATATTTTACATCAAACTTAATATTTATTTTGTCAAAAAAGTCAAACTCTATTATTTCATACTTTTTTTTTATAATATTAGTATTTAATAAAAAAATTATAATAAATAATTTGGATATTCAAAAATCGATCCAAATTTAACCGCATAAGATTGGAATCAATCACGAATAATTAAGATTTTTCTTATTTGCCATCCAAAATCGAATAAAACCGCGAATACATTTTTTGTTTGAATCAGAAAGTTTTTGTGTCAAAACAAATCCAAAGAACTGCGCTTAACCCTAACCCTGAGTCAAATATATAGTTAATAGTGCTACAATTAAATCAGAGTATAATACTCAGTCAAAGTCTGAGGTTGATAGTACTGTAGTTGAATCGAAGTGTAATTTGAAATCAAATTATACCTAATTTTTAAATTTTACATTATTTTTATAATTTTTAATTCATTCACTTCAAACGCAGTATTACCTTTAGTCAGAGACTAGAGTTAATAATATTTCAGTTGAACTGAAGTATAATCCTCAGTCAAAGTTTTGAGTTGATAATACTTCATTTGAATCGGAGTATAATCTTATGTCCAATTATACTTAATTTTTAAATTTTACATTATTTTAATGATTTTTAATTCATTAACATCAACCGTAGAATTACTCTTAGTCAAATACTAGGGTTAATAATATATATATAAGGACTAGGCTTAATAGTGTTTCAGTTAAACTGAAGTATAATCCTCGATTAAAGTCTTAGGTTGATAGTACTTCAGTTGAACCGGAGTATAATGTTAAGTCCAATTATACTTAATTTTTAAATTTTACATTATTTTAATAATTTTTAATTAATTAACTTCAACGGTAGAATTACCCTTAGTTAAAGACTAAGGTCAATAGTGTTTCAGTTGAACCGAAGTACAATCCTCGATCAGAGTCTTGGGTTGATAGTATTTCAGTTGAACCGGAGTATAATGTTAAGTCCAATTATACTTAATTTTTAAATTTTACATTTTTTTAAATGATTTTTAATTCATTAACTTCAACCGTAGTATTACCCTCAGTCAAAGGCTAAGGTTAATAATTCTTCAGTTGAATCGAAGTATAATCATCAGCCAAAGTCTTGGGTTGATAGTACTTCAATTGAACCGGAGTATAATCTTAAGTCAAATTATATTTAATTTTTAAATTTAACATTTTTTTAATAATTTTTAATTCATTAACTTCAACCGTAGTATTACCTTTATTCAAAGATCAGGGTAATAATACTTTAGTTGAACCGAAATATAATCCTCAGTCAAAGTCTTGGGTTGATAATACTACAGTTGAACCGGAGAATTAAGTCAAATTATACTTTATTTTTAAATTTTACTTAGTTTTTACAATTTTTAATTCATTAACTTTAACTGTAGTATAATCCTTAGTTAAAAATAGTGCTTCAGTTAAACCTGAGTATAATTATCTATCAATGACTTTGGTTAAAAGTGCTTTTTATTTACTTTATTTATATTATTTTTAATTCATTAACTCAATCTGGATATAACTCCCGGTCAAAGATTATGGTTAATAATGGTTTAAAATAATTTTACTTAATTAAAAATGTTAGAGTTACTTATAATTGAAAATTATACAAATCATATATACATTTAATTAAAAATAATTAAAACGGATAAACAATAAGCAATTAATTTTAATCCATATATTAACATGATTAAAATGACGCATCATGCTTTAATTGTAACATAACAGGTCAGCTTAAATATATTAGATATGGAGTGAAAAACATATAAAACAAAATTGTTGTAGCTTAGTGGTTAAGAGTTGTGCACCATTTAAAGGTTGCTGATTGGGAACTATGTAATGGCAAAATGCCGTTATTTTTTCTTTGGTTTTTAGGTATTTTCCTTTCTCAAAGTGCTGTTTAAAATATTTTAAAAAGATACTTAGAAAATGTCGCAGGCAGGAAACGAACCTGCAATGAAATCATAACGGGAAAAGACCTCAGCCGCTACGACGCTTTGATAATCATGTTTAAGCGTGCGTTATGTAACATTTATTAAACAAAGCTGATAAAAATATATTAAATTAATATCATCATCTTCAACCTCCAGCCGGGTCACTTCAACCCGGTTCAGACCCGCGATACCAGCAAGAAACCCAATAGTTTCCGGTTATTTAAACATCGAAAATAACAATTAATTATCCAAAAACATCACAAAAACCATTTACAGTACATTTATGATTTTAATTTTGATTAAATAGTCTAAAACAAAAGACCTAAATTAAAAATTTCAACTTATTTGTGTTTGCATTTGTGTCAAATCTGTGTTTTTGTTCATTTAATAAATAGAAGAAATTGAAAAGGATGTAAAACTTTAAAACTCCGTTGCAAAAATCATATGAATGAAGTGGTGAAGACAAAGAGGGGAAATCATAACAGTTTGAATGTTCACAAAAAAAAATGCAGAAGAAATTATGGGTTTTAGATCTGGTTTCTCAAAAGTTTTGACCTTGAATATGCTACGAAGAGATGAATATGGGTTTTAGATCTGGGTCTCTCAATAGTTTTGACCTGGTTTGAGTTGATCTCAAATTTGAACAAGATGTTGATGAAGATATGAATTACCATGATGCTTTGATACATATGTTTTTTTTTTTTTTGTTGTTGCCTGTGATGTTGTTGTTTTGTAAATTTGTATTATATGATGATCTGATTTGGACCGTCGGATGTTTGAAGATACATGATAAGCGAAGCACCATATAATTCTGACGTGGCATTGACAAAGTCAGCCTTGTTATCTGATTGGCCGAAATAGTGACTGCACCGATGTATTCATTTAGGCGACTGCATAGTAGAATTTCCCTTATATTAATGGACCTCTTTTGGGACTAGTGATTTAGCAAAATCTAATTATAGTAAAGTTGTAATGAGAGTTGAGCTAATCTCAACAACGCGCAGGATGAGGTACATATGAAGGGGCCGAGGAGGCTAATGTCACTCATATGCTCACAAATAAATAAATAAACAAGAGGAGAGTAGATAAGTATCTGTTGATGCTACATAGAAGCTATTCTCGTGGAAGATTGGGGGAAGACGGTGGGGCTCCAATGACAAGTTTAAGAAAGTAAAAGAGAATATGAAGTGGTAATAAGTGAATGGTAAGAATGGGTATTTATAGAGTTGATTCCAGAATAAGTCTTGGAGAATTTATGAGAGTAGAAAAAAGGGGAAGACAAAAGTACAATTGATTTGACAAGATAAGACGATTAATGTGACAAGACTAGGTGAATTAAAAAGCTTAACATATGGTGGACGTTGGACTGATGTAGTTTAACCTGATGAACAAACAAACATCTGCACCTTAACAGATTTAACGCTTGGTGGACTGTGGACTGATGTAGGTTAACCTGATGAACAAACAAACGTCTGCACCTTAACAGATTTGACGCTTGGTGGACTGTTGACTGATATTGAGATCAAACAATAGGTACATTATTAAACTTTGATCATACATGCCACCATGAGCCCCATCTCCAGCTCAGCTCGACCATACGCTCCATCTCCAGCTCATCTCAGCTCGACCATAAGCTTCATCTTCAGCTCTGCTCAACTCGACCTCAAACTCCATCTGTATCTCATCCCAACTCAACTACGAGCTTCGTTTTCAGCTCAGCTCAACCTCCACGTGGTATTCCACATATCATGTACGAACATAGTGACGTAAGCTACATGTGTGTCTGCTTCACGTGATACGTACGGACGAGTGACGTGAGTTGCACGTGCGTTAACTCCATGTGTCCTGTACGGACGAGCTGCCAATGGATATCAGTGTTGTAGTTATTGGGCTTGGACTATCAGTTTACAAGAAGGCCCATTAAGTCAAGGAATGTTAGACTATAAAAAGAGACACTTAGAAGGAAAAAAGGTGAGATTCAAGATATTATAAACAGTGTATTTCTAAGCCTACCTGTGGTAACTCATCTGTGTTTACATACGTGAACATATATATATATATATATATATATATATATATATATATATCAATTCCACAAATTTGTATAAAATTACAAAATCATTTGATACTTTTTATGAACACCTCAGTTCAACGTACGAAAAACTTGTAGAAAAAACCGTTGAATTTCAATAGTCTAAAATACATAACTATATTTTATGAAATTTTATAAAAATTTGTGGAGTTGATCTACTCAATGAGATCTTTGAATTCAACGGTTGGATTGAAGAAATATAATACTGATATCGAGTTGTTAAGCGGAGTAAGTCAATGTAAGACTTACTCTTGGAGTTAACGGATCCCTCCTCATATATATATATATATATATTATCAAGTGCAAGTACTCAAAGTTTAAAATCATAAAACAACCTAGTCTCAAATCTTAAATATATATAAGTTCTCAAAATTTTAAAATCATAAAAGAAACATAAAATAACCAAGTCTCAAAATCGGTGGAATCCATAAGAGATCGCGGATTTTGCTGCGATTTAGCAATTTTGTGCGATTTTATTGGGATTTATATATGAATTAGGATTCTACTCACGATTCAGATCGTTTAGGGTGAACAAAATCGCAAACTGATCGGGATTCTGACAACAATTAGAAAGATAGTCTTCTAGACAATAATTGATACTAGGCTTAATTCAACATTTTCTCCTTTATATTTATTTTAAGTTTCAATTTAGTCTCTTATGTTTATTTTAAGTTTTAATTTGATTATTTCCGTCAGTTTTGTCACATGTGGCAGACGATTTGCATACGTGGACAGACACATAGACACGTGTCCAATTGAAACGGTGGAAACATAAAAAATGACATAAATGATCAACTTATGCAAACGGCGGATCATCAAATGGATCACAACAACATCAATCCGTTTTTATTATTAATCACAATTATCAAACATAAGCATAATCAAATAGATCACAATTATAAAGTCGTTTTTATTAAAACCAAAATGCACAATTAACAGCAGCCCACAAAATATTCTAACATATTTGTCTCTAACAATCATCTATTGCTAGTCATTACTCGTTATTGTAAATCTTGTGGTAAGAATACACTCCTTCATATATTGCAAGTTGGAGAGACAAGTTGAAGAGAAAGGTTATACTTGTCTTGTTTGGTTGGTATTAAGAGTAATTGCAAAGTGAAAGCCAAAAATGTGGGGACAACAACTAGAGACGTCTTCGATGCATGTGCCGCATGAACTATATCATAGGGCCTCATAAATACGAAGGTCTCAAAAGAAATTATATATAGTAGTATCTTTATATAATAAAACGAGAGTAACTAGAGGCACCCTAAACCCTAACCCTATAATATGAATGGTTTAGATTTTGACACGTGGAAAAAAATATTATATCAATGGCTACGATAAAAATTTGAATAATATGTTGCCACATCAATTAATGAATGTGACACGTCATGTGTTTGAAAACACAATACATGATGTGTCAATATATGATTGGATGTGTGTATAAAATAATTTCAGACCAATCCTTAATTTTGTTACCTACTAATCCCTAATTATATGCTTTCATTTGATGATTGGATATACTCCATGAAATCTATTTTATTTATAACATTAAATTATGCATGTTTTACGATAAATTGAAAATCTTTTAATTATAGCCTTAAATTATGCATTTATTTTCACTTTTTCTCACATATTTAATTATAGCCTTATTTTTTATGTGCATTGCAATCAATTAAAGCTGCACTGAGGCAGTATATACAGCAATTACCTAAAACACATAACAATTCGAAGAAAAATAAATAAGATGTAGTCTATTATGTGTAAATCATATTTCTTTCTTTTATATGCTGCCTAAAGGAAAATTGTCGAGATGTTTTGTCAACAATTACGGGTTGAAGCTTGAGAATTATATGTTGCATTATCAAGGGTTACACAAAGAAAAGAGTTAAAGATAGTAATAACCGGCGATGAAGGTAAAGATTCAAATACAATTGAAAATGTGGTTTACAAAACGTGTTCCATAATGTTTATTAGTTAACGATGAATCATTATAAAGATCACTTTATCTGTTTTTTATGTAATTTTATCTTTATTTTTATGATTTTAACAGGGCCGGTCCCGAGATTTTGGAGGTCCGGAACAAATAATAAAAATGGACCCATTTAAAAATAAATTTTATTTTTAAAGAATAGTAACATTTATTAGTTTAACTAACATAAAGAAAATGTCATTTTACAGTGTTGAAATTGAATCGATAAATAAAACATTAAGCGATATATCATTAAAAATGAACCTATAATTTTTAAAAAAGAATAATCTTTTATTTAAGGGTCTGTTTGGTTCGGGAGTTTTGGAGGGGAGGGGAGGGGAGGTGAGGTAATTTTTTAAATTTTTATGTTTGGTTCAACTTTTTAACGAGGGGAGGGGAGGGAAGGAGAAAAGTAATTTATTCTTTTACCCTTAACCTTATAAACTCAAAATAAGCATTAAATTATAATGGATATATTACGTCAAAAAAAAAATCTAATGGATATATACAAAAAAAAAATCTAATGAGTAGAAAACCTAAATTTTTTTTGTTGTAAAAAAAAAATAAAACCTATAATTTAATATTTCAATAAGGATAATTTAGAATTTTAATAAAAAAGTGAGGGTAATTTTGTCAACATAATAAATTATGTTTTACCTCGCCTCCCCTCCTTAAAAATCCCTCCCCTCCCCTCCCCTCACCTCCCCTCCTCCTCGGTTGAACCAAACAAACCCTAAAATGTAAACAACATCAATAATGTAATAAAATAATCACTTTCAAATCTATTATAACAAAATACACCTTTAAGCTAATATCATTAAAAATACACCTTTAGTAAAAAAAATGCAATTTTTGTACAAAAGAAAAATGCAATTTTTGAAAAAGATTAATTGTTATTTAAAATATAAATAACATTATAATATAAAAAATAGTCAAATTCTAATAAAAATAACAAAGTATACTTTCAAAATAATATTATTAAAAACTTATAACAAAATGTAGTTTTTCTTTAAATAAAAAAATAAAGTAGTAAAGTTAGTTGTAATTTGTAGAGTGATTTAACTTATAAAAAAACCCATTATTTTATAAAAGGAAATAATTTAATATAATTAAATAGTTGTTTAAATGGTCATTTATCAAGACGAACTTTAATTGGATTTATAGTGAGAGATCAATTCCTTTCCACATCATTTCTTTAATTTTAATGCTTTTTTAAAATAAAATCAAAAAATTGTCACAAGTGTGACTCGAACTCGAGTCCTCTTGGCCAAAAAACTCTATGATAGGGACGCAGACCACTACACCAAACAAATACTTGTGATAAATTTTCGCGGAACTTATAACTATTCAATATTTAGTATATTGGGCTTGAAAAAAAAGTGAGGCCCTTAATATTTTGAGGCCCTGATCTGCAGCACTGTTTGCACCCCCCCAAAACCGGGCCTGGATTTTAATTATTCATTGTTGTTCAATATGTACTGCATAATTTCAGTTCCAATTTATCTATATTTTCTTAAATTTTTTAATATAAGAAATTAAACTATACATATAATATTCTACATAATCCGTGCATCGCACGGGTAGTATAGTCTAGTTTTTAATAATATGAGGGCCTCATAAAACCTATTTTTAATAATTCTATCGAACTTCAGAAAAATCCATTTTTAATAATTTCACAAGCTTCCAAAAAGTTAGAAACGCATCCAAAAAATTAGAAATGCCCTTGACTAGAACTTTTTAATTTCTCTGGTAATTAACATGCAACATCCAAAGAAAGAAGGAAGAAAGGGGACTCATTGATTTTGAAATTTATTTATGAGATTTTTCAAGTAAGATTCTAGTTGACTTGTAATTTTTTGTTTTAGAAAGGCTCTTACAAAATTCTTTATAAATTTATATTTTAATAATATAATTTTTATAAGTTCCATCAATTTATTTTGAAATATAAAGATAAATTTATTGGTTTCTTACTTTTTTATTTATTTTTTTTTATGTAGGTTTCTAACTTATATTGTTCGATATTAGTATCTTTTACGAAAAATTTTGTTTAAAATATAACTTTATTTCAAAATAAATTAATATAAAATTATTAAATGATATTAAATTTTGTATAATAGTATAAGGCCCTATTTGGATTAACTTATTATTGAACTTATACAAATAGCTTATGCAATATAAATTAGGTTTTATATTATTTTATAAGTTCAAACTAGTGATAATTGTATTTTTATACGTTATTTTATTATAAACTATTTTGACAAACTTATAATAATACATAAAAATTGCACAAACTGTTTATATAAGCTCAAAAATAAGCTAATTCAAATAGAGCCTAATTACATAACTTCAATATACATAATTAACGCTGAACAGATTTAACACAAACTTTAATTATTCTATGGGAGGAAAAGAATAACACAAATATAGAAAAATCAATTTTTTTTTCTTAATACAAAGTGCATCCTATCCTATAACTTTAAAAGAAATCTATCTATAAGTTGAATCATCACTATAGGCTCAATGAATATGTTAGTTGTTCAATGTTCCCGAAATGTATTTTAGCCTCAAATAATATGGAATATGCCTATAATGTATTCATCTATCAAATCATATTTCAAATTGCACACTATAAAGAGATAGACTTTCCCTCCTGGGATTAATAAGAAATTATCAATATAAGCATATATTTCAATTTAATTTACTTGTGTATTAAAAAACTAACTAATTAAAAGGCTGCAATAATAGGGCCAGTGCATAAGAAATAGCCTAAAAAAACTACACCTTGATATTATTATTGTAAAAAACACAACATTTCAATAAAGCAATGCCTTTAGAAGGCCCTAAAAACAAAATAAGAAGAAAAAATTCAAAGTTCAAATATCACAATATATACTTACTCAATCAAACCTTAATTTGTGAACTTGAACAAACAATAAAACATTGCAAGACAAAACATCAAAATTAGAATATGAAATCAAATCATGAAATAAGGAAGGGATTAAGAAACAATAGATTTAGAAAATCAAAAGACATACCTTGCTTTTTGAGAAAACTGATAATTGAATGCACAATAATTTCAAGAAACTAAAAATTAGGCAAATAATTTTTTTACTTGATAATAGATTAGGGAAATCTCTTAATAATGAAGAGAAGAAAAAATAAAACCACTCCAGGATCAACAAAATATATAATAGAATAGAGGACTCACCCATTTAAGAACAACCAAAATCATTACCAAATCCTCATTTACAAATAAAGACATCAGCAACCGCAAAATACAGAGCAACATAGCATCAATGAGATTGGTAGCATAATCAAATCAAACAAATAGAAAACATTGAAAACCTAGTTATTGGGTGATTTTACTTCAGGGTGTTAACGGTGCCTAATGAGTTCATGATTATCATAATTAGCCTTCTTACTTTTCCTAGTTATGATAGATAAACCAGAGAATGAGTAGACCCATATGCTTCACGATTTGTATTGTTGATATAGACATATTTGATTATTAATGGGGGCTATTAGCAGCATCATACGAAATTTAACAAAAATAGATCCTCTTGCAGTGGAGAAAACATCTAAATCCCACAATCAACTCCAAAAAAGTAGGATTATTACTTAAAAGATAGAAACAAATCCTAATAAATATGACAACTAAGCAACAATTATGTAGTTTATGGATGTTGTGCAAAGAAGATTAGAAACTCCAGTTTGATCAATAAACATGAAAATAATAATCATTACCAACAAAATTAAGCTATAAACTTTGACAATAATATAGATGCATATAAATAACTAACAATACATAAATTATTCAACTGAATATGAGACAATTAATTAAAGTTCAGAAAACTTACTCAACCAAACCCCAATTAGTGAACCTGAACAAAGAATAAAACATAAAAGTTTAGAAAACTTACTCAATCAAATCCTAATTAGTGAATCTGTCAAAGGAAAAAAAATACATTAACTGATTATTAACGATGGAAGTGAATTTGTAACAAAGTTAGAACAAAGAGAGAAAAATATCGTTACCTAGTCAGAGATGAAGCAGAAGAATGAATATGAAATAAGAGGATGAAAGAGGATGAGAGAGTGCATCAGAGAGAAGAATTGAAACTGATATTTGAAACAATGAGAAATAAAGTGAGTTATGAGATGAGATTGAAGAGAGTGAGAATTTGAAATTTGAATTTGATTCTAGTCACATGCAGTGGTGATTATACCGGACAGCATGCCTGGGCACGTGCCCGGGCTGCTGTCCCACTATTTTTTTTATAAGGTCCGGAATGTAAGGATCGTCGTTCCAACTGTATTTCATTGAGTCGAAAATAAATGTTTATAGTGAGAATTGTTTAAGGCCTGAATTAGTTTTGTTTTTAGAACTCATAGTTTACTGCGAAAGTAGAAACACAGAGATACCGGTTTCAATTTGAAAGAATAAAAACTTTATTTGACCGTAGAAAAATTCAGTTTTTGATTCTAAACACTGCGAAAGCAATTTTTTATCAATTAGGAAAAATTCAGTTTTCAAAAAGGTAATTCTAAGAGTGTAAACGGGCACGCAAGAGCGGGCGTTTATACGCTTAAAATTCGATACTGAACATGCGACAACTGATAGTACCTTTAAATTAATTTTTCTACCTGAAGCAACTTTTTGAGTGATTAAATGTAATTATTTTCATAAATAAGATTTTGTGTCGTAACACGTTGGACACGCGAAAGCGGGCAGTTAGATTATGCAGTTAAAATCTATTTTAAAACTGAACCTTTTATTTACATGAAAATATGTTATCATTATAAATATAAAAGACGACTCAGTGAATACCAACGGTCGATGAAAGTTTCATTCCGGCCTTTAAAATATCAAAAAGCCTATCAACCCTTTAAAATATTACTGTACTCGGAAGTTGGGTTGATAGAATTCCCTCTAAAATTTTGCCCAGGCTCTCTAACATTCCTAGAGTCGCCACTGGTCACATGTTTGCAAAGAAATAAAGCATAAAGTTTATCATCAAAATGGGTGTTTTGGGGAAGGTGTGATGAAAATGACAGGGAATCAAACCCATGAGACTGAGGAAGAGAGAGATATTACATAGATTAGTGGTTTCTAGTGGTTTTAGAGATTTATTAATAAACAATGTTAACCAAAAGAAGAAAAAAACGCAGAAGTAGTGAAAGTGACGGAACATATCCTTCTGCCAGTATTTTTTGTTTTTTGTTTTTCAATTGGGCTTTTTAGATTGGGCTTTGTACACCAGAGTTACAAATGTGGCCCTTTAAACCTTTTGTTCATAACATTTTCCCTCTCTTTTCAAATTCAAAAAAATTGCCTAAAAGAAGCTAAGTTTTTGGAATTTATTGCCAACAACATTCCTATGTGGACACTCTCATAGCCTGACACTTGTTTTTTTTTTTTTTTTTTGCTATTTGCTGCCATTTATTGATCTGAACCCCCCAACCCCAACTCTGAAAGCTGGGGACTAAATTTATTCCAGTGATTTAAATTCTGATCTTTTTAAGGTATTTGTTCTATTTTAATCAATAATGTTACTCATGAACAGTAAGCCGAGAACAAAAAATAAAGAAGGAAGAAGCATCACATCGACTCTTCTTCCAGCACTCATTAGTTTGTCATAGACTGCACAAGTAACAATTTTCTTTTAATATGAAAAATAATTTGGCATTAGATAACATAAATAAAATATAAATATAGCGAGGTACAGTGTTGTAGGACATTTTTCATCCACATTCTAAAAACAATACAAACAATTAAGCTTTTAGAAATAGAAACCAATAGAGTAACAATATTGATTAAAATGGAACCAAAGCGTTTTTAGGTTTTTGTTTTTTAAAAATGATTTTTATAGTGTATTGATTTTGTCTTAATAGGTTTTTAACAAAGATTTTTTTTTATAAAAGCTTTATATGAAAAATTGGTTTAAGTTTAACTAGCTTCTCTTAAAATTTGGTTTTTAAGTATTTCATCATTTTGTTATAAATTTTTTTGGCTCATAATTTAACAAAATCTCTAAAAACAAAAAGTTGTTTTAAATAGTTTTTCATAAAAATAATTTTTTAGAAATAATTTTTTAAAAAATTGTGATTTAATTAACTTAAAATCATTAACACGGATATTTAAGTTATTGAATGTCAAAATCGCTCTTTTAATTTATAAAAATATGAATTTGAAATAACTTTTGCTATTTTTAATTATGTTATCGTAAAAATCATTTTTGAAATTACAAAAAAAAAATCATTTTTTTTAAAGTTAAACGAACGTCGTGACTGTACTAAATAGATGATTGACTTGCAGGGCCGGTCCCGAGATTTTGGAGGTCCGGAACAAATAATAAAAATGGACCCATTTAAAAATAAATTTTATTTTTAAAGAATAGTAACATTTATTAGTTTAACTAACATAAAGAAAATGTCATTTTACAGTGTTGAAATTGAATCGATAAATAAAACATTAAGCGATATATCATTAAAAATGAACCTATAATTTTTAAAAAAGAATAATCTTTTATTTAAGGGTCTGTTTGGTTCGGGAGTTTTGGAGGGGAGGGGAGGGGAGGTGAGGTAATTTTTTAAATTTTTATGTTTGGTTCAACTTTTTATGTTTGCACCCCCCCAAAACCGGGCCTGTTGACTTGCATTGTTAATAGTTTTCCTGATTTGGCTATATTTTTTAATATCTAACACAACAATTTTAAGAAAAATATTAACTAAAATAAATGGTTAATAACACTTTTTCTTTACCATTTGAGGGAATTTTGATTTTCACCGTAAATTGATGCCAAATACTACAAAGACTAAAAACAATAATTCTTCAAATTACAAGGTTGAAATTGCAAAAAACTAAAAATTATAGAAGAAAAAAAATCAAAATGCCAAAATGGGAGGGGCATAAATTAATACAAAAAAAATCTAAGCCCTAATATTTGTATTTGTAAAAAGAAAATAATAATAACAATCTGTCTTGTGTGTGTTTATGTAATACAATATAAGAAAGTTGTTGTCCTTGGAAAAGTTGAAAATGTCCATGTCTCAAATGCTGCCACTTGGCACAAATAGGGATATTTGATGTCCAAAAATTATTTATTTGAACTAAGTGATAAAGTAACCAAGCCATTTTGACTCCAAACCAAGCCATGTAAAGTTTATTGTGAGATAAAGTGTCACTTTCACATGAGCCATGGTTTGATAGTAACCAAGCCGGTTTGAAAACATTTAGAGTGGCCCCATTGATCAAAATTTGGTCTATTTTAAAATCAATTTTCTGTCTCACATATCAAGACTACCAATATGTCACTTTCACTTCTGCAACTTTGAACAACTCTATACTCCAACACTTCTTCCAACTTCACAACAAAACATTGGACAAAAGCTCATATTCAAACATTCAGATGCCTTCAAATTTTTTATTATCCATTGGATTACACATATCACATGCTTTCAAAAATTTTATTAAAACATTCAGATAGTAACTATTTATTTATTTTCCCACCAAACTACAAATTTTGAAATTTGAATATCAAATCTCATCAATTTTTCTTTATAACTTGATTTTTCTCTCTCATTTTATCATTTCTACATTTCTGCATTCCTCTACTTCTCTCTCATTTTATCATTTCTTCATTCTGATATTTCTCATATTTTATATCTTATTTAATCATAATTGATAACAACTCTAATAAATTATTCTTTTTTTCATTCGGTTTCCATGTTTGTATATCTAATAATATTTGTTTTTGTGTTTGCAGATTTCAAAATTTGTTTCATGACCATTGAAGGAAATATGATAGTAGAAGAAGTATTGTCACATTGGATGTAAGTAAAAAAATTCATTTTCTTTGCAGTTACATCACATATAACAAATAACAATCATATTAAGTTGCAATTTTCTATAACAAAATTAAATCTAGATTTACAAGGAAAATCTACATCAAAACAAATCAAATATATCTATCCTTTAGTTTAATATTCTTTCAATTTTTCAATATTTTTTTATTCTCTGTAATTTTTGTTCTATTTTTTTTGCAAAAAAAATAAAATACAGATTCATGGTTGAAAAGGAAAAATATACATGTGCAAATTAATAAATGATTTGTTCTACCAAAAATCTCAAATATGTAAAATAAAAAAAATCAAACTAACAGATCCACAAAATATAAAAAGTCCAAAAAAAAAATAAACAAATTGCTTTATTGTTAGACATAAAATGATGAAAGAAGAAAAAAAATTACGCAATATAAAGATATAAAAAAATCCAAACTAAGTACACAAAAAAAATTATAGATATAAACTCCAAACTTTGATTATTTGTTGGTATTGTTGTTGCAGGTGTGTGGGAAGTCGCGAAGAAGAAGACAACTCAAAACGAAAGCTGTGTTTTTTAGCGTGGTGGCTGTTTGACCCGGCACGGTGGCTGTTTGTTCCGGCACGGTGGCCACTAACAAAGGTGGTCCGATCTAGAATTTTTTTGTGGGTTTTGTATAGGAGATGGAGGAGATTCTTTATGTGGTGATGATGTTTCAAAAGATTGTCTATGGAGGTCAAGATCTAGATGATGAAGTGGTTGTTTGTAAAAAAGTAAAGTTTTTTGGTGAAGCAATGGAAAAATGTCGTGGAGTTGACCATTAGAAGAAGAAGAGATGGTTGAAGA
This sequence comes from Trifolium repens, assembly GCA_030408175.1. Taxonomy (NCBI): domain Eukaryota; kingdom Viridiplantae; phylum Streptophyta; class Magnoliopsida; order Fabales; family Fabaceae; genus Trifolium; species Trifolium repens. The sequence goes on along the minus strand of CP125836.1, from coordinate 34,939,055 downwards.
AGTTGAGGTTATGATGAAATATTGAAGAAATATGTTAAAAAAAGAAAGGAAAAAAGAAAGGAAGGTGCGGCTGTGAATGAATGAAAGAAGAAGTGAAAAAAATTTTGGGTTTAGGGTAATATAAAATGAATAATAAAGATTTGAGTTGGGTAATAAATTTTGGGCTTGGGCTGCAATATGAGTCTTTTCTCACCAAACAATGGGACTTAACTCTAATTATTTTCTACAAAATCAATTTTATTAATTAATATATAGGTAAACATTTGTTTTAGTATTTTTAAGTAAATAAAACATACTATTACATATGGGAAATTGTAACAACCCAACAATTTAATTAATAGAAGAATATTAATTAAATTAGTAATCTCGGAACTTAATTGGAAATTAAGCGACCAACTCAATTACATTTATAATTCTACCAAGATATAAGTGAGGAAATTGAATCAACTCCTCCACTTCCTACCCTCTCCCACGCCCCCTCATTTACTTCTTAAACCCCCATTCACTTCCTATTATCTCTATAAATAAGCATTCAAGCCAAGAAAAAGGAATCAGTAACTTAGCTCCTCTCTTTCTCACCTCCAAGCCTTCTTCTCTCTTCAATCAACAACCCCACTCTCTCAAAACTTCAAACCTTGAATCATTTCACAAAATTCTGCATGCAATTAGTATCATGGATAAAAGGAAGGTTTAACAACATTATTATTAAGTCTCAAAACACTTTCATCCCCTCACCCCATTACTCACGCCATTTTTTCCCCTTTCAAACCCTAGGAGATGCATGCATGTACAATGGTTCTCTTTGGACTCAAGCTTTGGGATTAAGTGATGGAATCACAACCACTGCATGCCTTAAGTAACCCAAGAACTGTTGTGACTTGTTCAGAATGTAAGGTAAGAAATCCACTTCTCTTGAACTCATGAATTTTTCCCCTTTTCATTCAATTCCTCAAATCCTAACCCAATCCTCCATTTCATGGCTGCATGTGTGTTTATGTATTACCTATATGAACCTTGTAATGACTGGAAGGTTAGAGGAGCTGTAGAAAAGTGGGATTTTTGGGGAAAGTAGCAGAATCGTGTCTGCCTTGCTGCTATACTCGCTTCGCGAGTATCCACTCGCCGTGGCGAGTTCAGCAGAGTGCTGCTGCTACTTGCTATTGTCCTCCTCTGCCCATCCATTGCAATCTTGGTAAGAAACCTTAATGCTCTCCTTTATGTTCCTATCACTTTACCCTTCAATGTTTAGTGTATTTGATCCTAGCCTTTCGTGTGCTTATGAGTTTATGAGGATACCTTGGGTTAAAATTTTGGAGTTGGAATACAACAATACATTGGAAACCAAGCCTGGACAACATTAGGGCCACAAGTCTAGTACCAAGCTTCAGAGTTCAAGCCTCGTTTACAGGTGGGTTCTCTTGGTTCTTAACCTTAGAAATTATTTTAGAAAGCTTAGTCCCCCAAAATATGTTATGCATGCAAACATAGGTTCTAGGGATCAAATTAATGATAGAGCAAGAATAAATCCCAATTCTTGCTCCTGTATAATCTAATTTATATTATAAAACATGTTCAAACCAGTTGCATGGTGGCTGTAGGTGTATTTAAGAAAAATCACATTTTAGCAGAAACAGGACTCTGAACTGTCAAGCTCGCCGCAGCGAGTAACTATGCGCCACAGCGAGTGTTGACGTCTGTTTAGCTCGCTAGGTGAGTCTTTGACTCGCCAGGGCGAGTGTTACAGGTCTGTCAGCACATAAACTCGCCGTAGCGAGTAGGAACTCGCCGTAGCGAGTTTAACAAGGACAAAACCTGCATATTTTACCTTTTAAAATATCCAACACTCATTTTATGTCCGAATGCAACTGGGATTTCATGAATATGTTTAATAGTGTAAAATAGTTTATATAGTCAGATATTAACATGTATATTTATATTTATCAGTAATATGCTATGTTTAGGTTACCCTGGGTGGGATATATTGGTTAGAACTGCTTAACTTATTTAAGAGAAAATTAAATGGCAATTATAAGCCGTGATTAAGGAATTCCTCTGAATTCTGATCATTTTATTATGCGAGCTAACGGCGGAATCCGAACCTCAATATTCGGTATTACGCAGAGTCAGGCACCTGAGACAGGCTTGCCTCGGGTGACCTTTGAAGAGTAACTTGACAATATAATAATTCTGTGTTACACTTTATTTTATTAATGATTAATACATGAATATGTAAAATAGTTGAACTTAGATTATTACACTATCTAGGTTCCCCCGGCGTAGTCGCCTATAGGAGGGTAGTAGGACTCACTGAGGCTTAGTAGTCTCACCCCACTCCAAATCAATTTTTTTAGGTAAACATGTGAATTGAGGCAAGGACCAGGTGGGAGCTGATGATTGGAGCTGTGCTTGGATCATTGGATTAGAAGACTTTAGTCTTCTCCTTGTTTTAGTTTTATCTGTGTATCTTAGACTCTCATTCCTTCCCCTGTATTATTTAAGTTTATCACTTATTGTGAAGAATATTTGTAATTCAGTTAACTATCCTGTTTAATTTAATGTACTCAGATTCAATTATTTATGTCTTGACTAAATATTCTAGATATTTTAGTTGGGGCGTTATAGAAATTTTATAAGTAATACAATTTTAAAAATAACTATCATATAAATAATAACGCACTAATACGGAAAACATTTAACTATAATGTATTAAATAAATTACATATTGGACAAAATATATGATCACATACGAAAAAAAATATGTGATACAATTTTAAAAGTAACTATCCTATAAGTAATACACTACAAGGAAAAGAGCAAATAGCGACAATCCAATAGGGGCGGTTGTACAGTAACCGCCGCCGCTTTCAAATTACCAGCAGTTGTTAACGGCGGTTCAAACTGCGGCTGTATGCTCCAGCGAAATTTCTTTTCACTTTTTAATTTCCCTCACTTAATTAAACAAATTTGATACACTATCTCACTTTCTTTGCACAAACCACTTTCTCTTCACTCCTCTCAAGTCTCAATCGTACGTAGTAGCCCAGCCGCGTAGCTCATCATCATCAATCGTAACCACCATAGCTTTGGTCGCCGCCGCCATAGGTCATCCTCGACACAGGTTTCACCAGTTTCTCACTCTCTCTCTCTCTCTCTCTCTCTCTCTCTCCCTCTCTCTCTCTTCTTAATTTGTGGTTTGTTTGATTATGATGATTTTGAGCAGGGTTTGATTATGATTTTTATGTAGTCTCTTAGTTTCTTGGATTCTTCTACAGTTTTATTTTAGGGTTTTTTTTTATGGTATTGAGGATTTCAATTTGTCTTCAATTTGATTTTAGAAGTTGTTTTTTGTTTTCAATTTAAAGCCAATGATCATAGTTGACACAATTGTTAAAATTTGAACATCACACAATCATAGCATTATTAGAGATTCACAATTCATATGATGAAATTGAAAAAAATCAACTTATGGCCAATCATCATGATGCAATTATCAAACTACTCATTGATATAGGTTTGTACCACCTACCCTCCAATTGTTTGATGAAATGCCAATGTGTCAAGTGGTTATTTGCAATGTCATCACTACTTGGTGTGCATATAAGGGGCCTGATGTTGTGGATTTTGATTTGTCCCAAAGCATGAATAGGATGTTTTGTTAGGTGATATGCACAAGACATTTTCAGATTTCATGCACTCAAGTTGGAGGTTACGAGGTTATTTACAAGAGTTGGCTGATATAAGTAAAAGGAATGAGATTGTTGATTCTTCGAATGGATTTAAATTTTGTCTGCAACTGTTCTCAGCTTTTATATGATATGGAACAACAAAAGAAACAATGACTAAACAAGGTATCCCATGCACTTCCAATCTTCATTTAATAAAGTTATTACAGTTTGTTATATGAGTTTATCTAGCTTATGATATGTTCATACGCTGTTATAATTTTATCAGGTAGTTTGAGATGATCAATTCTTTGTTTGTCTTAGGTTCTTCCTGAAACGCTTGATGACAAGTCTTTTGATTTTCCAGCAGTATGTGGCGATCAGTTTGTTGTGGCTTTAAGCATATATTTTATAGTTATTGCATAAATTGGATGTTTAATTTAGAAAATGTAATTTTTTTCAGGTCCTCTGTGGACGTTATAGTGACGAGGAATTTTTCTACATTAGATATAAAGGTAAACTATTTCTTCCTCATTGGTTTTTAAAGCCTTATCTAAACGGGTTAAACTTATTTGATATATAATTTTGAGAGAACAATTTGTCAAAGGGAGGTTGCCTATAGTTTTTGACAACATTTTTATCATTTTTAAGTTGACTTCATGTTAAGGTTAGACAAATGTTATGGGGTAGTTGCTTTCTTTGCACTCAGGTCTTCTTCATGTCCTTTCAATCACTTGTAAGTTTTTAATCATGTATGTTAGTCCTATTGTTGAGTTGCATGGTTATTTGTACTAAGGCAAAACTTCTCAAGTGTATTGGATATCTTTTTTGCCATAACTTTTTTGTGAAATGTCACTCTTTCAAGATGAAAATCGTAACACGCGATAGTTTACAATTGGTTCTGGTAGCTATGGCAAAGTGGTGAGTTAAGTTTTTGTGGAATTATGCCCTCTTTTTTCACTGAGCTTACTTCCTGAGTGATTGGTATTCATTGCAGGCTCTTTATCAAATTAGTGTTGATGGAAAGTATTATGCAATTAAGGTAAGAACACTGTTAATGTTAGCATGTTGTTCCTAATGAGGATTAAAATAAAATGATGAAAATGAATCAATCAACTCTTCACTTGCTGGTCCTTAAGAGGCTGAATTGAAGAAGGAAGCTTTGAAGGGTAGGCAATAAGTAGTTTCTAAGCAATGAAGGTTAACAAGTACTTTTGACATTAAACACTTCAGCTATAGATATACAAGTTGTAGGGCTGATGGAGTAATTACTCAATTTTACCTTTTCTTTCTGATCGTTTTTCGTTTCTTTCCTTTCGTTTTGATGATAAGGGATTTTTCAGAGGATATAACGTCTGCAGCAATTACTGCATGCAGGGATGCTATTTCTTCTAATTCAACCCTTTATGCTATATTTGAACGAACAACTTTATTAAGCGCTTACAACATAAAAATGTTTATCATAAAAGATAAATAAAGTAAAACTATTTTCATATAAGGTGTTTTCATAATCTAACTTGGAGAGCTTATGAGAGTTAGCTGAAAACAGCTTATAGACATTTTATAAGTTGCTTCCATAAACTCTCCTAAATTGTTTCACAACTACTTATATCATATCAGTAGATAAATTCAAAAAGTCCATCGAAATAGGACTTTTTTCGTAAGTGAGTAATACTAACGTTTAGTATAATTAAATTTAGCATTTACATAACTGTGTCTCAATTTTCTGCAATGTTCTCTAATGTTGGATCTTTTTCATAAATAAAGAACAACTGGCTTTAGTTTATAACTTCCTGTAAATTGGAGACTAATCCAACTTAGGCTTAGTTAAAAGTTTCATGCTTTAAAATGTTGTAATCTTGCATTTCACTAGCAGTAAATAAAGAGAAACAAGACTAATTGACAGTAGAATATGATGGAATAGTAACCTTTGCAATACCTAACTGAAACATATTTTTGAATTGCAATTAGTTACATCTACAACCTATTCTACTAAAATTACTTCATTTTGGAATTTTGCAGGAAGTAGTGGGATCTAATCAGAGACAATTGTTGCAATTGTCATTCCATAAGTAATTGTGGTAGTTTGTTTCATAAGTAAAAGAGTATGGAAGAAGCGCGACTCTGCACAAGAACCGAAAAGTAAGGGAATGAGTTAATTGAAAATTGAAAAGATCTTTAAGTCTTAATTTATTTCATATTTGCATAATCTGCTATTATAATTTAACCTTATAGACCTACAATTTTTACTTCTTAGCTGAAACTGATATTAACACCGTGGAATCCTTGAGATTTGATTTGAGTGCACTTGAAGAAGCCACTAACAAATTCTCAGAAGCTAATAAGCTTGGTGAAGGTGGATTTGGCGAGGTTTACAAGGTATGAAGTTAACATACTTTCGTTTATACATAACATGGAAAAACTATACCAGTTGTTGTATTGTATACCATTTAATTTTTGTGAAAATCCAGGGCTCGCTTCCAAGTGGATAAGAAATAGCTGTCAAGAGTGTAAGACCCAAGATTTCATTGTATAGTTGGTTTAAGGAATATTAGGGTTTCGATGTGTTCGTGTGATGAAACATCGTGTAATTATAGGAGTTTGCTGTAATTGAGTCTGTTTTGTGCTCGTGCACTGTAATTGTACAGACTTTTGTCTTGTGATCCTGTTTCTTGTATAAGAAGTTATTTGTGGATTCAGAATAACGAGTTTTGGATTATTCTTGTTTTTGGAAAAACGAGTAGGATTTTACCCGCGGATGGAAAATTTTACTGCGTCTGTTTTAAGTGAGGTTTCGGATGGGAGTTTTATATATCTGCACGAGTTAAGATATATTCTGAGAATAATTTTCCAAGGTATGGAAGAAAATTACAATCGCGGAAAAAGATTCGGCGATAAGTTTTGGAAATGTTAAACGTTAGACGTTCTTTCCGTAGGTTTTATGTTTTTGTGGTTTTCGTTCGTCGCGTCGCGCGAGAGCTGAGTACGAGACTTGTTATGGGAGAGTTGTTTAAATCTTGTGACTTTCTCATAAAGTAAAGTGATCCAATGGCTAGGGTTAAGCTTGGACTTTTGACTTTGATCCAATGGTGGTTTGGCTATCAAGAGCTTATAATAGTAAGGAGGTTTATGACTTTGTAAGACTTAGAAAAATTTCATCACAACTCACTCTCTTCTTCTTCCATCGTGCCATCACTTTCTCATACCCTAACCTTCACTAAATTTTCCATTTCTCACCATTTCACTCCATTTCAAGCTTGGAAGCTTAGTGGAAAGTTGTAGAGAATCACTTCCTTAAGGTAACCCTCTCTTCTCATCTCCTAGGTTGGTAGATTTTTAGAGTTGTGAAGTTTTTGGGTTTATGTTCTTAAGAGGGTTTGGTGAGAAAGGTTGTTCTTGCTAGTTCTTGTTTCATGAAAGTTGTTCATGAGAGTTTAGTAAGCATGCTAGGCTTTGTTGTTTTTGTTTTCCATGAGTTGGTGAAAAATCTCATGAGAAAAGTTAGGGTTTTGGTTTGGTTATGTATTGATCAATAACATGTAGTTAAGTTGTAAGGTTTTGAAAAGAAAAGTTGTCTTTGGACCTTTGAGCAAAAGGGAAATGCGTTGTATGGTTATGTTTTAGAAAATCCGATGAAAAATATTTTGTGGTTTATGAAAATATTTTCTAAGAGTTTTTGGGTAGTGTTTTGGGGTCAAAATGGTTTAAAACTATTGTGACATGTGGTGTCGCTTTTTACCTTGAAAACATGTTTGAAAATGATTACCGGACGGTTAAGGCCCGTAATAAAACTTGTGCTTGGATTTGGTTTTGATTTTGGAAATGAAGATCAAATAACTTGCACTCGAAGCAACCAACATGCTTTCGGAAATGTGTTGCTTGCTTATGGAAATGGTTTGCTTTTATGCCTTGAAAAAGTGTTGGGAACTAATAGAATCAAACTAGGCTTGGGTGGAAAAAGGTGGTGTGAGTTGCTGTCTTTTGCTGTCATGACAGTTGAAACTCGCTGAGCGAGTGGTTACTCGCCAGGGCGAGTGTCACAGGTCCTGACAACTCGCCAGGGCGAGCTCCAGAGCGAGTAAGACCAGTACTCTCTGCCTTCACTCGCCACCAACTCGCCAGGGCGAGCTCTGGGAGTTGAGATTTTGGATTTTGATTTCTAAACTTGGTTTTTAACATTCTAATCCCTTTTTATTAATTTATGGAAGTGGTGGGGATTGGAAACGAGTTTTTCGGGTACTCGGAAAGTACGTAACTTATAACGCAAGAAAATAGCCATTTTGCAATTCAAATTATTTAAGACTTTTGACTATTGTTTTGGGTCCTAAAAATAGTACAAATAACTAATGGTGGTTGATCAATACGATAGTTTTTGGTATGGTATCCGAAAGAGTGGTTTTTCCTTAGGAACCTTTAGGTTTTTGGGGTTTTGGTGTAGTTTCAATACGATTGGTTAGAGAACAATGTATTGATTGTTACGCTGCTTGTTTTAGGAAGCGCGTTGTGTTGTTTTGAGCGTGTGTTGTTGACAGAAGCTTGCCGAGGTAAGGGCTCCACTTTATTTCTGTCTTTTCACTGAGATACAACATGTTTGGTTATTTTTAGTGATGTGTGTTGGTGTGCTTGGCATGTATGTGTTATGTATTCTCGTGATGAGAACGTGTTTACATTACTTGTGCAATTTACATATGATTTTGAAAATATATGTATGAATTGCTATGATTTAGTTACATATGCTTGAGAGGTATGTATGTGGGGCATTAGCATATGTAGGGAATCGTATGCTCATGCATTCATTGTGCGTAGTTGCGTGAGTGGACTACGGGGTGTTGGTTGCGTGAGTTGACCCACCCAAAATCCTACGGGATCTTTTTGAGTACAATAAGTGGTTGCGTGAGTGGACCACGGGGTGTGATTGCGTGAGTGGATCCACCTTAACCCTTTGCGGTTTTATTGGTTATGATTAGTAATTCCGGAATTCATTTGCATGTGGTAGCTCTGGTAGTACCACACCCATTGTAGAAGTCTGCATTAGGCTTGTTGTGCACTATATATATAAGCCCGTTGGCGGGATTTGTTGAATGTTTTAAGAGCTTTCTCTTGTGCTTTGTGGAAATATTTGTTATGTGTACAATCTCTTGCACCGGTTATATATATATACTTTTATTTTGTGGTGACCCTTTCTTTCATTTGCGGGCTCATCCCACCCCAGATGACGATGTAGGTCGAGAGGATGGTGTTGGCAGCTCTAGGCCTTAGTGAGCTCGTGTTGGAGCGGGAGTGGTAGTTTTAGTTAGACTATGCGCCGGTGCGTTTGTGCACTGTGCTTTTTGTTTAGCATAGGACTTTCTAACTTCTTTTGGTTAGTTAGTGCTTGTAAGCACATAGACTTATGGATTGTAAATATTCAGGTTTACACTTAGCTTTTTCGAATACAATATATATATGGTGTGATATATATATGGTTCGTTTGTAATATTTAATGTCGGCTCAATTAAAAATGTTTTGCGCACTCTGAGCGTTTGTTGAAAAAGAAAAAAAATAATGCCCTTTTTGCGTTATGAAAACGGGGTGTTACATTTGTGGTATCAGAGCCCGACTTTAAATCTTCAAAGGGAAAGTGTATACTTGAGTCGTTAGTTCAGAGTCGGTTAGAACGTAACTAGTGTGGGGTTAGTTCTAGTGTTTGTTCTGTGTCGGGTTATGGGTTAGTAATCCGTTGAGTGAGGTTTTCTGTTGGAATTCAGAAATGTTTGGATAAGGATCTAATCGAAGAGAATTGGTATGTGCAGGAAACGATGCCTCCAAGAAGGGCACCTGCTAGAGATGATGATGAGGTGGACATCCATCAGATGGCTTATGCCATGAATACAATGGCAGCAGCGGTAACTGCGCAAACTCATGCTAAGGCGCAGAGAGACCTTGAAAAGCGCGACAGGGAGATCCTGGCCGCTGGGTCTAGGGTTCTCGCAAGTTTTAATCAGCAGGCCCCTCCAAAGTTTAATGGGGAGGGAGGTCCAGAAACAGCGGATCTATGGCTCCATGCTATGGAAAGGATATTTGGGGCAATTCATTGTCCGGAGGGGGAGAAGGTAGTTCTAGCTACCTATCAGCTGCTTGGGGGTTCTGAATTTTGGTGGAGGAACACCCGTCTGATTATGGAAATTGCATATGAGGAGATTAACTGGGAGAACTTCAAGAGGAGGTTCCTGGCTAAGTATTTCCCTGAGACTGCAAGGGAAAGGTATGGTGAGGAGTTTCTGAGACTACGACAGGGGAGTATGAATGTGGAGGCATATTCCAAGAAGTTTGAATCATTATCCTGTTTCTTCCGCTTCTTTAGGGATGGGATAGATGAGGTCTATATGTGTCGTCGCTTCCAAGATGGGCTGAGGTACGAACTGCAGGATGCGGTTGTGCCATTGGGTATTCGGCAATTTCAAGTCTTGGTTGAAAAGTGCCAAGAGGTTGAAGATATGAGAAACAAAAGGGTGAACCGTCAGGGTGGTTTTAGTGCTGGGGGACCAAGTCGTTCTGGTGGTCCGAATCAAAGTCAGAACCGTGGAAAACAAGGCAGTAAGCCATATGACCGTCCACAGTATAACAAGGGACAGGGTCGATCGGTGAATCAGGACAGTCAGAATACCGGGAAGCAGGGCTGTTTTAAGTGTGGTGAAGTGGGCCACTATGCGAATGAATGCCGGAATCAGGGGCATGTTTGTTTTAATTGCAAGAAGCCGGGACACTTTGCTAGAGATTGCAAAGCCCCGAAGGCCGGGCCGTCGGCTAATGTGGCACAAGGCTCACAAGGTACCAGACCTGCGGCAAAGGCACGTGCTTACTGTATGGGCACAGAAGTGAGTGGGCAGGCTAGCAATGCCATTCACGAGAGCTGTCACATTGCAGGTAATTCTTTAACTGCTTTGATTGACACGGGGGCAACCCACTCATTCATTTCTTTGGCTTGTGCAAATCGGTTGAGTTTGAATGTTTCTGTTCTTCCATTTGATTTGAATGTTTTGACCCCTGCTAAGGATTTGGTAGTGAATACTGCATGTTTGCATTGTTTTGTAGTAATTCAGAATAGGGAGTTTCTGGTCAACTTGGTGTGTTTACCGCTTACATCTCTCGAGATCATCCTCGGGATGGATTGGCTATCTTATCATTATGTTATACTAGATTGTGCTCGGAAATTGGTTTTCTTTCCCGAGCCAGGTGTGCGGAGATACCTGTCGGCCAATCAGCTTACAATGATTATGTGTAATGGAGAGCCGGAGATAGTGTCACTTGCTAGCTTAGGAGTGACGTCGGAGATCCGAATTGAGGAAATTCGAGTAGTTCAAAATTTCCAAGACGTGTTTCCGTCGGAGATTCCAGCTTTTCCTCCGTGTAGAGAGGTGGAATTCTTTATTGATTTACAACCGGGTACGGGTCCGATTTCGGAATCAGCTTATCGGATGGCTCCAGCCGAGTTGGTAGAGTTGAAAGGTCAGATCGAGGACTTGTTAGAGAAGGGTTTCATAAGGCCTAGTGTGTCGCCTTGGGGAGCACCGGTCTTATTGGTTAAGAAGAAGGATGGGAAATCTCGTCTATGCGTGGATTATCGGAAGCTTAATAAGGTGACTATCAAGAACCGATATCCATTGCCACGGATTGATGATTTGATGGATCAGTTGAGGGGAGCCTCAGTGTTTTCAAAGATTGACTTGAAATCTGGTTATCACCAGATAAGAGTACGAGATGAGGATATTCAGAAAACGGCGTTTAGGACGCGGTATGGGCATTATGAGTACTTGGTGATGCCGTTTGGAGTGACGAATGCACCTGCGATCTTCATGGCTTACATGAATCGGATATTCCATTCGTTTTTGGACAAGTTCGTGGTTGTGTTCATTGATGATATTCTCGTGTATTCGAAGAGCGAAGAGGAGCATGAAGAGCATCTTCGTATGGTTTTGCAAGTGTTGCGGGAAAGAAAGTTGTATGCGAATCCGTCGAAGTGTGATTTTTGGTTGGAAGAGGTGAATTTCCTTGGCCATGTTATATCAAAAGAGGGAATAGCCGTGGATCCAGCCAAGATTGACACAGTACTTGCATGGAAGCAACCGCAGACGGTGACTGATGTGAGGAGTTTTGTGGGCTTGGCCGGTTATTACCGAAGGTTCATTGAAGGTTTTGCTAAGATTGTGGCACCGATGACACAGCTTACGAGAAAAGATCAACCGTTTGCGTGGACTGAGCAGTGTGAACTTAGTTTTCAATTGTTGAAGGAGCGGTTGACGACTTCACCGGTGTTGGTGTTACCTCAGTCAGATGAACCTTATGAGGTTTATTGTGATGCGTCTCATCAGGGTTTGGGTTGTGTGTTGATGCAGCACAAGAGAGCAGTGGCTTATGCATCACGGCAGTTGAAAGTGCATGAAAAGAATTATCCTACGCACGATCTAGAGCTTGCGGCTGTTGTTTTCGCATTGAAGATTTGGAGACATCATCTTTATGGTTGCACTTTTGTCGTGTTTAGTGACCATAAAAGTCTTAAGTATCTGTTCGATCAGAAAGAGCTTAATATGAGGCAACGGAGGTGGATGGAAACTTTGAAAGATTTCGACTTTACGTTGGAATACCATCCGGGAAAGGCTAATGTGGTAGCCGATGCTTTGAGTAGGAAGAGTGTGTCGGTTTGTTCGGCACAAATGGCTAGTCAACAGGAGTTGTTGAGAGAGTTTCGTGACTTGCACCTAGAAGTAGAGTTTGCTTTAGGGAATATGAGACTGGGTATGATTACCATCTCAAACGGTTTGTTAGAGGACATTGCTAATTGTCAAGGTGACGAGTTTCTCATGGAGAAAAGAGCTTTGATTGTTCGAGGAACCAACCGAGATTTCAAGGTGGGATCAGACAACATCTTGAGATGTAATGGTAGGGTGTGTGTGCCCGATGCGATGAACTTGAGAAACACCATTCTAGGGGAGGCACACAAGAGTAAGCTTAGTATGCATCCCGGGGCAACGAAAATGTATCAGGACCTGAGGCAAGATTTCTGGTGGCCGGGTATGAAGAGGGATGTGGCCGAGTTTGTGGCGTCGTGTTTGACTTGTCAGAAGGCGAAGATTGAACATCAGAGACCAGCAGGGATGCTGCAGTCTTTAGATATCCCCGAGTGGAAATGGGATAGCATTTCTATGGATTTCATCACTGGTTTACCCAAGACCAGGAGGAAGCATGATTCCATTTGGGTGATAGTGGATCGTTTGACGAAGTCCGCTCATTTTCTACCGGTAAGGATTACGGATACGGCGGCAAGGTTGACCGATGTGTATATTGCTGAGATTGTGAGGTTACATGGGATTCCGTCAAGTATAGTGTCGGATAGAGATCCAAAGTTCACTTCACATTTTTGGAAGACTTTGCATGAGGCGTTGGGGACGAAACTGAGGTTGAGTTCTGCCTATCATCCCCAGACCGATGGGCAAACTGAGAGAACAAATCAGTCACTAGAGGATTTATTGAGAGCATGTGTGCTGGATGATCGTGGGAGTTGGGACGACGTGTTGCCGTTGATAGAGTTCACGTACAACAATAGTTACCATTCGACTATCGGAATGGCACCATATGAGGCTTTGTATGGGAGGAGGTGTCAGACTCCTTTGTGTTGGTACCAAGATGGGGAAAGTTTGATAGTAGGACCGGAAATGGTACAACAGACGACGGACAAGGTCCGAAAGATAAGGGCAATGATGAAGGTTGCTCAAGATCGACAAAAGAGTTATGCGGATAGGCGTCGGAGGCCTTTAGAGTTTGAGGAGGGAGACCACGTATTCCTCCGTGTTACTCCAACAACGGGTGTTGGAAGGGCTTTGAAAGCGAAGAAGTTGACTCCGAAGTTTATAGGACCTTATCAGATTACGGAGCGGATTGGGAAGGTAGCATACCGGATCGCGTTGCCACCGGTACTATCTTTGATTCATGACGTGTTCCATGTGTCGCAATTGCGGAAGTATACACCGGATCCATCACATGTGATCACACCAGATGACATCCAGCTGAGGGATAACTTGTCATTTGAAGTTTCGCCGATCAAGATTGCGGATAAGAAGATGAAGCGTTTGAGAACGAAAGAGATACCTTTGGTAAAGGTAATATGGAACGAAGCTACAGGAGATACCACCTGGGAGCTCGAGAGTAAGATGAAAGAGTTATACCCCAGTTTGTTCGACGATGTCTAAGTTTCGAGGACGAAACTTCTTTTAGGGGGGTAGTATTGTAAGACCCAAGATTTCATTGTATAGTTGGTTTAAGGAATATTAGGGTTTCGATGTGTTCGTGTGATGAAACATCGTGTAATTATAGGAGTTTGCTGTAATTGAGTCTGTTTTGTGCTCGTGCACTGTAATTGTACAGACTTTTGTCTTGTGATCTTGTTTCTTGTATAAGAAGTTATTTGTGGATTCAGAATAACGAGTTTTGGATTATTCTTGTTTTTGGAAAAACGAGTAGGATTTTACCCGCGGATGGAAAATTTTACTGCGTCTGTTTTAAGTGAGGTTTCGGATGGGAGTTTTATATATCTGCACGAGTTAAGATATATTCTGAGAATAATTTTCCAAGGTATGGAAGAAAATTACAATCGCGGAAAAAGATTCGGCGATAAGTTTTGGAAATGTTAAACGTTAGACGTTCTTTCCGTAGGTTTTATGTTTTTGTGGTTTTCGTTCGTCGCGTCGCGCGAGAGCTGAGTACGAGACTTGTTATGGGAGAGTTGTTTAAATCTTGTGACTTTCTCATAAAGTAAAGTGATCCAATGGCTAGGGTTAAGCTTGGACTTTTGACTTTGATCCAATGGTGGTTTGGCTATCAAGAGCTTATAATAGTAAGGAGGTTTATGACTTTGTAAGACTTAGAAAAATTTCATCACAACTCACTCTCTTCTTCTTCCATCGTGCCATCACTTTCTCATACCCTAACCTTCACTAAATTTTCCATTTCTCACCATTTCACTCCATTTCAAGCTTGGAAGCTTAGTGGAAAGTTGTAGAGAATCACTTCCTTAAGGTAACCCTCTCTTCTCATCTCCTAGGTTGGTAGATTTTTAGAGTTGTGAAGTTTTTGGGTTTATGTTCTTAAGAGGGTTTGGTGAGAAAGGTTGTTCTTGCTAGTTCTTGTTTCATGAAAGTTGTTCATGAGAGTTTAGTAAGCATGCTAGGCTTTGTTGTTTTTGTTTTCCATGAGTTGGTGAAAAATCTCATGAGAAAAGTTAGGGTTTTGGTTTGGTTATGTATTGATCAATAACATGTAGTTAAGTTGTAAGGTTTTGAAAAGAAAAGTTGTCTTTGGACCTTTGAGCAAAAGGGAAATGCGTTGTATGGTTATGTTTTAGAAAATCCGATGAAAAATATTTTGTGGTTTATGAAAATATTTTCTAAGAGTTTTTGGGTAGTGTTTTGGGGTCAAAATGGTTTAAAACTATTGTGACATGTGGTGTCGCTTTTTACCTTGAAAACATGTTTGAAAATGATTACCGGACGGTTAAGGCCCGTAATAAAACTTGTGCTTGGATTTGGTTTTGATTTTGGAAATGAAGATCAAATAACTTGCACTCGAAGCAACCAACATGCTTTCGGAAATGTGTTGCTTGCTTATGGAAATGGTTTGCTTTTATGCCTTGAAAAAGTGTTGGGAACTAATAGAATCAAACTAGGCTTGGGTGGAAAAAGGTGGTGTGAGTTGCTGTCTTTTGCTGTCATGACAGTTGAAACTCGCTGAGCGAGTGGTTACTCGCCAGGGCGAGTGTCACAGGTCCTGACAACTCGCCAGGGCGAGCTCCAGAGCGAGTAAGACCAGTACTCTCTGCCTTCACTCGCCACCAACTCGCCAGGGCGAGCTCTGGGAGTTGAGATTTTGGATTTTGATTTCTAAACTTGGTTTTTAACATTCTAATCCCTTTTTATTAATTTATGGAAGTGGTGGGGATTGGAAACGAGTTTTTCGGGTACTCGGAAAGTACGTAACTTATAACGCAAGAAAATAGCCATTTTGCAATTCAAATTATTTAAGACTTTTGACTATTGTTTTGGGTCCTAAAAATAGTACAAATAACTAATGGTGGTTGATCAATACGATAGTTTTTGGTATGGTATCCGAAAGAGTGGTTTTTCCTTAGGAACCTTTAGGTTTTTGGGGTTTTGGTGTAGTTTCAATACGATTGGTTAGAGAACAATGTATTGATTGTTACGCTGCTTGTTTTAGGAAGCGCGTTGTGTTGTTTTGAGCGTGTGTTGTTGACAGAAGCTTGCCGAGGTAAGGGCTCCACTTTATTTCTGTCTTTTCACTGAGATACAACATGTTTGGTTATTTTTAGTGATGTGTGTTGGTGTGCTTGGCATGTATGTGTTATGTATTCTCGTGATGAGAACGTGTTTACATTACTTGTGCAATTTACATATGATTTTGAAAATATATGTATGAATTGCTATGATTTAGTTACATATGCTTGAGAGGTATGTATGTGGGGCATTAGCATATGTAGGGAATCGTATGCTCATGCATTCATTGTGCGTAGTTGCGTGAGTGGACTACGGGGTGTTGGTTGCGTGAGTGGACCCACCCAAAATCCTACGGGATCTTTTTGAGTACAATAAGTGGTTGCGTGAGTGGACCACGGGGTGTGATTGCGTGAGTGGATCCACCTTAACCCTTTGCGGTTTTATTGGTTATGATTAGTAATTCCGGAATTCATTTGCATGTGGTAGCTCTGGTAGTACCACACCCATTGTAGAAGTCTGCATTAGGCTTGTTGTGCACTATATATATAAGCCCGTTGGCGGGATTTGTTGAATGTTTTAAGAGCTTTCTCTTGTGCTTTGTGGAAATATTTGTTATGTGTACAATCTCTTGCACCGGTTATATATATATACTTTTATTTTGTGGTGACCCTTTCTTTCATTTGCGGGCTCATCCCACCCCAGATGACGATGTAGGTCGAGAGGATGGTGTTGGCAGCTCTAGGCCTTAGTGAGCTCGTGTTGGAGCGGGAGTGGTAGTTTTAGTTAGACTATGCGCCGGTGCGTTTGTGCACTGTGCTTTTTGTTTAGCATAGGACTTTCTAACTTCTTTTGGTTAGTTAGTGCTTGTAAGCACATAGACTTATGGATTGTAAATATTCAGGTTTACACTTAGCTTTTTCGAATACAATATATATATGGTGTGATATATATATGGTTCGTTTGTAATATTTAATGTCGGCTCAATTAAAAATGTTTTGCGCACTCTGAGCGTTTGTTGAAAAAGAAAAAAAATAATACCCTTTTTGCGTTATGAAAACGGGGTGTTACAAAGAGTCTCTCTAAAAACTCGGGACAAGGCGGAGAACAATTTAAGAATGAAGTTGAGCTGGTTGCCCAGCTTCAACATAGGAATTTAGCTAGGCTTCTATGATTTTGCATGGAAGGAGGAGAAAAGATACTTGTTTATGAATATGTGACCAACAAAAGCCTTGACTATATTCTTTTTGGTAGGTTTATCTTATCTGAATTCTTTATAGTGCACAGTTTTCATGTCTGCTTTGGTTTCAGTTTGCTAGACCTTATATGATTCTGATGCATTCGATGCCTGAGGAAAACTGTAAGAAAATGTAACATCCCATAATTGAAGGGTTTATAGTTTTATTTTTGTTTTCTTATCACTTTGTGTAATTGTATCTTATAAATAGATTTATATCTAGCTATAACTATTAACTGGACATTAGATAAAGTTATACATAACTTAAACTAAGGATTTCAGCAAGTACTCTTATGTTAGAGCATTATAATATAATTATAATGAGTGTTTTGATTAATTATAGTTTCATTAAACTGATTCACTTTAGTTGGAGAAAATATGCATATAGCAACAGGCAAGTTGAGGCACTAGCTAGTTAACCGCCGCCGCTTTGTCTATCCCGACCGTTATTGCAACATTCATTCCACCGCCGCCACGCTGTGACAACTTTTGGGTGTGTAGTTTAAGTATCATTGTTCATTGAGTTTTTGTTTTGTTGGTTTAGTTGGGTCAGAAGATGGACACGAAGAGTTATTGGCTGCTGTAAAGGGTGTTATCAAATCTGCTATAAATCTTATTAAATACTATACCATGTTGTCTATTTTACACTTAGTCACATCGCTTCCATGTAACGGTAATCATGCTGTCTATTTGTTAACATATTGTGATTCTTTTTCTTAGATTAGCCGGCTTTTGGCAAATCTTCCACACTTTGGGGTTGCACTGATGACTGCTGATAGGAAAGTGTGACTGACAAGCTCATCTGTGTTCCCTCATTTGGTCACACAAGTAAGGTTGGTTTAATATATAATGACATGTATTTAAGAGAGATATTTTTTTAGTTTCTATATAACGCCCCAACTAAAATATCTAGAATATTTAGTCAAGACATACATAATATGGATCTGAGTACAATTAGAATTTACTGAATAAATTAACAAGATACAAGGGCTTCAAATACACAAGGGAAGACGAATAAAATACAGCGGTAAAAGCTAGTATTCTGAGTAAACAAGATAATAAACTAGTAGCAAGACGAAGAAAATAAAATCTTCAAGGCGGACAATCCAAGCTCAGCTCCAACTGCCAGCCTCCTATCTGGTCCTTGCTCCGAATATCCTGTTTACCTAAAAAAAAAATTGTTTGGAGTGGGGTGAGACTACTAAGCCTCAGTGAGTCCTACTACCCTCCTAGAGGTGACTACACCGGGGAATCCTAAAATCAGTCGTAACATTCTAACTTAACTAATATAACATGATAGCATAATATAAAGGTGTATCACAGATTAATAAACTCTAATTCATTTTAATCACGAGGACACTCTGAGGTGAGCAGGTCTCAGAGGCCTGCCATATCCGTCAACCGATTCGGTCACGGCAAGAAGCTCACAAATATCATATCCTAATGGATTGTCCCATTGGGAGTCCATAGCGCGACATAACAGATCGCTCATGATTGACTGATACTAATTTAGTTCTTACTACCATAATTCCCAAAAACCCGGGGAGCATACAACCTAATAATATTCTAAGTTATGCCCTAACAATTATATGTGATTAACACTCTGTTCGACATTATAAAAATTATATTACTGCAAACTATCTGGCTTTGATGAGTATATAAAACGAGTGTGTGAAGTTCGTCAGAAAAGTAGAAAATGTAGACAAGTTCTGTACAAGCTCGCTGTGGCGAGTCACCAGCTCGCCACGGCGAGATTATAGGTCCTGACCTAAATCAACTCGCTATGGCGAGTATCATCAGCCCAAAACCCAGCTCGCCATGAATACTCGCTGACTACTCGCTACGGCAAGTTCATGCAGAAATTACCCTGTTTTGTCAGAAATCATAATTTTCAAAGAAACACCTACAATTCTCATTTAAGCCAGTGCAGCAACAATAAATTACAGAATATAAAACAGAATGGAGGTGAATTTGGGATTTAATTCTCCTCACACAACATTTATTCCTAATCCTATGTTAACATGCAACAAATCATAATTTTTGAGAGACTATCTACACTATCCTAAAGAACCCACCTGATAATGAAGCTTTAACTTGTTTACCAGCTCTGCTACAGCACAAGGCTCTCTGTCCAGGACTCACTTGAAACTCCAAAACTTGTGTTCTTGGACAACATGGAAAGGAATGAATTAAAGAATGTTTAAGTGTTTACTGAGGTTATGGAATTGGAGTAATCATCTTCAACACTGAGAAGAGAAAAAGGAAGGTCAGGAACAACTTACCCAGAGTTGAAAGTTGATCACAGAAGCAAAAGACACTGGCAGCAGCTACTGCAAAACTCGCTGCAGCGAGTACTTCTGCTCGCCGAGCGAGCTCGACAGAAATGAAGAACAAGGGTTCTGTCTTGCCAAAATCTCACTTTTCCATTGCACCCAGAATCATTCCAGTGCCACCAAACTCGTATTTTAGGGGATAAACACATGCAACACAAAATTCAAGTATGGGTTTAGGATTGAGGGATTGAATCAAAAAGGGAATTTCAAATGGGTTCATGGAGATTAGTTTTCTTACCTCAGTTCTCTGGACAACCAAGACTCCAATCGACTGTGGTAGCTTACAGGGACAAGTAATTCACATGCATGCAATCCATACCAATATTTTGAAGAAATTGGATTTCTTTCAAGAAAGTGAGAGACACGGCCAACAGTAGAAAATAGGGGGTTTAAGAACTGATTCTTGTTTCTTGTGATGTCTATTGTTAATGGGTCAAGAAGTATCACACATGCCTTGAAGAATTTGAGGGAAATGAAAGAGATAGAAAAATGGGTTTGTGAGATGGTGTTGTTGTTCTTGTTCTCTTTCACGTGAGAGAGAAAGGTGGAGAAGTGAAAGAGTAATGAGGCGTGAAAGAGAAAATGAGTACAGGGAAAAGGCTTGACTTGCTTCTTTATAGTAATGTGGGTCTCACTACTCCTTTAGTCTTCTTTCTAATAGTTATGCCAAAATACTCTAGTATTTCCCACAACAAATTGACAAAATTTACCTCATTTACATCTCTAATTATTAATACTCCTAATAATTAAAGTGGGATATTACATTCTAGCTATATTTATTGGTAGTATGGTATGCTATCTGTTCGGTTTCTTCGGATTGATGAAATTTGTATACCTTTTACATAATGTTCATGCAGATTGTGATAATTCATGTTTTGAAATTGCAATGGACCCCGTTAGTTTTATGGTTGCTTCTTTGTATGTCAATTCATGTGTTGAGTCCCTTTGGGATGTGGTGATTCCCGTTTAAGTGCTTAATTGATTGGAATGTTTTATTTTCTAGTTTCCACCCTTTAGGCAGTAGGATATTTATTTTCAGGCCTCTGTAGTACTACATTCCATCTCTTTTGAGCGCTTATTAGTAACTACCTCGCATTCTTTGCCTTTCTGTAGGATGCGGGGACAGGAACTAGTATTGACTCCTTTTATGAGTATTTATTGAAGGTGAGTAGATGGAATTTAGTATGATGAAGCTTCCATGGAATGAATTTAGTATGATGACTTGTAGTATTACTTTTCTTATGCAAATGTCCCTTTTTGTACTAGATTTGTTAATTAATATTACATTGTCTGATTTTGTTTTCCATACATAATCTTTCAGGCTTATCTATTATTTGGAGATGAGGAGTACTTGTGATGATGCGTGCTACCCTATATATATATATACTTGACTTGTTGTGAGTTGTCTAAGTATGTTTATTTTATAATGTATTTCAAGTTTGAAACTTGGACTTGGATTTATGCTTCTAGGTATGTAGAAGTTAATATGGACTTTGCTGCTTTAGTATGGCCATTATTTAACAGTCTGCATGCATTTTGGCCTGGCCTTCAGGTTTTAGTTTTCTTGTTTTTAATATAATTTAGTGTTTTTAGTTGATATGTATATAATTATATCATAGTTAAGGTTAATTATAACAAGTATTTTTGCAAGCCTTTAGCTGGAGATATCAATCCTGCAATTTGTACTGATGCTGCCTTCTTGAGTGTCTGGAGAAGATATGGTTTTACTCCCGAGTGATTTAATCTTGCTAGTCTCACTGTTCAGGTATATTTAGTTAGAAAAGTAACTTCTTTTGTAATACAGGAACAAGGGGCATAATTTTTTAAAGTTAGAAAAGTAACTTACAATTTCTAATGCATTTTCATTTTGCCAAATCTAATGCATTTTTTTTTTCCAATAGAAAAGTAACTTACAATTTCTTTTAGGAGAAAGCTTATGCTTTATTATCTCTAATATTTATGATTTCTGTACATTTTTTTCTCTTCATTATATCAGCATGGGCAAAAGAGTTACATGTTGTGGCCTGAGTTAACAGAGAGCACATATTGACTATACAAAGCTACCAGAGATCCTAGGTGCGCTTATCAATGTTCTTTTGTCCTTGTTTGATGAGATGATTCATGATTATGTATTGGCAGACACATTAGATTGTTATTCTTAGGTTACAAAACTAGTGTTACTATATATTTGATCTAATGTAATTGACTTGAACAATTTGATCTAATGTGATTGTTTGAGTGTATTTTTACTTATTATTTTTTGACTTATATTTTATAAAAATTGTGGGAGAAAAAAAAGCGTTTAAAAAATTTTGGGAAACCAAAAATAAAGTTTAAAAAAAATTGTGGCAAACAAAAAAAAATTAGGGGGAAACAAAAAAAAAGCGTTTCTTTTTTTTTTTTTAAAAATGAATAGCGGCGGTTCCAACCGACGCTAAAAGTGTAGAAAAACATGTGAAAACAAGTACAATTAGCGAAGGTTCCTAACCGCCGCAAAAAGCAACTGAACCGACGCTAACGACCTAGCGGCGGTTATTCCGATGGTTCACTCGAACCGCCGCTGATTGACCTAGCGACGCCGCATATAACGACGCTTTCCAACCGCCACATATGGCATTTAGCGGCGGTTTGAACCGCCGCTAAATGCCTTTTGGAACCGCCGCCGCTGGCTGGATTCCACGTAGTGATAATGCACTAATATGGGAAAAATTTAACTATAATGTACTAAATAAATTATACACTGAACAAAATTTACTATCACATACGGAAAAAATCATAAGTGATACAATTTTAAAAATAACTATCCTATAAGTAATAATGCACTAATACGGGAAACATTTAACTATAATGTATTAAATAAATTATACACTGGATAATATTTACTATCACATACAAAAAAATTATAAGTCATACAATTTAAAAAATAATTATCATATAAATAATAATGCACTAATACGGTAAATATTTAGCTATATTGTACTAAATAAATATGCACTGGACAAAATATACTATCACATACGGAAAAATACTAAAAAAAATGTATAAGCTATATATAATTTTTTCATCAAGTTGTAACTTTAAAAATTGGTAACTAAAAACAAACAAAAACGCGTAACGTTACGGACGGGTTACCTACTAGTATATATATATATAGGTATGCTAATTAAGTTTCATCTGAATTAATTTATTTTTGAGCTTTTGAAAAATGGTTTGTGCAAATAAATAAACTTTTATGTTAAATCATAAGTTCTTGATGACAAAAATTGTATCATTATAAACTTTTTTTTCATAAATTATCTTTGATAAACTTATAATAATATATAAAAATTTATTTATTTGTAAATTCAAAAATAAGTTAAACGGCCCTTAATTTTCTAAACCCTAATGTTGGTACAAAAATAAACCCTAATAAAACTAGTATAAATACTCCAAGACCAATATTCACATTTTTGTTGGAAAAACTTGACAGCAAAACAATGGCAAAAAAAAGAAAAGAATGGGAGAATTTGAAGGCTTACCAGAACCATGTATCGCCACAATACTGTCTCATACAACTCCCATTGACACTTGTAGGCTCTCCCTTGTTTTGAAGATATTCCACTCTGCCTCCAATTCCAACGCCGTATGGAATCACTTTCTCCCTTCCGATTCCAATTTCATCGACTCTATCATCTCGCGGTTTCCTTCCCTTGATAACCTTCCTTCCAAGAAGGCTCTGTTTCGCGCTATCTCTGATCGCCTTATAATCATCGACGATGGTAAAAAGGTATTCTTCTTTGTAACTACTAATTGTCTTGTCTCTATCATTGATTTGATTGTTGTGTACAAAGTTATTGATATTTTAAGACGTTTAGTTCATAATGCTAATAAGTAAGAAAAAGTTATTGATATTTTTTTGGATGCGGTTAAATGTAGAGCTTTCAATTGGATAAAAAGAGTGGAAAAATATGTTACATGCTTTCTGCTAGATCACTCACCATTGATTGTGAAAGCACTGCAAGTCGTAAGAAAAAGTGGATTGCTGTGCCTAAGTCCAGGTTAATACTCTAGCTCTTAAGTTTCTAAAAGAATAATAATAATCTTTCTATCAAACATACTTTCAATTACAAGTAAATAGTAATATATCATAACCTATACTCCCTCCGTTATTTTTCTCACTTATTTTTTAAATTTAGTAGTTTGACCGTAATGTTTTCAAAATATAAACTTTCATCGTAATCTTTCATGATTTTTTATAATAGATAACTAAAGGTATAAGTATTCAAATGTGAAGGTCAAATGCGACCCTTAAGCAGGAACGGAGGATGTAATATAGTCATTGTAATTTTATTTTGTTTTTGAAATTTTTTAACTTTTTCTTTTTCCTATATTCTTATCTATGCTAGTTTTATACAAATTTTGACAGGTTCCCTAAAGTTGCTAAGCTTAGTCTTGTTTCACGACTTGAGATTCATGGGATCATTAACACTCTTTCCTTGTCTCCAAATACTGAGTATGCGGCTTATCTCTTGTTCAAGATGAGTGGTGCCCATGGATTTGAGAAAGAACCTGCGATGTTATCCGTTGGTGTTGAAGGTGGCCCTTGCATCACTAAATCTGTCTGTTTGGATCGCAACATCGAGCTCCATCATAATCATACTCATGCTCATACTCATACTCATACCCCAGTACGAAGAGGATCATTGAGATGCAAGTGTCCTGGTGTATCGAGGCTGCCTAAGAGGAAGAAGCTGCCCAAGAGAATAGCAAAATTGCAACGCCCTTTTGTGAGAAACGATGGGTGGTTGGAGATTGAGATGGGAAAATTCTTCAATTCAAGTCTCCAAGATAAGGAAGTCCGGATGAGTGTTATCCAGGAAAAGAGTGGTGTGTCAAAAATCATAAATTTCTTTCTTGAAGGAATAGAAGTTAGGCCTATAGACAATTAAGAGTATTTACAGAGTTATACTTTATATGCAAAGATTTGAAGTCTCTACTTTTTCAACTTATTATGTTAGATATATATATTGCTCATTTTTATTTTTTTTGACAATAAGAAACTTATATCATTTCATTAACCAATAAACTGTTAATACAAGAAGGAATGAAATCAGAAAAACGGCGACAAGGCCAAGAAAAGGCCGCCCGAGCTAAAGAGTGAGCGATCATATTCGCTTGACGCCTAATGGGCTTTACCTCAAAGCCTAAATTAGAAGACAACATACATTTAATTTTATTGATAATAGAGCTAAATTTGGACTCTCCATTATATCTATGACGGATAGCATGCACTATGTTATGGGCATCTGTTTCAAATATAACATTATGGAAACCTCTTTGTTGTAGCTCCTGCATAGCACCAAGCAAAGCTAATGCTTCACCTACATTGGAGGAACAAATCCCATGAATCCAAGAGCTGCCGCCTAGAACATAATAGCCTCTGAAATCCCGTACACACCAGCCCGCGCTTGTTCGCCGAGACACTACATGAAGGCCTGCATCTACATTACATTTAAATATCCCTTGCGGAGGAGTCTGCCAAGACCGAATATGCTGCTGTTCCTGTCGGTTTTCCACTGCATACACACGCTGTACAGCCTTCCAATCATGCCACATCTGCATCGCTTTAATGCCGAGTTGTTGTCCAAGTTCCTTCTCATTATTCCATATCCAGTTGTTGCGATTTTGCCATAATAACCAGAGGAGCGTAGCAGCTTTCCCGGCTTCATCAACATCATTGTTTCTGCATAATTTTAACAAACAATCTTTGGTTGAAATACCTTGCTGCAGTAATGGTAAAATTAAATATTCCACACCAGCAGCTTGCCAAGCCCTCTTGCTATACTCACATCCATAAATAACATGCCAATCATCCTCCTCTTCACTTTCACATAATGGACAATTCAACGGACAATTTACTTGCTTCTCCTTTAATCTTACTCTTGTAGGTAAGCACCCCTTGCATAGTCTCCATAACAGATGCTTGGTTTTTGGAGGTGCTTGGATCTTCCAAAGCCACTTCCACCCTTCATTAGCTTGTAGAGTCAAGTTCTCCAAAGGTTCTTGAAGTAGCAAATTATAACCCGACTTAACACTATAGTTACCAAACTTATCATCATCCCACACCAATTGATCTTCTTCAACATCAGCAAACAAGGGAACCGTTAATATGGAATTAGCAACATGTGAAGAAAACATCAATTGAATTTTGTTACTATCCCATGCTTTACGATTCGGAAGCCAAAGTTGATTAACATATAAGTTAGACACACCTTGGGCTTGAGGTGATTGTATCCACTTCCCATCTTCCTTCCGTAACCATGGCTCGTACATTACATGAATCTATGTACCATCACCGATACTCCATCTACAGCCCCTCATAAGAACTTGACGGGACTTCCATATACTTCGCCATGCATAACTCGGATTATTGCCTAAATGAGATGCAATGAAAGATGAGTTAGGAAAGTACCTCGCTTTATACACTTTTGCCACAAGAGAATTCGGCTTCTTTATAAAATTCCAACCTTGCTTAGCAACCATTGCCATGTTAAAAAGATGTAAATTCCGGAAACCTAAACCACCATATTCTCTTGGAAATGTCATCTGATCCCATGCAAGCCATTTAATTCCACCATTGTTGGACCCTCCTCCCCACCAAAAGGAATTGAACATCCTTTCAATCTCCTTTATAGTTGCCTCCGGTATGAGATACACGCTCATGACATATGAAGGAATAGATTGCAAAACGGATTTAATCATTACCTCTTTCCCGGCTTTTGAAAGAGTTCTACCTCTCCAAGAATTGATACGCTTCCAAATTCGGTCTTTTACATATGCAAAGGTACTCTTCTTGCTCCTCCCCACCATGGAAGGAAGTCCTAAGTAGTTGCTTGTTCCTAACACATGCTTGACACCCATGATATTAGAGAGGTCCTCCTGAGCCGCCATGCTAAGATTCCTACTAAAAAAGACTTCGGACTTTGACATATTAATCTCTTGCCCCGAAGCTTCCTCATAAATTTTGAGAATATCCATCAGTTTTCTAGTCTCATCTAAAGTTGACCTGCAAAACAAGAAGCAATCATCAGCAAACAAAAGATGGGACACCGGAGGTGCCCCTCTACAAACTTTAACTCCATGGATGTCGCCTCGAGCCACAGAAGTTCTTATGAGAGTAGAAAGACCTTCTGTTACCAAAATGAAAAGGTAAGGAGACAGTGGATCTCCTTGTCGTAGTCCTCTGCCAGGTACAATTGGGCCGACTTTCTCAAAATTCACCAATACCGAATAATTTACAGAACTCACACACAACATCATCCAGTGTATCCACTTTTCGGCAAATCCCAACCTCTCAAGCATACCTCTCATGAAGCCCCAATCAACTTTATCGTAAGCTTTACTGATGTCGATTTTGAGCGCCAAATCTCCTCTTGTTCCGTTGTTCTTCCGTTTAAGTGCATGCACTACTTCAATAGCAATCAGTGCATTGTCTAACATAGATCTTCCCTCCACAAACGCCGATTGTTCTTCAGCCATGCATTTATCAAGGCAAACTTTCAATCTGTTGGCCAAAACTTTGGAAATCATTTTGTATAGAACATTACAGAGAGAAATTGGCCGCAACTCTTTCATGGAAGTAGGGTTTTCACATTTCGGCACAAGACATATGTTTGTTTCATTTAGGGAAGATGGAAAAAACCCTCTCTCCAACCAATCCTTAGCTGCCATATAGATATCATCTCCACACATACTCCAAAAGTGTTGATAGAAAGCTGGGTTGAAACCGTCAGGGCCCGGAGCTTTATCTGGATGCATTTGAAACAAAGCTTCATGAATTTCTTCTTTTGTAATAGGGACCAAAAGTCGATCATTGTCTTCCTGGGAGATTTTTGGCGTAATAAGAGATAAGATCGGCTCATGAATACTTTGGTTAGTTCGGAAGAGCTCGTCAAAGTAAGTTTTGGCTTCTTCACAAATCTCCTTCTGATTCGTCGCAGCAGTATTGTCCCTTCTGATCAACTTTCCAATCTTCTTAGCTTTCGATCTTACAGAGGCTGAAGTATGAAAGAACCGCGTATTAAGGTCCCCTTGCTGGAGCCAGTGCATTTTAGCCCGCTGCCTCCAATAAGATTCTTCTTGTACTAACAACCTCGCATGCTTCTCTTGTATTTCTTTGTAGCGCCGTGAATTTTCTGGGTCATATCTACCCCTCAGTCGTTCTAGCTCATCACTACATTCTATCACCTCTTGTTTGAACCGCTTTCTTTTCCTCCGACCCCAACCTTGTAACACGTCGGCACAATGGGCTACTCGGTTGAGAACATCAAGGTCATTAGCTCCATTCCAACCCTCCTCCACTACATTGTCAATATATTCTTCCTGCAGCCAACTGTTCTCAAACCTGAAGGAGTATGTGTTTCTACTTCGAGAGATAACAGAAGTGTGAAGAATGATGGGACTGTGGTCGGAGTGTGATGTTAGAAGATTTTGGAGTCTGACTTCTGGGTACAACATAAGCCATTCAGTGTTTGCAAAAGCTCTGTCAAGTCTTTCTTCTATAACATGTGGTGTGCCTCCGCTTTTAATCCAAGTAAATGGATAACCGTCAAGATGGATATCTGTAAGATCACAATCACTAATTGCACATCGAAAACCTTCACAAAGCCAATTTGGATGGGGGTGGCGTCCCTGTTTGTCAGCTTGAGAGAGAAGATCATTGAAGTCACCTATGATGCACCAAGGTAGCGTTGACATGTCTCTAAGTTCACGCAACAAATCCCAGGCCTGTCTTCTTCTACTTCTTTCGGGATAACCGTAGTAACATGTTAACCGCCAATCACCCTTGTCTCCATCAGATACAATAATATTGATGAAGTGTCTTGAGTAATTCATGATTCTACACTTCATATTCTCCTTCCACATAACTGAGAGGCCTCCGCTTCTACCTTCGACATCAATGGACAAACAAGCATCAAACTTCAACATAACACGAATATTTTCCATCTTCCGAGCTTTAGAGAGAGTTTCCGATAAGAACAAAATATCTGGTTGGTACCCCTGAGCAACATTACGAAGGTTAGGAATTGCACTCGGGGTGCTCAGTCCCCGGCAATTCCAACTGAGGATTTTCATTGCTCCCGGCAGTCCTGGCTGCCAGGACCTGCCGATAAAAAATGCTGGATTTCTATGTGATCATTCTTCTCCAAATTTTCTTCCACCTCCCTCCTACGTTTTTTCTCCGTTTGAACTTCCATGTCAGTGTCACCTCCATTCTCACAGTTCAGTTGCTGGGTTCGGGTTACTGGGTTGGTTCGGTTTTGGTTCAGGGTCGGTTCAATAGAATTATGATTAGTTTGGGTTTGGGTCGGGTTAATTTCAAGTCGGGTATTTTGTTTAGCTTTTTTGGTTTTTTGGCTAATTAATTGTTTGCGGTTAGGAATTTTTATTGGAAGAGAGAGATTAGGCTGGCTGTTGAATATAGGGTAATTATGGAGCAATGATGGTGAATTAATTGGGTTGCTGGTAAAAAGGGGCGGATTTGATTGATTGTTAGGCATGGGCAATAAGTTGTGATAATTAGTAGACAAAACAGGTGCAGCTTTAATGATTGGCTGGGTAGTAATTAATTGTGGAATGATTTCGGTTTCAGTGAGGGTTAAAGGCTGCCTGCTGGTTTGAATGATTTGGTCGGTTTCAGAGTGAATTAATGGCAGGTTAATGACATTGATTGGTTGGTCGTGATTTCCATTAGGGGTAGTATTGGTGATAATTAATGCATTGTTAGGCTGAGTTGGTTGATCATGTGTGGCAGATGACACGTCAGCATGCACGGGTCCCATGTTGGCCACCCCCGTCGTGATACCTCCTCGGCTCCTCCTATCACCACCGCTACCTCCTTCTCCTCCACCTCTATCGTCCCTCAACCACCGAGATGTCTGCCTCCCTTCCATTCTCTGAGGATCTGCGCGAATTTCTCCTGACCAATCTCTTCTCCCATCATCATTTTCCATGTAGAATCGAACTTCACACTTGTTCTCGGCATGCCCCATAATTCCACATACAAAACAAAACACTCCCAACTTCTCATACTTGAAGTTAACTGTACACCATCCCCCAGTTTTATCTTTCACCTTCGTGTCTTTTTTGAGGGGTTGGCGAACATCAACTTTGACTCGTATTCTCATATGTTGACGCCAGAAGCACGTGTTGTTGTTCTTATCATACTCCAAGAAACTCCCAATATAATTTGCTAACTTCACACCGACTGTTTCCTTCATGAGACCCATCGGAAGATTGTGGACTTGTACCCAGAAATCTGTATGAAATAGGGGAATATTTTCAATTTGCATCCCAATTTGGACTCTTTCCATTATCAGCGTGTTATTGTCAAAACTCCATGGACCACCATTGAGAACTGCTTCCATGTCAAGTGGATGGGCAAAAGAAAACAAGAATAGCCCCGATTTTGCTTCCTTAATATTAACTCCCCTCACCGGCCTCCAAAGCTCCGCCATCCTCACTTTCATAGAGTTGAAATGGATAGGTCTCTCACATAGAAACCGTCCCACCAAGCACCATTGGAGATTAACTTGTTCCTCCCCTTCTTCATCAAAGTCAAAAACAAAACCTTCCTCCTCCTCTTCGTGAAGAGATAAGCCTTCAAGATTAGGAGTTGCCATAGTAAAACACTGGATGTTGCAAGATGAATCGTAAAAATTGGTATTGGTGAATAAATGTATTGAAAAGTCACAAGCTTCCCACTTGGAGAAGTAAAACAAACCCTAGCAGAGCACTAGGAAAAAATTAGTAATATATTGAATCAGTAAATAAAATATTGTTCGAGCCAAAATATTGTTTGTCATATATATTGCTCATTTAAATAACTTATATTGTTTATTACAATTATTATATTATCATTGTTTAGCATACCTGCACTGGGATAATTGTGTTTTGGATGTTTAAAACTTTAAACCATATATGCTTTAATCAAACAATATATTGCAACAATATTGTACTTGGTATTCGGCTCGACTATATCTCTCCGAAATACTTTTTACCTTATTAAAAATGAAGTGTGACTGACTAGTAGAATACTATTATAGGTGAACGGTACATATTAAAAAAAATGTGTATCGAAAAATTCACCACTATTATATTGGACATTTTTTAGATTTGCATCTGGTGTCTGTCTAGGCTTTGTAGTCTTCAAGTTGATATAGTCTATTACCAGCTCAGATATTTGAAAGGCACACATAGCTACTGTCTCCTATTTTATACAATTTCATGCTTACACTTGCGGTGTATGCGTGTTAACACCTTTACAATTCAACACTAAATGTGCATGTATGTAAAATATTACAATTACCAGTAATTAAAACTAGAGAGAAAAGGAGCATCCAATCTTTTCTCTCTTTTTTTTTTTTGTTGCTAATAAGTCCGGCACATGAGTTGGTCTCTCTGAAACAATGTTTGAATAATGGCAAACCAACCCTGACGTTCAACATTTTCTAAGAGAGTTTACGATAAGATATGGTGGTAGAACGATTAGAAATACCTTCGATAACCATTTGCACTTGGCTAGCTATTTCATGGAGCCAATGTTGACGAAGATTAATTAACACCAATTCACTGCGATCCTTCCGCACAACATCAATAGAAACGTCTAAAATGGTCACCCAACTTACAAAGCGTATTTTGAATATCTTCATTGCCAAGATTTCCATTCAAGCCAAGACACTAGTTAAAGAATTTTGCCCAATAATCTGTCTTGATGATTGGGACCAAAATTACATTGCTTCATCACTATCTCATAAGACATACATAATAGATTTTGGTGTTTGCTGACAATGGAAACAAACAACTACTCTCATTTGTCATATTGATTAATTATATGTATATATCTCCTTATTTATTTTTCTGAATAGAAGATTTATAGAGATTAACAACAAAATTAAATTGATAATTTTATAGACACAAAACATATATATCGAGCAATTCATTTTAGAGTATCAAATGAGTAACATTAACAATTAAATAATAAATAAAAATAAATCTTGTAGGTACATTATGAATTTATTAAAATAACAACATTATAGGTTTATTAAAAAAGGTTTAATTTAGTAAAAACAAAGGGTTTAGTAAAAAATAACAACCATCCCATGAGAAAATAATAACAACACTTCTCATTAAAAAAAGAATTAAATGCAGTTTTGACCCCAAATTTTTAATTTTTTGAAGTTTTGATCTCTTTATTATAAAACACAATGTTTTTTTTGTCACCCTTTTTTAATATTTTTTTACTCTTGTCCCCCACCTCAACTTTAATTTGTCAATTATGGTAATGTGGCAAAACTCGCTATAAAAATAGGGACTAAAAACATATTTTACAAGGAAGAAAACCAAAATTTGCTATAAAAATAGGGACTAAAAATATATTTTACCCAAATAAATATTAGGGATTTATATATTTTAATTTATTAATAATTTTCTTAAACAACACTTATTTTATTATTTAATAAATATTTTTTAATAAAATTTATTGAAATAAAATAATAATGTGTCACGCCATCCGCCATGTCATAAGTGAGTTTGTCACGTCATTAAAATTAACTACAAATTAATTTGGTGGACCAAAAGTGAAAAGAGTTGAAATAGAAGACATTAAATTAATTTTAACTTAAGAATATTGAGACTTTTTTTGACCGCATTAAGAATATTGAGACTAGAACTTTGTCAACCCTTAATTTTCTCTTTGTCAACAAACTATCCTTAATTTACTCACTTTATTCATTTTTAAAATCCAAACCCTAATGTTTGTAAAAATAAATCTAAACCCTAATAAAACTAGCATAAATACACAATAATCCATAAGACCAATATTCACATTTATTCTTCCTAGGAAAAATAAAAGGCAAAAGAATGGCAAAAAAAAGCAAAAGATTGGGAGAATTTGAAGAATTACCAGAAGCATGTATTGCCGTAATACTCTCTCATACGACTCCCATTGATGCTTGTAGCCTTTCCCTCGTTTCTAAAACTCTCCATTCTGCCTCCGAATCCGACGATGTCTGGAATTACTTTCTCCCTTCCGATTCCAATTTCCTCAACTCTATCATCCCACAATCTCCTTCTCTTGCCAACGCTCCTACTAAAAAGGCTCTGTTTATCGCTCTTTCTGATCGCCCTATCGTCATCGACAATGGTAAAAAGGTATTCTTATTTATCATTGAATTGATTGTTGTTTAATTCCGAATGCTAATAAGTTTTGGATATGTTGAAATGTAGATCTTTCAATTGGGTAGAAAGAGTGGAAAAATAAGTTACATGCTTCCTGCTAAATCACTCACCATTGAATACAAAAATGGTGGTGCACGTCGTAAGAAAAAGGCGAATTCTATGCTTGATTCCAGGTTATTAATTTGCTCTTAGGTTTCTATTTTATTTTTCTAGTGTCAATTATACTATATTACTTCAAATTCTTATGATCAAGATTATATTTTTATTAGAGAGTATAAAAAAAATAAGATTACACCTTATTTTTTTGCTTTAACCACCGGTTCAATCTGGTTCGGGTGGCATCAAGTGGTTCCAGCCCCCTCCCGATCGCAGTTGCGGCAATCGAACCGTGGTCCTCCCTATCAAATTCAGCGTTAATCACCACTGAACCAACTAACAATTAGTAGATTACACATTATTTCATTATTATATAACTTGTTAACGATGAACCAACTAACAATTAGTAGATTACACATTATTTCATTATTATATAACTTGTTAACGAAGAAGTTTATCATAATCAATTACGCTTGAAAAAATTTAATTAAATTTATAAATGCTCCATATTTGATGCTATGAAATGAATCACTTGCAACTTTTCGCACCAATTTTGACAGGTTCCCTGAAGTTACTGAGCTTTATAATGTTTTGCGGTTTGAGATTCGGGGGACTATTAACACTCCTTCCTTGTCCCCAAATACTAATTATGCGGCTTATCTCGTGTTCAAAATGAATGGTTATGATGGATTTAAGAATCAACCTGCGGAGTTATCAGTTGGTGTTGAAGATGGTAGTTACATCAATAAATCTGTTTGTTTGGATCCATACTTCAGTTACCCAGAAACAGGTCATCACCACCATCGTCGTTACCACAGTGGTCGTCGTGGAAGGCAAACAGTATGCAAATGCTTGCGGTTGCCGAAGCCTAGATTAGTAGGATTGAAACGTCCTTGTGTGAGAACTGATGGGTGGTTCGAGATTGAAATGGGAAAATTCTTCAATTCAAGTCTTGAAGATAAACAAGTACGGATGAGTGTTGTCCAGAAACAGGGTTGTGGAAAGATGGAAAATTTCTTTCTTGAAGGAATACAAGTTAGGCCTAAATAAGACAATTAAGCAATATTCATTGAACTATGCAGGGTATGTGTCTGGATGACAGAATACTGCATATATGATTTTGAAGTCCCAACTTTTCAACATACTAAGAAAAGATGTTCACAGGGGCCAGAAAGACTCGGTCATAGGAACTTAGACCGCCTACGCGCTGGTAAACGAAAACCACCTCGACCGGATTATGTGGCATATTAGCTTTTCTTTAAGTATATGAATAACTTATATTGTTTATTATAGTTATGGATCATGCTATCATGTGTTAAAGAGTAAATTTCCTTATAATTATTATACTATCATAGTTCAGTATGCACCGGTATAATTGTGTTTTGGAAGTTTAAACTTTAAACCATATTTCATAATGCAATATTTATTTATTTATTTTAGACAAGAAAAATTCCATAAAGAAACAAAATTAGGTTACACCCATGATTTTAAGTTGCAGTCCTCAACTGCAATTACGATATAAATGTTTTTGAAATCTCTACAATAGTATCACAACTGCAATTTTCATTATATTAACTTCAATTTAATGCAACTAGTAGATAACCCGTCCACGTTACGCGTTTTTGTTTTGTTTTTAATTATCAATTTTTAAAGTTACAACTTGATGAAAAAATTATATGTAACCTATACATTTTATTAATATTTTTTTCGTATGTGATAGTATATTTTGTCCAGTGCATAATTTATTTAATACAATATAGCTAAATATTTTCCTTATTAGTGCATTATTATTTATATGATAATTATTTTTAAAATTGTATGACTTATAATTTTTTCCATACGTGATAGTAAATTTTATCCAGTGTATAATTTATTTAGTACATTATAGTTAAATGTTTCCCGTATTAGTGCATTATTACTTATAGGATAGTTATTTTTAAAATTGTATCACTTATGATTTTTTCCGTATGTGATAGTAAATTTTGTTCAGTGTATAATTTATTTAGTACATTATAGTTAAATTTTTCCCATATTAGTGCATTATTACTTATAGGATAGTTACTTTTAAAATTGTATCACTTATTTTTTTCGTATGTGATAATATATTTTATCCAATGTGTAATTAATTTAATACATTATAGTTAAATGTTTCCCGTATTAGCGCGTTATTATTTATATTTTAAAATTGTATCACTTATAATATTTCCCGTATGTAATAGTATGTTTTATTTACTTTTTTTTTTGGTACAATATGTTTTATTTACTTAAAAATACTAAAACAAATGTTTACCTATATATTAATTAATAAAATTGATTTTGTAAAAATAATTACAGTTAAGTCCATTGTTTGGTGAGAAAAGAGTCATATTTCAGCCCAAGCCCAAAATTTATGACCCAACTAAAATCTTTATTATTCACTAGCCGCCAGTGCCCGTTTGTGTAATCGATATTCTTTTTTTTTTTTTCGTGTGTGATCGATATTCTGTATTGTGCAAATATAAATAACTACTTAATCTCCTTTTTTATTAGACTTTGTTAATTGATAACTGCGTAACCTCCTTTTAATATTTTTTTTTTTTACTATAAAAAAACTGAAAACATACTTTTATGTGGAAGTTGTTTTAATTATTAAGAAGAAAAAAAAATTATTTACTAAAAAAAACTGAAAATCTATTTTTATGTGGAAGTTATTTTTTAAGGGTAAAATTGGAATAATAAAAAAGTCGTCCCAAAAATTTGTATCCCCTTTATATATTAGTATAGATTTTATATTATCCCAAACCCTAGATTTTTTTTCACTTCTTCTTTCACTCAATTCATGGTCACAGCCGCTCCTTCCTTTCTTTTTTCCTTTTTTTTTTCAACATATTTCTTCAATATTTCACCATAACCTCGCCTTCTTCAACCATCTCTTCTTCTTCTAATAGTCCACCCCACGACATGTTCCATTGCTTCACCAAAAAATTCTACTTTTTTACTAACAACCACTTTATCATCTAGATCTTGATCTCCATAGACAATCTTTTGAAACATCATCACCACATAAATAATCTCCTCCATCTCCTTTACAAAACCCACAAAAAAAAAAATTCTAGATCGGACCACCTTTGTTAGTGGCCACCGTGCCGGAACAAATAGCCACCGCGCCGGAACAAAAAGCCACCACGCTAAAAAAAACACAGCTTTCTTTTTGTGTTGTCTTCTTCTCCGCCACTTCCCGCACACATGCAACAACAAAAACAAATAATCAGAGTTTGGAGTTTATATCTATAATTTTTTTTTTGTGTATTTAGTTTATATTTATTTCTGGAGTAGATGTAGAGAATATTTTCAACACTTTTATTTGTTGCAACCTTCATTTTTTTTATTTTCATTGTCTTCTCTGATATTTTAGATCAATGTTGGATTTTGATATATGTATTTGCTTTGTAACATAATTTCTTGCTTTAACATTCATTGACAACCTTCATCTTTTCTTTTCAACTACTTGTATATTTTTTCAGATCTGAAAAAAAAAAGTAAAATCACCAAAATATTTAATAATGTATTTTTTTGCAACATATGTTTTGCAAGATATTTAATAATGTATTTTTCTGCAACAATTGTTTTCTCCTGCAACAAATTTAAACAAAAGTAATTGTTAACTTTTCTCCCCCTTAGAAATAGTAAGTTTTCTTACAACCCAATAGAGATAAAGAATACTATGACAAAAAAATAGTTGTGATATATAGCAAAAATGAGTTTGATTTTCATACTTGAGCTTGATCTTATGATATATATTTGGTTGTGATGAAGTTCAAGAAAAAAATCATTGGTAAACATATTATGAAAGAAAAATATAATGAAGAAGAATTCTTGATCTTACATTTGATCTTCATACCCGCATTCTTCTTGTAATTAGACAGAGATGCATATCAATTTATTAGAGAATTCTTGTTAAAGATGGGAAGAGAAAAAAGAGAGCAAGTGATTTTGAAAAGCATGAAGTGAGAAAATGGGAGTATATAATGAAATGCAGATAATAGAATTGAAAAATGATGTGAATTTGAAAGAGTAAAGGGAACTTGATGTATAATAGAGAGAGAGAGAAAAAAAATGTGTCGGTTTGTTTCTTTCAATAAAGTGAATAATACTAAGCTAGACTTTACTACAATTGAAAAGAAACTAAAAGAATTTGTTTCAAATTGTGGCTCACCTTGGGCTCCGCAAAAAGGTGGTGTTTGTCTCACAAAATAAATCAACCGGCTCAATTATTTTAAAAATGGCTCGGTTCGACTTTCAATTTTGTTCAGTTAAATAATTTTTTGACACCAAATGCCCTCATTTATGCCAAGTGGCAGCATTTGAAGCAAGGTTATTTTTGTCTTTTCCAGGGACAACAACTTTCTTATATTGTATTAGATATAAAAGTTCACATAGACCGCAATTTAAAACCACGGTTACACCCATATCTCTATTTATATGGTTCAAGATACAAAAAGGCATATTATCATTCCAATCCCTATTGGGGTCAATTGTAGCCTACTTAGTCAGGTCATGAGGAAAAATTCTCTCCCCCCCAACACCTCTTTTTCCCCCTCGAATTTTGTTTTTTGCCCCTAGTTTTAATCTTTGCAATGTGTTTTCCGAATTGTTTTTGGCTTGAATACGAACTTCATAATGTATTTTCTGAAATTTTTGACGAATTTGAACTAGAAAAACTTCAGTAAACACGTTCCGAAGTTTTTGTTCAAGGGTAAAATTGGAATATTTCGGGGGGGTTAAAAAGAGTCATGGAGGAAGAAGATAATCTTTCGGTCATGACCATTTTGGTTGCTTGTTCTTCTAACTCAAGATAAGGAAGCATTTGGGTTTTCTTTCAGAAACTCTATACATCTCCGAACAATGAAACCCCTGTTTGATATTGGAACTTTCCTTGATTTCACAACATTCACTATCGCCTGCACATCTAATTCGAATATTATCTTACTGATAGGCAAGTTTCTCGCCATAGCCACAACCGTGTTTAGCCTCAGCACCTCACCTACTGTCGCATCATTTGCTCCTTTCCTCTTCCGAGTAGAAGCTCCAACGATGCTCTCATCCACCCTTCTCAGGATTAAACATAAACCCCAAGCAATCACTCATAGAGTGAGCATCTCCATTTAGCATTTGCTTTCATTTTTTTATTTTGAACCCTAACTAATAAAAATATCGATGAATCACATACATAAAAAAAAAGCTCATTATTTTTTTATAAGATAAATTTAGAACGAGAGAATAATGTTCTAGTCTAAGTCGGAAATGATTTTAAAATTCAAAGAACACTTATAATGATATTTATATTTACCTCTCTTTAGAGGCACTAATAGAGTTCGAATTCGATTAGGACCTACTTGCCACATTTCTTACAAAGCCATATTTTACTATACGAAGCGTTATTAATCCTAATATGGTTAATGTTTTATTTTTGAATAAGGATCAACATACCTCACTGAAATTCCGGTAGCAAGTTACAGATGTGCAGTGTGATGTGGTGCACGTTAGGGTTTAGGTATACGATGTGTTGCCTAATGTGCCAACATCATAAACATACGATAACTTGATGAACAAGGAAAATAAAGTGCAGAAGATAAAGAACACAATGAGTTTGTTAATCCAGTTCAGTGCAACGCACTTACGTCTGGAGAATACCAATCCAGGAATAAATCCACTATGATAGCTCTAATTCAAAGTTTAAACTCCCTGTTTACAACCTCTCGCTTAGACACTACCTTGTGCAACTCTACCTTGCTCCTCCACAAGATATGACTTCCCCCAGTCACTTCCCAGCTATCCTACCTTGCTCCTCACAAGGACCTTGCTCCTCATAAGGATTTTTACAAACTCAGTGATGGAGACGCACTCCTAACCTAAAGAACCAACTCGTGCTTCAAAGCTTTGAGTGATTCAAAGTCCAAATCTTGTTCAAACTAGAATCAAGAAAAGGAACAGCTCTGTGCTTAAAAGCTTAAGAGCTAAATACAACCCTAAGTTCAAGTCTCAATGTAAACAAGAAACTATAGGGACAAAGACTGAAAATCCTAATGACTAGAATTATGAATATTGATTTCAGTGAGTAAAACTATGTCTTCAGTCCTCTTTATATAGAACGAGATATGGTAGCTGTTTGTTGTATTCTTCAAAAAACAAACTTAATCTTTTAATAAAAGATATGTTTGTTTTAAATCTTTTTGAATATTTTTCAATCTTCTAGTAACAAACCAGCTTTTAAATCTTTTCTGAATCTTTTTCAATCTTTCAGCTCGTTCCTTGGCGCGCAAGCTAGCGTGGATATGTTTGTTTCAAAACAAATCTTTTTCAAAGATCACACGCAAATATTTGAAAGCGCGTTTTTAGGGCATTTAGTTCAGGTACCACATGTGTGCACATCAGTCACCACATCTGGTCCAAAGGCTTATTTTAACAAATGAAGCCAACCCTAAAATAAACACAACCTTGCATTTTGAAAACACTAACACTCACTAAATAACACATTATAATCATTAAATTTCTTAGATAAAAATAAAATAAAATTTCAATGATTTAACCGTTCAACTAAAAGTTCTTATCAAGTGGATCAACTATTCTAATTTATTATAAAATTACAAATTTATTTGATACTTTATCTAAGAGCTATGCTATATGTAGTGAACCAATATCTCGCGAGAGATCACAAATGGCTCACTTACTTGCTACATGTTTATAAATGTTTGCTTTTTTCATTTCACTTTTTCTTTTTGGCAAATCATTCACAAAGTTGAACTCCACTTATTTAATTATTTTGGCCACCAAAACTAAAGAACCATTTTCCCTACCCAGAACTTGCTCTCCAACACAACTACTAACCAAAACTCCAGAAAAAAGAAAACAAAACTCTCTTATTGTAAACTTATGGAGAAAATGGAAGGGAAACAGGAAAAAAAAACTAACGAAGAAGTTATCGAAATGGAAGGGAACCAAGAGATAAAACGAAGTAGAAATGACATGAAAAAAGGAGGGAAAATGGTGTTTGTTGAACTTAAATGGTGTTTGTTTGACTAGGATAGAGAAAACTATAAAAAAAATTTAAAAAATACACAGGAGAGAAGGAGACATGTGTCAGTTGGATAGAAAGTGCAACCAATTTAAAATGCATGTGTTAATGTAGAATGCACTAAAGAGTCACTGAAAATGATTTTATAGTGCATTCGTGAAAGCATAGTGAAACAGTATTTCGCAAGAAATATCATTTCCCTTTATCTAATATTTTCAATTGAACGTATAATATGTGTTCCTACTTGGGTTATTTTCACGAATACCTATTCATAAGATGCTATGAGCCTAGGTCTTAGTATTTTCAGTGATTTGTAAAAAGTGAGTGCCTTGAACTAAACCTAAAGCTTAGTATATATACCCCCGGGTGGGAGCAATTAATAGGTATTTTCATCAATTTCGGTAAGCCACATCCATATCCTGGAAGTTCTCTTTTCATTGCGGGATTCAGGTACCACTCACCTAGAAGTTGTTAGCAGAGATCATGACATGCTCGCCTCATTCTTATCTATTTAGGGCCGAGGGAGGCTTAATGGGTCGACTTTCATATTAAGATTTCCATTGTACAACCCAAGTGATTCCTATTTGGGCCTTAAAGTATTATGACAGTACACAGCCCCCCAAGCCTTAGGCTTTACTGAAGGGCGAGTGGCTTAAGGACACATCCTTGAATTGTTTTTAGGGTGAGTGTATCCCTCCCTCGGGATGAAAATATGCATCTTGATCGCTCACCCCCTCCAATCTTGTTGGAATATGCCTTGAAATCTCAGAATATATCTTTTGCTGATTTTGTGAAAAAATTAGTTTTTGGAAAGATATCTAATTTGGATTCGGTTTGTTTTTAAATTGGATATATTTAGAAACAATATGAGATTTAGTTTTATTTTATAACAGATTTGTTTTAAAATAATAGGCATATATTTTTCTATAAATAGAGGTTGTTTATTCATAGAAAAATTAAGAGAGCAAATAGAGGTTGCTTTTTCTAGGTTAATTAACACCAAACTGGGTAAACAAATTGATTGTGTTCTTTATCTTCCGCCATTATTGCTTTGAATTATTGCATCATCATCTCTATCATCCTTATATTTGGTTGCTTATTACACTTGTCCCACACATTAGTTTATTATTGGTGTGAGTT
The DNA here is from genome assembly GCA_030408175.1 of Trifolium repens. Lineage (NCBI taxonomy): Eukaryota > Viridiplantae > Streptophyta > Magnoliopsida > Fabales > Fabaceae > Trifolium > Trifolium repens. The sequence continues at coordinate 34,898,055 of CP125836.1, read as the reverse complement.
TATCGTCGAATTCACAACAATTGGCGCCCACCGTAGGGCAAGGGGATCAATCGATTCAAGTACCATGGGTTTGAAGGGGATATTGAGAAGTTCATCGGGAGTAACGATTACGGGTTGTGGAAGGTGAAGATAAGGGCGGTATTAATTCAAAACAAGTGTTGAGACGTTGAAGGAAGAAACACGGTTTGAATGGTTTTGCAAATTGCAAGGTGGAGTTCATAGTGCAAATACTGGTTTGTGACTTTGGTGGAGGAATCTCGGTTTGAGGTGGAGTTTGTTACTAGTGGGACTAGAGGAAGACAAACATTCAACAATAGCTCTTGGCTATCTAATGGGAGGTAGGGAGGAGAGTGGAATTGTTGCACCAAAGTGGTATGACTATGAAGACCTTGTAGGATTTGTTTCAATTGTGGCTGAAGAAGTGCAAAACCTGTAAGATCTTCAGGGAGGCAATTGAAAGCAACCGCGATCAGACTTGGTAACTTGTGAGACTGCTGGAGGTAGTTGGATACAAGGAGAGTTTAATGTTGCAGCTTGTGGAACCACCTAAAATTTCAAGGTTGGTTTGGAGCCAAGCAAGACTTCGAGAGTACGGAAGGCATTCCGGGGGTCGAAGGGTGGTGAGGCTTGTAGGGCTATCCTAAAAAACCATGGATAGTCGGAGGCAAGCAATTCTTCAGGAAGACGGACAGGTTCAATTCGGGGGCTGAAGAGGGTAAGGTGGAGCTTGTAGGACTATCTAAAATTCCGGTGATAGTTGGGATACAAGCGTTTCTTCGAGAGTATGGAACTGAAAACTCCGGGGGTCGAAGAGGTAGCAGTGAATCTTGTGGGTGCTACCAAAAATCCTATGGTAGTGGGAGCCAAGATCTTCATGAGGGCGGAAGGCATTCCGAGGGATGAAGAGGAGGTAATACTTGTGGTTCTAGCAATGGTTGTTGGAAGCAAGTGGAAGAGGTCGAGGTTCAAGTGGGACTTGGACTTGGCCGGTGATCTTGGATAGAAGATTCAAGATGGAGAGAGCAAGATGGTGGTTGATTGGATCACCAGCGATTTAAAGGCAAGGTAGAGAATTGTTGGAATATGCCTTGAAATCTCAGAATATATCTTTTGCTGTTTTTAAATTGGATATATTTAGAAACAATATGAGATTTGGTTTTATTTTATAACAGATTTGTTTTAAAATAATAGGCATATATTTTTCTATAAATAAAAGTTGTTTATTCATAGAAAAATTAAGAGAGCAAAGATGTAGAGGCAAGGATTAGGGTTTGCCACCACACAAGGGCTAGGGTCTTAGAGAGGAAAATGAGTTTTCTCTTGGTACAACTCTAGGGTTGGCAAACTATCTTTGTGGTACACCTTGGGTAGACTAGGTATAATTGAGTCTCTTGGCCACGGGAAGAGATTCGGGATTTTGGGTAGAATTAGGATTAATTCTTGTAACCCAATTGGGAATTTCTTGTGTAAAGTTTCTCTTTGATCATAGTGGAACAGAAAATTGCTCTCTCCCCCAGACGTAGGTTAATTAACACTGAACTGGGTAAACAAATTGATTGTGTTCTTTATCTGCCGCCGTTATTGCTTTGAATTATTGCATCATCATCTCTATCGTCCTTATATTTGGTTGCTTGTTACACTTGCCCCACACATCAGTTTATTATTGGTGTGAGTTTATCGTTGAATTCACAACAAATCTATTGGACTTCTTGCTTCTGCACGCGTATGGTGTTAGGGGACGTTTCTTTACTCATTGAAATTCATTATTGCACTAGTTTAATATCCGAAGGATATTGAAGCTTTTTATTTCTCTTTTAAATATTTTCTTGATTTTATCCTGTAAGTCATTTCTTATGTTCTTGATTTTTTGTCAAACAACTACTCCCTTTATCTTCTCGCCTAAGTGCTAGATTCAAACATATATAACTATGGTATTTCTCCTTTATTCTTATTTTTGTTGTCACTTATTTTCTACTATATTTCTATTTATTCGATCCCTTCGGTCTTTGTCATTTGTTACCATGGTTGTTTTGAAAAGATTAAGTGAAAGAGAGGAAGGTTCCTTCATTGGTTCTTCCTCTAGGGCACTGATTCTCTACCGTATTGTTAGCCCCGGGGGTCCATTCGCTATAGTGATAGACTCAACACTTTTTGGGTTTTTCAACTAAGTCTAGCACTAGTGACGAATCCAATGACATAATGAGCAAGGGTAGTAGCCATATAATAGCGACTGTGTTATGATTTTTCTTCTCAATTTTTATGCAAATTTTAAGGTCGAGCCCAAACTTGAGTGTGACTCCATGGAAGCTCAATCCCTCAAGTCCCCGTTTACTATTCCGGAAAGTGTGTAGATTTTATGGAAAGAGGGCATGTTTCTGAAAAAAGAGGGAGGAAGACATAATCAATGAGTCAAAGATAAATGTTTAACCTGTAACCATAGTACATCCTCGTGGTATTAAACCTAAAATCTTTTATATGTATAACAACCTTATTACTAACCTAGATTGGGCGGCCACAAAACACACACTTTTTCTTTTCTTTTCTTTTATTAAGGAGAAGAATGAATTGGCGGTTTGGGCCGCCACAAAGTTCAAAACTCTACTAAAAAATATTTTAAACTTTCGGGGGTCTTTTCTCACTTACTGAGGGCTTAAACTGACATTAAGTTATCGAAGGCTAAAAACTGCCAATATATATTATTTAAATCTGTTAATAAATTGAGATATTCTAGTGGTGGTGGAGTTAAGAAGCCTATTTCATGGAAGAATTTGGCTAGTGCAAGAGAGGGGATGGGGTTATTTATGGACAGGTGGGTGGATGACAATATTAGAAGAGTAGTGAAAAATAAGAGAATACTTTATTTTGGCAGGACAATTTGTTGGAGAGATAGCCTCTTAAGATGTTTAACATGTTATTTTCGGTGGATGAGATGACGAGGTTTGGTTAGGGTGTACATAAGGAGGGTTGGTGGTGGTGGGGAGACTCTTTGCTTGGGAAGAGGGGATGGTTAAGGAGTGTTGGCTTTTGCTTGTTAATATTGTTTTACATGTAAACGTGTCCGATCGTTGGCGGTGGAATCTGGATCTTACTTATGGTTACTCGGTTTATGGGGTGTATTATTCGCTGACTTGTCATATTCTAGCGGAACTGGTGGTGAACCAGAGGATGCCTAGTAAAGCCTCTCTCTTTGTATGACGTTTGTTATATAATCGGTTGCTGATTAAGTACAATTTATTGTGTCATGATATTATTAATGCTGACTCGCGATTGAAGGTGTGAAAAACACAAGAAGGGGGGGTTGAATTGTGTTTTTGGTAGTTTGAAAAATTCAGATAAATTATAAAAAACTTGTCAGAGTTTGCAGCGGTTTAGAAAACAAAACACAATTAAACAGCAACTTAAAAGTATGAGAGAAAGGGAGAGAGATAGAGACAGAGTTTTATACCGGTTCCTCTCACAAACCGAGAGTACGTCCAGTCCCCTTGCACTTCCAAGGGAGTTCACTATAATCAAACAAGATTACAATTGCTCAAGCACGCAGGCAAGAGACTTCCAATGCTCAAGTAACACTTACAAGAGACTTCCTTTGCTCAAGCACAAAAGCAAGAGACTTCAAACAACTTTACAAGAAAAACAGAGTTTGTGAACACTGATATACAAATCAATGTTCAAAAGAATAAGTAAAATACAACTCAATTACAAGACTTATCTTAGAATCCTAATAAAAGAAATCTAAGGTTCAACAACTGTATGAATCAGAAGCTGAAGGTTGAGTCTTGGATTTTCAAATGAGTTCAAGTTGTATTCAAGTTGTTTTGTTCACAGAATGATTTTTGCAGAGTAACAGCTCTTTCAAATTGCTCAATTGTTCTGTGTACAAAACTTCACTACCACTCCTATTTATAGTGAGGGGTGGAGCGCCTTGAATTTGAATTCGTTGTAGGAGATTTCGCCAGCTGGTAATAGTACAATTTCGAACCATATCTGGTAACCTTTGTGTACGAACAAACTTGAGAATGAAGATTTGTCCAAATCTGGTAATAAGTTCGTACAATAGTACTAACGTTACTATTCTGTGGATAAGATTGATTTTCCAGCTTTTGAGTCGTCAGAGAATGACAAAGAATTAATCATTGAAGCAGAAAATGTTCTTCTGACAAAACGGCCTTCACTGCAAGTATCAGAATCTGATGTAATTAAACGCAGCTTCTGATGATGTATCCTCTGATATGTAGATTCTGACAAGACTTTGACATAGCATCTTCTGATGAGCATGTTCTGGTCAGAATTTGCTTCCCATTTCAGAGCCTCCAGTGTACTTATAGAAAATATAAAATTTTAGCTTATATATCTGCACACTAGAGTAGATAATTAGTATACCCTATTGTATATTAATACCTTTGTTACCATCAAAACTTAATTGAGTCATGTCAGAACCTCTTTTGTTCCAACAATCTCCCCCTTTTTGATTGATGACAAACCAAGTATTAATTTACAATGGTTGTTGATTAATTACATCATGCTTCTCTTAGGTTTATGAGTTTTGCAAGCTCCCCCTAAGTTCAGTCAAGGTTCAAGAAAGTGGTTACAACTACATCAAATAAATGACTTGTCGTAAATCCATAAACATGTCTGTTTTGAAATCCTATATAAAGACCCAAAAAGCTTTGTCATTTCACTCAACACTTCCATTTCAGGTTGAAAAACAACAATGGAGAAGGATAGAAGAGTGATCGAGAGTAAGAAGTCACAGGAGAAGAAGAAGAAGAAGAAGAAGAAGATGAAGATTCAACAAGACTCGGAGTCTAAGAAGAATCCTCAGAAAATGAAAGCATCAACTTCTGCTTCTATCAGAGCCAATTATCAAACAAGATCCTAGACCAAACAAAAGGAGTCATCTTCTGAGTCAGAATCTGAATGGGATTCTGACTGGAAAGAATTCCTGAGTACATATGTTCCTCCTAGGGAAGAATACCCGTCCTCACCTTCTGATTCTCATCATCTAGAATCAGAACAAGTTGTTTCTGATGTAGAATCCAAGTGAAAAGTTGGATAAGAACTTATGCAATCAACAATTATTTTTGGAATAAAACTCTTTAATTTGTTTTTGGAATCTTGTGTTTTGATATTTGTCTCAAAAATATTTGCATGCATGAATATAGATAACCAAATATATAGCAAAAATAATCAAGATAAAACAAGTACTTGAATATTTATCAAAATAAATAAGTTTACAAAATATGATAACCAACAGATTCTGAACATAAGTTACAAAAAAATATGAATAACAAGTGCATAGATTCCTAAGGTTGAGGTGGAGGAAGAGGGGGTAGTCTTTCATTGATGCTTTTGAGAGTCTCATGAATGGAAGCTAAAAGGTCAGCGTGTACATCAACTTTTTCCTTCAGTTTTTCTTGATCATCTCTCATCAGAAGGGCAAACTCTGGTGCATTTCTTGCCATATTTTCAAGCCTTGCCTGTTCAGCAGCAAGTCTTGCTTCTTCTGCTAACCTTGCTTGTTCTCAAGCCAGAGCCTCTAGCCTCTCTTTCTCAAGCCTTTCTTCTTCCAATCTCTTCCTTTCACGCTCTTCAGCTTCTCTCTTTTCTTGTTCTGCCTTGATTCTAGCCATCTCATTACGATATTCCAAATCCTTTTTGTAAGAAACTCTGATTGCCCTTAACATGTTTTGCAGTCCAACTTCCATCAGCTCACATTCCTTATCAATTTCTGCTGACTCAATAGATCTAGTAGGAATAGCATTCTGGAGTCTCCTAATATTCTTGTTAACAGCTTTTAGCATATTAGTGATATCCTCTTTGGTTTCATCCATTGGTTCATTTAGGATCCTAGAGGGCAAGAAAGGAGGGACAAAGATGCAATCATTTGACAGTTCTTCCATCAGATTATCAGGGTTGATGATGTGATTTGGAGGTGGTTGTTGGTTGTTTGGTAGGACATCAGTAACAGTGTTGTCCGCCACATGTGTAAGTGCACCAGTTCATCCTCATGTTTTAATAATTGTCAAAACACATGAAAATAGGTTGAACATATTTTGGCAAACTTTACAAATGACTTGACAACAAAGAACTATTTTCAAAACCTTGAAAAACTGACTTTTTGGTGTTTTGTATCGATACATACATTTCTGTATGGATACAAATGTCCTGAAACTTGTTCTGGTACATTTTGAGCACTTTGTATCGATACACACAGGCTCTGTATCGATACAAAAGCTTCTATACAAAAACAGAATGTTCCATATGATTCGAAACATGCTTGCATGTATCGATACATGTGTATATGTTCTGAAAAACCAGCAAGCTTCATATGATTCGAAGCATGCTTGCATGCTTAGATACATATCAGTCAAGATTTCAAGATTCTGATGTTTGTATCGATACATCCCGTGTTTGTATCGATACAAAGGTCAAGATTTTCAAAATTGAACGTTGGTCAAGGGCTTTGTATCGATACAAACAATCATTTGTATCGATACATCTACTGAAAATTATGCCTAAATTTGCTCATTCTATTTTCTCTTTAAATAGCAATGTGTGGGTTCCTTTGTAAGTAATGAAAACAATCACAGTAACTGAACACAACTGAGAAATCTAGTGAGAATCATTGAGAGAGCAAGAAGTGCTTTGGGTAAAACACTTTGGATACAATTTGGGTGAAAAAATTGGGATCAAAGTGTTATCCTTCACAAGATCATCATCTTCCATCAAGTTGCAACAATTGAAGATTGAGTATGGGATCAATCATTTAGGAGTTGTACGCTTGGTCGATAACGTTCGGTGCGATTCGTGGTGAAGCAGATTCGCGATCGGGTTGATTTGTGCAAGGAGGTTGGATTGCTCACTAGGGATCCAAGATTGTTCGATATCTTGGAGGATCAATTGAGAAGAATCGAAGGACTCAGCTGGACGATCGTTGCAAGGAGTTGCACGGGTAGGATCGTTGGAATCAGAGGGTGAAGATTCGTTCGTCGATTGAGGGTTTGCATAGTTTTACATTTTGAGTCAATATAGGTTTATTGGATTCATTGTAATTTGTGCACTTGTGTTCAAGTTGTTTTTCATTCTATACATATCTCAAATAACCCGTTTGGTTATTTGGGGGGAGACGTACTCGGACATACGCGTGGACGACGCGAAATCCGGGGAACTCCCTAATCAAATCCTCGTGTGTTGATTGCATTACTTTCATTCTTTATTGCTTTCATTATATTCGTAAACAATTGAATTTGTGTGTTCGTAAGTGTTCACAAGGATTCAATTGTTATTATCTTGTGTTGTGAATTGTTTTTGAAAGAATCGAATAACTTGCTTGGAAACGTTGTTGTTAATTGAATTAGTTTTTGAATATCTTATTCCGATCGACTTTTCCTCAATACGTTTTATCGGCTTAGTTACTTTTTCAATAAGTCAAAACGGTGCAAAGAGACTACCGATCCCGGAGTCGCTTCCGCACGCACGTTTAACCGAACAATTTTTAAAAACTCAATTGGTTAACGGAACCACTTATTCACCCCCCTCTAAGTGGTTAGCCTCGTAGTCTAACAAGTGGCATCAAGAGCCTGGTTGATTTTAAACGATTAAACCGAGTAATTTGTGCCTATTATTAGACAACATGGCTTTTGCACCAAAAGGGGCGTATAATAGGGCTCCGGTATTCAATGGAGATCATTTTGACTATTGGAAAAGTAGCATGCGTATTCATATCAATTCTTTTGATAGTGAAGTGTGGAATGCCATTGAGAATGGTCCGTTTGCTCCAACTATAACGGATGCTCATGGTGTTGTCGCAAATAAGCCAATGGCACAATGGACGGATGAGGAAAAGAAGAAAGTCAATTACGATGCGAAGGCACAAAACATTTTAATATCATCCCTTGGGATTGATCAATTCTATCATGTGTCGCATTGTGAATCGGCTAAGGAAATGTGGGACACATTGGTTACTCACTTTGAGGGTACCAATGATGTCAAGATATCCAAAATTAATACTTTGACACAAGAATTTGAGTTGTTTCATATGCTAGATGGAGAATCCATCGAGGATATGCAACAACGCTTTATCAAAATCACCAACAAGTTACACGGTTTGGGAAAACCAATTTCCAACCAAGATGCTACTAACAAAATTTTAAGATGTCTTAGTAGGAATTGGCAACCTAAGGTCACCGCGATTAAGGAAGCTAATGATCTTACCTCATTGAATCTTACAACTTTGTTTGGCAAACTCACGGAGCATGAACATGTGCTAAACTTGCTAGAAAAGCATGAGAAAAGCGAAAAGAAGGTAAAGCACAATGACAAGGAAAAGGAAAAGGACAAGAGGTCTATAGCTCTAAAAGCCTCTACTTCAAAGTCCACCAAGTCCAAAAGGATAGAGCATGTGGAAAGTAGCTCAAGCGAAGATGATTCCGATGATGAGGAAATGGGACTCTTCGTTAGGCGCTACAATAGGTATGTGAAGAAAAATGGGATAAGGCACTCCGATGAAAATCTTAAGAAATATCGGAAAGATAGTGGTTACCATAGAAGGAAGGAAGATGTCAAGTACTCTAAAAAGGGAGCATGTTATGAATGTGGACAAATCGGTCACTTTAAACCGGATTGTCCCAAGCTCAAGAGAAAGGAGAAAGAATCACCTTCATTCAAAAAGGGAAGCAAGGACAAGGGAAAGAAAGCTTACGTTGCATGGGAGAGCTCTAGCTCATCTTCCTCTTCATCATCAAGCTCTAGTTCAAGCGGTGAAGAAGGATTGGCAAATGTGTGTTTGACATCACACGATCGTAAGAAACTTGTTCCTAAAAAGGTAAACCAAAATCCCTCTAGTTCATATACTCTCTTGGAATATCATGAATTACAAGTTGCTTTTGAAAAACTACACAAAGAAACTCAAGAGGCTTTTCAACGATTAAAGGGTTTAATGCAAGTCAATAAATACCTTGAGGTTAAAGTTTCGGAAACGGAACATGAGTTGAAAGCTCTCAAAGAATCTTTGGTTCAAAAACCTCTTGTGAATTATGATAGTTGTGGAAATGAATATACCGGATGTGATGGATGCTTTTACTTAAGTAGAGATTTACGAAAACTACAAGAGAAGTTAAAAGAACCATCCAAGCCGGAGATTACTTTTGCGGTTGATCCATCTAAATTCAACAAATCTTTTAAACCGAGAAATAAAAAGTATAAATTTGTTGAAAAGGATCACAAGAAAAGTAATCCTCATATTGTTTGTCATTATTGTTGTAACAAAGGACATACGATTGCAAAATGCCAAGCACGGAAAACCTTAGTACCTAAAGGCATATTGCAATGGTTACCTAAGTTAGACAATAATGTTGATACTAACAAACTAGGACCCAATATGAGTTGGGGACCTATTTCAAATGTCTAAACATGTAGGTAAGCGTCTTGAAGCCATTGATGAGAGACATTGATAACGAGTGGCTCAAGACTTACAAACAAGTAAGGTGAAAAGATACGACTCAACCCAACACAAAACGATGTGGAAATTGATCACTTCCTTCATCAAATACTTAAGGGAAGATTCTACTCTTTAACTTTGCTTTATACATATTTTGTTTAGCATTTGTGTTTGTGATCATATACATGCATTTTCTATCTTAATATGATATAAGTTTTGATATTTGTCTAATCCTCCATTTCCAAGAATTCTTACTCAAAAATATTAATAAGTTTTTGAGCTTTATACGTCTCAAATGGGGATTTGACAAAAATCATTACAACTATCTTATTAAGTTCATATTAGAATGTATATGTTATGTTTAGCATCTATGTGTAATTTTTGCATACATACATAGATATATATATATTTTTCGCATATGATTGTTTGTGGTACTTTAACTATGTTATGTGATTTCTTTTATCATGCATCTATGGTTTAACATGTGTTCTCATGTTAAGATTTGCTTTGGTATTGCTTTGATTCACATATATACGCATATACCATCATGATTGTATGTGTTTCTTTCATACGTGTTAATTGAAAATCATCGAAATTTCTTTTTGAACCTTTTGATTCATGTGATTTGAGAAAAATTGAAAATAATGTGTTTTGGATCGATACAATGAATTGTGGATGGATACATGTCAGTTATTTTTCAAAATTTCAAATTTTTCAAAATTAACCTGACTTGTATCGATACATACAAGTGAGTATCGATACATGGCGTGCTGAGAAAAACAGCAAGGCGACCATGCTTCGAAACATACAGGTATGCTTCGATACATGCTTCAAAACAACTGACTTGTATCGATACATATTACTGTTTGTATCGATACAACCGCGTAGAAACAAGTTTTACATGACTTTTTCATTCATTCATTCATCACAACAACTCAACCACTCTTCTTCTTCAAACATGAAACTCATGAAACCTCTCCAAAACCCTTATTCCCAATTTCTCAATCTCTCTCAAAACTTAACCAAATCATCTCAAAATTTAACTCCAAATCACTCAAATTCCTTACCCATTCCTAATACTCCATCAAATTCAAGGGTTCAAGCTACATAAAATTCACATTGGAAGCTTTGAATATCTCCAAATTTGGGTACACACCTTCTTCATCTTCTCAAAATTCAAAGGTAACATCTTACTCTTCTAAACTTCTAGAATGGCTAGCAATAGTAAGAAAAATGATGGAAGGACTAAGATAATTAGGACCACTACTCATGATCAAAATTTTAGGAGAGAAAATTTCATCCATGAAAACTACTTGAACTTCTTCATTAAAAATTGCTCAGAGAAGAAAGTGATTCCTCAAAATGCTGTAAGTGTAGAAAAACTTGAGGAATTACATTTGGGTGATATTGCTGAGATCATTAGAAGAGAAAAACTTAGCACATTTTGCAATTTAAGAGATGCTTACATAGAGGAACTTGTTAGGATCTTTTATGCTGGTATACAAGAACAAAATGGTGCTGAATTTGAATTTTGTATTGGGAAGAAAATTTTCAAAGTATCCAACAAGCTATGGTTAGGACTTTTTGGGTTGGAAACCGGTAAGAAGTTGCAAAGATTCACTGATACTGAAGGTCCTAAGTATAATATGTCTGAGTTTTCTTGCACTCTAACCAAAAATGGTAAGAGTCCAAATGGAAAAGCGGGAAGGCTTAAGCAAGGACCTAGAGTTCTACTTTGGATTGTGAACCACATTCTAAGGCCTAGAGGAGGACCTTACTCTAGACTAGATTGGAAGGATATTGATTTGATGTATGTTATGATGGAAAACAAAAAGATGGATTGGCCTCACTACTTTGTTAGTCGCATGTTTGCTTTGAGAAATTCGAAAAAGGACCACTTCTTCGCATACTCTAGCTTGATTCGGAATATCTTAGAGAACTTCAAGATAACCTATAACCTCGCGGGTCTATGGATAAGTCCTGAGAGGGATCAAGTTTTTAGCATGACACAAATGAAGAAAATGGATTACAAGTGGAATGATACGACTAATGAGTATGAGTTTTGTGGAAGAGAGGATGATAATGAAGAGCCGATGCATGAAATTCAAGAGGAAAGGGGCAAAAGACTAAGATTGGAATTGCATGAAAGTGATAGCATGGAAGGTGAGTCTTCTCAAGTAAGCAACAATGCCATTATGGATATGTTGAAGGAAATGAGTTTGAAACAAGACATGTTTCAAAGTAATGTCAACAAGAGACTTGAGGATATGCATAGTTACAATGTTGCAAGGTTTGATCATCTCCAAAACCAAGTGGATGAGCTAGTAAAACAAAATTCCTCCGTTGACCATTACTTCAACCTTAACCAACAACCGGATGACATGAATGAATATTGATGATGTATCTTGTTTTTATGGCATTTCATTTCTTTTATCGCATGAACAATCTCTTTTGTTATTTCGTGACTTTCTTTATTTCGATTTGGTTGTACGGATATTATTTAATGTTGCTATGTTTTGAGCAACATTTCACTTTGGCTTGTGTGACTTCATTTTGAATTATTTCGTATGTTTGGATTATTATTGTATGTTTATGCATTTAATTGCATGGTTTTGTTTATTTTTTCGTCCCATATTTTGGTATGTTTTATTACAAAAATGTCGATGTGTTTTAAATAATCATGAGTTGGTTTATGGTTTGTTGTTCTACATTCCATGTGTTATCATGATATTTGGTATTCGTCATTGATATATTTTGGCATATCGTTATATGTAATTATTTTGATTAGGATACTATATCATAAAGTGCATTTCGACAAATGTAAGTGCACGATATGTTTAATAGATGGAAAATTTGCTTGGACTTGTTACTGCTAATGTGCTCTCTTCTTCTTTTTGATATTGTCAAAGGGGGAGAGATTTGGATGCACAAGCTAAAGGATCATCAAACGTATGGCATCAACTCAGGGGGAGCAAGCTTTTGTGATTAAGCCTTGGTGTTGTTTTTGCGTCTGTATATCATTGCTATTTTTATTTGCATAATAGGTATAGGCTTAGTTTAGCTTATGCATAGTTTTGACAATTATCAAAAAGGGGGAGAATGTAAGTGCACCAGTTCATCCTCATGTTTTAATAATTGTCAAAACACATGAAAATAGGTTGAACATATTTTGGCAAACTTTACAAATGACTTGACAACAAAGAACTATTTTCAAAACCTTGAAAAACTGACTTTTTGGTGTTTTGTATCGATACATACATTTCTGTATGGATACAAATGTCCTGAAACTTGTTCTGGTACATTTTGAGCACTTTGTATCGATACACACAGGCTCTGTATCGATACAAAAGCTTCTATACAAAAACAGAATGTTCCATATGATTCGAAACATGCTTGCATGTATCGATACATGTGTATATGTTCTGAAAAACCAGCAAGCTTCATATGATTCGAAGCATGCTTGCATGCTTAGATACATATCAGTCAAGATTTCAAGATTCTGATGTTTGTATCGATACATCCCGTGTTTGTATCGATACAAAGGTCAAGATTTTCAAAATTGAACGTTGGTCAAGGGCTTTGTATCGATACAAACAATCATTTGTATCGATACATCTACTGAAAATTATGCCTAAATTTGCTCATTCTATTTTCTCTTTAAATAGCAATGTGTGGGTTCCTTTGTAAGTAATGAAAACAATCACAGTAACTGAACACAACTGAGAAATCTAGTGAGAATCATTGAGAGAGCAAGAAGTGCTTTGGGTAAAACACTTTGGATACAATTTGGGTGAAAAAATTGGGATCAAAGTGTTATCCTTCACAAGATCATCATCTTCCATCAAGTTGCAACAATTGAAGATTGAGTATGGGATCAATCATTTAGGAGTTGTACGCTTGGTCGATAACGTTCGGTGCGATTCGTGGTGAAGCAGATTCGCGATCGGGTTGATTTGTGCAAGGAGGTTGGATTGCTCACTAGGGATCCAAGATTGTTCGATATCTTGGAGGATCAATTGAGAAGAATCGAAGGACTCAGCTGGACGATCGTTGCAAGGAGTTGCACGGGTAGGATCGTTGGAATCAGAGGGTGAAGATTCGTTCGTCGATTGAGGGTTTGCATAGTTTTACATTTTGAGTCAATATAGGTTTATTGGATTCATTGTAATTTGTGCACTTGTGTTCAAGTTGTTTTTCATTCTATACATATCTCAAATAACCCGTTTGGTTATTTGGGGGGAGACGTACTCGGACATACGCGTGGACGACGCGAAATCCGGGGAACTCCCTAATCAAATCCTCGTGTGTTGATTGCATTACTTTCATTCTTTATTGCTTTCATTATATTCGTAAACAATTGAATTTGTGTGTTCGTAAGTGTTCACAAGGATTCAATTGTTATTATCTTGTGTTGTGAATTGTTTTTGAAAGAATCGAATAACTTGCTTGGAAACGTTGTTGTTAATTGAATTAGTTTTTGAATATCTTATTCCGATCGACTTTTCCTCAATACGTTTTATCGGCTTAGTTACTTTTTCAATAAGTCAAAACGGTGCAAAGAGACTACCGATCCCGGAGTCGCTTCCGCACGCACGTTTAACCGAACAATTTTTAAAAACTCAATTGGTTAACGGAACCACTTATTCACCCCCCTCTAAGTGGTTAGCCTCGTAGTCTAACAACATGTTGTGGGGATTTTTCAACATTGATTACTGGAGAGGTATTTTTATGAGAGGCTTCAGAGTTTGGAATGATAGTCTCATTTGGTTCAGGGGATTTGTGAGAATCTGAGGTAGGCATTGTGTGTTCAGAGTTTGGTGGAGGTGATGGAGGATTGTTTTGGTTATTTTCTGGGGGTGGTGTTTGTGGTTTGTGTTGATCATTCTCTGGATTTGGTGTTGGTGGTTTTTCTTGATCGTTTTCTGGTTGCATATCTTCAGAGTCTGGTGTAGGATCCAGAATTGAGATAGCCTTGTTTGTGAGGGATTTTTCAGGAGGTGGGGAGGGTGTACGATCAGAATTTTCATTCACAAATTGAATGACTGGTGCAGTACTTGTAGTAGCTTGTGCTGCATCATTACATATAGAATTAGTTTGGGATTCTGATGGGTTAGTTTGAATAGGGTTAAACTGCTCTGATGATGGTTCATTCTTAGAAAGAGTGAGATCTTTCTTAGAATAAACTCCTTTAAAAATTCTATCAAAAGCACGTTTAACTGGGATTTCAGAAGGATGTTGGAGTCTTCTGAAATAGTCTCTAAAAGCTGATTTATTACCAATATAAGTAGCAAACTTACCATCAGCTGATCCATATAGAGTCTGTTGAGCCAGCACATCGTCAGGAATATTTCTTGGAGGAAGTTTGGAGTACATGTCATCAAATACCTTAGGGTCAATTCCACAGTCATAACCATCCTTCAGAGTCTCTTCCTTCTGCTCCAGAGCCTCAACTTGTGCAATAGCATCATTCTTCAAAGCTTCTTCCTTATCTTCACCAGTTACTTCAGGCAACACCAATTTTCTCTTCCTTGTGGTCCTAGGTCCAGTATTCTTCTTAGTTTTAGCAACCTTTTTGCTTTCAGCAACTGCAGAACTCTTAACAGGTTTTCTTTTTGCAATTATTTTGGTTGGTTGAGCCAAAATTCTTGCTTGTCTTACTGTCAGATCCTTAGATTCTCCAGTACCAACATCAGCTCCTAAACTTTTCAAAAAACCAGCATGAGCTTCTGCTATTCTTCTAGCATCTCTATCACTCACATGGATGAGCCTACATTCATCAATGTTTTCTTCAGATTCTCTGAGTAACAGAGGGTGTGTAGGATGAACAACCTTTTTGCCCTTCAACAGATGTAGATACCTCAGAGTAGTACTATTGATGATTTTAGAACTAATCAGATAAGTACCATACCCAGGGAAGAAAGGTTTGATTGCATCCATTAGTCCACACTGAGCAAACATGTGACTAAGTAATCTCCCATGACGAATGATAGGTTTGCTAGCAGTTATAGATTCAGCAAGATGATTGAAGATTAGTTTACCAATGTCAACAAAGTTTCCTTTACCAACATGAAATGTAAATAGCTTCTGAATCGTAGAGATCTAATTAGTACCACCAAGTTTGGTAATGATATTGTTGATAAGGATTCTGTAGATAACCTTGCTTAGGTCTTTCCATTCAGTCTTGTCTCCAGGATTTTCCTTAGGTTTGAATATGAAATCATCAACATCTTCTATAACAGAGTCTGTAGATTTGAAAACTAATCCACCATCTGATAGTTTCAGAGCCTCATTGACGTGATCTTCTCTAAATGCAATTCTAAATCCAGCAACATAAGATTCAATTTCTGTTGATACAAACGGTTTTAAACCCATCTCGGCAGGAGTTTTTCCAATTAACTCAGGTTTTTCCTTAGCCATCTCAACCATTCTTTCAAGATACTTAGCTTTGGTGATAACAAACGCCTTCATCCAAAATTCCTTGATAACCTCACCATATGTTGGTCCATTCAACATATCAAAGTAGTACATCATATTTTGCCTTTCAAAACGAGTTTTAACTTCTGGAAATCCATTTACCCTTAGACTCTCAAAGTCTACAGGACTTTCTATGGCGAAGGTTAGGTCATCAAACTTATATGGACGTTGATCTTTTGCAAACTTGTGAGGAATTGATTTTTCAATGTCGATTATACAAGAACTGATTGAAGCCATTGATGGAGTTTGGGGGTTAGGGTTTTGCTAATATTGAGAGAGAGAAAGAAATATTGCTTGAGTTTTAGAAGAGCAAAAGTGTGGGTTGTGAGAGTGCAAAAAAGTGTGAATGTGAACAGTTGTGTGTTTAAATAGAAAGTTTCGCGCAAAAAAAAAGTACAGACACATAGGGGTAGCAGAGTCTTTTATCTACTACAAATAGGAATTAGAACGCTGATCATCATAAACCAACTTCTCTTTCCACTTGCATCAGAACACGTGTATTAAAAGTTTATTAAATAACTGACACGTAAGTTAAGAGATAAACAAACCGTTTTTACAAAAGATTTTTACTTACGCGCCATAGCCATCTCCTTTTCAGAGTCTGATAGTACATCAGAAGATGGTTTCATCACAACTTCTGAAACAGAAGGTTCTGATGACCTCAGCTTCTGATAGCTATTAGATTCTTACAAAAATCAATTTTTCACCAGAGTCTTAGCTATTCAGGGATTTCCATCATATTCAGATTCTTTTTGATAAAATCAAAACGTTCAACAGCCAAGGGTTTTGTAAAGATATCAGCCCATTGATTTTCTGTTTCAGTGAACTTAAGATCAATTACACCCTTTTGAACATAGTCTCTGATGAAATGATGTTTAATCTCAATATGCTTAGCTCTTGAGTGTAAAATGGGATTTTTGGAAAGGTGGATGGCTGCAGTATTGTCACAATATAAAGGAATATTGCTACTGCTTATTTGATAATCTTCTATTTGATATTTCATCCAAAGTAGTTGTGTACAACATTTTGCTGCTGATATGTATTCAGCTTCTGCTGTTGACATAGCTATGGTGGTTTGCCTTTTACTTGCCCATGAAATCAAATTCTCACCAATGAACTGACAGTTTCCACTGATGGATTTTCTTTCAATTTTATCACCAGCATAGTCAGCATCACAGAATCCAATCAGCTTGTAGTCATTGGATTTCTGATACAGTAATCCAATGATACAAGTAGCTTTCAGATACCTAAAGATTCTCTTCACAGCAGTGAAATGAGATTCTCTAGGATCTGATTGAAATCTTGCACACAAACATACGCTGAATCAAATATCAGGTCTTGATGCAGTTAGATAGAGAAGAGATCCAATCATACCTCGATAGAGCTTCTGATCAACTTTGCCTTCAGATTCTTCTTTGCTTAAGCTTGATGTAGGATGCATTGGAGTGTTCATGGGTTTACAGTCTTCCAAATTGAATTTCTTCAGAAGATCTTTTATATATTTTGATTGATGAATGAATGTTCCTTTCTTTGTTTGATTTATCTGAATTCCAAGAAAGAACTTCAATTCTCCCATCATGCTCATCTCAAATTCATCCTGCATGAGCTTAGAAAAATTCTTGCACAAAGTGGCATTAGTTGATCCAAATATGATATCATCAACATAAATTTGAATGATCAAAATGTCTTTCTTTAGTGTTTTTCTAACTAGTGTATTGTCAACTTGTCCTTTTTCAAAACCATTGTTGACAAAGAAAGTACTCAGTCTCTCATACCAAGCTCTAGGAGCTTGTTTGAGTCCATAGAGTGATTTCTTTAGTCTAAACACATGATCTGGATTTGCCAAATCCTCAAATCCAAGAGGTTGTTTTACATATACTTCTTCAGAAATAACACCATTAAGAAATGCACTTTTAACATCCATTTGATAAAGAGTGATATCATTGTTAACTGCATAAGATAAAAGTAACCTGATTGCTTCCAGTCTAGCTACTGGAGCATAGGTTTCAGTGAAGTCAATTCCTTCTTGTTGACTGTATCCTTGTGCAACAAGTCTTGCTTTATTTCTTGTTACTTCACCTAGTTCATTCAATTTGTTTCTGTATACCCATTTTGTTCCAATAATGTTCTTATGCTTGGGTTTGGGTACCAGATCCCATACATCATTTCTCTTGAATTGATTTAACTCTTCTTCCATAGCAACTATCCAAGCATCATCTGAGAGAGCTTCATTCGTTGTCTTTGGTTCAATCAAAGATACTAATCCAAACAATGATTCTTCATCTCTGAAGTTTGACCTTGTTTTTCTTGGACTGTTCTTGTCTCCAAGGATGAGCTCTTCAGGATGTGATGATTTGTATTTGAATGTATTTCTTGGAATATCAGTAGTTTCTGAGTTTTCATCATTAGTTTGATGCTCTTGAACAGCATCAGAAGGTGTAGCTTCTTGAGTTTCAGAGTCTTCTACAGGTTCTATGTAGTTGTCATACTCTGGAGTTTCATCTTCTGATTCATCAGAACCTGACAAATCTTTAACAGGCTCTGACTTTTTATCATCAGGCTCTTTATCATCAAACTTTACGTGCATTGATTCTTCCACTGTGTTAGTTTCAGAATTATACACTCTGTATGACTTAGAGCGTTCAGAGTATCCAATGAAGATACCCTTACAGGCTTTAGAGTCAAATTTCTTAAGATGGACTTTATTATTTAGAATGTAACATGTACAGCCAAATTGATGAAAATAAGAAATATTGGGTTTTCTTCCCTTAAAGAGTTCATATGTTGTTTTATTCAAAATAGGTCTTATATAAATTCTATTTTGAATGTAACAAGCAGTGTTAACAGCTTCTGCCCAAAAGAATTTTGCCAAATTATTTTCATGCATCATGGTGCGTGCCATTTCTTGTAAAGACCTATTCTTTCTCTCTACAACTCCAATTTGTAGTGGAGTTCTAGGAGAAGAGAATTCATGGAGAATTCCATGTTCTTCACAAAATTTTTCAAAAGGTTCATTTTCAAATTCACCACCATGATCACTTCTCACTTTCAAAATCTTGGAATCCTTTTCATTTTGAATTTGGGTACAGAAGATGCTAAACACCTCATATGTGTCATCTTTAGTTCTCAGAAACTTAACCCAAGTCCATCTACTATAATCATCCACAATGACTAATCCATATTTCTTACCATTGATTGAAGCAGTACTAACTGGTCCAAAAAGATCAATGTGTAAGAGTTCTAAGGGTCTGGTAGAAGAGACAATGTTCTTGTTCTTAAAGGAACTTTTGACAATTTTCCCTTTTTGACAAGAACCACAAAGTGAGTCTGAGTGATATTTAATTTTTGGAAGTCCTCTGACGAGATTGTCCTTACTAAGCTTAGAGATTAACCTCCAGTTAGCATGACCCAATCTTTTGTGCCAGATCCATTTTTCATCACTCAGTGTCAAAAGACAAAGCACTTGTTGTTCCTTTAAATCGGAAAAGTTGACTTTATAAACATTGCCTTTTCTATTACCCTTAAAAACAACAGATTGGTCAGAGTTTCTGATTACAGTACATGAATCCTTATTAAACATAACATCATAATTACTATCACACAATTGACTTATGCTAAGTAAATTATGATGTAGTCCATCTACTAACCAAACATCAGAAATTGACAAACAAGAATTACCAACTGTACCTACACCAATGATCTTTCCCTTCTGGTTGCCACCAAACCCTACTGTTCCTCCCTCTTGCTGATTCAGGGTGTGGAATAAGAGCTTGTCTCCTGTCATGTGACGTGAGCAGCCAGATTCCAGATACCATGAGCTTTCTTTTCTTCTTTGGGTGCATACCTGCAGCATACACTATTTCAGATTTTGGTACCCATACTCTGATGGGTCCATTTTGGTTAGTCCTATGAATCTTATTCTTCTTCTTAGAGTATTCAGAGGATCTAGAGTCAACTGAGCCTTTGGAAAATAGTTTAGGCTTATGTTGTCTCTGAGACTTTCCTTTTGAATGTGTCAAAGAGCCAGTTACCAAGTTTGCTTTAGAAGTACTGGTGCCCCGCTTATCAACAGGCTTTGGTACTCTGATAACTTTAACTTGAGTAGACATGAATACTGATGTGAGGGGAACCTGGGTTTTAGAAGACTTAGGTTCAGAAGATGAGTTATCTTCTGATGCCTTATCTTGTGGTTCCAAGCTCACAAGAGTATCAGACACATTCAGAGGCTCTGCTCTACCCTTGGTGAAGTTAGAATAAGCTTCTGATGGTGACTTGCTTAGACAGACAATATTGTTTGATTTTCCTACACCAGAAGATGTAAGAGAACCAAGTCATTGCCTTTTATGATAATTGTTAAGCCCACCATGAATAATAGAAGACATCCTAGTTTTGTCAATGTTATGGTATAAAAACTCTTGAAGAGATAGTTCATACTCATCATGAGGTTTTTGACATGTTCTGCATCCAGTCTCAAGCACTTTAATTGTTTTAAGAGATTTTTGATAGTTTGCTTGAGTCTGGTTGAGATTTTCATTGAGTAACTTCAATTTTTGTTTACAAAAATCTAGCTCACTCAACTTTTCCATGTACTTAACCATAACATCTTTCAAAGTTTTAGCCATCTGAGTACTAGTCATTTTAGAGATTACCTCATCAACATCTTCTGTGTCAGACTCTGAATCATTTTCATTGTCTGATTCACCAGTGGCAGTGGCCATGAGTGCCAGATTTGCTTCCTCAGAGTCTTCATCCTCAGATAGCTCATTTATGTCTTCCCATGTTGCCATCAGACTCTTCTTGGCTTTGTTCTTGATTGTACTTTTTCTTCCTTTACCCTTTGAGTTGAGTTCAGGACAATCAGTCATGAAGTGTCCAGGCTTATGACAATTGAAACAATTTTTTGTGTCATCCTTCTTTTCTTTGCTAGTGTTGTTCCTTGATCCAAATCCTCTGCTTGGGAAATTTCTGCCTTTCCTTACTGACCACTTTTGAAACTTCTTGGACAAGAGTGCAAACACATCATCATCTGTTTCATCTTCTTGGTCATCTATGAAAGATTCTTCTGCTTCAGATTCTGCAACTTTGGCTTTCAGAGCCTTAGATGAAACTGAAATAGATGGCAAAGCCACAGATTTTAGTTTCTTCTGAGGCTCATCAGAAGATAGTTCAATCTCATGACTCATGAGTGAACTTATCAATTCCTCCAAGCCAAGTGTGTCCAAATATTTAGCTTCCTGAATAGCTGTTACCTTAGGCCTCCACCTTGAAGGTAAGCTTCTCAGAATCTTTCTTACATGATCAGAAGTTGTATAGCTTCTCTTTAGAACTTGGAGACCAGCCACTAGAATTTTGAACCTAGAATACATAGATTCAATATTCTCATCATCCTTCATTCTAAAGAGTTCATACTGTTGGATCAAAAGAGTGGCCTTTGCCTCTTGAACCTGTTTGTTCCCTTGAAATGTGGAGCATAAGGAGTCATAAATACTTTTGGCAGTGGATTTGTCTGTGATCTTGAGATATTCATCATGAGTTATGCAACCAATAAGAAGATCCTTGACCTTGTGGTGTTTCTTGTAAGCCTTCTTGTCTGTAGGAGTGAACTTCTTTCTTTCTTCAACAGATAACTTTCCTGTGTCAAAAAAAAAAACAGATAACTTTCCCTTTTCATCAAGTCCTTTAAAAGTTACCCCTTCTTCAACCAAGTCCCAAAGCTCATCATCTAAACCAGTAAGATGACTGTAGATTCTATCTTTTCACCAGGAAAAAGTAGAGGCATCTCCATTGAACTTTGGTGCATTGTTGTTTGTCTTATCTTCAACATCATAGTCATGAGAAACTGCTTTCATGTTACCACTTGGAGATCCTTCAGTCATAGTGTTTTTCAACAAGAAACTGTCTCACTGTTAGGTGATAAAAACAGAACCGGGCACTTGATGCCAATTGAAGGTGTGAAAAACACAAGAAGGGGGAGGTTGAATTGTGTTTTTGGTAGTTCGAAAAATTCAGATAAGTTATAAAAAACTTGTCAGAGTTTGCAGCAGTTTAGAAAACAAAACACAATTAAACAGCAACTTAAAAGTATGAGAGAAAGGGAGAGAGATAGAGACAAAGTTTTATACTGGTTCCTCTCACAAACCGAGAGTACGTCCAGTCCCCTTGCACTTCCAAGGGAGTTCACTATAATCAAACAAGATTACAATTGCTCAAGCACGCAGGCAAGAGACTTCCAATGCTCAAGTAACACTTACAAGAGACTTCCTTTGCTCAAGCACAAAAGCAAGAGACTTCAAACAACTTTACAAGAAAAACAGAGTTTGTGAACACTGATATACAAATCAATGTTCAAAAGAATAAGTAAAATACAACTCAATTACAAGACTTATCTTAGAATCCTAATAAAAGAAATCTAAGGTTCAACAACTGTATGAATCAGAAGCTGAAGCTTGAGTCTTGGATTTTCAAATGAGTTCAAGTTGTATTCAAGTTGTTTTGTTCACAGAATGATTTTTGCAGAGTAACAGCTCTTTCAAATTGCTCAATTGTTCTGTGTACAAAACTTCACTACCACTCCTATTTATAGTGAGGGGTGGAGCGCCTTGAATTTGAATTCGTTGCAGGAGATTTCACAAGCTGGTAATAGTACAATTTCGAACCATATCCGGTAACCTTTGTGTACGAACAAACTTGAGAATGAAGATTTTTCCAAATCTGGTAATAAGTTCGTACAATAGTACTAACGTTACTATTCTGTGGATAAGATTGATTTTCCAGCTTTTGAGTTGTCAGAGAATGACAAAGAATTAATCATTGAAGCAGAGAATGTTCTTCTGACAAAACGGTCTTCACTGCAAGTATCAGAATCTGATGCAATTAAACACAGCTTCTGATGATGTATCCTCTGATATGTAGCTTCTGACAAGACTTTGACATAGCATCTTCTGATGAGCATGTTCTGGTCAGAATTTGCTTCCCATTTCAGAGCCTCCAGTGTACTTATAGAAAATATAAAATTTTAGCTTATATATCTGCACAGTAGAGTAGATAATTAGTATACCCTATTGTATATTAATACCTTTGTTATCATCAAAACTTAATTGAGTCATGCCAGAACCTCTTTTGTTCCAACAGCGATGACATGCCTAAGAGGGTGTGGAAAACTGGAAATTGCTCAACATTTGTTTTTTGAATGTGAGTTTTTTGGTGCTATTTGGTATGACGTTTACGGCCTATTGTTGAGAATAAAATCCTTATTTGATGTTTTAAAGATAACAAACATATTAATTTAATTAAATGATTCTAATCTTGTTGTCTACTAATGTGTTTTGTGAGAATAGTTTCAACGAGAATGGTCCGGATAATCAATGGTAATGCTCTGGACACATAACACATGCTCATGCAAAGACATAGTTTTGAATGCAAGAATTATTAAATCCTAAAGGAGCAAAACGTGACAAAGTGCCACTTTCATGAAGGAATCAAAAGCTAGTCATGACAAAAGTGATTAATGGACTACATGATTTTTATTCTCTTTGTTTCAACAATAAAAGGCATTATTTTATCAATGCATAAATGTTTCAAATATGCCAAACAAAGAAAGAATCACAAATGGACTTCATGACAAAAGGCCCAAGCATTTTAAGCCTCTTTGAATAATTGAAGAATCAAGTAAAACAATCATCAGAATGGTCTAGACAAAGCTCTCAAAAATCTTCTAAGAAGGAATAGAGATTGTTGTGCTTAAAGGGTACAAGAATATATAAATATCTAACAACTATCAACCCTTACAACTCATCTCAAGCTGTCATCCACAAAGGCTAAAACGACCCGAATGGTCTGGATGAGTAACACACTCATAGCCTGCCTCCAGAGTGCTCTAGACGCAACGAAAATGGTCTGTACGAATTTCAGAAGTACAAGAACAACTGTCCCACGAATTTGAATTTCAAAATTGGGTGCAAAGCTTCAACAAAACTCTATATAAGGAGAAAAGCTTCATTAGAAACTTTGAAGAGTTAACTATAGAAATTATCAAGCATTTTGCAAAAAGCCTAAACACAAACTAGTCATAAACTCTTCAATCAAAGCAAGCTCCAAGCTCTTTTCATTATATCCTTGGATCATAAACTTTTGAGTTTGCTTTTCATCATATATCTCAAACACAGTTTGAAATATCTGTTTGATCCCAAACAAATCATCATACTCATTAAACCTTTTCAAGTCTTCCTTTTAAGTTAGATTGAGTGAAATTGTAAAAGTCTTTCCAAGTAAAGGAAAGCAAAGTGTAAGCCTGTTGAGGCTATTGAATATACAGGTTGTAAGATCGAGCAAGATCATTCAAAGAAGAACGTGTGGATTAGAGAAGTTTTCTCTAAACACCATAGTGAAAAAATCTCACAGGCTGTGAGGACAGGAGTAGCCCACCTTGGGTTAACCAGTATAAAATTCTTGTGTGATCTTTCTAACCTTTATCTCATATAATTGTCACTCACAAATCACACACACATATTAATTGTTAACTCACTAATTAAATATAAATCGAGAATTTTCTGATCTTGGCATACTAACATTTAAAAAGCAATATTTTCTTGAGTAACTAACAAGTGCTAAAACAAATTTAAAAAAGGTCACAATTCAAACCCTCCTTCCTTGTGACATTTATTGCTACTTCACCTATTTGGTCTCTCCTAACAATGTTGTTATCCATGCTCCAAAACTTCATCAGTCTTATTTGTTTAGTAAGAATGTTGGCCAAGTTTTTAATTTGGTTTGGGTGATTTTATGTTAGCTAGTTTGAAAGGAAAGAAATAATTGAATTTTTCAAGGAAAAACGTTGACCAAAGAGTTTTTGTTATATAAATTTAAAGTGTTGTCATGGTGGTGGTTGAAAGCCTATTAAAAAAAGCTTCGATTTTGATTTAAATCAATGTGATTAACTCTTCTGCTTGCATGGGCTGTACTTAGTTTTTGAATTTTTGCTTTTTTAAGACATTTTTGCTGCTCTTCTTTTTATATGTGCCTTTTTTGGCACACCTTGTGTTTTTTATTATATATTATTTGGGTTATTGAAAAAGGGAAAACAAAATTCTCTATCAACATTGTAATGTTGGCATTTTTTCCTTTCGCACCAGTTTCCGACCCATCAAAGGTAGACGACTAATCCGGCTTATGTGTAGAGGCATGCGCATTGGCCAATCATTATTTCCCCTGAGAATCGAACCCGATATTCACCGGATACGTCCTTTGAAGGAGTTCCTTGTCACTGGGCCCAAACAACTTGGTTGTAATGTTGGCAAAGAAATTAATGAGATTCATTATTTCTATACTATAAACTATTAGGAGTCTCACATCGATAGCATTAAAGTGTTCGATCAATGTGGTACTCTATTGAACTAGTTTTTTGGGTTGAATTCTCCTCGTGTGTCTAAGTCCTAACAATTGATACTTTCATTGAGAGTTGGATCAAGAAAAGGACCATCTATAGGCCGGATTAAGGTGTTCCACCTAATTTTGATAGGCGTGTGAAGCTTCCGAAAAGAAAAGAGCTACCATTGTGTTAGTGTTGATAGAACGAAATCTATTGGACGTTGGTTTTTAAAAGGTATAACAATGTTAGGAATACTCGTATATCAAAGTGATCAATATGATACTTAAGCCATGAGGTTCTCCCATCTATTAGATTATATTTTTTTGGGTTTAACTCTCCTCACATACTTAAGTCCTAACATAAACAAACAAATTTCATGATTTTATCTTTATGAGGTTCTCTCCTTCTAATCAACTAAAAATTCATCCAAAATTTTTCTCCAGATTCAATTGGAATTTTATTAGTGAGATTGATCCTCCAATTTAGCCAATTCTTCAAGTAGATATTGAGTTTTAAGAAAAAAATAATTAATATTTTAATAGTAATAATAATAAAATAGGGTTAATAAATGTAAAAATAAAATAAGGGTTTACTTTTTTATTTTAATGAAAAAAATAAGGGTTACTTAGTAATAGTATGCATACATGACAACGAATTTTTTTCTTCTTTTGGGCCCACTGCATGACAACAAATGAAAAAAGTATATGCATGTCATAATATCATATATGTAAAACACTCGAGCATTTTCTAATTCGGTTTAGAGGTGAGGAAGCTCCTACAACTTACAAGGTCGACTACTTAAAAAGGGTTGAATGACACGACACGACACTACACATCCAAGAACGCCTATTCTCAAAGAGGTTCTTTGGCAGCCACCTCTCTTGAAATGGACTAAGTGCAATATAGATGGAGCTTCAAATGGTAATCCGGGCAATGCTTCTTGTGGAGGAATTTTCAGGAATCATGCTGCAGATTTCATTCATGCTTTTGCAGAACCCCTTGGTATTGCTTCATCTTTTTTTGCAGAGATAAGTGGAGCAATGAGAGCTATTGAGCTTGCTTTTCATCACAATTGGCACAATCTCTGGTTGGAAACTGATTCTTCTTTAGTTGTGACAGCTTTCTCTAATCCTGATAAATTGATTTCTTGGAGGCTAAGGAATAGATGGAGAAATGTTTTGACTAGGGTCAATCAAATGAACTTCATGGTTACACATATATATAGAGAAGGCAATCAAGTAGTAGATCTTTTGGCTAATCATGGATTGGGTCTTACCTCTATTACTTATTGGCACCAACCCCCTTTGTTTCTTTGTAATAGCATTAATAACAATAAGCTAGGGATTCCTAGTTTTAGATATTGCTCTTCTTAATGGAGTTTGGTTTGGCCCCCTCCATTTGCTATTGTATTCAAACTCTTTTATCTAATGCATTTTGGGGTGGTTAGTTCTTTGCTACCACCTTGCTTTTGATTCAAAAAAAAAAAATATAGTGATAATAATAAGAGTAAATTACGTTTCCCATTCTTGAGAGATGCTTTAATTACACTAATCTCATTTCTTATGTTAAAATATAGACTTCCCTTCCCTTTCCTCTTATACAAAATAAATTAAAGAAAATTACACTCCCCACCCTTGCAAGTATTTTTATTATTTTTTACGCACATCATTAACATATAATGTTAAATATTTTTATAAATTATGAAACTATAGAAAATAAAATACAAATCTGGGATAAATTACTAAACTCGATTAAAAAACTAATATATATCAAATTTTTATTCTAAAATAATTTAATTTTCAAAGAATGAAAAATTAATTTTTTAATTGATAACTTAATGTTTTTGACATAAAATAGTGGTTTAAAGTTAATTGTGATAATAAAAATAATTATTTATATTGAAATGGACTAAAGTGTATATTTTAATATAGGAGAGAAGGATAATGTAATTCAAGTTTCTTTCAAAGGAGGGGAGTGTAATTTACTATAATGATAAATACAAATTTAAAGATTAAATTTAACCCCCTTGTTGTAATGTGAGTGAATTTTATGATAAATGTGTGAACGGTGTGCAGAAAGATAAAAGGTTAACAAGCATAAATCAAAATTCGCTCACATTTCAAAAAAATTATGATGATATGTGAATATGTTTGAATGAAGAGTATATGTATATGTATATATGACTTGATTACATGATGATTGATTATGGTGAAGGTTATTATTTAGTGATTGATAATAATAACTTGTGTACTTAATTGAGTTAAGATTAATGAATTAAGTTATGATATTACTTATATAGATTAAGTATGATGATTAATGATGCATGAGGATTAGTTAATAATGTATGTTGATTAGCTAATGATGTGTGATGACTAGAAGTTAATTAATGATGATGAATTATGATGTTCATGTTTTATGATGATGAGTGTGTTGTTGTATCTTGCTTGAATGTATACCTTAATGATGATATGATGATGTGAATTTGATGCGAATTGAGAAGAAATAATAGGGATGAGTGGCCTATTATTCATGAGTAAATGTATAGTGTTATCATCATTATGTGGTATGTGTACATTCATGCATTCATGAGTCAACTTGAGAAGAGTCCCCCATGACTTAAAACTGACTTGAGCGATGGATATATATATATCCAGAACATTGAGACTCCAAGGGCTGCGGTTACTTGGGGGGTGTTCAGAACATTGAGACTCCAAGGGTTGCGATTACTTGGGGGGTGTTCATTTTGAGCGATGGATATTATCCAGAACATTGAGACTCCAAGGGCTGCGGTTACTTGGGGGGTGTTCAGAACATTGAGACTCCAAGGGTTGCGATTACTTGGAGGGTGTTCATTAATTTGATGCGGGTACCACATGCATTTAGTTATGTCTAGGGTGACATGACATGAGATTTGTGACATTAGTTTGCATTAGGGTAATTGTGCACTCTAATTGGTATTTGGTAATTGTCATTGTTTCCATCATAATTGTGAATGGTTGAATGATGTGATACTTATGATTGAGCGTATTATGAGATGTGTGATAATGAATGATAATTGATGATGATGTACATACTTGTTAATTGATTGAGGATGTGATGTTATTATGATGCATTATATTTTATGATTATGAAATATGAATGATATGAGATTGGTATTTGTTTATGGAATGAATTGTGAGACATGATCATGCTATGTCCTAAGTATTAAGTGTGTTCTTATACTTAGTTTCTTTTATGGTTATATTATCTAACCCTCTGTTTTGTGTATGTGCTGAACCTTTGGGGGTTCAGATTCTCAGGTTATGTTTGTGATCGAGTTGTCAGTGAAGCTCCGCTCTGATGTGACCCGGGGATGAGATTATTTCTATAATGTATATTTAGAGTCTTGCTTCTTATTTCCAATGTATTTAAAGATGTATTTTCTTATAAACTTATTTTGTACAATACTTGTTTTACTAATTAAGTTATTAGTAAGCTTTTATGTATACAATGTAATACTCGAACCATTCATTTTATAAATCAAATTTTATTTCCGTTGCGTATTTTGGAGAATATTTTATTAAGGTAGTATTTTATTAAATACGGGTTTGGGTGTTACAGTAAAATTAAATCTTACCTAATTATTATTATTATATTATTATTATTATTATTATTATTATTATTATTATTTTAGAGGAACAAATAAAATAATATTAATAAAAAGGAGATTTTTAAAAGATTTCAACTTATTGTAAAACTCAATCTTACCTATTTTTAGTTGCTACTTAATCATTCTTGGTCTCCATAGTGTAAGGTAGTTATTTTGTATGCTATCACTAATTCGGTTAATGCTATTTGGTTTCCTCGTATAACCAAGCAAGTTTGTAACAGCCCGGACCTTACCAATATAGGTAGTCTCGACTGCCATCTCATGATCTTTTCCACCTTCTTCACTAGTGTAGTTTTTGCCTTATGTGGACCATGTACCATGGAGATAAATACATGTTCAAGTTATTCACACTACCAATTAGGCTATTTGTAACGCCCCAAATTGCTTTTTAGGATGACCGACTAAACCCACAAACCAACACGAGTCTTTTCAGCGAGCTTTATCCTCACTAGCACGCTTTCCGAAAAACTTCCCAGAAGGTCACCCATCCAAAGACTACTTCAAAGTCAAGCAGGCTTAACTGTGGAGTTTTTATGGAACGAGCTACCGAAAAGAAGATGCATCTTGTTGGTATAGGTAGTACACATCAATCCTTATAAGCCTTCCTTCAACCATGCAGTCTCAAACCTGCACAACCTCAGGATCCCTCTCATTTCGATGTGAATTCGGTTTTTTCGTAGAAGCTACCAGGAGCCGCACATTGTCATGTCTCGTGCACCGGCGACCACTCCCCGCCCTCTTCAGCCTCGGGTATTACAAGGTTCAACAACAAGTTTATCTATTGGAGGTCATCTATTTCTTCTATTGTCTCGGATGTTAATTTCCCTGGTAATATTACATCGAAAGCTTCGTCTAAATATATTCTTGATTTCTCGATTTTGAAGGTTTTTAATATCAACGTGCATCCTCCAAATGCTCCTTACATCAAGAAATTTATTTGGCATCCTCCAGCTCTTGCCAAAATCAAATGCAATACGGATGGAGTCTCGGTAGGTCTTCCAGGTACGGCCATTTGTGGAGTGATTTTAGGAATTATAAAGATGACCATCTTTGTAGTTTTGCTTTTAATATTGGTGCGGGTAATGCCTTCCTTGTTGAGCTTACTTGGACTATGTTGGCAATTGAAATTGCAGCCTCTAAAAACTGGTCTTATGATATTTGGCTAGAGTCTGACTTTAAGCTTGTTACCAAAGCCTTCACGAACCCTGTCATGCCTTGGAAAATCATGATTTATTGGCTTAACGTCTTACATATTACTAAGTTCATACACTTTATTGTCACACACATTTTTAGGGAAGAAAACCATTGTGCGGATATGCTTGTTTTCATTGGTTTAAGTAGGGCTTCCTTATTATAAATTTATTAATTAATGGGGTTTTGGCTTGTGTCCCCCCCCCCCCCCCCCCCTCTCCTATCCTTCTTCTGTATTTTGTTTTATCTAATATTTTTTAAGGATTGATGTTGCACCCCTTTTGAGAAGAAAAAAATATCTTACCTTTTATTTTTTTTTCTTTCATCCATTTAAATCCTTGAAATTGTGACTTACAATATCGTGAAATTCAACTGCGAGCCAAACCTTTTTTTTAACCTTCACTTCTTTCTTCCGTTGTTGTACCTCTTTCTTTCTAAATCGTTCATGATGTAGACGAGATGGTACGTGATGGTGCAACGATGTCCTCCTCTGTGCCACTGTTTAACCCCATGGAGGTTGCTATAAACCTTTCTGCCGTCGATCTCCACCATGCCAGTTGCGTTTAAATAGTTTCCAAACGATGTTGCTTTGTTGTCGTTGTCACTGGGTCTTTCTGTTAGGGATCAATGTTACGCCACGTTTTGTTCTGTCATTGCAAAATGCTCTATTTGGTTGTTATGTGCGTATGATTGTTTTCTCTGGATTGACACTGGTCTGACTGCCTCGAAAGAAACATTATTTGTTGTTGTTGCAGGAGTTTTTGGTTCTTAGACTCTTTACGTATGGGAGGCTGGTTCATTCACCAGCCATTATAGGTACCTTTATCAAGCCTTAACTAGATATTGGAAAATTGTTATTGTTCAAATGTTTGCATTACCCGTTTGGGGTGACCTACGTTTTGTGTAGTTTTACAGAGTTAGTGTTTATAAGACCACCAACTTTCATTTCTCTTGTAATTTTTTCTTTTTTATATATTGTATTATTATGAGAATATGGTAGTCGGTGAGGATGTTTGGGTGTGGCAACCTAGTTGATATGTCTAAAAATCTTTTGATGTTTGATATTCTCTAAAATTATATAAAAATAATCTAAAATTGAAATAATAATTTTTAACCGAATTTTCAATTTTTGTATATATTTTTTAATTCTAGTTTATGATGTTAATAAGATATAAATAATTTAGTATAAAAAATAATTTTGAAATAGTTAACCGTGTAATGTAGTTAAGAAGTATAAAGATCTCATTCTTTCACCTGTCAAAAAAAAATTCTCTTCTTTTATCACCAATAATATTTGAATTATTTGTAAGTGTTGGAATTTTATTTTTATTCTTGTTTACACTACAAGAAATTCGACATATACCAATGGCAAAATTCCGTAGGTAAAAGTCAAAAAACCGTTGGTATAGAACAAAAAACCTATACCGACGGACAATTTGTTCCGTAGACTTTATCTATGCTATACCCACAGAACATTTCCGTCACAATAGCCTATAGCTATGAAAATTCCAACCGTTGGACAAAATGTTTGAGCTATACCCACGGTCAATGACATCTATTTAAATTATTTTACCCACTGCACTATGCCGTTGGTATGGGCTTCATATTTTTTTTTTTTATAATACAGCATACTTTTAGTCCAATTATTGGACTAAAATTTTCTATTTCACTCAAATATATTTTTTTAATAATAAAAGTTTAAATATGTTTTGTATACACCACTATAATTATGAGACAAAATAAAATATAATTTCAATCATATTAAAAAAATAATAAGTCTTACAAACATGTCAAACTAACAAAATACATTAAGCTACTAAAGCAACTCATCTACCCAAATCTCTTCCAAAAATTTAAACTGTAATATTACAATCACTTATTATTTCTAATCTACTTCAAAAATTACAAATCTAAAAATTATAGCACCCAACAAAACATACATGTGCAAGACCTCCCTAACTATCAAGCAACAAACTGATGCAACTTACAATTACATCAAAATCAAACTAGATAATAGTAGCCACCAATTAGAATCTTGGCAATAAGGTCACATTTATCCAAGCTTAACCGACTCAGGGTTGTCAAAGGTTGAAGCAATTTCACCACCAGATATAAGAGGCAGACACTCATTACCTTCAAAGATAAAAATAAAATAGTTAATTGGACACACATAAAACATTGACAGAGACACACTTAAGCTCAAAAATAATCTACCTTCCAAGAATAGTTTCTTTAAATACTCATCCAACCTAAACAAGTCAAATTTCCTAACAACGTTGTATATAGCAGCAGTCATCTAAAACTCATGGAATATCCAAAGTCTTTGGCATCAATGTCCTAAACAGGCTAGATGTACAATAAAGCAATCATAAGGAAAATAAAAGAGATTCAATGTAACCACTTGTTTAGGTGTTGTGTCGCCTATTAGTACCAGCACGCCTTCAATCTGAAGTTTAAATACTACACAAAGCATAAACAACTCCAAAAAACAAGCTAATTTATTCCGAAAAACAGCCTAATTTAAATTAAACACTTACCCTTACTAACATAGCTTTCTCTTGCTATGAAAAATCCCTTTAAACTGTGGGAACCTTTGTAGCCAATTCATCCATAATTTGTATGCATCCTCAGCTGATTCAAGTAGTTTGTTAAATATGGAGACTTTAACGAAATCAACTAAATTGGATGATTTTATCTTGTGAAAAGAAAACTCACCCACAAAATGATCCTCTAAAATGGTGAGATCAAAAGCAATGTTGTTATAAGGAAAACCAACTCCAACCGGGAACTCCACAAAAAATAAAATTGCTTCTGCATAGTTTCAGATAGCCATTTTAAGTAAATCATATCTTGATAATAAACTAAACAAACCATCATATAAGAACTTCAAACATGAAATTACTTACAATGTCCTAAAATATATAATCAAACATATGAGGTTATTTTAGTTCATTCAAGTAGCTTCAAAACAAACCACATTCAATATTTTACTTGAGACCAGGATAAAAATGCAAAAATATTACACTGAAAATCATAATAAAAAATCAGAACTATGATCAGACTCAAACTATAACATGAATGCAAAGCATTTAAGAAAGTGGTAATTAACTTACCAGAGACGGGTTCAAGTGGAATTGTAAAGTGCAAAGAGAAAACTGAAAGTTTAAACTCGCTCAATCTCTTGTATTTTCCTCAAATGAAGTTGTCATTTTCTTCAATCGACCTTCAACAAATCAGACATTATACAATAAACAATTGAATAAAAATAAAATAAAGAAAAACGGTTTGAAATTAGGAAGAGTGTAAACTTGTTGATGTCGATGGAATTGTAACCTTAACTCACAAAACAGTAAGATAGAATTAATCTACATGATAAAATAAATATGATGAATGAGAGAAAGAAACTAACCAACAAAAAAAAGCAAACCTGTTCTTGATCCACCGAATTTGCGCTGGCCCTTTCCTTTTTATATTAGTTTGAGGTTGCGTTGAAAAATATGATGAATCCTTGAAAGAACCTACATTATCTTTTTTAACAGCAAAATTTTATTAATAGCAATCACAAACTCAACTGAAAGCATAAGCCATGCCTAGTTGAGATTACAAAGTACAATCTGAAGGAGTACAAAACAAACAACACGCACACACTTGTACAACACACCTATAGAGAGGAAAACCACACAGTGGACAAACAACTTAACAACATAAAGGAATTAAAATCAAATAACTCCAAAGCTAACATCCACCCGACCTGTAGCAGGAAAACCGGGAGAAACAAGACCAGCCCGAAACAGAGAGACAAAGCAGTAGAGCCTCAAAAATTGTTCACCTGAATCACTAAAAGTTATTGTTGAAAGCAAAATCCTAGATCCCAACACCATTAATAAAAGAGATAGGGAGAGGAAATAACCTACATTCTGTCTCACAACATTGAAGGAACAGATGAATAGCCAAACCAAAAACCTATTTCAACAACACAATAGTCAAAAAGCAACAAATTATATAAATAATGTAATTTTCGGATTAGGGAGAAAGAAGAGGGTTAGGGCTTTCAAAATAAAATTGGGGCTTTTCAATTTTTAAGTAAAAAGAACAAAGTAAGAAAGATTAAGACTAACCCTTCAAGAAAAACAACAAGACCTTCAACTGTGGCATGATCGTGTGACTGAAGGATTAAGACTAACCCTTTAATAAATACAGTTAATAATATGAGTGAAAGATCAAAAGTACTTACCTTCAAGGTTGATGAATCAACACTGAAGTTGATGGAGGTTGGTCGGTGAGAATGGCGGAGAAGGGGGAATACGAGGAGGTCGTGTGACTGAAGGAGGGCGCATCAGGTAACTTTGCTCGCGAAATTGAAAACGAGAGGAAGCATATGGGTTGATGGAGGAGTTCAAGCCACTGAAGTAACATTATTAATTGAAGTTGGAGAAGATTATTTAGGGCTTAGGGTTGAAGATGAAAATTTGAAATGTGACAAAGTGAGATGCAAAATTGAACAAGAGAGGAAACTGGTGAATCATGAAGATCTAGGATCCTGAAAAGTGGATTCGTTCTTTTGAAACGTGAAAAATGAGATGCAAATAATGGAAGCGATGAACAAGAGAGATGTGGATTCGTTCTTTCTTTTTTATTTGGCGAGATGAAAAGTGAAACGAGATGAAAAAAATTGGGCCAAATAACCCCGAGCTCCTATACCAACGGATTTGATACCTACACCTACGACTTTTAGGACTGTAGCTAAAGGTATCAGTTGGTATATGTCGTTTTTCTTGTAGTGTTATGATTTTCATAAGGTGTAAAGTAGTTTAGTATAATAATTAATTTTAAAATATGTAACAGTGAAATGTAGTTAATTAAGAAGTAATTTTTAAAGATCTCATTCT
Source organism: Trifolium repens (assembly GCA_030408175.1). Lineage (NCBI taxonomy): Eukaryota > Viridiplantae > Streptophyta > Magnoliopsida > Fabales > Fabaceae > Trifolium > Trifolium repens. Next base: position 34,863,046 of record CP125836.1, on the reverse strand, counting down.
TTCTCCTATAAAAAAAAATCTTATTCTTTTTTATCACTAATATTTTTTGAATTATTTGGAAGTGTAGAAATTTTATTAGATTTGAAAATAAATTTCTTCCATGCAAAAAGTGATTAACTTCATACGAGGGTGAGTTAGCTTTGAAAACAAAATGTCAAAATGGGTTAAAAGAGAGCATGTATTCATTAATTCTCAAATTCAAATTCTAATGTTTTTTTTTATGTTAAGTGTCAGCCCCTCTGACTCCTAAATTATTTTAGTAATCTTCTTTGATTTTGTGGATGCAACAAAATCGTTGGTCTAATTAATTTCTCTTTCAAGTTAATCATGGCTAACATCACATGTGTGTTGAGGTTAAATTAAAATTCTGGCACGCTAGTAACAAATGTCGTATATGATATTTCAATACCAGGACACGAACAAGATGTTTAGTCTAATAGTCCAACATCGTACCAACGTAAAATAGAATAACAAGATAAATATAAATGACAGTAGAAAGGGAGAACCAATATTGTCTAACTTTGTCTACTCTAGGAAATTGAGGGAAAGTTAGGTGACTTTGTCTATATCTCTCTCATCTTTTTCCTCCAAAATTTATTCATATTTTTATATTTTCTCTTTTGCAAACCTGTCTGTCTTATATTATAATAATCCAGTAGCAAGTCGAAAGAAAGGGAAGGTATTATGATCCAACCAGCAAGGCATACCACTTAACCAAGCTCTTTATGGATGTTTTGCCTAAAGTCACACAAAAGGCAGGGAAGGCAAAGTTAGAAATAATTTTCCCTATGTGGTGACCAAGCTAGGAAGAAAATTCACTATAATAGTATTAGTTTGAAGCCATCAACAAAAACCTCAGTTTACGACTTCGCACCTAATCACTACTCGTGCCAATTTCTACCTAGGAAGTCATAGATATGAGACCCACTCACTTCCTCTCAATCAACACAATCAGTGTTTACAAATGATAACAATTAGAGGAGACACACTCAAATAAACAACCTAACTTTGTGCTTAAAAACTTAAGAGTATATCACAATTACAACTCAACTAAACAAATCATCTTCGTGCTTTGATAATCAATGGCAGCAACCAGAGAGGTATACAAAATAAAGCACAAGACTTAACAAAGACACGGAACTCTAAAAGATTCTTTTCTATGATATTGATTTCGGTAAATAAAACTAGGTCTTGAGTCTTCTATATATAACCATTTAGCAGCTTGGGCTTGTTGAACAATCCGGGCTTCACAATGCTTTAACTCCAAGAAATCTTCTAGAGGAAAAATATATTTTCCACAAATATATTTGCACCAAATATTTCTTCCATAAATATATATGTTGTCCATAAATATATTTTCGTTAACAATCTACTTGAAGCACAAAGATATACTATTTGAAACATATCTTTTATACTTTCTGCAGCAATCTTCACAAGATATATTTTAAAAGCAAATCTTTTTTCCTTAATATTTTATTAAAATCTTAAGGAACAAGTAATACATAAACCACCTTCTGCGGATTCTGGAAACACATGCGTCTTCGCACACAACTTTGCATGAATTAATTCTTCAAACAAATCTTTCAGAGATCTCACACGAAAATAAATCTTCCAAGAAACGCGAATACAGAGCACGCTGATGTCGCACATCTGGTCCTTTAACGTTGATTTTACTCTCTTTTGTTATTTTGTTTTGCACTCTTTTTTCCTTCGATTTGTATCACTTTGAGGTTTTATTGGTAAGGTTTTAATGAGGCAGATGTTGTCGATATTTTATGTTGTTTCCTAGGGTGTTGGTCTAATCACCCAAGTATTTTCATCTTTATCCACTCCCTCCGGTCAATTTTCAACAAAACACATAAATCACTAAGACTGAGAAAATACATTATAGTTATTTTTATTTAATATTCTTATAAATTTAAGTTTATTTCATCAATACCTCTATTTAATTACTCTTAATTTCACTAACTTGTTTAATATTCTATTTTATAATAAATAAAAGCACAAGTAAAATTAAACATCTAATACATTTCACAATTGATTAAAGCTTCTTATAAAAGTGACAAAATATTGTCACTTTTATTTCTTATAAAAAAGACTATAGAAATTATTAATTATTTGAGTCTTGCAAATAATATGGAATAATTACGGGGTGTACACAATATTGTTGAAATGCCATATCTATCATGTGATACATTTGCACTCTTGTTTAAAAAAAAAGATTCAAGAGATGTAAATCTTAAATTGAAGGTCCAAATGTAATGTACTAAGATTTTAAAAGATAGCTTGATAAGTTGCCATAAAAAATACTAGGTAAGTGTCAAACTATGACTATATATGATGATTTATCATCGAACAACTAGATACTACCTCCGTCCCATTTTAATAGATATTTTTTGATTAAATGAGACTATTCACTTATCATTCTTTGACTATACTTTTTTAATAATATATAAATATAAATATAAGTATATAAGATCTTGTTTGATTTGTTTTGATGAGTATTTTTAAAATATCCAATTTTTATAATTTTTACTAATAAAGAATTAAAGAAATTAGTAATCAAAACCGTGCGTTGGCATAGGTGCAGTAGTCAAACTAATTCTTTTATTTTGGGACGAAGATAGTAGTTTTAAGATGGTATGGGTTGGATAATTCAACTAGTTTAAGCTCAAGGTTAAAAGAGTGAAAGATTCAGTGTTCAAATTTTGAAAAAAAAAACAATCTTAATCTAACAACTAGTAATTACTAATTACCAATTAACTTTGCTTGTTTAAAGAAATATAGTTTTAAGTTAAATAAAGGAATTCTGTCCAAAAAAAAAAAGTTAAATAAAGGAATGATTATAATCATGAATAGTTAACCCACTTGGGTTGGTCTAGTGGTGTTGATTTGGGCATTTGAAGTTTGCTCCTTCCAAGGTCTCAGATTTGATTTCCTCTAGTGTCAATTTAAATAGGTTTGATTCATACAGAGTAAAAAAACTCTAACTTTAAAAGGGCCCCCCGCAAGTGGATGACGGGATTGGTTTCATCGAATTAGTCGATCCTTGGGACGTATAACGAATTTTTAAAAAAAAAATCATTAATAGTTTTTTTATTAATGATAAATATTTGTCCAATTTTTATTTTATTTATTAATACCAGATATATGTCCTATATATTCGTCATATTTATTTGTGATAAATTTTTCCTATATTTTTTATATGGATTAGTAACAATCATTTTTCCCGTATTTTTATGTGTCAATGATAAATATGTGTTATGTGTTTTATATTTCTTTGTGACAAATATTTGGTCATGTGTTTTTTAAAAATTATTATCTATGACAAATCTATGTCGCACATTTTTTTTATGAATTGAGGAGAAACGTTTGTCGTGTTTTTATAATTATCAATGAAAAATATGTGTCCCTCTAAATCTTTCTTCTAAACATTGGTCCCTCTAATAATTTTATTTTTAATTTTTGTCCTTACTTTTATAAAAAAATTCACGAAACATGTTGCAAATGACTTTTTTTATAACATATCATTACCACCATCCGAATGAGCCCATACATGGTTGTGGTAGATCTGCAGAAAGAATCAACAATATTTGTCTTTTGCTTTCCTTTTTAAATTGATGTCCATTATCTGTAATAAAACTCTAATGAATATCGAGAGGGGCGAAATTCTTGTCTCTTCTACTATAAATAAGACTTCATTCTCTTCTAACAATTCCAAGTATCAATAAAATTCTTAGTTTATTTTCTTGTGTTATTAGCTTAGTTCTCTTCTTTTAGTTAGTTAATGGTGCTGCTCGCCATGGCTAGGTGTAGGTAGCTCCCTTCCATCTTAGGGTTATGAAGACGAAGGATCGAAAGGGAGAAGTCGGTGTATGTCCAGAGCCTATGTGTTATGACCAAGTACAGTGCACTTACCATGTGCTTGGGGTATGCGAGGATTTCTAACATGCTTATATTGAGGGCTTTGTTAACTGCCCCGAGATTGGTCATTTGTTTTAAAATTATTTTCTCATTACAAAAGAAATTAGGTTGGGTTTAGATTTGCGTGAGTGATGAAATCTATAATTTTAGGGTGAATATTCTGTATAAAAATATATCTTCGTCCTATTTTATTTCCTACTTTAAAAGGAAAACTAGAATATTTTGTAAGTGATAAAAAAGTCACTGATTTAGGGCCTGTTTATTTAAACTTTAAAAAAAATACTTTGTAATTTTAAAATAATTTTTAGGCTTAATTAGTTTTTTAGCCCCTGCAATTGTCACTCATTTTGAAAAGAGCCCCTGTTAATTTTTTTTTTTGATTTTAGTCCCTGTAAAATTTAAAAATTTTGAAAAGAGCCCCTAAACAGGAATTTTTGATGCCATATCATCATTTTATTGACGTGACAGTTGCTGACTGGGGTGATGAGTACACGTGTCATAAACTTGCTGACGTGGCAATACACACTCATTTTCCTTTTAATAAAAAAATTGAAAATTCCCTTTTTTCTTTTTCTTAATTAAATAAATTAATTGAAATAAAATTTAAAAATATTAAAAGGAAAATGAGTGTGTATTGCCATGTCATTTGCTGTAAATTAAAAGAGTAATTTGGATATTTAATTATATAGATATTCATGTTATATATTTAATAATATATATATATTTGTATTAGATATTTAAAATAGCTTTTTATTTCATATGATTTTTGAAATTTTATTACATATATAAAAAAGTTGTAAAAAAATGATAAAATATTTAAAATGGCATTTTATGAAAACTATTTAAACTAATTTCTTATTTAAAAAATTTCAAAATAATATTTTTTAAAAAAAATTCAAGAAAAAAATAATTTTTTTTTTGTAAGGAAGCGAGAGAAAGAAAAAAGAAAAAGTTAACAAGAAAAACTATTTACGAAGAAAGGAAATTTCTATTGCATAACAAACTCTTAGTATAACTAAATTTCTATAGATATATTTTTTTGGTACACAAATTTCTATATATCTTAGTCATTAAGAAGTAAACGTATCTTATTCAGTTTTAATTAAAATTAATTTTATAAAGTTAACTCATTCCACATTTTTGTCACTATACAAATAAAGTCACACACTCACACTCACACTCACACTTTAATTACTCCAAGTTGAAGAAGTAAAATTGTACATAATAAAAAATAGAAGAGTAAAATAAGATAGTGATAATTCGGAAACATGTGTCAACAAGTAGGACCCAACCGGCGTGCAGGCGTGCAAAAATATTCCGAGTGTCAACACCATCTTTTCTCTTGAGAGTCAGAGCCCTGAAAATGACTCTTACTATTACTATGTCGTATTCTTCTTTTCATTTTTTATTTTTTACAATATTATTTCAGCCTATTTTTTTTTAATAGATAAAATGACAAAGTCATTATAAACCCACACATATATAAGTGAAAGAGCTAAAGTTCGAACCCCAGTCATAGTGCCCGGCCTAACAATTTCAGTAAATTTTTGCTGGTTGAGCTAAGACTTGTAAACTGCCGATCATTTTTATAAAAATCAATTCATTTTTTAAATTAATTAAATATTCAATATATCCAATTTATGATATTGATGAGATACATTAGTTGTTTAATGAATTTAAAAAATAGACTATTTTCTATAAAGAAAATTAGAGATACATAGTAATATTTTCATTTTCAATTAATTCTATTATCTTCAATTTCTATGAGCATAGTTTAGTGATAGAGATACCGCATTATATATATTTGTATTGGAGTTTATACTTAAGAATTCTCACTTATGTATCTTAAATGATGGTACAATTTTAATCTATTAGACTACATAACAAAAAATTGAGGTAGATATCAAGTCAATTTTATATTTCATCTTGTCTTAAATATTATCTAAAGTCAAAACTTATTTGATCTAAATTTGAGATAAATGTATTTTTACTTTTGTTTATATTTAAAATCGTAAAGAGTGAGGTTGAGATGAATTTAATTCAAAATTCTAAGATGACCTTAGTACTCAATAGAGATTCATTGGATCATTTACACTTAGGTCACTGTTAGGGGTGTAATTGGACCGGTTTGCATCGGTTTTTGGTGAATCCAATATTTGAACCAATGAACTCTCAATTGGTTTAGTTTGGTTCGGTTTTTGGTGTTTTTCAAAAATGACTCCGAACCAAACTAATCGGTTTGGTTCGGATACTTTAATCAGTTTTTCCCAATGTATTTTATGTTATTAATTTTTTCTCGATATATCTCATTCCTCTAATTAGATATGTGAATGCAACATTATTAACACTTGCATTATCAATGGTTACACAACAAACTTTTTAAATCTATCATTCTTTCAAGCATGTCTCTAAATTCTTACCAATTGTTTTCGCTTGTGATCCAAAATCAAATTTAAACTCAACATTTTTTATTCAACATCCACCCCTCATCAATGTAATGACAAGTTACAACGATCTAATTCATATTTTGTACTGATGTCCAACAATCGATGGTAAGAGAAATTATTTGTTTATTTGCAGACGATGTGCTCTTTAACTTCTCTTTCTCGTCGTTATTTTTATATGGTATAATATTCCAACCACTACTCAAACACAACGTTGTTTGCGGCTTGAAATGAGAAAGTCTGTTTGAGAGCGTGTTTCTAAATTAAAGTTTGTTGTGTGACTATAATTTTTTTAAAAGTAGTTCAAGTTGGTCTAATTTTAGTTTTTTAATGTGCACTCGCCTATAAAAAAATATTAACTAAACAATATATTTATATCTATTGGTTTGGTTCGGTTTTCATCGGTTTCTTGAAAATTCAATCTGAGAACCGAACCAAACCACATTGGTTTTCAATTGGTTTGGTTCAGTTTTTGATCCAAACCATAAAAATTGGTTTTTTTCGGTTTGAATTGGTTTGGATCGTCGGTTCAATTGAATTTTTTCGATCCGCTTACACACTGCTATTGGACTACTCGATTACATTATAGATGTTCAATCTTAAACATGAGAAAGTTTGTTAAAAGTCTCACATAGTTTGAGAAGATAAAACCTGCATGTGGTAGTTTTCACCTTTGTACGGGAGTAATTGATTTTATGAGGTTGAGTTAGACTCAATCAAAAATTCTTCAACTATAAATATATGATGTTTTCACTGATCCGTACTATCTGACCTAAAATAATAATCAAAATCATTTAAAATTAATTTCTTAATTATGTTATCTAAATTATTAACCTTTACCGTTTTGATTCGTCTCTTGCCACTTACATACTCCCTCCGGTCACTATTATAAGTAAAAAGCTACTTTTTAGGTTTATTGAAAAATCAATATATCTAATGTATATTATAGATCATATACATTAATTTTCCAATAAAGATAAAAAAATGTTTTTGCTTGTAATAGTGACCGGAGGAAATACACACTTTTGAATAAGATTTGGTAGTCAAAGCCATTTTATTTATTTTTTTAGTACATAGACGAAATGACAAAGCCATTATAATAAACTCACACACACAAGTGAGAGAGCCGGGGTTCGAACTCCGGTCATAGTATCCGGCCTAACAATTTTGGCAATATTTTGTCAGTTGAGCTAGAATTTCTAGACATTTTTACATTCTTAATATTATAAAATGATCATTCATGCAATTACAAATATTAATATAGTTATTTTCTCTCTCTAAATGGTTACCAATTTTAGTTGGACTTGGATTTGACTTTTTATATATAGTGAAAACAATAATTTGACTTTCTTAATTAGTCAAAATGAATCCAATAAAATCTGGTATAAAATATTTGGTGTGACCCCTGCAACCTGAATATTGGGATCCAACACAGAGTATATACTGTTTAGCTTATGTTGAAGTCACCAAGAAAGGGGTGGGTAATGGGCGGGTATGGGTGGGTTCGGGCTCAAAGTCGTTACCCGGTCTAAACCGCAGAGTCAAAAAGTAAGGCTCAATTGACCCGGAAATGAAGAGCGGTTTCCACGGGTTCGGGCTTGCGGTTTAAGCGGGTTATTGGGCGGTTTGAAGCGGTTAAACATAAAATTAAAAAAATAATAAATTGACATAAAATGAAAGAAAAAATTAAAATCTCAAATAAAATTAAAAATATATCATTTGATTTCAACGAAGTTAGACAAATAAGATGAAGAATGACCAAGTTTTGCGTTTTAAAATGTTTCATGATTGTTTCAGTTTACAATTTTCCTAAGGAACTTTAGTGTCGGCTAAGTTTTTAGGGTTTTTGATGAAGCGGTTTTGTGAGTATCATCGCAATTATAGGTTTTTGATGTAATGGAGCCTGTTTTGTGCTCGTGCGTTGTAAAGACACAAACTTTTGTCCTGTAATCCTCTTTGGTTAATACGAAGGTTACTGTATATTCAGTTTAACGAGTTTTGGATTATTCTTGTTTTTGGATAAACGAGTAGGAAATTTACCCGTCGTTGTAAAATTTTACTGCGTCTGTTTTAAGTGAGATTTCGGATGGGAGTTTTATATATCTGCGTGAGTGAGGTTATGTTCTGAGATTAATTTTCCAAGGTGTGGAAGAAAATTACAGTCGCGGAAAAAGATTCGGCGATAAGTTTTGGAATTGTTAAACGGTAGACATTCTTTCTATAGTTTTCTGTTTTGGTGAGTTTCGTTCGTCGCGGCGCGCGAGAGCTGAACGTGTGAGTTTTTCTAAGAGGTGTTGAGTTTTATCTCAAGTGGGTTTGGATTGGTTTGATCCAATGGCTAGGATTTTGTCTTGGCATTTTATCTTTTGATCCAATGGCCATGAGTTAGCAAGAGTTTTAGCATAGTAAGGAGGTTTGGTTACTTGTGGACTTAAGAAAATCACAAATCCTCTCTTCTTCTTTCTCTCTTTCACGTGAACTCCATTACTTCCTTTCTTTCTTCACCAAATTTTCATTTCCTCACCATTTCACTCCTTTTCAAGCTTGGAAGCTTAGTGGAAAGTTGTAGAGAATCTCTTTCTTAAGGTAACCCCTCTATTCATATCTTGTATGTATTCAAACTTGTAGAGTTTGTAGGATTTTGGGTTTATGTTCATATGAGGGTTTGGTGAGAAATGTTGTTTTTGCTAGCTTTTATTTCATGAAAGTTGTTCATGAGGGTTTTGTAAGCATGTTTAGGCTTGGTAGTTTTGAGTTCCATGAGTGGATAGGAATCTCATGTATTTTTGGGCTAGGGTTTTGATAAAAATTTCTATTGATCAAGAACATGAGTAGTTGTTTAGTGATTGTGAAATTGATGTGGTTTTTGAACCTTTTAGAGAAATGGATATATGAAAAATGTTTTGTTGATTCAATTAATTGATTTTGGGTACTAGTAAAGTATTACTAGGATTTTGGAATGGAAAAATTTGAGAGCTAGCCTTGGTTTTAGAAAAATGGCCGTGGCATGCTTGTTGTGTAGCCATGAGGATTTCAAATTTTTCAAGTCCTAAAATGATAAGTAAATGATCATTTAGTGTGATGAATGATCATGGTCTTTGAAAGAAAAGATTTGCAAAGTTTTGAGAAAAAAAATGTTATTCTTGGATTCAAAATGATTTAGTATGTATACTTGATCATTGAGGAAAACTAGTGATAGTTTAAGTGTTTTAAACTATGTTTGATTTCGAAAAACAATGGTTTTGGAATAATTCCAATTCTGGCCGTATTCCACAGGGGTATTATGGTCATTTTAAAATTGTTTTCGTGTCCTAGAAACCTAACCATTCGATCCGTCTTTTCGATACGAAGATTTCGGCATATGGCACGTCTCGATCGGATTAGAATTGAATGAGTTATGGTGATTTTATTTGAAAGGAAAAACTTGTAACTTGTGGCGCAAGTAAACTTTTATTTTTGTGAAAATTTTCAAAGAGTTTTTGGGTTGTTTTCAAATGGTTTTAGTATGTGAAAATTGATTGCCTTGGAGTTAGGAATCAAAGTGTTTCTTAGTTTATTTTGAAAACGAAAATATTTTCGTGTAGCAAGAAATAGTGCAATTAACTTTGGGAATTTTTAATCGCTATAAGGGGGACTCGAAATCACTATCCGAGAGTTTCATAAAGTACCTTAGACCCCTCTAGATTTTCGAGTTTTAGTTTCGTTTCGATAGAATACAGTGGGAGTATTTTATTGACATTACGCTGCTTAAATTTTTGGTAGCGTGAATAGTGGATTTGAGCCTAGTTAGTTGTGAGGGAACAACCATAAGTCTTGATCCATTAGTAGCCGATCTAGGACTTATTTGAGTAACCAATTAGAATGTGGTATTAACTTAGATAAGTTATGTTTTGTAAAAGGTTAAGAGGATTAGCCGAATTGGAGTTTTCGTCGAGAGGGACGGTTATTGCTCGCGTAATGTAAGTTGTGCGTGTTGGAATGCTTGCTGAGGTAAGGGCACCATTTATTTTCCGTCTTTTCACTGGTTAATAACATGCTTGGTTATTTTCTGTGACGTGTTTTGAATGCTTTGGGCATGTTTGTATTATGTATTCTCGTTGATGAGAAAGTGTTTATGATACATGCGTTATTTACATATGATTTGTGAGAATATATGTATGAGCATGTGGTACGTTATATATGATTGTAGGAATATATATAATTGATTGCATTAGCATAGATTTGAAGATCGTATGCTCATGCATTCATAGTGTGGTTCGAAGACCACTTGGTGCGATTAGCAGATCCACCTTTCGTCCTGCGGGATTTGATTGAGTTCAATATTGTGATTAGAAGATCATGGGGTGCGATTAGAAGATCCATCCTAATCCTTCGGTTAGAAGATCGTCGAGATTGTATTGATTATTAGTGATTAGAAGATCACGACTCTCTGTGGAGAGGTTAAATTCCGGAATTCATGCATGTGGCAGCCAGTGATTGGTGTCACGATCATGTAGAGTCTGCATTGATAGGCTATGTGTGCATTGGTTTATATAAGCCCGTTGGTGGGAATTGCTTTTGTGTTAAAGAGTTTTCTCGTGTATGTGGAAATTTGTTATGTGTACATCTTTCGCACCGGTTATATATATATATACTTTTATTTTGTGGTGACCCTTTCAATATTCATTTGCGGGCTCCTCCCACCCCAGATGATGTTGTAGGTCGCGAGGGCGGCGGCTGCTCAGGGCCTCAGTGAGCTCGTGTTGGAGCTATAGTTTAGAATTAGACTCTGCGCCGGTGTGGTTGTACATCGTGCATTTTGTTTACGCATAGGTTTCTAGCTTGGTTTGTTTTGGGTTGTAGTGCTTGGAGTACTTTGAATACTTTGACTTGGATTGTAATTATTCAGGAATACACTTTGCTTGTCGAAGCACCTTATGGTAATGAGTTCTTTTGTATATTTGAATGCCGGCTCATTTAAAATCTTTTAGGCGTAACTCTGATGTGTATAAAAAAAAATTAAATGCCCTTTTTGGTCTTTGAAAATTCGGGGTGTAACATTGTGGTATCAGAGCCCGGCTTTAAATCTTCAAAGGGAAAGTGTACACTTGAGTCGTTAGTCCAGAGTCAGTTAGAACATAGCTAGAGTTGTGTTAGTTCTAGCGGTTGTTTTTGTTGTGTTATGGGTTATGTGGTAGGTTATTTTGTGTTTAGCATGGGATATGCCTAGACACTGGTTTGTGTCTTACTGAAGTAATGCAGGGAGTGAGGCTTCAGTAAGTGGAATTGTGAAACCCCCAAGCCTTGGTCGAATTTAGTCGACAAGTGTCTCTAAATTCCTTAGATGCGGCAGTCCGAAGATGACGGACTTGAGCGAACAAGAACTACAAGTGATTCTTGAAAGTAATATAATGGATGGGAAGTGGCGTTAGATGTTGCCACTCAGAGGTGCTGGTTATGGACGAGTGAACGTCAATTGATAAAGGATTTTAAGTAAGGATCAGATTGGGACGACCTTCTGAAGATGATATTGGATGTCCGTCTGGTGAGTTCAGACGAGACTTGATGAAGTCGTTCAGTTGTCAAGAGGACGCAACCACTGTAGATATGGTGGAACATGCAGAGATGTCAGTTGGATTTAATTACAATGATTGGATAATAATTGAGGCAACTTGAATTGGAATTAAAGGGCGTTGTACGTCCAGAGTGAGGAAACCTGGTGGTATTATACGGCATTTATGCGAACGATGGGTACCATAAGTGTTTAATTCAAGTGTGTGAGATAATTAGATTCGAAACTAAGATTAGTAAGGATGAATCTTGTGATGATTGAAGGTAGGAGACCAAGTATCACGTTGATAAGTGACAATCTATACATAGTTCGGGAGATAGTAAGTATAGATGTCGGTGTGAGATACAACGATAGGTAATCGATTGTTAAATAAAGATGGATGTGGAGAGATATTTAGGTAAAGAACGAGGAGTTCAACCTTTGAAAGTGAGTTGCATATCACTGATAGGTGATAATAGAGGTGTTTAATATGGAAATGTCCAGATAATTGTAGCAGTGTAAGCTAGAATTGTTAACTATTGGCAAGTAAATCATAAGAGGAAGTAAACTGGTTTAGCAGTTTGAGGGTATTAGTCAAAAGTTGAGTAGAGATCCTGTGTGAATGCGCATTTAAGTTAACCATTTCGATCGACCTAGAGGGTTGAAGAACTAAGTAGCAGCTTGAATTTATGATACCATAAGAGTTGAGGTTGGCAAGTTTTAAATAATTCAAGTTATGGACGATAATTGTTGGAGATTTTCTAGAAATGTCGTGTATGAGTAGAAAAGAGTTCGTTAGTAAGAGTACTAAGACAATGAGAGTGATAATTGGAGGGACATTTTGTTGAATGTTTAATGGCTTGATGGATGAGTAAGACGAGTCGATTGGTAGGTGAATTGCAGTGACCTTATAAGGACGAGTTTAGAGATAGCTATCCATAAGAAACGATGAGTGACTAGATGTAGGAATAGGATTGGCCAGAACTTGAGGAATTAATTATTTGGAGCGTTTGATTACGACACGTACATTAGTTGACACTGTAAGGGAAGTTAGAGATGAATAAATCCAGTTAGTGTATGGATGTGTCAGGTTGGGTAGCTTGAACGTATGTGTGAAGTTGTTTATTCGTATTGGAGAATACTATAGCTTTAGATGGTTATGAAGATTTGAGATTGGTCGAACGGAGAAGGGTATGCTTGTGGTGATTCAAAATTATATGGAATGAGAGAGTATTTGGATTGTGTGCGGCGAATTAAAGATGTTGTTTTGATTTAACAAGTTATTGGTCATGGTGGTTTGGGAACCAACTCTAGACAGTTGTTGAACTAGAAAGTTGCAAAGTAGTAGATTGATGATACAGGCCTGATTGGAGTTTTGTAGAGGTTATGACATCGATGAGTTAGTCGTAAAGGGATGTTAGTCATGGAAAGAATGTGTTAACAATAAGTGTGGCTAGTGGTGTTTCTAGCCGAACTCGTAGAGAAAATGTTCCATTGTTTGGTTGTCTTTCACTTGATGATTCATCTTCAAAGAGGAGAAAGAGTGATGGAGATGAAATGGTTTGTGGATCTGTTTCTGGGTCTAGAAAAGAATGAGGATTTAGAGAGAAGCCCATGAAGATGTGGCTTATGCCAATTGAAGATTGGCGAAGGGATTTGTCTTACACCTAATTTTGGAAATAAGAAGGATAAGAAATTGTCTAATGGCAAGTTGATGGAAGCTTGTAGAGCTTTGGTTCATTGTAGTGGTTACAATGAAGAGAGACGTGGTATGATGGAAATCGGTAGTGAGTAAGTATAAGGGATTCGGATGTTGTCAACAAGGATAGTTAGACAATAGTAATGTGAGGAATGCCCTAAGAGTTATTTTGAAGGTAGGTACCTCGACGAGAGTGGTGATGTTCGGAGTGTTTAGGAATGGTCAGGGTGACCAACTCTTTTGAGTAAGAGAGGATGTTATTGTAAGAGAAAAAGGAACTCAGGAGAGTTCAGTAATAGAATGAGAATACGTTGTGAAGAGGATGTGCGCCGACGATGGTCGTCGACGAGGATAAACGTTTGTTTAAGGCACGCGAGATGCGTCTAAGTGCCATTTTGGAAGTAATGTTAACGTATAAGGAACCGATTCTGGGGAATTGGAGATTTGGATAAGGGAGTCCAAGAGAAGTAGATGGTTTAGTTTGGTAAGTGCCAAGACTATGAGGAGTGTAATTACCAACCGGAGGTGGGGGTGGTATTATTTAAGTCGTGATTGGAAATAGATTCGTATGTGAGCAGACGGTTCGGCATATTCATTGAGTCGCGGACTGATGGATAGTGGTAAGGTGGGAAAATGTTCTAGAAGAGAAGACAACTTGTTTGGAATGAAATAGTTTTGGTGGTAATTGCCGTGGTGGCACTGTACTACTATTGGATGATACTCCACGGATACTTCAAGAGTGGAAGCATGAGAGCTTATGCGACATGTGTTGAGCGTTGTGTCTTACGACTTTAATCTTGTATTCGTAAGAGATCGAGGGAAACGTGTGGGAAAACCTCGAAGGAAGTGTTGGACCATTGTGCCTCGGAGGACCTTGAGCACAAGTGGAATGAAGTATCACTTAAGTTGGGTAAAGAGGGTCTAAACCACCATCATGATTGTCGACTATCTATTGACAAATTGAGGGACTGGCCGTCCTTAATTTATTGTTGATAGTAGACGGAATCGTGTTGAATGGAATTGACTAGCTTTGCTAGCTTTGGTGGTGCGCAGAAAGTTTCGGTGTTTCTTTTGGAGGGTAGCCAGTCACTGCTTCGCGTGAACCTAGTGGTTTAGGCTATGTCGCGGAGGCAAAATAAGTGATTTTGGAAAAAAAATAGTGTGGACCTTTGAACATTTGAGGAACTCGAGGTTGTGAACCTCTGTTGTGAGGTTAATTTTTGAGTGGTGAACTCGTTGAGAGTGGCGGTTGAAGCACGGTTGTGCCAGTGTGTTGGTGAGAGTATCTGTGTGACTTCACCCGGTGTTAGCGTCTGTGTGGCTACACCTAATCCGAGGGATTTTGTTGAGTTGGTGATGATAATAACTAGTTGAGTTGTTACTCTTACCTTTTGTTTCGAGGACGAAACTTCTTTTTGGAGGGTAGTAATGTAAGACCCAAGATTTCACTGTACAATTTTCCTAAGGAACTTTAGTGTCGGCTAAGTTTTTAGGGTTTTTGATGAAGCGGTTTTGTGAGTATCATCGCAATTATAGGTTTTTGCTGTAATGGAGCCTGTTTTGTGCTCGTGCGTTGTAAAGACACAGACTTTTGTCCTGTAATCCTCTTTGGTTAATACGAAGGTTACTGTATATTCAGTTTAACGAGTTTTGGATTATTCTTGTTTTTGGATAAACGAGTAGGAAATTTACCCGTCGTTGTAAAATTTTACTGCGTCTGTTTTAAGTGAGATTTCGGATGGGAGTTTTATATATCTGCGTGAGTGAGGTTATGTTCTGAGATTAATTTTCCAAGGCGTGGAAGAAAATTACAGTCGCGGAAAAAGATTCGGCGATAAGTTTTGGAATTGTTAAACGGTAGACATTCTTTCTATAGTTTTCTGTTTTGGTGAGTTTCGTTCGTCGCGGCGCGCGAGAGCTGAACGTGTGAGTTTTTCTAAGAGGTGTTGAGTTTTATCTCAAGTGGGTTTGGATTGGTTTGATCCAATGGCTAGGATTTTGTCTTGGCATTTTATCTTTTGATCCAATGGCCATGAGTTAGCAAGAGTTTTAGCATATTAAGGAGGTTTGGTTACTTGTGGACTTAAGAAAATCACAAATCCTCTCTTCTTCTTTCTCTCTTTCACGTGAACTCCATTACTTCCTTTCTTTCTTCACCAAATTTTCATTTCCTCACCATTTCACTCCATTTCAAGCTTGGAAGCTTAGTGGAAAGTTGTAGAGAATCTCTTTCTTAAGGTAACCCCTCTATTCCTATCTTGTATGTATTCAAACTTGTAGAGTTTGTAGGATTTTGGTTTTATGTTCATATGAGGGTTTGGTGAGAAATGTTGTTTTTGCTAGCTTTTATTTCATGAAAGTTGTTCATGAGGGTTTTGTAAGCATGTTTAGGCTTGGTAGTTTTGAGTTCCATGAGTGGATGGGAATCTCATGTATTTTTGGGCTAGGGTTTTGATAAAAATTTCTATTGATCAAGAACATGAGTAGTTGTTTAGTGATTGTGAAATTGATGTGGTTTTTGAACCTTTTAGAGAAATGGATATATGAAAAATGTTTTGTTGATTCAATTAATTGATTTTGGGTACTAGTAAAGTATTACTAGGATTTTGGAATGGAAAAATTTGAGAGCTAGCCTTGGTTTTAGAAAAATGGCCGTGGCATGCTTGTTGTGTAGCCATGAGGATTTCAAATTTTTCAAGTCCTAAAATGATAAGTAAATGATCATTTAGTGTGATGAATGATCATCGTCTTTGAAAGAAAAGATTTGCAAAGTTTTGAGAAAAAAAATGTTATTCTTGGATTCAAAATGATTTAGTATGTATACTTGATCATTGAGGAAAACTAGTGATAGTTTAAGTGTTTTAAACTATGTTTGATTTTGAAAAACAATGGTTTTGGAATAATTCCAATTCTGGCCGTATTCCACAGGGGTATTATTGTCATTTTAAAATTGTTTTCGTGTCCTAGAAACCTAACCATTCGATCCGTCTTTTCGATACGAAGATTTCAGCGTATGGCACGTCTCGATCGGATTAGAATTGAATGAGTTATGGTGATTTTATTTGAAAGGAAAAACTTGTAACTTGTGGCGCAAGTAAACTTTTATTTTTGTGAAAATTTTCAAAGAGTTTTTGGGTTGTTTTCAAATGGTTTTAGTATGTGAAAATTGATTGCCTTGGAGTTAGGAATCAAAGTGTTTCTTAGTTTATTTTGAAAACGAAAATATTTTCGTGTAGCAAGAAATAGTGCAATTAACTTTGGGAATTTTTAATCGCTATAAGGGGGACTCGAAATCACTATCCGAGAGTTTCATAAAGTACCTTAGACCCCTCTAGATTTTCGAGTTTTAGTTTCGTTTCGATAGAATACAGTGGGAGTATTTTATTGACATTACGCTGCTTAAATTTTTGGTAGCGTGAATAGTGGATTTGAGCCTAGTTAGTTGTGAGGGAACAACCATAAGTCTTGATCCATTAGTAGCCGATCTAGGACTTATTTGAGTAACCAATTAGAATGTGGTATTAACTTAGATAAGTTATGTTTTGTAAAAGGTTAAGAGGATTAGCCGAATTGGAGTTTTCGTCGAGAGGGACGGTTATTGCTCGCGTAATGTAAGTTGTGCGTGTTGGAATGCTTGCTGAGGTAAGGGCACCATTTATTTTCCGTCTTTTCACTGGTTAATAACATGCTTGGTTATTTTCTCTGACGTGTTTTGAATGCTTTGGGCATGTTTGTATTATGTATTCTCGTTGATGAGAAAGTGTTTATGATACATGCGTTATTTACATATGATTTGTGAGAATATATGTATGAGCATGTGGTACGTTATATATGATTGTAGGAATATATATAATTGATTGCATTAGCATAGATTTGAAGATCGTATGCTCATGCATTCATAGTGTGGTTCGAAGACCACTTGGTGCGATTAGCAGATCCACCTTTCGTCCTGCGGGATTTGATTGAGTTCAATATTGTGATTAGAAGATCATGGGGTGCAATTAGAAGATCCATCCTAATCCTTCGGTTAGAAGATCGTCGAGATTGTATTGATTATTAGTGATTAGAAGATCACGACTCTCTGTGGAGAGGTTAAATTCCGGAATTCATGCATGTGGCAGCCAGTGATTGGTGTCACGATCATGTAGAGTCTGCATTGATAGGCTATGTGTGCATTGGTTTATATAAGCCCGTTGGTGGGAATTGCTTTTGTGTTAAAGAGTTTTCTCGTGTATGTGGAAATTTGTTATGTGTACATCTTTCGCACCGGTTATATATATATATACTTTTATTTTGTGGTGACCCTTTCAATATTCATTTGCGGGCTCCTCCTACCCCAGATGATGTTGTAGGTCGCGAGGGCGGCGGCTGCTCAGGGCCTCAGTGATCTCGTGTTGGAGCTATAGTTTAGAATTAGACTCTGCGCCGGTGTGGTTGTACATCGTGCCTTTTGTTTAGGCATAGGTTTCTAGCTTGGTTTGTTTTGGGTTGTAGTGCTTGGAGTACTTTGAATACTTTGACTTGGATTGTAATTATTCAGGAATACACTTTGCTTGTCGAAGCACCTTATGGTAATGAGTTCTTTTGTATATTTGAATGCCGGCTCATTTAAAATCTTTTAGGCGTAACTCTGATGTGTATAAAAAAAAAAATTAAATGCCCTTTTTGGTCTTTGAAAATTCGGGGTGTAACATTGTGGTATCAGAGCCCGGCTTTAAATCTTCAAAGGGAAAGTGTACACTTGAGTCGTTAGTCCAGAGTCAGTTAGAACATAGCTAGAGTTGTGTTAGTTCTAGCGGTTGTTTTTGTTGTGTTATGGGTTATGTGATAGGTTATTTTGTGTTTAGCATGGGATATGCCTAGACACTGGTTTGTGTCTTACTGAAGTAATGCAGGGAGTGAGGCTTCAGTAAGTGGAATTGTGAAACCCCCAAGCCTTGGTCGAATTTAGTCGACAAGTGTCTCTAAATTCCTTAGATGCGGCAGTCCGAAGATGACGGACTTGAGCGAACAAGAACTACAAGTGATTCTTGAAAGTAATATAATGGATGGGAAGTGGCGTTAGATGTTGCCACTCAGAGGTGCTGGTTATGGACGAGTGAACGTCAATTGATAAAGGATTTTAAGTAAGGATCAGATTGGGACGACCTTCTGAAGATGATATTGGATGTCCGTCTGGTGAGTTCAGACGAGACTTGATGAAGTCGTTCAATTGTCAAGAGGATGCAACCACTGTAGATATGGTGGAACATGCAGAGATGTCAGTTGGATTTAATTACAATGATTGGATAATAATTGAGGCAACTTGAATTGGAATTAAAGGGCGTTGTACGTCCAGAGTGAGGAAACCTGGTGGTATTATACGGCATTTATGCGAACGATGGGTACCATAAGTGTTTAATTCAAGTGTGTGAGATAATTAGATTCGAAACTAAGATTAGTAAGGATGAATCTTGTGATGATTGAAGGTAGGAGACCAAGTATCACGTTGATAAGTGACAATCTATACATAGTTCGGGAGATAGTAAGTATAGATGTCGGTGTGAGATACAACGATAGGTAATCGATTGTTAAATAAAGATGGATGTGGAGAGATATTTAGGTAAAGAACGAGGAGTTCAACCTTTGAAAGTGAGTTGCATATCACTGATAGGTGATAATAGAGGTGTTTAATATGGAAATGTCCAGATAATTGTAGCAGTGTAAGCTAGAATTGTTAACTATTGGCAAGTAAACCATAAGAGGAAGTAAACTGGTTTAGCAGTTTGAGGGTATTAGTCAAAAGTTGAGTAGAGATCCTGTGTGAATGCGCATTTAAGTTAACCATTTCGATCGACCTAGAGGGTTGAAGAACTAAGTAGCAGCTTGAATTTATGATACCATAAGAGTTGAGGTTGGCAAGTTTTAAATAATTCAAGTTATGGACGATAATTGTTGGAGATTTTCTAGAAATGTCGTGTATGAGTAGAAAAGAGTTCGTTAGTAAGAGTACTAAGACAATGAGAGTGATAATTGGAGGGACATTTTGTTGAATGTTTAATGGCTTGATGGATGAGTAAGACGAGTCGATTGGTAGGTGAATTGCAGTGACCTTATAAGGACGAGTTTAGAGATAGCTATCCATAAGAAACGATGAGTGACTAGATGTAGGAATAGGATTGGCCAGAACTTGAGGAATTAATTATTTGGAGCGTTTGATTACGACACGTACATTAGTTGACACCGTAAGGGAAGTTAGAGATGAATAAATCCAGTTAGTGTATGGATGTGTCAGGTTGGGTAGCGTGAACGTATGTGTGAAGTTGTTTATTCGTATTGGAGAATACTATAGCTTTAGATGGTTATGAAGATTTGAGATTGGTCGAACGGAGAAGGGTATGCTTGTGGTGATTCAAAATTATATGGAATGAGAGAGTATTTGGATTGTGTGCGGCGAATTAAAGATGTTGTTTTGATTTAACAAGTTATTGATCATGGTGGTTTGGGAACCAACTCTAGACAGTTGTTGAACTAGAAAGTTGCAAAGTAGTAGATTGATGATACAGGCCTGATTGGAGTTTTGTAGAGGTTATGACATCGATGAGTTAGTCGTAAAGGGATGTTAGTCATGGAAAGAATGTGTTAACAATAAGTGTGGCTAGTGGTGTTTCTAGCCGAACTCGTAGAGAAAATGTTCCATTGTTTGGTTGTCTTTCACTTGATGATTCATCTTCAAAGAGGAGAAAGAGTGATGGAGATGAAATGGTTTGTGGATCTGTTTCTGGGTCTAGAAAAGAATGAGGATTTAGAGAGAAGCCCGTGAAGATGTGGCTTATGCCAATTGAAGATTGGCGAAGGGATTTGTCTCACACCTAATTTTGGAAATAAGAAGGATAAGAAATTGTCTAATGGCAAGTTGATGGAAGCTTGTAGAGCTTTGGTTCATTGTAGTGGTTACAATGAAGAGAGACGTGGTATGATGGAAATCGGTAGTGAGTAAGTATAAGGGATTCGGATGTTGTCAACAAGGATAGTTAGACAATAGTAATGTGAGGAATGCCCTAAGAGTTATTTTGAAGGTAGGTACCTCGACGAGAGTGGTGATGTTCGGAGTGTTTAGGAATGGTCAGGGTGACCAACTCTTTTGAGTAAGAGAGGATGTTATTGTAAGAGAAAAAGGAACTCAGGAGAGTTCAGGAATAGAATAAGAATACGTTGTGAAGAGGATGTGCGCCGACGATGGCCGTCGACGAGGATAATCGTTTGTTTAAGGCACGCGAGATGCGTCTAAGTGCCATTTTGGAAGTAATGTTAACGTATAAGGAACCGATTCTGGGGAATTGGAGATTTGGATAAGGGAGTCCAAGAGAAGTAGATGGTTTAGTTTGGCAAGTGCCAAGACTATGAGGAGTGTAATTACCAACCGGAGGTGGGGGTGGTATTATTTAAGTCGTGATTGGAAATAGATTCGTATGTGAACAGACGGTTCGGCATATTCATTGAGTCGCGGACTGATGGATAGTGGTAAGGTGGGAAAATCTTCTAGAAGAGAAGACAACTTGTTTGGAATGAAATAGTTTTGGTGGTAATTGTCGTGGTGGCACTGTACTACTATTGGATGATACTCCACGGATACTTCAAGAGTGGAAGCATGAGAGCTTATGCGACATGTGTTGAGCGTTGTGTCTTACGACTTTAATCTTGTATTCGTAAGAGATCGAGGGAAACGTGTGGGAAAACCTCGAAGGAAGTGTTGGACCATTGTGCCTCGGAGGACCTTGAGCACAAGTGGAATGAAGTATCACTTAAGTTGGGTAAAGAGGGTCTAAACCACCATCATGATTGTCGACTATCTATTGACAAATTGA
This sequence comes from Trifolium repens, assembly GCA_030408175.1. Classification (NCBI taxonomy): domain Eukaryota; kingdom Viridiplantae; phylum Streptophyta; class Magnoliopsida; order Fabales; family Fabaceae; genus Trifolium; species Trifolium repens. The sequence continues at coordinate 34,841,602 of CP125836.1, read as the reverse complement.
GGGACTGGCCGTCCTTAATTTATTGTTGATAGTAGACGGAATCGTGTTGAATGGAATTGACTAGCTTTGCTAGCTTTGGTGGTGCGCAGAAAGTTTCGGTGTTTCTTTTGGAGGGTAGCCAGTCACTGCTTCGCGTGAACCTAGTGGTTTAGGCTATGTCGCGGAGGCAAAATAAGTGATTTTGGAAAAAAAAATTGTGTGGACCTTTGAACATTTGAGGAACTCGAGGTTGTGAACCTCTGTTGTGAGGTTAATTTTTGAGTGGTGAACTCGTTGAGAGTGGCGGTTGAAGCACGGTTGTGCCAGTATGTTGGTGAGAGTATCTGTGTGACTTCACCCGGTGTTAGCGTCTGTGTGGCTACACCTAATCCGAGGGATTTTGTTGAGTTGGTGATGGTAATAACTAGTTGAGTTGTTACTCTTACCTTTTGTTTCGAGGACGAAACTTCTTTTTGGAGGGTAGTAATGTAAGACCCAAGATTTCACTGTACAATTTTCCTAAGGAACTTTAGTGTCGGCTAAGTTTTTAGGGTTTTTGATGAAGCGGTTTTGTGAGTATCATCGCAATTATAGGTTTTTGCTGTAATGGAGCCTGTTTTGTGCTCGTGCGTTGTAAAGACACAGACTTTTGTCCTGTAATCCTCTTTGGTTAATTCGAAGGTTACTGTATATTCAGTTTAACGAGTTTTGGATTATTCTTGTTTTTGGATAAACGAGTAGGAAATTTACCCGTCGTTGTAAAATTTTACTGCGTCTGTTTTAAGTGAGATTTCGAATGGGAGTTTTATATATCTGCGTGAGTGAGGTTATGTTCTGAGATTAATTTTCCAAGGTGTGGAAGAAAATTACAGTCGCGGAAAAAGATTCGGCGATAAGTTTTGGAATTGTTAAACGGTAGACATTCTTTCTATAGTTTTCTGTTTTGGTGAGTTTCGTTCGTCGCGGCGCGCGAGAGCTGAACGTGTGAGTTTTTCTAAGAGGTGTTGAGTTTTATCTCAAGTGGGTTTGGATTGGTTTGATCCAATGGCTAGGATTTTGTCTTGTCATTTTATCTTTTGATCCAATGTCCATGAGTTAGCAAGAGTTTTAGCATAGTAAGGAGGTTTGGTTACTTGTGGACTTAAGAAAATCACAAATCCTCTCTTCTTCTTTCTCTCTTTCACGTGAACTCCATTACTTCCTTTCTTTCTTCACCAAATTTTCATTTCCTCACCATTTCACTCCATTTCAAGCTTGGAAGCTTAGTGGAAAGTTGTAGAGAATCTCTTTCTTAAGGTAACCCCTCTATTCCTATCTTGTATGTATTCAAACTTGTAGAGTTTGTAGGATTTTGGTTTTATGTTCATATGAGGGTTTGGTGAGAAATGATGTTTTTGCTAGCTTTTATTTCATGAAAGTTGTTCATGAGGGTTTTGTAAGCATGTTTAGGCTTGGTAGTTTTGAGTTCCATGAGTGGATGGGAATCTCATGTATTTTTGGGCTAGGGTTTTGATAAAAATTTCTATTGATCAAGAACATGAGTAGTTGTTTAGTGATTGTGAAATTGATGTGGTTTTTGAACCTTTTAGAGAAATGGATATATGAAAAATGTTTTGTTGATTCAATTAATTGATTTTGGGTACTAGTAAAGTATTACTAGGATTTTGGAATGGAAAAATTTGAGAGCTAGCCTTGGTTTTAGAAAAATGGCCGTGGCATGCTTGTTGTGTAGCCATGAGGATTTCAAATTTTTCAAGTCCTAAAATGATAAGTAAATGATCATTTAGTGTGATGAATGATCATGGTCTTTGAAAGAAAAGATTTGCAAAGTTTTGAGAAAAAAAATGTTGTTCTTGGATTCAAAATGATTTAGTATGTATACTTGATCATTGAGGAAAACTAGTGATAGTTTAAGTGTTTTAAACTATGTTTGATTTTGAAAAACAATGGTTTTGGAATAATTCCAATTCCGGCCGTATTCCACAGGGGTATTATGGTCATTTTAAAATTGTTTTCGTGTCCTAGAAACCTAACCATTCGATCCGTCTTTTCGATACGAAGATTTCGGCGTATGGCACGTCTCGATCGGATTAGAATTGAATGAGTTATGGTGATTTTATTTGAAAGGAAAAACTTGTAACTTGTGGCGCAAGTAAACTTTTATTTTTGTGCAAATTTTCAAAGAGTTTTTGGGTTGTTTTCAAATGGTTTTAGTATGTGAAAATTGATTGCCTTGGAGTTAGGAATCAAAGTGTTTCTTAGTTTATTTTGAAAACGAAAATATTTTCGTGTAGCAAGAAATAGTGCAATTAACTTTGGGAATTTTTAATCGCTATAAGGGGGACTCGAAATCACTATCCGAGAGTTTCATAACGTACCTTAGACCCCTCTAGATTTTCGAGTTTTAGTTTCGTTTCGATAGAATACAGTGGGAGTATTTTATTGACATTACGCTGCTTAAATTTTTAGTAGCGTGAATAGTGGATTTGAGCCTAGTTAGTTGTGAGGGAACAACCATAAGTCTTGATCCATTAGTAGCCGATCTAGGACTTATTTGAGTAACCAATTAGAATGTGGTATTAACTTAGATAAGTTATGTTTTGTAAAAGGTTAAGAGGATTAGCCGAATTGGAGTTTTCGTCGAGAGGGACGGTTATTGCTCGCGTAATGTAAGTTGTGCGTGTTGGAATGCTTGCTGAGGTAAGGGCACCATTTATTTTCCGTCTTTTCACTGGTTAATAACATGCTTGGTTATTTTCTGTGACGTGTTTTGAATGCTTTGGGCATGTTTGTATTATGTATTCTCGTTGATGAGAGAGTGTTTATGATACATGCGTTATTTACATATGATTTGTGAGAATATATGTATGAGCATGTGGTACGTTATATATGATTGTAGGAATATATATAATTGATTGCATTAGCATAGATTTGAAGATCGTATGCTCATGCATTCATAGTGTGGTTCGAAGACCACTTGGTGCGATTAGCAGATCCACCTTTCGTCCTGCGGGATTTGATTGAGTTCAATATTGTGATTAGAAGATCACGGGGTGCGATTAGAAGATCCATCCTAATCCTTCGGTTAGAAGATCGTCGAGTTTGTATTGATTATTAGTGATTAGAAGATCACGACTCTCTGTGGAGAGGTTAAATTCCGGAATTCATGCATGTGGCAGCCAGTGATTGGTGTCACGAACATGTAGAGTCTGCATTGATAGGCTATGTGTGCATTGGTTTATATAAGCCCGTTGGTGGGAATTGCTTTTGTGTTAAAGAGTTTTCTCGTGTATGTGGAAATTTGTTATGTGTACATCTTTCGCACCGGTTATATATATATATATATATATACTTTTATTTTGTGGTGACCCTTTCAATATTCATTTGCGGGCTCCTCCCACCCCAGATGATGTTGTAGGTCGCGAGGGCGGCGGCTGCTCAGGGCCTCAGTGAGCTCGTGTTGGAGCTATAGTTTAGAATTAGACTCAGCGCCGGTGTGGTTGTACATCGTGCCTTTTGTTTAGGCATAGGTTTCTAGCTTGGTTTGTTTTGGGTTGTAGTGCTTTGAGTACTTTGAATACTTTGACTTGGATTGTAATTATTCAGGAATACACTTTGCTTGTCGAAGCACCTTATGGTAATGAGTTCTTTTGTATATTTGAATGCCGGCTCATTTAAAATCTTTTAGGCGTAACTCTGATGTGTATAAAAAAAAAATTAAATGCCCTTTTTGGTCTTTGAAAATTCGGGGTGTAACAGGCTTCGGTTTTTTACCCACCCCTAAAAAATATCGGACAAACCTAGCAAAGTTTACTAGTTAAGCTAGTACAATCTTTCTCACATCGCATTCATATTAGGCTATTTAGATATTAGGCTACAATCTTCTAATCTCATACTTTTAACACACTTGAGTGATGTGTTTTAATTGATTTTTTAAAAAAAAAAAAACTCAATAGATGTGTTTTAATTGATTGATAATGTAAAATGGTTTTAATCAAAGTATTATAATTAAACTCATAATTAAAAAGTTGTTGCATAAGTATAATTCAATTAATAGATGTAACAAGACTTTAATTTGATGTGTAGTAATTTAGATTTGAATTCAAAACCTTATACTTATTCATATTAAAAAGAGATGAATATGCATGAGGTTCGGATTTTGTCTAAGCATACTAAATGAAACAATAATAAAAATTAAAATATGTAATTAAGTGAGGGATCGTCGCTTCACCAAACGACTTTCAATTTTAGAAATTAAAGTGTCATGTGAAAAACTTCGATGATACAATCGATTAAGCACGCTATATTATGTTTAGAATTTGAGGTGACAAAACTTTGTTAAAGATGCTCAAAGATGCAATTGATTTAGTCATATATGCAATAATTTGGAATTATGATATTGGTTTGTTTTTGTCAAGTAATTTGGTTGCTAGAATTTCACTTTTTTAAGTTAAATAAGTAGAATGTTCGGAGTTTGAATCTCATTATCTGCATATATATAATATATGTATATCCTTATCAACTGAACTAATTAAACTTACAGTAACAATTGGGATCTCAAATTTAACACAGTATAAGGAAAACACAAATATTATGGATCTCTTTGGATTGACTTATTTATGGGCTTATAAAAAATAGTTTATGCAAATAAATAAGTTTTAGTGTTAATTCACAAGTTTTCAATAACAAAAATTCGCATTTCATAAGTTACTTTTTCATAAATTATCTTGATAAATTTATAAATAATATATAAAAATTTATTGATTTGAATAACCTATTTTATATAAGCTAAAAAATAAACTAATATAAAACGAGATTTTATTGATTCATAAGGCAGTATAAGCTTTGATGAGAAACTAACAATTTGAATTATAAGGTGTAGGTCTATTTGTGAAGACAAAAAGTAGTGAAGGGTGACCTTCCCCACACAAATTATTAAAGACATAATTGACAAAATTAAGCCACACGAGTGTGACTAAAGAATGAACAAGGAAAAAGACTACAAGTTTATGTATAAGCTGAACAATGTTACTGTCTAGCTAGGCAGTGTTTGGATTTTTCGGTGATAGAAAATAATTTTTAAATAATTGATTTGAATTTAAAATAATTAAACAATAAAAAAAATCAACTTTTAAAAAAATATTGAAACAAGTAAAAATTAATTCTATATCTCTTAAAAAAATTTAGTAAACCAACCATATGCTAAGATTTGTCCGTTTAAATTGACTTATTTTTTAACTTATATAAAATAACTTAGGCTAAACTACACATTTGGTCCCTTACATTTATTTTAGGTTTCAATTTAGTCTCTTACGTTTAAAAAGTTTCAATTTGGCCCCTTACGTTTATTTTAGATTTCAATTTCGTCTCTTCCGTCAGTTTTTGCACATGTGGCAAACGGTTTGCTTACGTGGCAGATAGTTTGCACACGTGGATTGACACGTGGACACCTGGACACGTTGACACGTGTCCAATTGAAACAGTGGAACAATGGAATCTGACAGAAGAGACCAACTAATGCAAACGTTAATAACGTAAGGGACCAAATTGTAACTTTTTAAACGTAAGTGACCAAATGGAAACCTAAAATAAACGTAAGAAACCAAATATATAGTTTAACCAACTTAATAACTTATGCAAATAAATAATGTTTTATTATTATTTTTAAGCTTCTCAAAGTAGTTTATAAAAATAGTTTATGAAGATACAATTTTTATTAATTAATAAAAAAATTATAAAAATTAACATTCTTTTTTGACACAATTTATGAATTAACATAAAAATTTATTTATTTGTATAAATTATTTTATAAGATAAAAAAATAAGTCAATTTAAATAGGTATTAGGCCTTCTTTGATTTGTCCATTTTATTTTTGAATCCGGCAATATGTTTGACTTATTGCCATGTCTATATTTTTTAATTATGCAAATGTCAACCACAGTGTTGTTTCAATAGACACAGTGATTTTGAATTGAAAACTTTTATGTGCCTTATGCACCAAGTAAGTCATATATTCATAATTGCTTGGTTTACTTTTCACCTTCACAAACTGTTTAACTCTGTCCCCACGAACATCAAGCATATAAAATCAACACTTTGTTTGGTTTGAGAGGGATAGCAAGAGTTTAATAACTCAATTTTAATTTTTAGATGAAATAATTTTTTTGTTAAACTTTATTTATTATACGATCGAACTCCAAACTAATATAGTTTTCTTTCCCTGAGAATTAAACGGTTAAAATCCAAAAAATAGCTTTAAATATTAGCTTATGGCCAATCATTTTTGCAAAGAATAATTATTGTGTGGTTACAACCATAAACTCAAACCATTTAAACACATTCATGTACAAAAATTAAAATGGACATAATTTTATTAATTCAATAGTAAAAATTTTACTGCTTTCATTTCTACTATTTTTCCATATATGTATATGCCTAAATAATTTAAATTTATAATTGTGACTATACAAATATTGCTCAAACCATATTAAGAAAATAACATATTTAGCACATGTTTGAATTGGGTAGTTTGACTAAATTAAAGTGAGATATCGTAATTTTGGCAAAATTAAACATTTAAACTGCATTTCAAAATTTCAATAACACCATGATACTACTATTATTTCGTTAAACTTAATGCGCAATTCTAAACATACACTTAGACAATAAAATTATTGTAGGATTAAACTTACACCCTTGGTAAAAAAATTATTTTTCTACATTTTATAGCTCCAAATGTAAATATCTAACCAATAAAGACACGACCCAATCCAATGGGTCTCAAAGATGGCGATGCCAGAAATCCAACAAAAACTATTTTTTGTTTTTTTACAGATAATATTTTTTAGATTAAAACTTAGATTCATCACACAAATTCAAAAATTAAGGTGCTGTTTTTACATATTTAGAAAGTAATTCTACTTCTACAAATTTCAAAGAGAATTATTTTTGCCACTGTACGGTTTATGAGGCGCGTGTAAGACTCAAGATTTCATTGTATAGTTGGTTTAAGGAATATTAAGGTTCCGATGTGTTCGTGTTGTGAAACATCGTGTAATTATTAAGTTTTGCTGTAATTGAATCTGTTTTGGGCTCGTGCGCTGTAAAGGCACAGGCTTTTGTCTTGTAATCCTCTTTTGTGAATAAGAAGGTTGTTGTGGATTTAGAATGACGAGTTTTGGATTATTCTTGCTTTTGGAAAAACGAGTAGGATTTTACCCGCGGATGTAAAATCTTACTGTGTCTGTTTTAAGTGAGGTTTCGGATGGGAGTTTTATATATCTGTGTGAGTGAGGTTATGTTCTGAGAATAATTTTCTAAGGTATGGAAGAAAATTACAGTCGCGGAAAAAGATTCGGCGATAAGTTTTGGAAATGTTTAACGTTGGACGTTCTTTCCGTAGTTTTTACGTTTTTGTGATTTACGTTCGTCGCGACGCGCGAGAGCTGAGTACGTGTCTTGTATTGGAAGATTGGATTTAATCTTGTGTTTATCCATAAAGCAATTTGATCCAATGGCTAGGGTTTAAGCTTGGACTTTAGATTTTGATCCAAGGGTGGATAAGTGACCAAGAGCTTTGTATAGTAAGGAGGTTTGGTGACTTTGTGGACTTAGGAAAACATCACAAATCTCTCTTTTATTTCTCTCTTTCACGTGACTCCATTACTTTCTTTAAACCTTCACTAAAATTTCCATTCTTCACCATTTGAGTCCATTTCAAGCTTGGGAGCTTTGTGGAATTGTTGTAGAGAATCAATTGCTTAAGGTAATCATCCTATTTCTCTTCATTTTAGTTGGTTAGAACTCTTAGGGTGTTGAATTTTAGTTTATGTTCCTATGAGGGTTTGTTAGGAAATGTTACTTTCATGGTTTTTTGTTCATGAATGTTGTTCATGAGGTCTAGAGAAGCATGTGTAGGCTTTGTTATTTTGTTTTCCATGAGTAGGTGAAAATCTCATGAGAAAAGTTAGGGTTTTAGGTTGGTTATGTATTGATCAATAACATGTGGTTAAGTTGTAAGGTTTTAAAAAGAAACGTTGTTTTTGAACCTTTAGGCGAAAGGGATTGGTGTTGCATGGTTTTGTTTTAGAAAATCCGATGAAAAATATTTTGGGGTTTATGAAAATATTTCCTAAGTGTTTTGTGTGGTGTTTTTGGGGTCCAAGTGGTTTAAAACTCTTGTGTTATGTGGCGTTGCTTTTGCCTAAGAAAACATGTTTAAAAATGATTACCGGTCGGTTGAGGCCCGTAATAAAACTTGTGCTTGAGTTTGGTTTTGATTTTGGAAATGAAAACCAAATAACTTGCACTCGAAGCAACCAACATACTTTCGGGAATGTACTGCTTGCTTAGGGAAAATGGTTTGTTTTTGTGCTTTGAAAAGGTGTTGGGAACTAATAGAATCAAACTAGGCTTGGTTGGAAAAAGAGTGGTGTGAGTTGCTGTTTTTACTGTCATGACAGGTGCAACTCGCCGGGCGAGTGATAACTCGCCAGGGCGAGTGTCACAGGTCCTGAACACGCCAGGGCGAGCTCCACGGCGAGTGAGACCTGTCCTCTCTGACTTCACTCGCCGCCAACTCGCCAGGGCGAGCTCTGAGTGTTGAAATTTTGGATTCTGATTTCTAAACTTGGTTTTTAACTTTCTAATCCCTTTTTATTAATTTATGGAAGTGGCGGGGATTGGAAACGGGTTTTTCGGGTACTCGGAAAGTACGTAACTTGTAACACAAGAAAACGGTCATTTCGCATTACAATTTATTTAAGACTTTTGTCTATTGTTTTGGGTCCTAAAAATAGTACAAATAACTCATAGTGGTTGATCAATACGGTAGTTTTTGGTATGATATCCGAAAGAGTGGATTTTCCTTAGGAACCTTTAGGTTTTTGGGGTTTTTGGTTTAGTTTCAATACGATTGGTTGGAAAACGATGTATTGATAATACGCTACTTGTTTTAGGAAGCGCGTTGTGTTGTTTGGACGAGTTTTAGTAAACGGAAGCTTGCCGAGGTAGGGGCTCCACTTTATTTCCGTCTTTTAAAACGATTACGATATGTTTGGTTTTGCTGTTATGCATTTGCTGTGTGCTTTGACATGTTTGTACTTATGTATTCTCGTTGATGAGAACGTGGTTATAATTACCTGTGCAATTTACATATGATTAGGATAATGTATGTAGGTTGTGATGGTTTGTGCATAGGCTTTAGGCTATGTGATTGGTTGCATGAGCATATATTAATGTGTGCGTCGGATAGGACTACGCGGGGATTTTGTCTGTGTGACTATCCTGTATATGCCAAAGAGAATATATGTCATGCATTTCATAGTTGCGTGCCTAGGTGTATGTCTGTGTGACTTTGCCTACGTACCGGGCGTTGACTGTGTGGCTTCCCCAAATCCGACTGGATTTTATTGAGTTGGTGTTTGTCTGTGCGACTTCACCTGGTGTTTGTCTGTGTGACTTCACCTGCCTTGTGTGGCTTTTTAGTGCGGGTACGTATATGACTGTGTGGCTTTGCCTACCCCACGACTCTTCGAGGAGAGGTTAATTTTCCGGAAAATCATGCATGTGGCGAACCAGTGACGGTTGTCACACCCATTGTAGAAGTCTGCATTAGGATTGGTGATTTATTTGCTATGTGTATGTGGAAATTTGCTATGTGTACATCTTTCGCACCGATTATATATATGCATACTTATATTTTGTGGTGACCCCTTTCTTTCATTTGCGGGCTCATCCCACCCAGATGTTGGGCTAGGTCGTGGTGACGACGGTGGCTGTTCCGGGTCCCAGTGAGAGGTTGGAGTTTAGCTTAGTTAGACTATGCGCCGGTGTGGGTTGTACACTGTGCTTTTTGGGTTAGGCATAGGATTCTAGCTAGTTTTGTTGTAAAAATTTGAATACTTTGACTTGGATTGTAATTATTCCTGAATACACTTTGCTTGTCGAAGCACCTTTTGGTAATGAGTTCTTTGTATATTTGAATGTCGGCTCATTTAAAATCTTTTATGCGTAACTCTGATGTGTATATAAAAAAAATATAATGCCTTTTCTGGCTTTTGAAAAACGGGTTGTTACAATTGGTATCAGAGCCCAACTTTAAATCTTCAAAGGGAAAGTGTATACTGGAGTCGTTAGTCCAGAGTCGGTTAGAACTTAGCTAGAGTAGTGTCAGTTCTAGTGCCTGTTCTGTGTCGGTTGTGAGTTAGTAACCGTTGAATGAGATATTCTGTAGAGACTCAGAAAGGTTTGGATAAGGAATCTAATCAGAATTGGTATTGTGCAGAAATCGAATGCCTCCAAGAAGGGCACCTACAGTACCTATGGCGGACCATGTGGATGTGAATCAGATGGCTTATGCCATGCATACAATGGCAGCGGCTGTGACTGCTCAGAGCCATGCTAAGGCGCAGAGAGATCTGGAGAAGCGCGAAAGGGAAATACTTGCTGCTGGATCTAGACTTCTTTCAAGTTTCAACCACCAAACTCCTCCAAAGTTTAATGGGGAGGGAGGTCCGGAAACTGCTGATTTATGGCTCCAATCTGTGGAGAGGATTTTCGAGGCAATTCATTGTCCGGAAGGGGAGAAAGTAGTCTTAGCTACCTATCAGTTACTAGGGGGTTCTGAGTATTGGTGGAGGAACACCCGACTGATCATGGAGAATGTTCATGAAGAGTTAAGTTGGGAGAACTTCAAGCGGAGGTTTTTGGCCAAGTACTTTCCCGAGACTGCTAGGGAAAGGTATGGGGAAGAGTTTCTGAGGCTAAGGCAAGCGAGCATGAATGTTGAAGCATATGCCAAGAAGTTTGAATCTATATCCAGTTTATTCCGTTTCTTTAGCGATGGGATAAATGAGGATTATATGTGCCGTCGTTTCCAAGATGGGCTGAGGTACGAACTACAGGATGCGGTTGTGCCATTGGGTATCCGACAGTTTCAAGTGTTAGTGGAGAAATGTCAAGAGGTAGAAGACATGAAGAATAAGCGGGTGAACCGCCAAGGGAATTCTAGTGCTGGGGGACCAAGTCGTTCGAGTGGTCCGAGTCAGAGTCAGAATCATGGGAAACAAGTTACGACCGCCATCAGAATAACACGGGACCGGGCCGATCGGTGAATCAAGGTATCCGGGGAAAATCTGATGGTAGTAAGGGGAATTGCTACAACTGTGGGGAAGCGGGGCATTTTGCTAATGAGTGCACGCAACCGAAGGGGGAAAACACCTGCTACAATTGCAAGAAGCCGGGACACTTTGCTAGAGATTGCAGAGCCCCGAAGACCGGGCCGTCGGCAAATGTGGCACAAGGCTCACAGGGTGTCAGACCTGTGGCAAAGGCACGTGCTTACTGTATGGGCACTGAGGTGAGTGGGCAGGCTAGCAATGCCATCCATGAGAGCTGTCACATCGTAGGTAATTCTTTAACTGCTTTGATTGACACAGGGGCAACCCACTCATTCATATCTTTGGCTTGTGCAAATCGTTTGAGTTTGAATGTTTCTATGCTTCCGTTTGATTTGAATGTCTTGACTCCTGCTAAGGATTTGGTGGTAAATACTGCATGTTTGCATTGTTTAGTAGTAATTCAGAATAGGGAGTTTCTGGTCAACTTAGTGTGTCTACCGCTCATATCTCTCGAGATCATCCTCGGGATGGATTGGTTGTCCTATCATTATGTTATTCTAGACTGTGCTCGGAAATTAGTTTTCTTTCCCGAGCCAGGTGTGCGAAGGTACTTGTATGCAATTCGGCTGTCGGTGGTTATGTGTAATGGAGAGCCGGAGATAGTTTCACTTGCTAGTTTGGGGGTGACGTCGGAGATCCGAATTGGGGAATTTCGAGTGGTTCAAGATTTCCAAGATGTATTTCCATCGGAGATTCCAGCTTTTCCTCCATATAGAAAGGTGGAATTCTTTATTGATTTGCAACCGGGTACGGGTCCGATTTCGGAATCAGCTTATAGGATGGCTCCATCTGAGTTGGTATAGTTGAAAAGTCAGGTTGAGGACTTGTTAGAGAAGGGTTTCATAAGGCCTAGTGTGTCGCCTTGGGGAGCACCGGTCTTATTGGTTAAGAAGAAGGATGGGAAATCTCGTCTGTGTGTGGATTATCGGAAGCTTAATAAGGTGACTATCAAGAACCGATATCCATTGCCACGAATTGATGATTTGATGGATCAGTTGAGGGGAGCCTCAGTGTTTTCAAAGATTGACTTGAAATCTGGTTATCACCAGATAAGAGTACGAGATGAGGATATTCAGAAAACGGCGTTTAGGACGCGGTATGGGCATTATGAATTCTTAGTGATGCCGTTCGGAGTGACGAATGCACCTGCTATCTTTATGGCCTACATGAATCGGATATTCCACTCATTCTTGGACAAGTTTGTAGTGGTATTTATTGATGACATCCTAGTGTATTCAAAGAATGAAGAGGAACACGTAGAACATCTTCGTCTAGTATTGCAAGTTTTGCGGGAAAGTAAGTTGTATGCAAACCCGTCAAAGTGTGAATTTTGGTTGGAAGAAGTGAATTTATTTGGCCATGTCATATCAAGAGAGGGAATAGCCGTGGATCCAGCCAAGATTGATACGGTACTTTCATGGAAGCAGCCTCAAACAGTGACTGATGTGAGGAGTTTTGTGGGTTTGGCCGGTTATTACCGGAGATTCATTGAAGGTTTCGCTAAGATTGTGGCGCCAATGACGCAACTTACGCGAAAAGATCAACCTTTTGCTTGGACTGAGAAGTGTGAGTCGAGTTTCCAGTTGTTGAAAGAACGGTTGACGACGTCACCAGTCTTGGTGTTACCACAGTCGGATGAACCGTATGAGGTTTACTGTGATGCTTCTCATCAAGGGTTGGGTTGTGTGTTGATGCAACATAAGAGAGCAGTAGCTTATGCGTCAAGACAGCTGAAAGTGCATGAAAAGAATTATCCTACGCACGATTTAGAGCTTGCGGCCGTTGTTTTTGCATTGAAGATTTGGAGACATCATCTTTATGGTTGCACTTTTGTCGTGTTTAGTGACCATAAAAGTCTCAAGTACTTGTTTGATCAGAAAGAGCTTAATATGAAGCAACGGAGGTGGATGGAAACTTTGAAAGACTTCGACTTTACGTTGGAATACCATCCGGGGAAGGCTAATGTGGTAGCCGATGCTTTGAGTAGGAAGAGTGTGACAGTTTGTTCGGCACAAATGGCTAGTCAACAGGAGTTATTGAGAGAGTTTCGTGACTTGCACCTAGAGGTAGAGTTTGCTTTAGGGAATATGAGGCTGGGTATGATTACCATCTCAAGCGGATTATTGGAGGACATTGCAAATTGTCAAGATGACAGGTTCCTCATGGAGAAAAGAGCTTTGATTGTTCGAGAAACCAACCGAGATTTCAAGGTGGGATCGGACAACATTTTGAGGTGTCAAGGTAGAGTGTGTGTAACCGAAGCTATGGACTTGTAACATTCCACATTCTAAATTACCTAATTAATTTTAATTAGAGCTATCGCCTAATTTTCTAAATTGATTAGTGGTGTTAATTAATTAAAATCATGAGATTAAGGTATTATGTGCTAGTTAGTAACTCCTAGTTAAGTCTATACTACACACTTATACTATAATGGTACTCTTGAGACTTAATTAATTAAACAAGAGATTCAAACTTCCTCCCTCCCATGACTCACTATCTCCTAAGCTTGACACCTCACCTTAAAGAGTGAGTCACTAAACCACTAATTCAAAACTCTACCATGCATGCAAGAGAGTACTTCCAATTCACTTTCTCAATTCAGAAAAATTCAGTAACCCATTCCTCCAATTTTCTCTTCTCCCACGCCCAAAACAACATACCAACAAACCATCATTTTTCCCAACATTGTCACATGAAGCAAAACTCCAATTTCTTTCATTTCTCCAACACCCACTCATTCACATGTGTAGAATCAGAGCTTAGGAACATGAAAATCTCTCCCCTCTGCTCATTCACGAGCTCAGCAACTCACTAGCATCCAACACCTCAAAACTCACCAAAACCCCTTTTCCAATCAAAATGCATGCATGAGCATCCTAGACCAAATCAATTCTGTTTCTATCCAGACCTCAACCTCTATAAATACTCCTTAGACTCAGAAACGAATCATCAACTCAACAACTCTTCCTATTCCACAAATTCAAGTTTAGAGCTCAAGTATCAATTTTCCAATTTCTGGTCTGGGGATCCGTGGGGCATTCTGGAGGTTGCAGTAGCTGTAGTAGAGCCCAGAAGCAAGGATTAAAGCTTCATTCCAGGTGGATTCTTAAGTTTAGATAGTTAGTTTCCCAAAATTATAAAACTTTGCATGTTAACTTAAGTTTAGGGAAAACGTTGTGTGAGAGGAATTAACTCCCAAATTCCTCTCCATTCTGTTCTATATTATATACATTGTGTAATGGCATGACTTAGAATGAGGATTGTAGGTGTTAAAACTGTTAAAATGTGATTTTTCGTGAAACAGGGCAGGTTCTGAGTGAACTCGCCACAGCGAGCAATCATGGCGAGCTGGGTTCTTCAGGCTGACGAACCTCGCCCTGGCGAGTAACAACTCGCCGGGCGAGCGGATTTGGTCAGGACCTAAATTCTCGCCATGGCGAGCTTCCCTTCGCTGCAGCGAGCTTACCCAGAATATGACCTGTAACAACTCGCCAGGCGAGTGACAACTCGCCAAGCGAGCTTGACAGAACAGCAACTTTTTATACTTTTGGAAATTAACCTCAACACTCGTTTTAGATCCTCATTTAAGTTAATACACTTGCAGTAGCACAATTATATAATGTTATACAGTATGTTAATCACAGATAATCTTAGGGTATAACCTAGGAAATTTAGAGATGCATGTTCCCAGGGACTTTGGTAAACTCATGGTAGAAATAACTCAAAATTAGTATCAGTCAATCAAGAGCGAATTATATCGCATTATGGACTCCCAATGGGATAATCCATTAGGTTATGACTATGTGAGCTTCATGCCGTGACCGAATCGGTTGAGGGATATGGCAGGACTCTGAGACCTGCTCACCTCAGAGTGTCCTAGTGTTAAAATGAATAAGATACGTTTTCTGTGTTACACATTTACTTATGCTTATGATTTATGATAATATGTTAGTATGTATGACTGTTTAGGATTCCCCGGTGTAGTCACCTTAGGAGGGTAGTAGGACTCACTGAGGCTTAGTTGTCTCACCCCACTCCAAACAATTATTTTTCAGATAAACAGGTTGGCTAAGGTATGCTTGTTGGTGTGCTAGTAGCTGTGCTTGGAGGATTGCACTTGTTCATGCTTTCTTTTATTCCTTGTCTCGTTGCATTTCAATAATTTCTTTGTTGTATCGTTGAATTTTAATTCGCTTCCGTTCTTCCTTTATCCGTATTGTATTTTAGCACCTGCGTGTGCTTTGAATTTTCAGAATGTAATAATAATGACTCAGTTACCAGTTATGATATTTCACTGATATTCTAGATATTTCATGTGGGGTGTTATAATTGGTATCAGAGCAGGTCGATTCAGATCGTGCCAGAGTTCATTAGTATTACTATCCGAATCCCAGTATTTGTCTGGATTTCTAACATCTGTTCTAGGTGTCATGTCACTTTAAGCCTAGCTAACTTGACTTGATATTGGCAGTTAGAGCACTATGTCAGGAGCAAGACGAGGACCTGGAAGGCCTAGAAGGAACGTTGCTGATGATGATGATGAACCTGAGATGTACGGAGATGCTAATGCGAACATGTGGGCTGAAATGATGCATCAGCAGCAGCAGTTCCAAGCTCAACAGGCCCAACAGCATCAAGAATTCATGAATATGTTTCAACAGCATATGAACAATCCTCCCCCTCAGCAGCAAGGATCTAGCGCTGCATTCAGAGAGTTCTGCCGAATGAGTCCGCCGGAGTTTTACGGAGAATACAATCCAGCGAAAGCCAGGGAATGGATTCAACGAATGAGTGGTATCCTTGAATCCATGGATTGCACCGAAGTTGACAAGGTAACATTCGTCTCCCGCTTCTTCAGGGGCGACGCGTGTAACTGGTGGGATGGAACCAAGGCGTATATGGAAGCCAGTCAGATGGAGGTGAATTGGGAAAATTTCCGACGTCTCTTCGTTGGACATTATATCCCAGAGAGTTACCAATTCCAGATGGAACGTGAGTTGACGGAGCTAAAACAGGGAAGCATGTCAGTGGCGGAGTATACCATGAAGTTCAATGAGTTGGTCAGATATGTGATGGATGGAAATGATGCTCCCTCAGAATCTTGGAAAATGAAGAAATATCGGTTCGGGCTGAGAGCTGATATAGCCCACGATGTCTCTATGCAACACATCACTACATTTGGTGATCTGGTGCAGAAGAGCTATCATGCGGAGGCTGATCTTGGTAACATTCATAAGGAGCGTAGTGAAGCAGTTCAGAAGAGGAAGGATTCTGGAAAGTTCAACCTGCAAGTGAGAACCAAGGGCACCACAAGCAAAGGGAAACAGAGCTATTCCCAGCGCTCGGCTAGGAACTGTGCTGAATGTGGTTTCCCTCACAGTGGAGAATGCATGAAAGGGAAGAACATGTGTTACTATTGTAAGCAGCCTGGCCATTACAAGCACGAGTGCCCTAAGCTGAAGAGGCAGGGCGATTCCAGCGGCGCTTCCAAAAGCAAAGGTCGGGTATTTTCACTTGATGGTGAGAAAGTCAAATCTAATAATGCCTTGATTATGGATGTATGCATGTTAGGACAGTCCGAAGTGTTAGTTTTGTTTGATTGTGGAGCTACTAATTCCTTTATAGCCGTTGACTGTGTTCAGCGACTTCAACTACCCTCTGTGCCTTTGATTTCCCCTATGACTGTGGCTGTTGCCACAGGAGGCAAGGTTACTTCCAAACGTGTGTGTCAGAATTGTCCTGTTCTTGTGGGCAGTAAAGTCTACAACATAGATTTGATCTGTCTACCCTTGAAGGATATTGATGTGGTCCTAGGCATGGATTGGCTTTCCGCCAATACTGTGTACATTGGATGTGCTGAAAAGAATCTCTTCATTCCAACCGAAACTTCACCAGAAAGTAGAGCCCTTACCGCTTTACTCCAGAATACTCATCAGATGATCCAGTACTTAGGTGCCAGTACTAAGTGTTTCAGTGTCTTGTTCACCATCGATCCGGAACCCAGTTTAAGCCCCAGTGATATTCCAGTTGTTAGTGAGTTCTTAGATGTTTTTCCAGATGATATTATGAATTTACCTCCCGAAAGGGAAGTTGAGTTTTCTATCGATCTAGTTCCTGGTTCCCAGCCGATCTCAGTTGCCCCGTATAGGATGTCTCCCTTAGAGCTTGATGAACTGAAATCTCAACTAGAAGAGTTGCTTCAGAAACACTTTATCCGACCCAGTGTCTCACCTTGGGGAGCACCGGTGTTACTTGTAAAGAAGAAAGATGGTACGATGCGTCTGTGCATCGATTATCGACAACTCAACAAGGTCACAATCAAGAACAAGTATCCCTTACCAAGGATTGATGACCTCTTGGATCAACTCAGAGGTGCTACTATCTTCTCCAAGATTGATCTTCGTTCCGGATATCATCAGATCCGTATCAAGTCCTCGGATGTTTCCAAAACGGCATTCAGGACTCGCTATGGACATTACGAATTCCTGGTCATGCCGTTCGGTCTGACTAATGCTCCAGCCATTTTTATGGACTACATGAATCGGATTTTCCAGCCGTACCTTGATCAGTTTGTTGTTATTTTCATTGATGACATTCTGGTCTATTCTAAAGATTCACAGGAGCATGCGGAGCACCTGAGAATCGTGTTGAGCATCCTTAGAGAGAAGCAATTGTACGCCAAGTTCAGTAAGTGCGAATTTTGGCTATCTGAAGTTAAATTCTTGGGTCATGTCATATCGCAAGGCGGTGTGTCTGTTGATCCATCCAAGGTAGAAGCAGTGTTGAATTGGGAACGACCCAGAAGTGTTACCGAAGTCAGAAGTTTCCTTGGATTGGCAGGCTATTACCGGAGATTCATCTTAGGGTTTTCGGAGATTGCTTTGCCATTAACTCGTTTGACCAGAAAGGGTGCAGACTTTGATTGGGATGCTGCTTGTGAATGGAGTTTCAGAACCCTTAAGGAAAAGCTAACCACAGCACCAGTGTTAGTGATTCCTGACCCAACACGCAAGTATGTGGTATACTGTGATGCGTCCAACAAGGGACTTGGTTGTGTACTGATGCAAGATGGTGCAGTTGTAGCGTATGCATCCAGGCAACTAAAACCTCATGAGCAGAATTATCCTACCCATGATCTGGAGCTAGCAGCCATTATCTTTGCACTCAAAATCTGGAGACATCATCTGTATGGAGTGCAGGTTGATCTGTTCAGTGATCACAAGAGTCTGAAGTACTTGTTTGATTAAAAGGAGTTGAATATGAGGCAGCGACGTTGGATGGAGTACCTCAAAGATTTTGATTTTAATCTCAACTACCATCCAGGAAAGGCCAATGTTGTGGCAGATGCTCTAAGCAGAAAGACATTGTATGCATCGGAGTTACTAATGCAACAGTGCGGTCTGTATGAGAAGTTTAGATATCTCAATCTGAATGTGATATATCGTAAGAGCGGTATTCGCATTAACAGAATCGAAGTGTCCTGTGAGTTACGCCCAAGTATTGTGCAGGCTCAGCAGGATGATGTAGAGTTACAGAAGAGAGTGAACCATCCGGAGTTCTCAGTAGCCACGGACGGTGCTATTCTCTATGAAGGCAGACTTTGTGTACCTCAGAATGATGAGTTGAAGCGGTTGATTCTAGAAGAGGCACACAAGAGTGGATTTTCAATTCACCCTGGATCCACCAAGATGTATCATGATTTGAAGGAGAACTATTGGTGGCCTAACATGAAGGCAGAGATCGCTGAATTCGTGTCCAGGTGTATTGTTTGTCAACAGGTGAAAATTGAACATCAGAAACCTGGAGGACCGTTACAACCGTTGGATATTCCAGAGTGGAAATGGGAACACATCACTATGGATTTTGTAGGAGGACTGCCACGTAACCAGCGAGGTCAGGATTCGATCTGGGTAATCGTGGACAGGTTGACGAAGTCAGCTCATTTCATTCCAGTGAAATCCACCTACAAGGCCCCGCAATATGCAGCCATCTTCATGGAGCAGATTGTAAGGCTGCATGGTGTACCTTTGAGTATCGTGTCTGATAGAGACCCGATTTTCACTTCAAGGTTTTGGAAAGCATTTCAGAATGCGATGGGGACTCGACTGAAGATGAGTACATCGCATCATCCTCAGACCGATGGTCAGTCAGAAAGGACTATTCAGACCCTTGAGGATATGCTTCGAGCTTGTGTATTAGAAGATGGTGGTTCGTGGAGTAATCACTTACACCTAATAGAGTTCGCATACAATAATAGTTACCATGCCAGTATCGGTATGGCACCTTATGAAGCTTTGTATGGCAGAAAGTGTAGGACCCCGTTGTGTTGGACAGAAGTTGGTGATCGTAGTTTCTTGGGACCGGATATTGTCCAAGAGACCACTTTAAAGATTAAGTCTATTCGGGATAAGTTGAAAGTTGCTCAGAGTCGGCAGAAGAGTTACGCCGACAAGAGAAGGAGATTTCTGGAATTTCAGGAAGGTGATCATGTGTTCTTGAAAGTTACTCCTAAGTTGGGTTTACGAGGTGTCTTTAAAACTAAGAAGCTCTGTCCAAGATTCATTGGACCTTATCAGATTCTTCGACGCGTCGGTCCTGTAGCCTATCAGTTAGCTCTTCCTCCATCTATGTCAGGGTTACACGACGTGTTTCATGTGTCTCAGTTACGGAAGTATATTCCTGATCCTTATCAGCCAGTGGAACTTGAACAAATTGATCTCCAGCCAGATCTAACCTATCAGCCGGATCCTGTTCGGATTGTTGAACGTGATGCTAAAATACTTCGGAACAAGAGGATTCCAATTGTCAAAGTTGAATGGGCTTAGTCTCCTGACGGTGAATTCACGTGGGAACTGGAGTCGGACATGCGGAAGAGTTATCCGTACTTGTTTTCGAGGTAAAATTCTTAATTTCGAGGACGAAATTTCTTTAAGGGGGGTAGGTTGTAACATTCCACATTCTAAATTACCTAATTAATTTTAATTAGAGCTATCGCCTAATTTTCTAAATTGATTAGTGGTGTTAATTAATTAAAATCATGAGATTAAGGTATTATGTGCTAGTTAGTAACTCCTAGTTAAGTCTATACTACACACTTATACTATAATGGTACTCTTGAGACTTAATTAATTAAACAAGAGATTCAAACTTCCTCCCTCCCATGACTCACTATCTCCTAAGCTTGACACCTCACCTTAAAGAGTGAGTCACTAAACCACTAATTCAAAACTCTACCATGCATGCAAGAGAGTACTTCCAATTCACTTTCTCAATTCAGAAAAATTCAGTAACCCATTCCTCCAATTTTCTCTTCTCCCACGCCCAAAACAACATACCAACAAACCATCATTTTTCCCAACATTGTCACATGAAGCAAAACTCCAATTTCTTTCATTTCTCCAACACCCACTCATTCACATGTGTAGAATCAGAGCTTAGGAACATGAAAATCTCTCCCCTCTGCTCATTCACGAGCTCAGCAACTCACTAGCATCCAACACCTCAAAACTCACCAAAACCCCTTTTCCAATCAAAATGCATGCATGAGCATGCTAGACCAAATCAATTCTGTTTCTATCCAGACCTCAACCTCTATAAATACTCCTTAGACTCAGAAATGAATCATCAACTCAACAACTCTTCCTATTCCACAAATTCAAGTTTAGAGCTCAAGTATCAATTTTCCAATTTCTGGTCTGGGGATCCGTGGGGCATTCTGGAGGTTGCAGTAGCTGTAGTAGAGCCCAGAAGCAAGGATTAAAGCTTCATTCCAGGTGGGTTCTTAAGTTTAGATAGTTAGTTTCCCAAAATTATAAAACTTTGCATGTTAACTTAAGTTTAGGGAAAACGTTGTGTGAGAGGAATTAACTCCCAAATTCCTCTCCATTCTGTTCTATATTATATACATTGTGTAATGGCATGACTTAGAATGAGGATTGTAGGTGTTAAAACTGTTAAAATGTGATTTTTCGTGAAACAGGGCAGGTTCTGAGTGAACTCGCCACAGCGAGCAATCATGGCGAGCTGGGTTCTTCAGGCTGACGAACCTCGCCCTGGCGAGTAACAACTCGCCGGGCGAGCGGATTTGGTCAGGACCTAAATTCTCGCCATGGCGAGCTTCCCTTCGCTGCAGCGAGCTTACCCAGAATATGACCTGTAACAACTCGCCAGGCGAGTGACAACTCGCCAAGCGAGCTTGACAGAACAACAACTTTTTATACTTTTGGAAATTAACCTCAACACTCGTTTTAGATCCTCATTTAAGTTAATACACTTGCAGTAGCACAATTATATAATGTTATACAGTATGTTAATCACAGATAATCTTAGGGTATAACCTAGGAAATTTAGAGATGCATGTTCCCAGGGACTTTGGTAAACTCATGGTAGAAATAACTCAAAATTAGTATCAGTCAATCAAGAGCGAATTATATCGCATTATGGACTCCCAATGGGATAATCCATTAGGTTATGACTATGTGAGCTTCATGCCGTGACCGAATCGGTTGACGGATATGGCAGGCCTCTGAGACCTGCTCACCTCAGAGTGTCCTAGTGTTAAAATGAATAAGATACGTTTTCTGTGTTACACATTTACTTATGCTTATGATTTATGATAATATGTTAGTATGTATGACTGTTTAGGATTCCCCGGTGTAGTCACCTTAGGAGGGTAGTAGGACTCACTGAGGCTTAGTTGTCTCACCCCACTCCAAACAATTATTTTTCAGATAAACAGGTTGGCTAAGGTATGCTTGTTGGTGTGCTAGTAGCTGTGCTTGGAGGATTGCACTTGTTCATGCTTTCTTTTATTCCTTGTCTCGTTGCATTTCAATAATTTCTTTGTTGTATCGTTGAATTTTAATTCGCTTCCGTTCTTCCTTTATCCGTATTGTATTTTAGCACCTGCGTGTGCTTTGAATTTTCAGAATGTAATAATAATGACTCAGTTACCAGTTATGATATTTCACTGATATTCTAGATATTTCATGTGGGGTGTTATAGGACTTGAGAAACACCATTCTAGGGGAAGCACACAAGATTAAACTTAGTATGCATCCCGGAGCAACAAAGATGTATCAAGACCTGAGGCATGATTTCTGGTGGCCGGGTATGAAGAAGGATATGGCTGAGTATGTGGCGTCGTGTCTGACTTGTCAGAAGGCGAAGATTGAGCATCAGAGACCAGCAGGGATGCTGCAGTCGTTAGATATCCCCGAGTGGAAGTGGGATAGGATTTCTATGGATTTTATCACTGGTTTACCTAAGACCAGGAGGAAGCATGATTCCATTTGGGTGATAGTGGATCGTTTGACAAAGTACGCTCATTTTCTACCGGTAAGGATTACGGATACAGCAGCAAAGTTGACTGATATTTACATTGCTGAGACTGTGAGGTTACATGGGATTTCGTCAAGTATAGTGTCGGATCGAGATCCAAAGTTTACTTCACACTTTTGGGAGACTTTGCATGAGGCGTTGGGGACGAAACTGAGATTGAGTTCCGCCTATCATCCTCAGACAGATGGGCAGACTGAGAGAACAAATCAATCATTGGAAGATTTGTTGAGAGCATGTGTATTGGATGATCGTGGGAGTTGGGATGAAGTGTTACCATTGATAGAATTCACATACAACAACAGTTTCCACGCGAGTATTGGAATGGCACCATACGAGGCTTTGTATGGGAGGAGGTGTCAGACTCCTTTGTGTTGGTACCAAGATGGGGAGAGTATGATAGTAGGACCGGAAATGGTACAACAGACGACGGACAAGGTCCGAAAGATAAGGGCAATGATGAAGGTTGCTCAAGATCGCCAGAAGAGTTATGCGGATAGGCGACGGAGGGCTCTAGAGTTTGAAGAGGGAGATCATGTATTTCTCCGAGTTACACCAACGACTGGCGTTGGAAGGGCTTTGAAAGCGAAGAAGTTGACTCCAAAGTTTATAGGGCCTTATCAGATTTTGGAACGGATTGGGAAGGTAGCATACCGGATCGCGTTGCCACCAGTACTATCTTTGATACATGACGTATTCCATGTGTCGCAATTGCGGAAATACACACCGGATCCGTCACATGTGATCACACCAGATGACATCCAGTTGAGGGATAACTTGTCATTTGAAGTTCCGCCGATCAAGATTGCGGACAGGAAGATGAAGCGTCTGAGAATGAAAGAGATACCTTTGGTGAAGGTAATATGGAACGAAGCTACAGGAGATACCACCTGGGAGCTCGAGAGTAAGATGAAAGAGTTGTACCCCAGATTGTTTGACGACGTCTAAGTTTCGAGGACGAAACTTCTTTTAGGGGGTAGTAATGTAAGACCCAAGATTTCATTGTATAGTTGGTTTAAGGAATATTAGGGTTCCGATGTGTTCGTGTTGTGAAACATCGTGTAATTATTAAGTTTTGCTGTAATTGAATCTGTTTTGGGCTCGTGCGCTGTAAAGGCACAGGCTTTTGTCTTGTAATCCTCTTTTGTGAATAAGAAGGTTGTTGTGGATTTAGAATGACGAGTTTTGGATTATTCTTGTTTTTGGAAAAACGAGTAGGATTTTACCCGCGGATGTAAAATCTTACTGTGTCTGTTTTAAGTGAGGTTTCGGATGGGAGTTTTATATATATGCGTGAGTGAGGTTATGTTCTGAGAATAATTTTCTAAGGTATGGAAGAAAATTACAGTCGCGGAAAAAGATTCGGCGATAAGTTTTGGAAATGTTTAACGTTGGACGTTCTTTCCGTAGTTTTTACGTTTTTGTGATTTACGTTCGTCGCGACGCGCGAGAGCTGAGTACGTGTCTTGTATTGGAAGATTGGATTTAATCTTGTGTTTATCCATAAAGCAATTTGATCCAATGGCTAGGGTTTAAGCTTGGACTTTAGATTTTGATCCAAGGGTGGATAAGTGACCAAGAGCTTTGTATAGTAAGGAGGTTTGGCGACTTTGTGGACTTAGGAAAACATCACAAATCTCTCTTTTCTTTCTCCCTTTCACGTGACTCCATTACTTTCTTTAAACCTTCACTAAAATTTCCATTCTTCACCATTTGAGTCCATTTCAAGCTTGGGAGCTTTGTGGAATTGTTGTAGAGAATCAATTGCTTAAGGTAATCATCCTATTTCTCTTCATTTTAGTTGGTTAGAACTCTTAGGGTGTTGAATTTTAGTTTATGTTCCCATGAGGGTTTGTTAGGAAATGTTACTTTCATGGTTTTTGGTTCATGAATGTTGTTCATGAGGTCTAGAGAAGCATGTGTAGGCTTTGTTATTTTGTTTTCCATGAGTAGGTGAAAATCTCATGAGAAAAGTTAGGGTTTTAGGTTGGTTATGTATTGATCAATAACATGTGGTTAAGTTGTAAGGTTTTAAAAAGAAACGTTGTTTTTGAACCTTTAGGCGAAAGGGATTGGTGTTGCATGGTTTTGTTTTAGAAAATCCGATGAAAAATATTTTGGGGTTTATGAAA
The DNA here is from genome assembly GCA_030408175.1 of Trifolium repens. NCBI lineage: Eukaryota > Viridiplantae > Streptophyta > Magnoliopsida > Fabales > Fabaceae > Trifolium > Trifolium repens. Next base: position 34,816,970 of record CP125836.1, on the reverse strand, counting down.
ATATTTCCTAAGTGTTTTGTGTGGTGTTTTTGGGGTCCAAGTGGTTTAAAACTCTTGTGTTATGTGGGTTGCTTTTGCCTAAGAAAACATGTTTAAAAATGATTACCGGTCGGTTGAGGCCCGTAATAAAACTTGTGCTTGAGTTTGGTTTTGATTTTGGAAATGAAAACCAAATAACTTGCACTCGAAGCAACCAACATACTTTCGGGAATGTATTGCTTGCTTAGGGAAAATGGTTTGTTTTTGTGCTTTGAAAAGGTGTTGGGAACTAATAGAATCAAACTAGGCTTGGTTGGAAAAAGAGTGGTGTGAGTTGCTGTTTTTGCTGTCATGACAGGTGCAACTCGCCGGGCGAGTGATAACTCGCCAGGGCGAGTGTCACAGGTCCTGAACACGCCAGGGCGAGCTCCACAGCGAGTGAGACCTGTCCTCTCTGACTTCACTCGCCGCCAACTCGCCAGGGCGAGCTCTGAGAGTTGAAATTTTGGATTCTGATTTCTAAACTTGGTTTTTAACTTTCTAATCCCTTTTTATTAATTTATGGAAGTGGCGGGGATTGGAAACGGGTTTTTCGGGTACTCGGAAAGTACGTAACTTGTAACACAAGAAAACGGTCATTTCGCATTACAATTTATTTAAGACTTTTGTCTATTGTTTTGGGTCCTAAAAATAGTACAAATAACTCATAGTGGTTGATCAATACGGTAGTTTTTGGTATGATATCCGAAAGAGTGGATTTTCCTTAGGAACCTTTAGGTTTTTGGGGTTTTTGGTTTAGTTTCAATACAATTGGTTGGAAAACGATGTATTGATAATACGCTACTTGTTTTAGGAAGCGCGTTGTGTTGTTTGGACGAGTTTTAGTAAACGGAAGCTTGCTGAGGTAGGGGCTCCACTTTATTTCCGTCTTTTAAAACGATTACGATATGTTTGGTTTTGCTGTTATGCATTTGCTGTGTGCTTTGACATGTTTGTACTTATGTATTCTCGTTGATGAGAACGTGGTTATAATTACTTGTGCAATTTACATATGATTAGGATAATGTATGTAGGTTGTGATGGTTTGTGCATAGGCTTTAGGCTATGTGATTGGTTGCATGAGCATATATTAATGCGTGTGTCGGATAGGACTACGCGGGGATTTTGTCTGTGTGACTATCCTGTATATGTCAAAGAGAATATATGTCATGCATTTCATAGTTGCGTGCCTAGGTGTATGTCTGTGTGACTTTGCCTACGTACCGGGCGTTGACTGTGTGGCTTCGCCAAATCCGACTGGATTTTATTCAGTTGGTGTTTGTCTGTGCGACTTCACCTGGTGTTTGTCTGTGTGACTTCGCCCTCCTTGTGTGGCTTTTTAGTGCGGGTACGTATATGACTGTGTGGCTTTGCCTACCCCACGACTCTTCGAGGAGAGGTTAATTTTCCGGAAAATCATGCATGTGGCGAACCAGTGACGGTTGTCACACCCATTGTAGAAGTCTGCATTAGGATTGGTGATTTATTTATATATACCCGTTGGTGGGAACTACTTTCGAGTTTAAGAGCTTTCTCTTGTGTATGTGGAAATTTGCTATGTGTACATCTTTCGCACCGATTATATATATGCATATTTGTATTTTGTGGTGACCCCTTTCTTTCATTTGCGGGCTCATCCCACCCAGATGTTGGGCTAGGTCGTGGTGACGACGGTGGTTGTTCCGGGTCCCAGTGAGAGGTTGGAGTTTAGCTTAGTTAGACTATGCGCCGGTGTGGGTTGTACACTGTGCTTTTTGGGTTAGGCATAGAATTCTTGCTAGTTTTGTTGTAAGAATTTGAATACTTTGACTTGGATTGTAATTATTCCTGAATACACTTTGCTTGTCGAAGCACCTTTTGGTAATGAGTTCTTTGTATATTTGAATGTCGGCTCATTTAAAATCTTTTATGCGTAACTCTGATGTGTATATAAAAAAAAATATAATGCCTTTTATGGCTTTTGAAAAACGGGTTGTTACAGCGCGCACTATGAAATGACTCAAATATTCCTGTTCGTGACTTGTGCTACGGACACCCCTAAAACATCTTACATTTATAACATCCATGGCTTGAGTCTCGGATGTAGAAAAAATATCAAAATACCCCTATCCGTGACTTGTGCTACGGACATCCCAAAACACCTTACATTTATAACATTCGTGGCTTGAGTCACGGATGTAGAAAAAATGTCATTTTTCAAAATTACTCATTTTTCCTTCATATGTGACTTAGGGTGTGTTTGGTTCGGGGGTTTTGGAGGGAATGAGAGGGGATGTGATATTTTAAATTTTTATGTTTTGTTCAATTTTTTATGAGAGGGAGGGGAGGTGAGGAGAGGGTAGGGGAGGGAATATAGAGCAATTTGGGGGGGATTTGGAGGGGAGGGGAGGGAAGCTCATTAAAATTTTGTTAAATTGTCATAATTATCCTCAATTATTTTTCTTAATTCCTGTATTATCCTTATTATTCTCAATTTATTTTACACATTTTCTTCTTCTTGGCATCACTGCTTCTCGTTTGCTCTGAAATTTTCTTCTTTATGTTACATAACTTTTACTTCCCTGCATCCCTTGTTTTTATATGTTGTATAAATTCTTATTTTATTTGTTTTATATCTCATTGGTTTAACACGTTCTTGTTTTATTTTTTTACGTCCACTCCTTTTTTTTGCAAAATAAAATAATGTTGATTACGTCCACTCTCTACTATGAAGCACAGATATTTCTCGGATTATACATGTTCCGGTGTCGGATGTGTGTCTTTGTCGAACACTGGTACAATACCAATACTTATAATTATATTGAATTGTGTCATTTTTTAAAATTATTATCGGTGCCGACGTGTCGGTGTCTGTGTCGAGTCCGGTGTCCATCTCTGTGTCGAGTCTGGTGTCCATGTCTGTGTCAGTGCTTCATAGGTTTATTGTTATGTTCGGATGTCATGTATGATTTTAAGGATAACACGGTAAATTAATTTGAAAAATTTTCCCCTCCCCTCGCGAACCAAACATATATTTGATTAAAATTCCCCCCTCCCCTCCCCTCCCTCTCTTTTGAACCAAACATATATTTAATTAAAAAAATCACTTCCCTCCCCTCACCTCCCCTCCGTTAAAATCCCTCACCTCCCCTCCGTTGAACCAAACAGACCCTTAAGCAACGAAAGAGTATTTTGGTCAATTCGTAGAATACGCAAGTAAGCTATACCGTGGCAAAAGTAATTCTCATTTCAAAATGTAAGACTAAATCACTCGGGGCTAGTCTTGTATATATGGTCATAAATATAAATTTGTAAGACTTCTTCTTTTTATACCTCCTAAATTTCTTATGCACCTTTTAAAAAAAATCAAAATACCCCTTTTGCAACTTAGTTATTTTGTACCTATAACATTAAAAAATATCCAGGTGCATTGCATTGTTTTTTTTAATGATGGCAAGGTTACAACCATCTTAATTTATGAACCAAATCCAAACTATCAACAAATTTATTATATGGTGGAAAGATGGAATGAAAGTATATTAAGATGAATTGGATAATTACTATGGGATGCAACTTATATAGTAGAGTAACAAACCAATATGCTCTTGAGTTCCAAATATACATATGATTGATTGATATATTATATTTTTGTTCAACCGACACCCCTACCTTTAAATAAGTGGAGTAACAATTTTATATAATACTAAATAAATATAATGTTCACTTGTTGTCACTAATTAAATCTATCTACAACCTCGGTATGCTACCAATCCTATGATCATGACAAAATACAACTACACATTAGAATCAATTTTTTTATGTATTTTTCCGAATGATTGTTCAATTTCTACAAAAGAAAATTGGATTTGTAGCATGTGTGACTTATGTAACAATGTCTCTTGTCATTGACTTGTGTATAACTTTATGAATTAAAAATTTGTAAAATGAATGTAATGGATTTCAACTATTTATATAAAGAATTGACAACGCCTAAGGTGGATGGCTAGCTAAAGGAAGATGAGTATGATTATTGTGATGATGACGATAAGAAGAAAAAATATAAAGAATTTGACTAATAACACAAAGTTAGTGGCTTATGTGTCTATGGGGCTATTGTAAAAAATTAAAATTAAAGAGAAATGCTAGTAACTATGGTGCTCACAATTCAGTTTTGAAGTAAATATTCATCTGATTTAAAAATAAAATTATTTACGAAATTCATCTGATTTAAAAATAAAATTATTTATGGTTCGATTTGGTTTTGAATGATTGAAAAATTCCGATTCAATCTATTTTAATTTTGTGTGATTTAATTTGATCAATTTTTTAATATCCAAATCCAAAATCCGATTCAATCCAACAATATTTCACAAAATGACAGTCAAACCCCCCCTTTTTTTTTTGGATCATTGGGCAATTTTTATTTGGACCAGTTTAAATTCGAAAAATTTTGGTAACAACCCTCTCTTTAATACTCATCTTTTAATTGAGTATAACTCATATGGATCTGTCCCGTGAGCTTAGTCCTGATGTTCAAATTCTGATCATCCTACTTATTCACCTTAAGATTAAAATTTCTAACTACTAGCCTATTAAAAAAAATTCACATGTATCTTACGGCCTTATGAATATTTCGAAAGTGAAAGACCTACTGCCTTAAAAAAGAATGAGAAGACCATATTAATTTCAACTTATGATAGAGTGAGTGGTATAGGGAGTGTTAAGAAAATGTTACCAACACTCCTCTTAATTAATAACAAGTAGACCTTGCGTCGAAAAAACAAGGCTAAATTACACATTTGATCCTTTATGTTTATTTTTTGTTTTAATTTGGTCTTTTACGTTTAAAAAGTTTCAATTTAGTCCCTTACGTTTATAAATTTTAGGTTTCAATTTACTCTTTTCCGTCACTTTTGTCCTACGTGGCTTGACACGTGGACACGTTGACACGTGTCCATTTGAAACAGTGAAACAGTGAAAACTGACGGAAGGGACCAACTAATGCAAACATTGATAATATAAAGGACTAAATTGAAACTTTTTAAATGTAAGAGACCAAATTAAAACCTTAAATAAACGTAAGGGACCAAATGTGTAGTTTAGCCAAAAATTAATAACAAGTAGACCCATATGTAATGCGACAATTTTCTAAAACATGATACGATTGTGATATCATGTTCTTTCTTTAGTGGTTTAAATAAACAAATTATGAATTTCTTAAGGATAAAAAGAAAAATATTTTTCTTAGACATTTTTTTTTTACATAGGTGATTATCCGGAGTATATAAACTATTCTTTTTATGGTATTCTCTACAAAAAAAAATATATTGTATGATATTAACTAATAAATTGAAGAAATTTTATCTTGTACTTTCTCAGTAAAAAATGTTATTTTAATATTATAAACAAATTATATGGAGAAATAAAAATCACAGTTTTTATTTTGTTCAGAATACAACTGAATTGTATCGTTAAATCCCTTGTATTATCTACGGATAAAACGCATATTTACGGTCCGTTTGGTTCTATATATGGAGAGAAAATGAGAGGAAAAAAAATTATGCAAACTAATAAATGAATTTGGATTACTTTATCATCCAAGTTTATTTATCGATTTCTGTAATTTTCTTTCTTCTTACTTTTTTTTATCATACCAAACGGACCGTAAAAGTTATTATTACTAAGAACTAGAGCGCTACAATAATAAAGGTTCATGTTACGTTTGTTTGAGGAAAAAATAAATATGAAGGGTAAAAATTTTAACCATTAACTAATTAACCATGCCTCTAGCTCAAAATATTCAGAGTTTTCCGAACGTACACAAAAACTCTTTTCGTTGTTTCTTCTTGACTATAGTAAAAGTCCTCTTTTTTGGGTACAAGAATAAAGTGAAATATATTCCATCGCATTGCTAACAAATAAATTGCGAGATTGATTTTTTATATTTAGCTAATCTTTATTTTTTTTCTCTTGTTCTTTGTCGAAATATCCTTCTATAAACTTAAACGCTATTTGAAGATACATCTCAAAAATCGATATATAAGCATAATATAAAAATGTTATAAGATCTTGAGACAAAATTATCATATCAAATGGCTCTATTTAATCATACAAGTTTATCACTACAAGAATACCTTGATTTTTTGACGAATTGGGGGGATAATTTATTGACGGCCTGGGTCCTCTATAAGTTAGTGACGGCCATGTCCGTCAGTAATTGGTCCCAATCCGTCACAAATTTAAAATAATAATAAAAAACGGAAAGAAAAGCGTCAATAAGTTTTCAACGGTAAAATCCGTAAAAAAAAAATGATTTATTGACGGCCAAATCCGTCACAAAGTGTGCACGAAGTTAGTGACGGCTCCATCCGTCACAAAATCTTGAGGATTTCAAAAAAAAAATAAAGCCGTTGCCAGCTCTGTCCGCGTCAGATCATTGGGTAGCGTGAAGAGTTATTGACGGATTATTCCGACACTAACTGTTGGTCAACAAAAAATTTACGCGTTTTCCCCATGTCTCCAACGGATATTTTTCTTCAGCATACCCATATATTTTCTTCAATGTCTTCCTCTTTCATTTGCACAATCTCTACTAAAATTTCTACTCTTACTAAAATTTCTCCAACTTCTCACTAAAACTTCTACATTTTTCTTAGGTTTTTTGTTCTTCAAAGTTTTGATTCTTAATGTAAGTATTTTCTCCTATTTGATTTTTGTTTATGTTAATATTTGAATGATATTGTATATTTTTATTAATTGTTAGTTTTAAAATTTTAATGCAGAAAATGTAGCTTGGTTCATCTTGCTATTGTTGGGAGTGAAATATGTTGACATTGCTTGACATAACTAGTAAGTATAATTTTGATTTGTTAAGTTTAATTGTATTATTTTACAAGTCAGAAACTTTTTTTTTATTTATTTTCGTCCAAAAAAAGCTACATTTTTATTTTTATTTTTATTTATTTTCGTAAAAAAAAAGGTATTGCTGAAACTTTTATTTATTAAAAAAAAACTACTTTTATTTATTTCGTAAAAATTATTATTTATTTCGAAAAAATAAGCTACTTTTATTTATTTTTATTTTTGATATTTGGTTTGATATATCTGAAACTTTTTTTTTTGTTAATTTTGATTTAGAAATTGCTGTTTGATTCGACGGTTGATTCATCGGTTGGTATTATTTTGAGTTTAGCTTTGTAAACTTGAAGTCAGACACTACTCTACATACCAAGTAAGTAATATAATTTAGATTAATAAATATTTGTATATAAATCAAAATATGTTTGCTGCTGTATTTATTTTTTTTTATTTGAATCAAAAATTAAAATTTTGTATGTCATTTAGTTAAAACTTTGTATGTAAAATAAACTTTGTATGTCAAGTTTTTAAACTACTAGTAAATTATTTTTGAAATGAAATTATTTATATGATAATTAAACAAGTATGTGATAATAGTTAGTAAACCGCCATATTTAGTCAAATCTACCATATTGTAAAGAAAATTATTACCATATTGTAAAAAAAAATATCTAGTGAGTTATTTAAAAAAATATACCATACCATATTATAGTTAGTAAACTTCTATATTTATTATTAAACTATACCATATTTTCAAATAAAACTACGATATTGTAAAATAAATATCTAGTGAATTATTTTAAAAAAAATTGCTGGTAGTAAATTTTTTATTTTAATTTTTGAAGACATCCACCTATTAAAACTTTGTATGTCACATAGTATAAACTTTGTATGTCATATAGTTAAATCGAAGATATTTTAATTTTTAATTTATTCTAGACTTTAATTTTAATTTAAATATTTAAATAAAAACTATATAATAAAAAAATTCATTAAGTAAATTATTTTCGAAGATTAATTAATAAACTTTTTATGATATAATAGTTAGTAAACTTCCATATTTATTACTAAACTATACCATATTGTCAAAAAAAACTACGATATTGTAAAATAAATATCTAGTGAATTATTTTAAAAAAATTTGTTGGTAGTAAATTATTTATTTTAATTCTTGAAGACATCCATCTATTAAAACTTTGTATGTAATAAAAACTTTGTATGTCACATAGTATAAACTTTGTATGTCATATAGTTAAATCGAAGATATTTTAATTTTTAATTTATTCTAGACTTTAATTTTAATTTAAATATTTAAATAAAAACTATATATAATAAAAAAATTCATTAAGTAAATTATTTTTGAAGATTAATTAATAAACTTTTGATGATATACTTTAAATAAAAACTTATAGTAAAAAAAACTCATTAGGTGAATTATTTTCGAAGATTAATCGATAAACTTTTTATGATAGTCGATATGAATAGATCTAAAATTGATAGTCGATATGAATAGATCTAAATATGAATAGATCTAAAATTAATAGTCATGTCGATATATAATATCTAATTATTTATATATTCAGACATGGATCGTGGGTGGATGTATGATCGATATGACGGTGGAAGAAAGAGAGGGGTGGTTAAAGAAGTGTTTAAGTTTGGGGTTCAATTATTTATTGATACCGTGAAACAGAAGCCTGTTGTTATTAGGGAAGGGGGAATTAGATGTCCGTGTGCGAAATGTCAATGTATACGATTTCGCAGCGAAGATGAAATTAAGTTTCATTTATGCAAACATGGATTCCAACCTAATTACCGGATCTGGACAAGTCACGGAGAATCATTTCCATCGGATGAAGGTGCTTCAAGCAGTGCTGCTGAACCTGCTGCATTGGCTCCACAAAATCATCATGTGCATTACCCCTTTACCGCTATGAATGATATGATAGATGATGCTCTTGGGTTTAATGTGGTGAACAATGGGTCCGATGACGAATCTGACAGAGATGAATATGATGGAGATGAACTTTCGAATGCTGAAGCTCAAAGATTTTATAATCTTTTGAAAGAGACAAATGAACCGTTGCAGTTTGAAGGTTCTACTGACTCGAAGTTAACAGTGTGTGTTAAACTTTTGGGTCTAAAGTCTCATTATCTAGTTCCAGAATTAGCCATGGATTTGATTGCGAAATTGTGCTTGGAAACAACACCCACCCCCGCCCGCCATGATATGCCGCAAAATTATTATCAGGCGAAACAGCTAGTGTCAAAGCTAGGACTAGGAGTGAAGAGAATTGATTGTTGCATCAATGGTTGTATGTTGTTCTATAGCAACGAATTTGGTGTAAGTGATGAAGACCTGGATAAATGTAAACTTTGTGAAGAACCAAGATACTGTGGAACAAAAAATTCGCAGGCAAGTAGAAGAAAACCAGTGCCAAGAAAGTCTATGTTCTATTTACCCATAGTATCGAGATTGCAAAGGTTGTATGCATCATTGCAAACTGCATCCAAAGTGACATGGCATTCTGAAAATGTTGAAAAAAGAAATAGTTCTGGTGAGTTGCGACATCCTTCAGATGGACTAGCATGGAAGCATTTTGATCAAGTTAATCCCGATTTTGCGTCAGAGCCACGAAACGTGCGATTGGGTTTATGCTCTGATGGGTTTACTCCGTACACTCAAGTATCAGCCACTCCATACTCATGTTGGCCCGTGGACTGGACTCAGGCCCAAAAATAAAAGGCATAGGCCCAATAGGAAGATGGCCCAACTTTCCAACCCATGTAATTCAAATAAAACATTTGGCGGAAAATGAAAGAAGAAGGCGCCACACCCAGAGGGCGTCGCCCTCGCCAGAAGGAGTAACCGCTCATATAAGAAACCGCCACCATGATCTATCATACAAGAGAAGAAACCACCCACTATCTCCACAATGGCATGGTGGAGGAGGAGTTAACCACCCACTCCCACCATGATATCACCACAAAAAATCTCCATAAATTCTCTATAAATATGAGAACATACTTCATTGTAAAAGGATCTATATTTTTTCTGGTATACTCAAGTTATTTATATCAACTATTGTAAAGAGATCGATCATTCTTCTTCTTATATACAGAAAGGGTTGAACCTTTTGGAATAAACATGAATTATTGATTCTTACATACGGTTCATATACTTTATCACCCCCTTTATTTGTTCACCAGAACATTTTGGCGCCCACCGTGGGGCCTCGGTAAAACGATTCCCAGGCCTCAAGTTTCATTCAACGATAGAAATTCTGTTTCATGTTATTTTGGTCGATGCATACATGTATAATATGGATTTTTCAAACAGTTTTTTCTTTGGAATGATTTCTCTCTTTCACAAGACCGACAACAACCGCTTCAAGTTCAAGTTCTATGGAAGCTAAGAGAAGAAGGACAAACCCAAACTGGCTTCAACTTCAAATGGATATCACTTCTAACATACTCTTCAGGCTTGATATCATTGAAATACTTAATACTGCACGTAATGTGTGTCCACTTTGGTGGAATATTTACAAGAATCCTCTCATGTGGAAAACCATTCGTATGGAAAATTTTGATCTTGTCAATTTACCTGATAATGATGATCAAGTTTGTGATTATTTGGTCAACATTTTCGCTATGCTGTTGATTTAAGTTGTGGTCATTTAAAGGATATTTTTATTTTCTCATTTTCTATGGATGATCTCCTCAAATACATTGTTGATAGTTCAATGACATTTAACTTTGCAAAAAAGAGGGATTCATCTCAAGAGCTTTTCGACGTAGTTTGTGTTAACTATTCACCATAAATATGTTGTAATGGCGAGGAGAGGTGTTTACAAGATAGAGAATACAAGACACAAGTGTACAAAAGAGAGAAAGTACGAGTCAGGAACCGCCACATCACCGTCAGATTTGTGAAGGAATCGCCGTGTTGTCGTCGGATTCGTGTCGGAACCACCCCATCATCACCAGGTTTATAAGCCCGTGAAGCACTCAAAGGTTTATCAACCACAATTTACTTGGACAATGCGAATGAAACGGTTTTCACTTCTCTCTCGCTCCTGCCCCTTTATATATACTATATGAAAATTGTGTTGCATATTCAGTTTTAAAATGATTTATGAATTTGGTTTGTGAATTAATCTAAAGAAAATGGAAGGAAAATATATGAAGGCTAACAAATGTGTGAATGAAAGCCAATGGAACATGAAACATGTAATTTTAAAACCGTTAAATATTTTATAATGACAAGAGGCGATGATGATATTGCCAAAAAGTTTGCCAACTTGTATTGTGTCTTTGCTAACAAAAAGTAATATGATTTAGTCTAATAATGGTTATCTCTTAATTAGCATAAGATGCATTTTTATAAGTTAGTCATGATACAACACATGTAAAATGAAGAGGAAAATTGTGACTTTCTCAGCACCGAATGTGTTTTTCAGCATGTATATAATTTATTTCTTTGATGGACTATGAAATATGAATCCTACCAATGTAGACTACAATATTAGTTTTTATAATAGGGATAAGTTTTAATTGTAAACATTACCCTTTCAAGAGAAATGTAGGAAAAGTTACAACCTAGTTAGCAGATTCAATTATTACTTCCTGTGAAATGACTATTAGCTTAGTCACGTTGAGCACATATGCTGCGCGCAACTAATTATTATGTGTGCTGCTACCTTGTATCAGCACCATTATTCTTTACAGTTCTCCTCATATAGTGTTATTATTTTACGATGATTAATAATGTACTCCATTACCAGTGAAGGACTTTAGGATATAAACCGGCTGTTAACAAAATATATTCTTACGGCAAACCTTTCCTTTACAAAAATAGTAAAGCATACTTCACTAATTTTAGTCTACCACAAGCGCCTGAATTCTTTATGGTGACTTTTATCTCTAAGACTCTAACTCCACTTTTTATAACATTCGTTTGTGTGTTCTTACATGGGCAAAACACTTGGAGGGTAACACTCTTTCAAAAGGCGATCAAACGCCGTGTTATTCAAGAGTGACTGAGGTACCCCATGTATTCCTTTTAATTATACAAAAATTTTATCGCAAATCAAAATAACAAATGCAGGTAAGCCGTCATTGGGAGAATATTATTTCTTACAAAATTATTCAAGCAACGCCATTATACATATGTCGCCAAGGGCAAGAAAGAAGAGGAAGCAGTTGCAAAAAAGAATATTTCATTGACGGAAGAAAATCAAAACACAAATTCAAAGAAAACTACAAAGAAAAGCAAAGCTAACGCAAAGATGAATGATAATCAACGCTGCAAAACAAGATTATTCAAAGAAGTTATTATGCATGAAAGACGATGTAGGGGACGATTATTTCCCCACGTCCTACCACCATCACCACTTCGCCTCTTTGAGCCTCGTGCTTGGGGGGCTGTGGACTGGACTAGGGCCCAAAAATGAATGGCATAGGCCCAATAACAAGATGACCCAACTTTCCAACCCATGTAATTCAAATAAAAGATTTGGCGGGAAATGAAAGAAGAAGGCACCACACCCTGAGGGCGTCGCCCTCGCCAGAAGGAGCAACCGCTCATATATGGAACTGCCCTCATGATCTATTGTAGAAGAGAAGTAACCGCCCACTATCACCACAATGACATGGTGGAGGGGAAGTTAACCACCCACTCCCACCTTGATCAGGAGTTACTAATGGTGGTAGTTAGGAATACAAAGTCTATAAATAGGAATTCATATTTCACTGTAATGATCACATTTTTTCTTGTATACAGAAATTACTCATATGATCTATTGAATCAACACAATTATCACCCCCCTTAAATGTTCACCAGAACAGCCCGTCATTGTTACCCCATACAATCTTCCACCTGAAATGTGTATGTCAAAACCTTACATGTTTTTATCTGCTGTAATACATGGGCCATCTAGTCTAACTACTGGTATTGATATCTATTTGCAACCTTTGATTGATGATTTGAAGAGGTTCTGGGAAGGTGTTGTGACATATGATATCAGCCGCAAGAGAAATTTTAAAATGAAGGCAGCTTTGATGTGGACCATCAATGATTTTCCTGCTTATGGGATGTTGTCTGGATGGGGGACACATGGTAAATTGGCATGTCCTATTTGCATGGAAGACACAAAAGCGTTCACATTAAAAAACGGTGGGAAAGCTACGTGGTTTGATTGTCATCGCCGATTCCTTCCTCTTAATCATCCATTTCGAAGAAATAAATATGCATTTGTTAAGGGCGAGATTGAAACCCGAGGGCCACCTCAATATTTGACACCAGAACAAGTTTGGGATAAAGTTAAAGATAAGCCAAATGTCCAAGTTGTGGGTGGTGTTGCTTTAAAACCGCGAGGTTACGGTTTAGCACACAATTGGACAAAGAAGAGTATTTTTTGGGATCTGCCGTATTGGAAAGACAACCTCTTGCGTCACAACCTTGATGTTATGCATGTTGAAAAAAATGTTTTTGAAAATATATTCAACACCGTAATGAATGTCAAAGGAAAAACCAAAGATAACGATAAAGCTAGAAAGGACATTGCGTTGTATTGTCGACGTAATGATTTGTTATTGAAGACGTTATCCAATGGCAAAGTCCTAAAACCTCGTGCGAACTATACTCTATCTTTTGATGAAGCAAAATCAGTTTGTCGATGGGTAAAAGAACTCAAAATGCCGGATGGTTATGCATCAAATTTGGCAAGATGTGCCGATGTTGATAATGGAAGAATGCGTGGGATGAAGAGCCATGATTGTCATGTTTTTTTGCAGTCTTTACTCCCTATTGCATTTAGTTCTTTACCACAACATGCGTTGAATCCTCTCATCGAACTCAGTCAATTTTTTAAGAATTTGTGTTCAGCAACATTAAGAGAAAGCGATCTGATCAAGATGGAAAATGACATTCCAATGATACTGTGCAAGTTAGAGAGAATATTTCCTCCCGGATTCTTTGATTCTATGGAGCATCTTGTAGTGCATCTTGCATACGAAGCTAGACTTGGTGGACCTGTTCAATATAGATGGATGTATCCATTTGAAAGGTTCATGGGGGATTCTAAACGTTCGGTGAAAAATAAAGCTAAGGTTGAAGGCTCAATTTGTGCATCTTATTTGCATCGTGAAACCATTCACTTTTGTTCTCATTATTTCAAAGACACGTTGACAGGAAGATCTGGTAGGAACGAACCTGGTAGTGAAAGTTTTATCCACCCATTAAACCTATCAGTATTCAACTTGTCTGGGCGTCAGGCTGGCGCGAAGAACGTATTTTTTCCTGGCGAAAGGGTATTAAAGGCTGCACATGTTCACGTGCTGATTAATTGCACTGAAGTTCAACCTTACTTAGAGTTATTTTTGACATCACAAGGGATAACTCCGGAACAATCTTCTGCGAGCATAAATGAATTTTTTCCAAACTGGTTCAGACATCACGTTTATCATCTAGAACCAACCCCTATGATACAACACTTAAGAAACTTATCTGATGGCCCTGTGTCAAATGTTAAACAATGGCACACCTACTTTGTCAACGGTTATAAATTTCATACACATAGTTGGACGGAAGGAAAAGAAACAATCAATAGTGGAGTGTGTATGAAAGGTGTAACTGAAAATGGTGAAAATGATTTTTATGGAGTTATTGATAAAATAATCGAAGTCTCGTATAACTACCTTGATTACAATAAAGCAGTTGTATTGTTTTATTGTGATTGGTATGATCCATCAAGAAGAGGTACAAAGTATAATCCAAAGACCAACACTGTTGACATAAAAATGAATATAAGATATCAACCGTTTGATCCATTTGCTATAGCTCACAATGTCAGACAAGTTTACTATGTTCCTTATCCATCAACACAAACTGACAAACGAGGCTGGTGTGCCGCAATTACGACAAAACCAAGGGGTCGAATTGAAAAAGATGGAATAGAAGAAGAGGTGGAACCATATCAGCTCGATGAGATGACTAATAACGTACATGAAGTTATTGAAGTTGAACCTTTCACTGCTCTTTCGGTTGGGGCAGAAGAAGTAGAAGAAGTACCTGATGGTGGTGATGTTGAAGAAGAAGATGAAGATGATCATGTGGAAGAAGAAGCAGAAGAAGTACCTGATGTTGTGTCAGATTGGGACGATGATAATTAAACACTTACTATTTATGCTTTTAATAATGTACTCATTGCTATCTTACGAAAAATATGTATCCATTATGTTATGTAGTTATTAATTATCAATGATTATGCTTTTAAGAATGTATTCACGTACAATGATATGTAGTTATTAATTATCAATGTTTATGCTTTTAAGAATGTATCCACGTACAATGATATATATATGTAGTTATTAATTATCAATGTTTATGGTTTAAGAATGTATACAATATGTTTTTTAATATATATATATATATATATATATATATATATATGTATGTATGTATGTTTATGTTTTGTGTAGATGGCCGATCCATCACAATATGTTGAGCATGGAGACCCACCAGTGACGGATGGTAAGAGGCTTCCACCGCGTGATCTTATCCATAAAACCGTTTATAACTCATTTCTGGTGCCATTGCCATCAACTGATGAAACTGGACAATCCTCCCAACAACCAAGTCTGGCAGCCGATGAACAAGAGCATGAGGATGAACTGATCCATCGTAACGACCTTTATGATCCTCCGAAGTTTCTTTTGGTTGATCGATATGATAGAACCATTATTATTCCATACGCTTCCGAGTAAGACTTTTTTTTAATTATATTCATTATATAATTTGAGTAAGCTTTTTTATTTATATTAATTAGTTATCATATAATTTGTGCAGTTTTCAGCCACAAAAGGCAGCTACATCCGCTATTGGTATCATCATTAAGCAAAACTACCAAGAGCCATGGTTGACGTGGGGAGAGATTAGGGCAGCTAAAATTGGAAATGATCGAGTGTGGAATAGGTTTTGGAAAGCTTTCAAAGTAAGTTAAAGTTTTTTATCAAGTGGAATTAATAAATTATTTTTTATCCGATATTTATCAAAGTGGACTAATCATATTTATTTTTTCATATGTAGATGAAATGCACTTTTTTAAAGAGTCGAGAATTCGAGGTTATCCAAATTTTCGACCATAAGTGCTCAAAGAAGTTGTCCACGTTGCTCATGGAAGCACGAGACAGGCACCGTAAGGGTAAGGAACCACCTGAATGGATTGGCCCAGGCGAAACATGGAACCAATTGTGTCGTAAATGGGATGATCCAGATTACATGGCCAAGTGCAAAAAGAATAAAGAAAACAGAGCAGCAAAGCCTGAATCAAGCATCCACACTACTGGTTCTACATCATCTGGTACTGTGCGCATAAGGTATTACCGGAAGCATGGACGTTACCCAACCTTATCTGATATGAATGAAGAGCTGCATCGAAAAAGTGATGGTTCTTGGGATTCTGCCAGAGCTAAAAGGGCAAATGTGAGTATATTATTAATTTAATATTATTAATTTACTTTTTAATTATATTCATCAAAATTGGTTATTATTTTCATTTGTGATAATTAATTTACGTTTTATTTTGTAGGACTTGATTCAGGTGTATATACAGGAGCTCAAAGAAAGTGAGGCTGCCCTTCCTCCTTCTAAGCGACAAAGTGAATTTGTTCTTCAAAACATGATAATAGACAAATTTGTGGAATTTTCGGGAGGAAAGAATCATGGTCGTATTGTCGGTCAAGGGAGTACTTCTTCATTCATTCGAAAGACACCGGGCGGATATATTGATGCTTCATCTGAGTCATTCAACAGTACTGCCAGCATGTGTACAGCTCGATCTTGAGGAGGACGTGAAGAAACTCAAGAAGAAATGGAAGCGCGAATTGAAGCGCGAGTAATAGCAGCACTTAGGGCCGAGATGTCTTCATCAAGAAACCAATCAGTTCAAGAGGAGGCGGAGGAAGAGGTGTATCGACCTGAAAATGTTGCTTTGAATCAATCATCGTCTGATCCTGATCCAGCTTTCTTTAATAATATCATGAATGACAGTGTGATGCTGCAGCAATTATTGGATTCTGATAACTTTCAGATGCCCAATTTACCAATTGATAATACGGCTGCATGGAATCAAGGCGGAGGGAATCCAAATTATTTTCAAGGCGAATGAGGGAATTCAAATTCTCAAGGTGGAGGGTATCAAAATTTCCAAAGCGAAGGAGGGAATCCAAATTATTTTCAAGGCGAAGGAGGGATTCCAAATTCTCAAGGCGGAGGGTATCAAAATTTTCAAGGTCAAGGGAATTGTCAAGGTAGTGCAAGTTTTCAAGGAAGAGAGAATATTCAAGGCAGTGCAAATTTTCAAGCTAGTGGAAGTTATCATGGAACAGGGAATATTCAAGGCAGGGGTAATTTTCAAGGTAGTGGAAGTCTTCAAGGAATGAGGAGTATTCAAGGCAGTGGTTATTTTCCAGGCGGGGTAAATCTTCATAGCGGTATAAGTTTTCAAGTGGGACAACAAGGTGCCGGAAGGACAAACAGTGGTAATCAAGGTGCCGGAAGGACAAACAGCGGAGGTGTTGGAAGGCCAAGAAGAGGAAGTGCCGGAAGAACAAGCGGCGAAAGTAGAAGCGGGAGAACAAGCGCCGAAAGTGGAAGTGCCAGAACATCAAGAGGAAGAAGGGGTGGTGAAAGCGGAAATGCATAACTCAGATGTTTGCGTTGTTATTTTATTATGTTATATGTGTGGAAGTATCGTATTTTGTTTGTATCGTATTTTATTATGTAATTTTATGACAATTATCGTACTTTGTTTGTATTATTAAGACAATTATCGTACTTTTTAATTTATCTAATTATCGTATGTATCGTATTTTATCATTGTTCGTTATTGAATTTTTATTTTATATTATTATTGTGTTAAAAATTAAAAATGATGATATATTATTTTTTAATATATCTAAAAAAAATGTTTTTTATGTTTTTTTAAAATAATTTATTTATTTATTTTTGAAAAATAATTAATAAAACAATTAAAATAATTATTTTTTAAAAATATTTAAAAATAAAAATGATAATATATTATTTTTTAATATATGTAAAAAAAACGTTTTTTATGTTTTTTTTAAATAATTAATTAATTTATTTTTGAAAAATAATTAATAAAACAATTAAAATAATTATTTTTTAAAAAAACTTAGTGACGAATTTTGTGACGACCTAAGCCGTCACAAAATAAGCCAAGACTTTGTGACGAATCTGACACATTATTTTGTGACGACCTAGGCCGTCAATAATTTAAATTTTGCGACGACCTAAGCCGTCACTAAGTGTTGTCCAGAAAAGCTGCCTTTCAAATTTTGCGACGACCTGGGCCGTCACAAAGTGTCGTCACTTAGTTTGTGACGACCTGGGCCGTCACAAACTTTTCCACGAGCGTTTTCTTGGCAGATTGAGGCCGTCACAAAGTCGTCACAAAATTATGACTTTGTGACGGATTTTCTTAGTTTGTGACGGATTTTGGGCGTCAATAATTGGACGTTTTCTTGTAGTGTATACACTATAAACTATCGCGTTTTTTGTCTTGCCAAAGAGAATCAAATTAGCGCACACTGCATAAGCATGACCTCATCTCTACATCATAATTCACCTTTAAAAGGGATAGAATAATATATAAAAGGAAACAAATGAATGCTTAGTTTCTTTACCCATTCATTGTTTATATGAAGATGGAATACTTTGAGAAGAAGAACAAGAAAAGGCAATGAACCGTAGGACCCTTCATTTATAAATCATGATGGAAATATGAATTATGGAGTCGACACTGTCCTTTCTTTAATGTAACTATATCCAATCTCATATATACTCTTATTCATTCAAGCTAGCAACTCCTTTCATAGTATACAAACTAAGATGTAAGCTAGCAAACTAAGATGTAACTAAGATGACTAAGTTGCGGAGACAAGGAATTAATTAAGAAGTTGAGTGATAAAGAGGTTAATGAGTTGATCGTGATTCCTATTATATTAACTAGCCGCCACGTGCCCGTTTGTGTGATCGATATTTTTTTTTTGTTTGCTGTGATCGATATTTTCTATTGTGCAAATATAAATAACTACTTAATCTCCTTTTTTATTGGACTTAGTTAATTGATAACTACTTGATCTCCTTTTTTGTTGTGGCTAGTTATTAAGAAGAAAAATATATATTTTTTTTACTATAAAAAAACTGAAAACCTACTTTTATGTGGAAGTTGTGTTTAATTTTTTTTTGTAGTTTTTTTTAAGGGTAAAATAGGAATAATGAAAAAGCCATCCCAAAAATTTGTATCCCCTTTATATATTAGTATAGATTACTAAATATGAATATTTACTATTAAAAAAAAAAACAAATACATAATTAGATGAAACTTGTTGTCTACCTCTAATGCCATTGTCATATCAAATGTCTATATATGATCCGTTAGTTCAGTGTTAAGTGTATGATTTTATAATTTCAAGGGATAAATTTCAACATCTCGATAGCAAATTTACTTGTCTTTTTCAAGGTTCAAAGTAATACTCTTACGTATTTTTTTCAAAATTCCTTAATTTATATTATTGCACTCAAAAAGTTTAAAACTTAATTTCAACTTTTTATAATGTATGTGAAGATATTGAGTAATTTGTAATTAGAGGAAAATAAAGTTGGGCCGAGGTAGATTATACAAGAACTAAGTTTGGTTCGGAAAAACACATAAAATAGAGAGAAATAAGGAGGAAGAACACATAAATAGTTTATATAATTATTCTTCGTTAATTCAGAAATAAGATTATTGTTACAATGATGAGAGATTTGGAAAATTCCTAAAAGAAACAAATTCTTTTAATGACTTCCTTGATTAATCATGTTTGAAATTCAACTTTTTCAGACAATGTCTTAATCTTCAAGTTGACTTCATCCAAGAATTTCTCCAAATTACGCATCTTCTTGTGCATGTCTTACATGAATCATTAATCGAAGAGTAATACAAAAAGATAAGGCTGAATGATATGCTCAAATTACCAAAAGGATTAGCAAAATATGCAATTTAAATTAAAAATAATATAGTAAAAAATATTATACATATTTACTTAAATACATGGTAGTTTGATATGCCTATTTAATGCCATATAGCCTAGCTTTCTTAGGAGTCGTTTGAGGTGGTTTTAAGCTTCGGATTTTTTTTATAATTTAATTTAAAAACAAATCATGTTTGGATTAAAGGGAATTGAATATTTTAATTAGTTTTTAATTTAGTTTTTTTTTTTACAACAGTTTTTAATTTAGTTTGAAAATAGTTTAAAGGGTAAATAACCATCTATTTCCGTGTAAAATGTGCGAGTTTTGATTTATCTCCTGTCTAATTTTTTTTTAATTACCCCTGTAATATTTTGGGGTGTTTTTGTTTGTCGGTCAGCGACATAAATTATGGGGGGTATTTGTTGGCCGCACGACAGTAGAAATAAGGGGGATAGAGGTATATGAAAATGGTGAGATGTGAGTTTGGGAGAAGAAGATTGATATGGTTGCAAATCTTTTGCAATGGTTGTTGTGGGTCATGACTCATGAGGGAGAGATGAAGACTACATAAAACATGGTGTGTGGTTTTGTTTTAAGCTTAATTAGTGTGTTGATTCCTTAAAGATATTTTTGGTTTAACATTAAGGTCTGTTTGGTTCAATTGAGAAGGAGGGGAGGGGAGGGGAGAGATTTATTATGTTGACAAAATTACCCTCATTTTTTTATTAAAATTCAAAATTATCCTTGTTGGAATATTAAAATTCTAGGTTTTATTTTTTTTTTACAACAAAAAAAATTTAGGTTTTCTACTCATTAGATTTTTTTTTGTTATATATCCATTAAATTTTTCTTTTGACATAATATATCCATTATAATTTAATCCTTATTTTGAGTTTATAAGGT
This sequence comes from Trifolium repens, assembly GCA_030408175.1. Classification (NCBI taxonomy): domain Eukaryota; kingdom Viridiplantae; phylum Streptophyta; class Magnoliopsida; order Fabales; family Fabaceae; genus Trifolium; species Trifolium repens. The sequence goes on along the minus strand of CP125836.1, from coordinate 34,796,173 downwards.
TAAGAGTAAAAAAGTAAATTACTTCTCCAAAATTTAAAATATTCCCTCACCTCCCCTCCCCTCCCCTCCAAAAACTTCGAACCAAACGGACCCTTAGTCTCATAAAGAAAAAAATTATGCTTTAGTCCCTTAGGCTCCGTTTGGATTGATTGGAACATTATTATATTTCATTCTGCTCCGCTCCATTCCATTGTATTCCATCAATCCAAACGAAGCCTTAAAGATATCACTGTTTGTCAGATTGATTTTAATTGGATAAATATGTAAAGTTAATATAAGTAGTTAGTGTGCATATCCTTTTTTTCCTTTTTTTTAACGGACCAATATAAATACCTTTAATTAACTAAAATACTAATAAAAAAAAAGACCAATGCAGCAAAATTAGCTTTCAATTTTAAAAAGAAAACTATGAATTACACTTTAAAGTAAAAAAAGAGTTTTGTAAAAAGGGAATAATGTATCACTTCTTTCATCACTTTCACTCAATGTTTTAAGAACTGGTCCGGAAATTGAACCGGCGTCAGTGTGGCCTCCGATTCATGGGTCAACTGGTTGGACCCGTTCAACCGTTATTGAACCGAATATTAATAAATAAAAATATACTTCCTCCGTTTTTTTTATTGGTCTTTTATCGTCATATTTAGCGTTTCTATTTAATTGTTCTTTTTGTATTTTACGGGTATGATTTGTCAATTACACCTTTTGTCAATTGCTCTTATTTTTTTTCAATAAAACCAATTAATGCTATATATTTGGAAAACTAAATCTTTTTTTAATTTTTTTTTTGTACATAATATATTAAATTTTGGAATGAGAAAGTGTGTGCAAAAAAATATGAATTTATTGGTGGATTAAAATGAGGGTATAATATGAAAATAAACTGAAAAAATACGCTTCATTAATTTAATGTTACTATTCTAAAAAGACATAAAAAGAAACGGAGGGAGTATATTTTTAGTTATAAACTTATACATGTTTAATACTCATTTTTACTAATCTGTTACTATATATAAAAAGAATACAAATTTTTGGATGACTTTTTCATTATTCCTATTTTACCCTTAAAAAAACTACCAAAAAAAATAAAGTAATCACATTTCCAAATTATTAGCACAATTGATAAATAAAATCACCAAATTAATAGAGATGATTTGTTATCTATTATCTATTATTATCTATACCAATATATAAAAAATACCCCCTTTCGCACGAATTTTTTTTATTGTCATTTTTGCCCTTCACTTTATTTAAATATTTGTATATGATGAGAAATAATTTCCATGTAGAGAATATCGATCACACAAAAGCGGCTAATACTTCTATAAAAAGGGTAATTGATAGTAAAATTAGACCCAATATTTTTTTAAAAAAGCCCAATAATGTTTACTTTATAAAAACAACCCTAATTTAAAGCCACAACACAATTCTTTGCTTGTAGCCGTTAATGGCAACACACTCATATACAGCTCTCTCACCCATGTTTCTTGATATATGTCGTTCTTCATAGTTTTTTTTTTTTTTGAAAGAAAACGAGAAATGGCTTGATGAAAAAGTTACATTCGACACGGAGCGTCCCCATTCACTTGCGAGGTTCACTCTCAATCTCACGAACCCTAAGCCCTCTCTGTTCTCTCATTCTTACGAACCCTAATCACTCCGTTACGAACCCTAATCACTCCGTCACGAACCCTAATCACTCCGTCACGACACGAACCCTAGTCACTCCGTCACGAACTTCATTGTTTGTTCCATTCCATCGCTGCTACTCCGTTACAGCGCCTCCTCCGATCTCTTTAAAAATGGTTCGTTCTCTTTTTCTCTTCTTCCATTCATTTCCGATAATCATCATCCAATTCTAAACATCTACTTCTTTCAAAGTTCGTTTTTCACCCTCTTTTCATTTAGATTCTTATGTGAGATTTAATATATTGTGTGTGTTAAACACTTGGTGTCATTTTATTATGTATCATTTTTCTAATCTGAATCTCTGTACCGTTTTTGCAGACTAAGAGAATCAAGAAGGCTTGCATTGTTGGCAAATATGGTATTTTTCATGCCTTAATTTTGGTACTTGAGTTAATGATAGAATAATTAGTGATCTATGCATTGTAGTTAAGATGTAGATAATTAACCGAATGTAAATTTACCAGAGAGCTTGCTGTTTGGAATAATATTGTGCAAGATATATATGTCTGCGTGCGTGCACTCATATAATTATTCTGATAAAATCACTAAACATTGCTGTTGGAACTTGGATAACATTTATGGGGAAAATTAATGTTTATGGCATTGAGAACTTATGAATTGTATTTGTAGATCATTGTTATGTATTTTTTTACATAGACATATTTGGATTTATATATAATTCTTTTAAACCTTTTTGTTAATTTCTGAGAAGCTAATTTGTTTGTTTTATTATAATGTGTTAGGTATCCATTATGGTGCAGTTTGTGTAAGCAGATTTAGAAGATGGAAGTTAGTCAGCAAAGCAAATTTTTCTGTGAATTTTGTGGAAAGGTATATATAGTGCATATCATCTGCCAACTACCAAACCATTTAGTTTAGCAGGTATAATGTAATGCATTTGAAATGTTGAGTTCTGATGATGATCAATTACTCGTTGCAGTATGCTGTGAAGAGAAAAGCTGTAGGAATATGGGGATGTAAGGATTGTGGTAAAGTGAAAGCATGGGGAGCTTACACTTTGAAGTAATATTTCTTATTCTTTTTTTCAATGTTTCAGTTCCCGACTCCTCATTAACAATTTAGATTAATTTTTATTTCAATTTTTGTTTTATCTAATATGCTAGGATTTTCCTTGTATTGCAGGTTTTTGCTTATTGGAGAGGAAGGTAGTGTTTTATATGTGGACAAATTCCAGTTTCTTGATTGTCTCTTTATTGCGGTAGGAATTTTTTTGGAGGAAAGGCTACTTCAAGGGAATAAGTAGAAGAGAAAAAGGTGAGTTTCTTGGATCCAGATAGGAGATAACAATTTGTATTAGTTTCAACCATATAAATAATTAGTCTTCAGTTCATGCCTTTGATATTAAAAAGCATTTTCTACGTAAATTGGAACATAGTAAATGTGTGTAGTTACATCAATCACTCTATAGTGCAGATATTTTAAGCATTTTTCCTTATACTCCAGTCAACTATATGCATAGAGTAAACTTGATTGTTCCTCAGTATTTTTCTTAATATTTTTATTGGATAGTTTTCAAAGGGCAAGATTTTCAGATGAGGACATTTACGTTAAAACAAATTAGAGCCGCCACAAATGGATTCAGTCCTGCTAATAAGGTTGGGGGAAGGTGGTTTTGGTCCTGTCTACAAGGTATTAAAGTGAAAATACTACCTTCTTCCAAACATGAAAAGTTATGTTTATCTATTGTAAAAAAGAAAAAGCCGATGTTTATCTCCAGCATGTAAAATTCTAAATAACAGCTGAATTGCAGGGCCGATGGTGCATGGGTAGCAGGCAAACAGCTCTCCTCGAAGTCCCGGCAGGGAAACCGTGAATATTTAAACGAGATAGGCATGATATCTTGTTTTCAACATCCTAATCTTGTTTTCAACATCCTAATCTTGTTAAACTTCATGGATGTTGCATTGAAGGGGATCAATTAATATTGGTGTATGAGTAAAAGAAAAATAATAGCTAGGCCCGTGCATTATTCAGTGAGTTTATACTCAACAGTACAACTATTATAATTTATATCTGTCTTTTGCCTATTCAAGTTTAACTTCTTTTTGTACATTCTGTAGGTTCAGAAAATCAGCTTAAACTTGATTGGCCATCAAGGCTTAGGATCTGCATTGGCATAGCAAAAGGTCGTTCATCGAGATATCAAAGCTACTAACGTTCTACTGGATGGGAATTTAAACCCTAAAATATCTGATTCTGGGTTGGCTAGGCTTGATGAAGAGGAGAAGACCCATATAATCACCCGAGTTGCAGGCACAATGTCAGTTCTCTCTCCCTTGACAATGCAACCTGTGATGTTTTCTTGACTAAGAATCAAAATCTATGTTTTGCAGAGGATATATGGCACCGGAATATGCTTTATGGGGTTACTTGAGTTACAAAGCTGATGTTTACAGTTTTGGAGTTGTGGTCTTGGAAACTGTTAGTGGAAAGAGTAATAACAATTACATGCCAAGTGATAATTGTGTTTGCCTTCTAGATAAGGTATTCTGCTATACATCCTCTTATCCACGTTGCGTTTTTGTCTTCTGCAACTTACACATTTTAAAATTCAAATGATTCTGAGCATATCCAATGTTTATATTTTTGTCTTACAATCTATTTCTAACATTTATAAATTAATAGATGTTCATCGGCAACGGATAGTCAATTGGATCAATGCAACCGACGGTACTTCATCAGCATTCGATATCACTACAAAGGTACTTTTAAGAGATGTTGATCAAGTTTCCAGGTGATGTCTAATTTAGTCATGAAATGTTTTATATTGAGAGACATTAAAGGTCTAGGTCGATTCAATCAGAAATCAAGTAATTCTGGGACCAGCTACGTAATGCACATAGACAATTAAGTAACAAGGAATAAAATAATTGTGTAGCTGTCCCATACCATAATAGAATTTAATTAATATTATCTTGCTGCATTTTAAAAATTGTTATTCTGCTGCTTACCATTTTCCAGAGGATACTTCATTCCTCTCTGCATAACGAATATTGGAGGATGATATAGATCCTCAAGGGAAACCAACAGGAGTTATGGGATGGTGGCTGTCTCGTGCTGTCACATTCCTAGAGAACCATGATACAGGGTCCACACAAGTACGTGATCTGTTTCTTTTTCTGTCAAAGTATGATGCATTAGATATCAACATTGGTGATTATGTGGAATTTATCCCATTATCACCTTCACCTTGTGTAAGAGCATGCTTTAGATACTGTGGATGATGTGCCTAGCAAATAAAAACATGTCAATATTAGGTTCTGTTTGGATAAAAAACTTAATTAAGCGGTTATAGTACTAATGCTATCATATAAGTTCTATGTATAAGCTATTTCTATAATAAAAGATAAAATAAAGTAAAACTGTTTTCATAAGCTCGCCTGAACAGCCTTACAAACAAGTGCTTATGCCAATAGGTAAACTCAAATAAGCCAACCCAAACAAAACCCTTTGTCTTCGAAGTTTGATATTGATTTAGGACGTAGTCTGTATCGCTTTGTGAGACTTGTGACAAGTGAGGTTTCTGTTTCAAGTCCTGTGGTTGGCCATGGTTGATGAGGTTCATTACACCCAAAATTCCACCTATATAATTGACTAGGTAAACCTACTTAGCCTAAGTTATTAACCATAATACTAGATTCTTAATTCACTAATTATATTCTAATTTCAAAATTTTATAATGCAATTTGATCTATAACAGTATAACCCATAAAATTTTCAGGTATTACAGATTTCATTGTTTCTTTATCAATAATGCAATAACTTATCTATAGCTGTAGCTTGAATTTTCATTCCTATTCGTTCCACTGATTCTAAAGTCTTGGTCCTTATTTCCGTCAATAATTGTGAGCCATAACATTATTGCATATATTGTTATTTGTTACTAGGTTTATATTTCCCGTTATTTCAACCTGTCCTTGCTAGATTACAGAATGAAGAAAATGGATTAACACTTCATTATATTTTCAGGGCCACTGGAGGTTCGCACAAGATAAGCTCATACATGGATAATTGGATATGCATATATCTTGATGCATCCTGGAACTGTAAGTTTTAAATAGATTAAACATCTAATACATTATTGATACACTCGTCATTGTTTAAGGTAGCTGAGTATGTTTTAACGTCTTGAAGTCGTGGCTGCCATGTAAAATAAAATTATACATGGCTAACTTGTGTTTTATATGTGGAGATTGTGTGATAATTTAGGGATCAAATTGAAAGTTTATTTGATGATAAATTAGGTCAATTTTTCACTTTTTCTATATCTAGTGGATATGATTGCATAAATTATTAGATGTCCAATGATTGTGAATTGGTCACTTTTACGATCATTGAAGTCTTTCTACAATTGTAGGAAAAATTTGCACCCAGGTTTGCGTTGGATGCAAAATCCAAGAGTCAAATATAAGTTTGATGTTTATAGCTGATGTGTAGATTTGTTTAATCGATTGGATTTGAAAATCAAATGGACTTGAAGAGGCTCATTCTTATTTTTAGGAATAGGGTTCCAAAGTGACAGTTTTTATATTTACTTGTTACTAGGGATCTTGGAAATTATTTGAGTTTGAAATTGGGAGTTTGAGAAATTAATGTTTTGCATGATTCCAAAATCTGGGTCTTAGACTCTTGCCTATTTTTATTGAGTTAGCTAACTTAGTTAGTTGGAATGCAAATGTTGTATTTTGGATTTCACTTATGCAATTGACTCTTAATTCAGATAATTTGCTCTAAGGATTAAGATAGTTTCTTGTGGTTATTCTCTTGTCACCTTTCTGTTTCTAGATTTTTTTTGCCTAATCAATTGATTCAATTTGTATATTGTTTATTTAAAGAAAAAAATAAAACATGATAGAGGGTTGTATGCAACTTTTGTTAATTGGATGTTAGCTAGTTGATGTGAACTTTAATTCTAATGTTTATGTTATGATATTGTTGACCGTGTTTCAGGTTTTGACTATGTTGAGGTTTAATTTGATGTATATGTTCTCATTTGATTTAGATTGTCTTGTTATGTATATGAATTTGAATTTTCAAAGAAAGAATTAAATAGATGCTATAAAATCTGTTGGATTTCTCCTCATTGTCTTCTAGCTTAACAATTTATGCCTTTCCTATATATCTCTTTTTCCTTTTCGGATTGATATTTGAAATCCTTTTTAGTCCTACCTTCCTTGTCATAATATGAGGGAGTTAATTAGAGTTGGTCCTATTTGTACAAAAATTCATCTACAACACAAAGCAAAATGATACCAGAATGTTGGTATTAGGTGGGGACGAATGAATCCTGGTATTTTTGAAGTCATTATTTCAAAATAAGAATGTCTATTATGATTGCTCCTACAGCCTTGTAGATGTTGGAAATTTACTTCTATACCTGTACATTAGGTAGGAGTTTTTCCATATGGTTTACTTATTCTCAGTTTAATTATGCTCAGTTATTCACAATGGTTTTATTAGGATTATGCAATTCAACCCCAACTCAAGAACTGGTTGTGGTTTAATTATAATCAGTTTAATTATGCTCAGTTATTCACTTATGTTTTCCTCCTACTTGCTGCCTGCTAGATATGTTTACTTATTCTCAGTTTAATTATGCTCAGTTATTCACAATGGTTTTATTAGGATTATGCAATTCAACCCCAACTCAAGAACTGGTTGTGGTTTAATTATAATCAGTTTAATTATGCTCAGTTATTCACTTATGTTTTCCTCCTACTTGCTGCCTGCTAGATATGTTTACTTATTCTCAGTTTAATTATGCTCAGTTATTCACAATGGTTTTATTAGGATTATGCAATTCAACCCCAACTCAAGAACTGGTTGTGGTTTAATAATAATCAGTTTAATTATGCTCAGTTATTCACTTATGTTTTCCTCCTACTTGCTTCCTGCTAGATATGGTATAGTTTATACCAGGAAGCGCAAAAATAGGGGGAGGGAAGCACGTGCTCAGAATGATGCAATTAATTAAATGCGTCAGGTGTGACTGCCCACGTGGCAGAGAGAGAATGGGGTTCTAGTTCCTATTAATAAGGAAACAATCATTGGTAGTGGGTACAAATCAATTCAGTTGCAGTCAGTGCATGGATGTGCTAAGCAGCTCGAAATGCTTAACTATCTTTTATTCCTGCATTTTGTTATCATCTTCATAGTATATTGTATACATGGTTTGATCCCGTTTGATCTCAAACCCATTTACATAAATAATACAATATATATTCTTTCTTTTTCTGGATTCTGTTTGTTATTTACTATATCTAGACCAATTGGATCCTATCACTGCCTTTATTATATAAACATATTTCTTAATTACTTTGCTGGCTGTGCAGAAAGTTGGACTTTTAACTGTCTACTGCAGCTATCAATTGGTTTTAACTGTCAACAAACTTTTTGACAATCTAACATTATCCATAAGTGTACTTATGGAATATGTGATCCTAATGCATCAACTGGTGATAATGTAGGGTTATTTTACACTTTCTCATGAAAACTGCCGCAAGTTGCTCCTTTCCTTGTCCTTGCTAGAGACTATGATCTCAATAGCTCACAAGTTCGTGAACTGATAAAATAGTATCTTGGACTTCCGCCATTAAATGGATGCTTACCTTTCATTTGGAAAATTTGACATCAATGAATCTCCATATTTCAAAGGTGTGATGAGTAAATTTTTCTACATATACATTTTTATTAGGTCTGATTGTAATAATTTTTTTGTCTTTCAATCATGTTTCACCAAGTCCATTATATTTTCTACTTATGTGCAGTGGTGAGACTAGTGTGGGTTCTGACAATGTTGTACATGTGACAAGTGTATGTCAAATCCATCAATATGTTGAAACTCTTTATCTATTCTGTTTTGCTATAATCATGTGTTAAATATGTGTTTTATGTTAATACAACATTCTAATACTATCTAATATTTATTCAGATTTTGGAAACTCGACACCATTTCATGAGGATGAAGTTACAAATGTTCAAGAATATTGTGCAAATTGGATTCTTGAAGTCATGAAATAATTTGATTAGGTGAAAAATGGCAATTCTAGTGCTTGTGCTTGTTTGTTTAGCTTTGCTTAGGCATGTTGTTTAGATTTAGTTTGCTTAGGCGTGTTTGTGCTTTTGTTTAGAGCCTAAGATCGTTTAGTTTTAGTAAGAGATATTTAGTTCCGGTGGTACTTTTGGAATAGTATTTCATGAATATTTTGTAACTTAATTTGATTACAATTTGGTGGTATGATACTTGATTTTATGATATTTTTTATTGAAGGTTGTGTATGAAGTTTTAATTTATTTATAATTATATACATATATTGTAGGAGATTCAGGGATTCCAAAAAAATAAAAATAGTATATGCTTTTAAAATAAGTTATTGAGTTGGTTGAACCGATTTAAAAGGGTTATAAAAGAATTTTTGAATTTTTTTTAAATCGGTCTACCCGATTTACATAACACCAAATAAATTAGGCTACCCAATTTAAAAAAACATTTTAAATCGGATCGGTAACTGATTTAAAATAAAAAACTTACTAAATTGGCTGTTATTAAATTGGACGTGGAACCGATTTAAAAAGTGTTTTTTTTCCACTAGTGAGTTTTAAACATGATTTTACTATTAATGCTATACCATGTATTGAGAGTTGCATTATTATATGCAGGTCAGAGGTGGCCAGCTTTAGGGGACCGATGTGTACACATATGACTCAGATCTTGTTGCTGGTAAATGTCTTTACAAAATTGATGTTCTTACATATAGTGGAAGATACATGTTTAAGGAGAAGCAAAATCTGACATGCTAGGGTTTGTTCAATCAAGTTTCAGTTCTCAACTCCTCATTAACAATCTTTATTATATTATTAAGTACGAATAAGATGCTACAATCAAAACCATAATCTCCTCTAAGCAAGGGAGGGAAGACGCTATTAAATGCATGATTTGCAATCATCAACAGCCTAATAAATACGCCCAACTCCTCATGCGTTTTACCAATGCATTGTCTAGCTCATGCTTAATTTAATTGCATTATTGTGACTCATTGTAACTCTAATTTTCTCTCTTCCGAGCGCGCCTCCATCTTCATTCTGCCTCCTTCTCTTCCTGTCAAAGACAACTATAATTGTTTGTGAACCGGCCAACTCATTGTGCAACAATTTTTCATCTGTTAACATCCTTACCCCATTTCTCTTTTCAAACCCAAACCCACAGAAAGAAAACGAAGAGAAATAAGAAGAGTCCACTGGACGAGGCAGAAGAAAAGTACACAGGAGGAGGAAGTGGATGAATTACACAGCTTAGTGATTATTTTCTCTACAATCATCTTCATGATCCTTTATTCTAGGTATTTGATTTTCCTTTTTATTGTTCAAACAAAATCCAGAAAATGGTTATCAAATTTGAACCAGATCTTGATGACAAAATGGGGTTTCTTTTTCTTTAATTTGTTTTCAAAATCACTCTTTACTGTAAAATATTTTTCTCCTACAAAATCTATTTTTTTCTTTGGTTTCTTTCTTTCTTTTATTTCTTTGTTTTGTTTCTTTGTTGTGTTTAGTTTACTCACCTCTTTCAATTTTATGTTGCTATATTTCAGTTTTATATACGCTAATCATGTGTTTGATAAAATGTTGATGTGGATGCTCATAAACATTAGCATCACCAAGTATGATTTTTGCTTTTTTTTCCCTTTATTTATCAATTTTAAAACTGTGATTTGTGCTTGATTATGTTATAGTCTAATTTTGTACTTTGAATTTTGCACTTTATGTGTTGTTGCAGAGTTGATTTTCTACTGTGTTATGCTTGTTGTAAAGTGATTTGATGCATGCTGCTGGTCATATTTTGATGAGTTGCGGCTGAATTTTGATAGTCAAATGAAATTAAAACTTAAAAGTAGAGAAGCACAAGACTACATACAACATACTTAAAGAGCATTAAAGTAGCAACAAGTTGGCTTTTGAGAATTCAATGGAGTTGATGCACAGTGACAGTGCGTATATGGTTGTTTTAGTTAGTATTCACTAATTTAAGTTTTGCTTTTCATTTAACATGATTGTTTCAATTGAATTTGGGTAAATGGGAATTGAGTTAATTTGTGTTATTATGGTTTGTAAAATATTTTCTCTCATCCCTTTTAGAAATAACCAACCGTGGTTTAAATTGAATTGTAACTGCATGATTAATTTCTTTTGATGGATTCATATTGGTTTTGACATGAATATGTAAGCCTTTTTTTTATCAGTTGAATCTTTCTTCTATAGTGTACAACGACTTTCTTCAAGATTAAATTCTTAAAATAGTGGTTGCACATATTTTGTGTAGGTATTTGAAACATTTCTTGCAATAATGATACTTATATTGGCTGGAGCATTAAAGGCTGCTATGAAGCTACTATGCATTAGGCTGCTATAGTGTCTTACTATTGTTTAAATTTATTTCTTATTCAATTTTTTTTTTCTCAATTGCAGATCACCTTCTATCATGAAGGAGACTTATCTATCCAAGGAAAGTCTCTCTCACCTGCCATTAAATCTGTCTTGAGAAAGTTTTTATTTTTTATTTATGAGTATCATTTGGTTCTAATTTAGGGTTGTGTTATGCAATCATTTTAGGATCTTGCAGAATTCGGTGAACACAGTACCTAAACTGAATTTTCTCTCTATCACTTCAATATTCAGGTAAAGTTTATCTCAAACATAGACATTTTTTGAGATATTAAGGAAATGCTTTTAACAATTTTTAGTCATTTTAGGAGTTGATATGTGATGCTATTTCACAAATTGCTATCAAGCCTTCTTTTTTTATGACTTGATAGTTATAAATGTGCTCATGTTGGTAATCTTTAAATTGTATTTTTTTAGGTGACTTTTTATTGTGGTTTTATATTTGGCAATATGCTTTTCTGCAAATCATTTTCAAAGTCCTATTGTTATGTATTTTGGTTTGTTCACTAATGTAGATATTTTTTAGGTGACTATAATCTTATTCACACTGCTCTATAAACAGAGCCCCACCTGGAGTGCCTTGAAAATGCAAATTCTCCTTATGTTTTTATTGTGCTTATTGGAAAATAAGTTATTGGCCGCTGCACACTGCTCAAGGTACAAAATCAAGAGAAAAACTTTTCCCCTCTCCACAAGGCTCTGTTTATTATTCATTATTCATTGTAAGTGCATACAAACTGAACCAAGAAGATAACCTTTGTAGTCTGAATTAACAAAATCAAGAGTATTTTCTAAGATTATGTGTGGATTTAATTCTCCTTCCATTTTTTTCTCTTATTAAGAACTATAGCAAGCTCTATCTTTTTTTCCTTCTTCTCCACATTCCCTTCTTTCTCCGCCACATTTATGCTTCAAGTTTTAATTTCCCACTCAATTTGGTGGTTGTTGTAGCCTGTGAGCTGCAAGCATTGTGCAAGAAGAAAATCACCACTTGCGGCAACGCTTGACAACAGTAAGGGTTAGAGTTGCGACAGAGGCTGTTGAGCTAGTATTTTGGAATTGATTCCATCAAATTGTTTTCTAAATTACCGCTTTTCAGATATACTATTTTCTTTCTTCTAAATTACCATTTTGTTATCATTTTCTGGCACCCTAATCCCTATTTGTTTTTGTTTCATAGTTGTAAATCAAATTAATTTAATATAGACATGTTAAATAGTGGGTACACTTGCAGGTGTGAGATAGAGAATGGAAGGGAGCATTTGACTGCATATATAGTTGGTGTACACATATGGGTATGCTTTCGAAGTTTTCTTAACTTGCGGTTAATTTTGTAAAAGTTTATATTTATGCTTGAAAATTGTTCCTTTATCATAATTTTATTTCATGCAGTGACTTAGAATGGTCTAATTGAAACTGAGATTCTCAATACCTCCAGCTTCCCATATATGCTATAAGTCATAAAAATTATAGAAACAATACACAATTGAATATTTCATTGGCAATTTTTGGCTCCCATTGAATTTCCAAAGGTCTCTCATTAAATATGAAGTTGCAATACACAATTGAATATTTCATTGGCAATTTTTGGCTCCCATTGAATTTCGAAAGGTCGCTCATTGGCAAGTTAATATTTATGCTTGAAAATTGTTCCTTTATCATAATTTTATTTCATGCAGTGACTTAGAATGGTCTAATTGAAACTGAGATTCTCAATACCTCCAGCTTCCCATATATGCTATAAGTCATAAAAATTATAGAAACAATACACAATTGAATATTTCATTGGCAATTTTTGGCTCCCATTGAATTTCCAAAGGTCGCTCATTAAATATGAAGTTGCAACATAGAAAGAAAAAATAGTTTTTATATTCCTTTGTCATAATTTTCTTATATGTTTTATTGTCATTATGAATTTATTAAAGAGATGAATATGATGCTGAATATTGATTCAAATCCCAACAACTTTAGTTATACCTGCTACAAGAGTTTGATTTGATCACTTGCAAGTCATGTTCATATTTTTTGTAGCTTTTGAACTCTAACTTCCTTATTTTATTGAAAGCATTGTTACTAAATTTTATTAATAGTAGAATAAAAAATTGTCACATGAAAGTTTGGAAGAATTGTCACAAGTTTTTGCTTATTAGAGAGGAAGGTGCACTTTTGGCTTTGGGCCATAACCCTTGTTACCCAAACCCTTAAAAATTAGGGTTTCTTTATATTTCACACTCTCTTTCATTTTGTGCTGCTGCTCAATATCAAAAACTTAACACAGTCTCAAGGTATTCTCGTTTCCCTCAAAATTAGGGTTTCTGATTGATATTTCTGTGTTTCTGTAGGGTATAGAAGAATTTGAAAATGGTGGAGATGGGCGCCGCAGGTAGAAAAGAGGAAGTTGTTACTCGTGAGTACACCATCAACCTCCGCAGGCGTCTTCATGGTTGGTAATTACATCGCTTTTGATTATTTTCAAGTTCATGTATTATAGATTAATAGCTTAGGATTTTAATATAATGTTTGTTTTTTGTGTATATCATTCATGATTTGAAAATGGGTCTTCAAATTCACAATTTGAATATTATTATTTTTTTGTTTGGACTTTTCTAGCATTTCAATTTCGTAGATCTATTATGGTACTATTCTAAGAGCATGTTTGGATTTATTTAATTCAATTTGAGAGAATTTATGAAATTAGTTTTTGAAATGTTCATAAGATGCTTTCAGCTTATTTAAATAAGTTCTTCAGGATTGCTAATGAAAAACCTTGTAGCTCATAGGAAATCAATTTAACTTATTTTATCTTTTGTTATAGAAAAAGGTTATGCATGAGTGCTTATTATGATTAATGAAAAAGCAATGTCAATTTTATCTTTTGTTTCAGAGTTTATTATAGTAAGCTGAAAGCAATTCATGTACATGTCATTAGTTATGTCATAAATTCTCTCAAACTGTCTAATAAGTGCTTATGCTTGCTGATAAGCTTCTATAAGTCAATTCAAACAGACCTGATTTATGTTATTAGTCTAATTTGTATGCTGGTCATTTGATGTTGGTGATGAATTAGTAATAATTTGTGGTTGCATGTTGCAATTTAAATAGCAGTTGAGTTGGAATGCATCTGAATTGCTGCACTGTTTTGTGTGTGTAGCAGTAAACCCCTTTTTTAGGCATATTGCTTTTTAACTTGAATCTACAATTATATATTATGTTGTTTTTTTAATTAAAATTGTCACTTATATTATCTTGTATTATTCATGATTTGAAAAATAGGTCTTCAAATTCACATTTTGAATCTCAATTTAACCATCATTTAGTTTCTGTTTGGTTGTTTGGAGATTTAAATTTTTTGTTTGCTTTTTAACTTGAATCTACAATTATATATTATGTTGTTTTTTTAATTAAAATTGTCATTTATATTATCTTGTATTATTCATGATTTGGAAAATAGGTCTTCAAATTCACATTTTGAATCTCGATTTAACCATCATTTAGTTTCTGTTTGGTTGTTTGGAGATTTAAATTTTTTGTCGACGATTCATGCTGTTTCATGACACCCATTTGCCATAATGTGGATAGCTATTTCCTGCCTACTTGTTAATTACCCGTTTTTTGTTTTCCATCTGTGATTTGGGGTCTTTAATTTGATGTTGATGATTTGATGAGACGAGACTCTCTTATCTACTTTTTCCCCCTTTTTCTGTGTCCTTAAAAATCGATTGCAGTACTTTTTAACATGATTTTACTATTAATGCTATACCATGTGTACACTTATGACTCGGATCTTGTTGCTGGTAAATGTTTTTACAAAATTGATGTTCTTACATATAGTGGAAGATACATGGTTAACGTTGGTATTGGCACAGTTCTCATGCATACAGGTTACTGTCGTCCAACAACATCTCCACCTCCTGCTGCAGCCATACAAGAGTTATGCGCAACCATTCGGGTGCTACCTCCAAAAGATTGTATGTCCATACAACCTTTTCACTAATACCTTATTGTGTTTTAAGTGGTAATGAAATTAGAACTGATGATATATGTTAGGATAAAGAATATAGGTCGATTAGAGTAGTTAGGAGTTAGTTAGTAGAACTTAGTTTTGCAAGTTGATAAGTTTGTTAGGTGGTAGTTATTGTTAAAGAGTTGTTATTTTGGTGATTCTTATAAAGTATTTAAATAGTCCCCAATTGATAAAGGAAAAGATATCTTTGAATTGTTAAGTTTTGTGACTAGAAAGGAAAATTCTCGTTTGGGGTAGCCTTGAGTGCAAGGTTATCATCTTCATTTTATTTCTTTTGTATCTTCTCTTTCAATCTCTCTATATCAATAAGAAACCCTTCATTTGTCTGCAATCTTTATTTATTTGAATCTGTTTTTAACACCATTATTCTAGGAATTCTTTCTTGTTTAAAGAACGGATCCTAGCAATTGTTTTTTCTTTCCATTTGAATCTTTATTTGGCCAATTCTGAAGATTTTAATTATGTATGTAACATCAGGGTATATTTCTACACTGAGAAACAACGTTCGTTCCCATGCTGGTGGTGCTGCAATTGGCTGCAGTTATCGAAATGAACGGTGTTGCATTGTGAAGGTAGTGTCAGAAGACCTGTAAAATCTCCTATTAATATTACCAACTTAATATCTAATTGTTTTTTTTTAAATCTTCAGAAAGGAGGTGAAACTATTGATCTTGAACCTTGTCTTACATATACATCAACAATTGAGCCCACCCTTGCTCCAGTGGCCGTGGAGCGGACAATGACTACCAGGCCGCAGCTTCGGTATGCCCCAGCATCTAATAATAAGCAAAAGTTTTGAGCTCCAAAATATAGTCAATAATATGCAATAGGTAGAACTTGATGCCTGCATTTGTGCTTCTCAATAATCCAAGCATCCATTGTGTTGATTTCTTAAAGTTAAAAGTTTCAGCGTTTTAGGTTTTTGTTATTCGGCTTCATAAATTGTGCATTGTTCTGTTTCAGGTGGTGCAAACAAATTCTTTTTTTTTATTTTATCTACTTTGCATTTTCAAGGAGTTGTCTTTTGACCGATTTCAATAAATGTGTTACTAATACGTAATTTTTGATCGATTTCTATGAAAAGTAAAGTGTTACTAATACGTAATTTTTGATCGATTTCTATGAAAAGTAAAGAGTTTTATGTTTCACACGTGTTGAAGCATTGTATTTAACAACTCATGTTGCTAGCCTAAACCAGCTTTAGTCTTTAGTACTCCCTCCGTTCCTTTTTATAAGGAACAATTTGGAAAAAACACACAAACCAAGGAATCTTATTTTTTTATTAAAAATTCTATAATTTTATAATTTATTCCAAAACTAACGTTAATGAATAACATTAGAATAGATAAAGGGTATAAATGGAATTGTTTTTAATTAATAAAGCATAAATTTAATGATTGTTTATTATAAAAAGGAACAAATTTTGTTTCCAAATTGTTCCTTATAAAAAGGAACGGAGGGAGTATTACTCTATTATTGGAGATATTGTACTTAATATTTAAATATTTCCCTAATTGTAGTGATGATAGTATGTCCTGCGCTGCTATAGTAGGATTCTAATTCTTTGTGTATTATGATCGACTTTTTCATCTCTTTCATGTGAATTTCTGTTGCTGTTTCTTTACTGCACTATTGTGGTTTGTTTTCTGCTATAATATGTTCTTGCTGCTGCATAATTTTCCGGTTTGTGTGCTTTTGCACATTTGCTACTGTATTTTTTTTTTTGCTAGGATATTATTTTAAAAAGTAGCAGTAGCAGTAGTATATATAAATTTAAAAGGTAAACAAAACCTTATGTTTAGTGGTGAATCAATTGCCCTCCTCTAAGAAAACTACAAAAGATAATATATATATATATAATGAAAAAAGAAATCAATTGCATTTTCTAGTTCTTTTTTTATTTATAGTTTTTTATTTTTATTTTGTATTGTTTAGAGAGGATCCTGATATTCACTTGAAGTACGTTGAAGCATAAGCTGGTAAGACGAACAAATTAAGGAAGCAGAGCATGTAACTTGGGAATCAAAAACTGCCAGATCCACACTTTCTCTATACTTTCAATATGATTTGTTATAATGAAGAATATGTTTGAAAAGTAAGTTTTTTGAGTAAATGTATGTAATTTTGAAACACTCTATGCCATTGGTCAATTTCTAATAACATTATATTTCTTTCGTATAGGTCAATTTCTAATATTACCTCCACATAAAATGTGAACAATGAATCTCAAAAGAAGGGAGTGAAGGTGAACAAACTCACAGCCCATCAAATGAAGGACTTATGTTGGAAGAGTTAAGTGAATTATATGTATTAATGTGTAATGTGTTTCTCTTTGTCATTCCTTTAGTTATTTTTGAGACTGATCATAATCAAGCATTTATGTCTTGGCTGTTCCAAACTATACACACATTATTTGTGTCTTTGTTATTTTTGAAGTTTGTTCATTGGTATACAATATGATAAAGTGCTATAGAATTTTTTTATAACATTATTGATATTGATATAGGCCTGGTGAACACAAAACTTGTCGTTGCCTATAGTGGTTTAGTTAGGGGTTTCAAATATGTTCGATTTTTATTGAGGTAGATTGTCTTATGATCTTCTTTGTGCAGGGTGAAAATATAATTGTTGTAATTCCACCGGAAGAATGGTGGTGGGAATTGGCTCTTAAAGATGGCCCAAATCCACATATTGCCTTGCTTCACCTGCATCCAGAATTGCGTGTAAAATTTACCTCTACCACAACATGGGAGTGTGCTCGGAGCACGTTAGGCACACCGTATGATTATCACCATATCATATTCAGTTGGATAAACACAATTGCCCACAGGTATGTTATTATGTTTTTTAACTATTCTTAATTTGATTCTCTAGTCACTATTACATCTTTCTTTTTACAATTATCGATATTTTATTATGGATATAGAAAAATGTGAAATGTTTTGCGATCATACACCTTGTCTTGATTACGAGCCTAAAATGAATACGTAGTCTTTCAATTTACCTGATAGCATGTATAAATTTGATTTCTTTTATCGACCGTTCATCTATCCCTATTTTTATTACTGATTGGTTGTACATATAATATATGGTAAAAGCCAAACGAATGAGTTATTAATCTTGAAAATGAATTCGTAGTCCTTTAAATAAATATGCGGTTCACTGAAGGTGCATTATTATGCTTTTTTAGCTCTATTTAATTTGATTCTTTAGTCACTACTTACATTTATTGATATTTTATGATAGATTTAGAAAAATGTGATATATTTTGCAATCATACATCTTGTCTTGAATACGAACTTAAAATATTTAGTCTTTCAATTTACCTGATAGTATGTATTGATGCATGGATTGTGTTGTGTCCCGATGTTCATAAAGTAAAATATGATATTGGAACCATCGAGGTTCTAAAGACGAAAATCTCAAAAGGTTATGGAATTTTGGCCGAATTGGATTGAAAATATCAAGTTTTATTAAACTTGAAAATTGAATTGTCGGCTTCTCGTTGGCTAGTGACCCCGAATGATATCTTAAATTTGATAAATTGAATTTAAGGTGTAAAATGGTTGGATTGTGTTTTGTTGCGATATCCCTTAAGGAAATATGATATTTGACACTTATCAGTTTTAAACTCAAAACACGGAAAAGATGATTGAATTTGGTCGGAATAGAATTGAAAATCAAATTTGATATTTGGATCATGTTGTCCTAAACTTGATAAATGAAAATGATGAAATCGGTTTTTGGAATGAAGATTTTTTGATTATCAAATTCAAAATATGCGATTCACTCAAGGTATGCTATTATGCTCTTTTAGCTCTACTTAATTTGATTCTTTAGTCACTACTTACATTTATTGATATTTTATGATGGATTTAGAAAAATGTGATATGTTTTGCAATCATACATCTTGTTTTGAATACGAGCTTAAAATCAATACTTAGTCTTTCAATTTACCTGATAGTATGTATTGATGCATAGATTCCTGGTGTGTCCCGATGTTCCTAAAGTAAAATATGATATTGGAACCATCGAGAGGTTCTAAAGACGAAAATCTCAAAAGGTTATGGAATTTTGTCCGAATTGGATTGAAAATATAAAGTTTTATTAAACTTGGAAATTGAATTGTCGGCTTCTCGTTGGCTAGTGACCCCGAATGATATCTTAAATTTGATAAATTGGATTTAAGGTGTAAAATGGTTGGATTGTGTTTTGTTGCGATGTCCCTTAAGGAAATATGATACTTGACACTTATCGGTTTTAAATTCAAAAAACGGAAAAGATGATTGAATTTGGTCGGAATAGAATTGAAAATCAAACTTGATATTTGGATCAAGTTGTCATAAACTTGATAAAAGGAAATGATTGAATCGGTTGTTGGAATGAAGACTCTTTGATTATCAAAATATGCGGTTCACTCAAGGTATATTATTATCCTTTTTTAGCTCTACTTAATTTGATTATTTAGTCACTACTTACATTTATTGATATTTTATGATGGATTTAGAAAAATGTGATATGTTTTGCAATCATACATCTTGTCTTGAATACGAACTTAAAATTAATACTTAGTCTTTCAATTTAACTGATAGTATGTATTAATGCATGGATTGTGTTGTGTCCCGATGTTCCTAAAGTAAAATATGATATTGGAACCATCGAGGTTCTAAAGACGAAAATCTCAAAAGGTTATGGAATTTTGGCCGAATTGGATTGAAAATATCAAGTTTTATTAAACTTGATAATTGAATTGTCGGCTTCTCGTTGGCTAGTGACCCCGAATGATATCTTAAATTTGATAAATTGGATTTAAGGTGTAAAATGGTTGGATTGTGTTTTGTTGCGATGTCCCTTAAGGAAATATGATACTTGACACTTATCGGTTTTAAATTCAAAAAACGGAAAAGATGATTGAATTTGGTCGGAATAGAATTGAAAATCAAACTTGATATTTGGATCAAGTTGTCATAAACTTGATAAAAGGAAATGATTGAATCGGTTGTTGGAATGAAGACTCTTTGATTATCAAAATATGCGGTTCACTCAAGGTATATTATTATCCTTTTTTAGCTCTACTTAATTTGATTATTTAGTCACTACTTACATTTATTGATATTTTATGATGAATTTAGAAAAATGTGATATGTTTTGCAATCATACATCTTGTCTTGAATACGAACTTAAAATTAATACTTAGTCTTTCAATTTAACTGATAGTATGTATTAATGCATGGATTGTGTTGTGTCCCGATGTTCCTAAAGTAAAATATGATATTGGAACCATCGAGGTTCTAAAGACGAAAATCTCAAAAGGTTATGGAATTTTGGCCGAATTGGATTGAAAATATCAAGTTTTATTAAACTTGATAATTGAATTGTCGGCTTCTCGTTGGCTAGTGACCCCGAATGATATCTTAAATTTGATAAATTGGATTTAAGGTGTAAAATGGTTGGATTGTGTTTTGTTGCGATGTCCCTTAAGGAAATATGATACTTGACACTTATCGGTTTTAAATTCAAAAAACGGAAAAGATGATTGAATTTGGTCGGAATAGAATTGAAAATCAAACTTGATATTTGGATCAAGTTGTCATAAACTTGATAAAAGGAAATGATTGAATCGGTTGTTGGAATGAAGACTCTTTGATTATCAAAATATGCGGTTCACTCAAGGTATATTATTATGCTTTTTTAGCTCTACTTAATTTGATTATTAAGTCACTACTTACATTTATTGATATTTTATTATGGATTTAGAAAAATGTGATATGTTTTGCAATCATACATCTTGTCTTGAATACGAACTTAAAATGAATACTTAGTCTTTCAATTTAACTGATAGTATGTATTAATGCATGGATTGTGTTGTGTCCCGATGTTCCTAAAGTAAAATATGATATTGGAACCATCGAGGTTCTAAAGACGAAAATCTCAAAAGGTTATGGAATTTTGGCCGAATTGGATTGAAAATATCAAGTTTTATTAAACTTGAAAATTGAATTGTCGGCTTCTCGTTGGCTAGTGACCCCAAATGATATCTTAAATTTGATAAATTGGATTTAAGGTGTAAAATGGTTGGATTGTGTTTTGTTGCGATGTCCCTTAAGGAAGTATGATATTTGACGCTTATCGAATTTACATTCAAAACACGGAAAAGATGATTGAATTTGGTCGGAATAGAATTGAAAATCAAATTTGATAAATGGAAATGATGAAATTGGTTTTTGGAATGAAGACTTTTTGATTATCAAATTCAAAATATGCGATTCATTCAAGGTATGCTATTATGTTCTTTTAGCTCTACTTAATTTGATTCTTTAGTCATTACTTATATTTATTGATATTTTATGATGGATTTAGAAAAATGTGTAATGTTTTGCAATCATACATGTTGTCTTGAATACGAGCTTAAAATGAATACTTTGTCTTTCAATTTACCTGATAGTATGTATTGATGCATGAATTGTGGTGTGTCCCGATGTTCCTAAAGTAAAATATGATATTGGAACCATCGATGTTCTAAAGACGAAAATCTCAAAAGGTTATGGATTTTTGGCCGAATTGGATTGAAAATATCAAGTTTTATTAAACTTGATAATTGAATTGTCGGCTTCTCGTTGGCTAGTGACCCCGAATGATATCTTAAATTTGATAAATTGGATTTAAGGTGTAAAATGGTTGGATTGTGTTTTGTTGCGATGTCCCTTAAGGAAATATGATATTTGACACTTATCGGTTTTAAATTCAAAAAACGGAAAAGATGATTGAATTTGGTTGGAATAGAATTGAAAATCAAACTTGATATTTGGATCAAGTTGTCATAAACTTGATAAAATGAAATGATTGAATTGGTTGTTGGAATGAAGGCTCTTTGATTATCAAAATATGCGGTTCACTCAAGGTATATTATTATGCTTTTTTAGCTCTACTTAATTTGATTATTTAGTCACTACTTACATTTATTGATATTTTATGATGGATTTAGAAAAATGTGTTATGTTTTGCAATCATACATCTTGTCTTGAATACGAACTTAAAATGAATACTTAGTCTTTCAATTTAACTGATAGTATGTATTAATGCATGGATTGTGTTGTGTCCCGATGTTCCTAAAGTAAAATATGATATTGGAACCATCGAGGTTCTAAAGACGAAAATCTCAAAAGGTTATGGAATTTTGGCCGAATTGGATTGAAAATATCAAGTTTTATTAAACTTGAAAATTGAATTGTCGGCTTCTCGTTGGCTAGTGACCCGAAATGATATCTTAAATTTGATAAATTGGATTTAAGGTGTAAAATGGTTGGATTGTGTTTTGTTGCGATGTCCCTTAAGGAAATATGATATTTGACGCTTATCGAATTTACATTCAAAACACGGAAAAGATGATTGAATTTGGTCGGAATAGAATTGAAAATCAAATTTGATAAATGGAAATGATGAAATCGGTTTTTGGAATGAAGACTTTTTGATTATCAAATTCAAAAGATGCGATTCATTCAAGGTATGCTATTATGTTCTTTTAGCTCTACTTAATTTGATTCTTTAGTCATTACTTACATTTATTGATATTTTATGATGGATTTAGAAAAATGTGTTATGTTTTGCAATCATACATCTTGTCTTGAATACGAGCTTAAAATGAATACTTTGTCTTTCAATTTACCTGATAGTATGTATTGATGCATGGATTGTGGTGTGTCCCGATGTTCCTAAAGTAAAATATGATATTGGAACCATCGATGTTCTAAAGACGAAAATCTCAAAAGGTTATGGATTTTTGGCCGAATTGGATTGAAAATATCAAGTTTTATTAAACTTGATAATTGAATTGTCGGCTTCTCGTTGGCTAGTGACCCCGAATAATATCTTAAATTTGATAAATTGGATTTAAGGTGTAAAATGGTTGGATTGTGTTTTGTTGCGATATCCCTTAAGGAAATATGATATTTGACACTTATCGGTTTTAAATTAAAAAAACGGAAAAGATGTTTGAATTTGGTCGGAATAGAATTGAAAATCAAACTTGATATTTGGATCAAGTTGTCATAAACTTGATAAAAGGAAATGATTGAATCGGTTGTTGGAATGAAGGCTCTTTGATTATCAAAATATGCGGTTCACTCAAGGTATGTTATTATGGTTTTTTAGCTCTATTTAATTTGATTATTTAGTCACTACTTACATTTATTGATATTTTATGATAGATTTAGAAAAATGTGATATGTTTTGCAATCATACATCTTGTCTTGAATACGAACTTAAAATGAATACTTAGTCTTTCAATTTAACTGATAGTATGTATTAATGCATGGATTGTGTTGTGTCCCGATGTTCCTAAAGTAAAATATGATATTGGAACCATCGAGGTTTTAAAGACGAAAATCTCAAAAGGTTATGGAATTTTGGCCGAATTGGATTGAAAATATCAAGTTTTATTAAACTTGAAAATTGAATTGTCGGCTTCTCGTTGGCTAGTGACCCGAAATGATATCTTAAATTTGATAAATTGGATTTAAGGTGTAAAATGGTTGGATTGTGTTTTGTTGCGATGTCCCTTAAGGAAATATGATATTTGACGCTTATCGAATTTACATTCAAAACACGGAAAAGATGATTGAATTTGGTCGGAATAGAATTGAAAATCAAATTTGATAAATGGAAATGATGAAATCGGTTTTTGGAATGAAGACTTTTTGATTATCAAATTCAAAAGATGCGATTCATTCAAGGTATGCTATTATGTTCTTTTAGCTCTACTTAATTTGATTCTTTAGTCATTACTTACATTTATTGATATTTTATGATGGATTTAGAAAAATGTGTTATGTTTTGCAATCATACATCTTGTCTTGAATACGAGCTTAAAATGAATACTTTGTCTTTCAATTTACCTGATAGTATGTATTGATGCATGGATTGTGGTGTGTCCCGATGTTCCTAAAGTAAAATATGATATTGGAACCATCGATGTTCTAAAGACGAAAATCTCAAAAGGTTATGGATTTTTGGCCGAATTGGATTGAAAATATCAAGTTTTATTAAACTTGATAATTGAATTGTCGGCTTCTCGTTGGCTAGTGACCCCGAATAATATCTTAAAATTGATAAATTGGATTTAAGGTGTAAAATGGTTGGATTGTGTTTTGTTGCGATATCCCTTAAGGAAATATGATATTTGACACTTATCGGTTTTAAATTAAAAAAACGGAAAAGATGTTTGAATTTGGTCGGAATAGAATTGAAAATCAAACTTGATATTTGGATCAAGTTGTCATAAACTTGATAAAAGGAAATGATTGAATCGGTTGTTGGAATGAAGGCTCTTTGATTATCAAAATATGCGGTTCACTCAAGGTATGTTATTATGGTTTTTTAGCTCTATTTAATTTGATTATTTAGTCACTACTTACATTTATTGATATTTTATGATAGATTTAGAAAAATGTGATATGTTTTGCAATCATACATCTTGTCTTGAATACGAACTTAAAATGAATACTTAGTCTTTCAATTTAACTGATAGTATGTATTAATGCATGGATTGTGTTGTGTCCCGATGTTCCTAAAGTAAAATATGATATTGGAACCATCGAGGTTTTAAAGACGAAAATCTCAAAAGGTTATGGAATTTTGGCCGAATTGGATTGAAAATATCAAGTTTTATTAAACTTGAAAATTGAATTGTCGGCTTCTCGTTGGCTAGTGACCCCAAATGATATCTTAAATTTGATAAATTGGATTTAAGGTGTAAAATGGTTGGATTGTGTTTTGTTGCGATGTCCCTTAAGAAAATATGTTATTTGACGCTTATCGATTTTAAATTCAAAACCCGGAAAAGATGATTAAATTTGGTCGGAATAGAATTGAAAATCAAATTTGATAAATGGAAATGATGAAATCGGTTTTTGGAATGAAGACTTTTTGATTATCAAATTCAAAATATGCGATTCACTCAAGGTATGCTATTATGCTCTTTTAGCTTTACTTAATTTGATTTTTTAGTCATTACTTACATTTATTGATATTTTATGATGGATTTAGAAAAATGTGTTATGTTTTGCAATCATACATCTTGTCTTGAATACGAGCTTAAAATGAATACTTTGTCTTTCAATTTACCTGATAGTATGTAATGATGCATGGATTGTGGTGTGTCCCGATGTTCCTAAAGTAAAATATGATATTGGAACCATCGATGTTCTAAAGACGAAAATCTCAAAAGGTTATGGAATTTTGCCCGAATTGGATTGAAAATATAGAGTTTTATTAAACTTGAAAATTGAATTGTCGGCTTCTCGTTGGCTAGTGACCCCGAATGATATCTTAAATTTGATAAATTGGATTTAAGGTGTAAAATGGTTGGATTGTGTTTTGTTGCGATGTCCCTTAAGGAAATATGATATTTGACACTTATCGGTTTTAAATTCAAAAAACGGAAAAGATGATTGAATTTGGTCGGAATAGAATTGAAAATCAAACTTGATATTTGGATCAAGTTGTCATAAACTTGATAAAATGAAACGATTGAATCGGTTGTTGGAATGAAGGCTCTTTGATTATCAAAATATGCGGTTCACTCAAGGTATATTATTATGCTTTTTTAGCTCTACTTAATTTGATTATTTAGTCACTACTTACATTTATTTATATTTTATGATGGATTTAGAAAAATGTGATATGTTTTGCAATCATACATCTTGTCTTGAATACGAACTTAAAATGAATACTTAGTCTTTCAATTTAACTGATAGTATGTATTAATGCATGGATTGTGTTGTGTCCCGATGTTCCTAAAGTAAAATATGATATTGGAACCATCGAGGTTCTAAAGACGAAAATCTCAAAAGGTTATGGAATTTTGGCCGAATTGGATTGAAAATATCAAGTTTTATTAAATTTGAAAATTGAATTGTCGGCTTCTCGTTGGCTAGTGACCCCAAATGATATCTTAAATTTGATAAATTGGATTTAAGGTGTAAAATGGTTGGATTGTGTTTTGTTGCGATGTCCCTTAAGGAAATATGATATTTGACGCTTATCGATTTTAAATTCAAAACACGGAAAAGATGATTGAATTTGGTCGGAATAGAATTGAAAATCAAATTTGATAAATGGAAATGATGAAATCGGTTTTTGGAATGAAGGCTTTTTTATTATCAAATTCAAAATATGCGATTCACTCAAGGTATGCTATTATGCTCTTTTAGCTCTACTTAATTTGATTCTTTAGTCATTACTTACATTTATTGATATTTTATGATGGATTTAGAAAAATGTGTTATGTTTTGCAATCATACATCTTGTCTTGAATACGAGCTTAAAATGAATACTTTGTCTTTCAATTTACCTGATAGTATGTATTGATGCATGGATTGTGGTGTGTCCCGATGTTCCTAAAGTAAAATATGATATTGGAACCATCGATGTTCTAAAGACGAAAATCTCAAAAGGTTATGGATTTTTGGCCGAATTGGATTGAAAATATCAAATTTTATTAAAATTGATAATTGAATTGTCGGCTTCTCGGTTGCTAGTGACCCCGAATGATATCTTAAATTTGATAAATTAGATTTAAGGTGTAAATTGGTTGGATTGTGTTTTGTTGCGATGTCCCTTAAGGAAATATGATATTTGACACTTATCGGTATTAAATTCAAAACACGGAAAAGATGATTGAATTTGGTTGGAATAGAATTGAAAATCAAACTTGATATTTGGATCATGTTGTCCTAAACTTGATAAATTGAAATGATGAAATCGGTTTTTGGAATGAAGGATTTTTGATTATCAAATTCAAAATATGCGAGTCACTCAAGGTATGCTATTATGCTCTTTTAGCTCTACTTAATTTGATTTTTTAGTCACTAATTATATTTATTGATATTTTATGATGGATTTAGAAATACGTGATATGTTTTGCAATCATACATCTTGTCTTGAATATGAGCTTAAAATGAATACTTAGTCTTTCAATTTACCTGATAGTATGTATTGATGCATGAATTGTGGTGTGTCCCGATGTTCCTAAAGTAATATATGATATTGGAACCATCAAGGTTCTAAAGACGAAAATCTCAAAAGGTTATGGAATTTTGTCCGAATTGGATTGAAAATATAGAGTTTTATTAAACTTGAAAATTGAATTGTCGGCTTCTCGTTGGCTAGTGACCCCGAATGATATCTTAAATTTGATAAATTGGATTTAAGGTGTAAAATGGTTGGATTGTGTTTTGTTGCGATGTCCCTTAAGGAAATATGATATTTGACACTTATCGGTTTTAAATTCAAAAAACGGAAAAGATGATTGAATTTGGTCGGAATAGAATTGAAAATCAAATTTGATATTTGGATCAAGTTGTCATAAACTTGATAAAAGGAAATGATTGAATCAGTGGTTGGAATGAAGGCTCTCTGATTTACAAAATATACGGTTCACTTAAGGTATGCTATTATGCTCTTTTAGCTCTACTTAATTTGATTCTTTAGTTACTACTTACATTTATTGATATTTTATGATGGATTTAGAAATATGTGATATGTTTTGCAATCATATATCTTGTCTTGAATATGAGCTTAAAATGAACACTTAGTCTTTCAATTTACCTGATAATATGTATTGATGCATGAATTTGGTGTGTCCCGATGTTCCTAAAGTAAAATATTATATTGGAACCATCGATGTTCTAAAGACGAAAATCTCAAAAGGTTATGGAATTTTGGCCGAATTGGATTGAAAATATCAAGTTTTATTAAACTTGAAAATTGAATTGTCGTCTTCTCGTTGGCTAGTGACCCCGAATGATATCTTAAATTTGATAAATTGGATTTAAGGTGTAAAATGGTTGAATTGTGTTTTGTTGTGATGTCCCTTAAGAAAATATGATATTTGACACTTATAGGTTTTAAATTCAAAACACGGAAAAAATGATTGAATTTGGTCGGAATAGAATTGAAAATGAAATTTGATATTTGGGTCATGTTGTCCTAAACTTGATAAATGGAAATGATGAAATCGGTTTTTGGAATGAAGGCTTTTTGATTATCAAATTCAAAATATGCGATTCACTCAAGGTATGCTATTATGCTCTTTTAGCTCTACTTAATTTGATTATTTAGTCACTACTTACATTTATTGATTGATATTTTATGATGGATTTAGAAAAATGTGATATGTTTTGCAATCATACATTTTGTCTTGATTACGAGCTTAAAATGAATACTTAGTCTTTCAATTTACCTGATAGTATGTATTGATGCATGAATTGTGGTGTGTCCCGATGTTTTTAAAGTAAAATATGATATTGGAACCATCGAGGTTCTAAAGACGAAAATCTCAAAAGGTTATGGAATTTTGCCCGAATTGGATTGAAAATATAGAGTTTTATAAAACATGAAAATTGAATTGTCGGCTTCTCGTTGGCAAGTGACCCCGAATGATATCTTAAATTTGATAACTTGGATTTAAGGTGTAAAATGGTTGGATTGTGTTTTGTTGCGATGTACCTTAAGGAAATATGATATTTGACACTTATAGGTTTTAAATTCAAAACACGGAAAAAATGATTGAATTTGGTCGGAATAGAATTGAAAATGAAATTTGATATTTGGATCATGTTGTCCTAAACTTGATAAATGGAAATGATGAAATCGGTTTATGGAATGAAGACTTTTTGATTATAAAATTTAAAATTTGCGATTCACTCAAGGTATGCTATTATGCTCTTTTAGCTCTACTTAATTTGATTCTTTAGTCACTACTTACATTTATTGATATTTTTTGATGGATTTAGAAAAATGTGTTATGTTTTGCAATCATACATTTTGTCTTGATTACGAGCTTAAAATGAATACTTAGTCTTTCAATTTACCTGATAGTATGTATTGATGCATGAATTGTGGTGTGTCCCGATGTTCCTAAAGTAAAATATTATATTGGAACCATCGATGTTCTAAAGACGAAAATCTCAAAAGGTTATGGAATTTTGGCCGAATTGGATTGAAAATATCAAGTTTTATTAAACTTGAAAATTGAATTGTCGGCTTCTCGTTGGCTAGTGACCCCAAATGATATCTTAAATTTGATAAATTGGATTTAAGGTGTAAAATGGTTGGATTGTGTTTTGTTGCGATGTCCCTTAAGAAAATATGTTATTTGACGCTTATCGATTTTAAATTCAAAACCCGGAAAAGATGATTAAATTTGGTCGGAATAGAATTGAAAATCAAATTTGATAAATGGAAATGATGAAATCGGTTTTTGGAATGAAGACTTTTTGATTATCAAATTCAAAATATGCGATTCACTCAAGGTATGCTATTATGCTCTTTTAGCTTTACTTAATTTGATTTTTTAGTCATTACTTACATTTATTGATATTTTATGATGGATTTAGAAAAATGTGTTATGTTTTGCAATCATACATCTTGTCTTGAATACGAGCTTAAAATGAATACTTTGTCTTTCAATTTACCTGATAGTATGTATTGATGCATGGATTGTGGTGTGTCCCGATGTTCCTAAAGTAAAATATGATATTGGAACCATCGATGTTCTAAAGACGAAAATCTCAAAAGGTTATGGAATTTTGCCCGAATTGGATTGAAAATATAGAGTTTTATTAAACTTGAAAATTGAATTGTCGGCTTCTCGTTGGCTAGTGACCCCGAATGATATCTTAAATTTGATAAATTGGATTTAAGGTGTAAAATGGTTGGATTGTGTTTTGTTGCGATGTCCCTTAAGGAAATATGATATTTGACACTTATCGGTTTTAAATTCAAAAAACGGAAAAGATGATTGAATTTGGTCGGAATAGAATTGAAAATCAAACTTGATATTTGGATCAAGTTGTCATAAACTTGATAAAACGAAATGATTGAATCGGTTGTTGGAATGAAGGCTCTTTGATTATCAAAATATGCGATTCACTCAAGGTATGTTATTATGCTTTTTTAGCTCTACTTAATTTGATTATTTAGTCACTACTTACATTTATTGATATTTTATGATGGATTTAGAAAAATGTGATATGTTTTGCAATCATACATCTTGTCTTGAATACAAACTTAAAATTGAATACTTAGTCTTTCAATTTACCTGATAGTATGTATTAATGCATGGATTGTGTTGTGTCCCGATGTTCCTAAAGTAAAATATGATATTGGAACCATCGAGGTTCTAAAGACGAAAATCTCAAAAGGTTATGGAATTTTGGCCGAATTGGATTGAAAATATCAAGTTTTATTAAACTTGAAAATTGAATTGTCGGCTTCTCGTTGGCTAGTGACCCCAAATGATATCTTAAATTTGATAAATTGGATTTAAGGTGTAAAATGGTTGGATTGTGTTTTGTTGCGATGTCTCTTATGGAAATATGATATTTGACGCTTATCGATTTTAAATTCAAAACACGGAAAAGATGATTGAATTTGGTCGGAATAGAATTGAAAATCAAATTTGATAAATGGAAATGATGAAATCGGTTTTTGGAATGAAGGCTTTTTTATTATCAAATTCAAAATATGCGATTCACTCAAGGTATGCTATTATGCTCTTTTAGCTCTACTTAATTTGATTCTTTAGTCATTACTTACATTTATTGATATTTTATGATGGATTTAGAAAAATGTGTTATGTTTTGCAATCATACATCTTGTCTTGAATACGAGCTTAAAATGAATACTTTGTCTTTCAATTTACCTGATAGTATGTATTGATGCATGGATTGTGGTGTGTCCCGATGTTCCTAAAGTAAAATATGATATTGGAACCATCGATGTTCTAAAGACGAAAATCTCAAAAGGTTATGGATTTTTGGCCGAATTGGATTGAAAATATCAAATTTTATTAAAATTGATAATTGAATTGTCGGCTTCTCGGTTGCTAGTGACCCCGAATGATATCTTAAATTTGATAAATTAGATTTAAGGTGTAAATTGGTTGGATTGTGTTTTGTTGCGATGTCCCTTAAGGAAATATGATATTTGACACTTATCGGTATTAAATTCAAAACACGGAAAAGATGATTGAATTTGGTTGGAATAGAATTGAAAATCAAATTTGATATTTGGATCATGTTGTCCTAAACTTGATAAATTGAAATGATGAAATCGGTTTTTGGAATGAAGGATTTTTGATTATGAAATTCAAAATATGCGAGTCACTCAAGGTATGCTATTATGCTCTTTTAGCTCTACTTAATTTGATTTTTTAGTCACTAATTATATTTATTGATATTTTATGATGGATTTAGAAATACGTGATATGTTTTGCAATCATACATCTTGTCTTGAATATGAGCTTAAAATGAATACTTAGTCTTTCAATTTACCTGATAGTATGTATTGATGCATGAATTGTGGTGTGTCCCGATGTTCCTAAAGTAATATATGATATTGGAACCATCAAGGTTCTAAAGACGAAAATCTCAAAAGGTTATGGAATTTTGCCCGAATTGGATTGAAAATATAGAGTTTTATTAAACTTGAAAATTGAATTGTCGGCTTCTCGTTGGCTAGTGACCCCGAATGATATCTTAAATTTGATAAATTGGATTTAAGGTGTAAAATGGTTGGATTGTGTTTTGTTGCGATGTCCCTTAAGGAAATATGATATTTGACACTTATCGGTTTTAAATTCAAAAAACGGAAAAGATGATTGAATTTGGTCGGAATAGAATTGAAAATCAAATTTGATATTTGGATCAAGTTGTCATAAACTTGATAAAAGGAAATGATTGAATCAGTGGTTGGAATGAAGGCTCTCTGATTTACAAAATATGCGGTTCACTTAAGGTATGCTATTATGCTCTTTTAGCTCTACTTAATTTGATTCTTTAGTTACTACTTACATTTATTGATATTTTATGATGGATTTAGAAATATGTGATATGTTTTGCAATCATATATCTTGTCTTGAATATGAGCTTAAAATGAACACTTAGTCTTTCAATTTACCTGATAATATGTATTGATGCATGAATTTGGTGTGTCCCGATGTTCCTAAAGTAAAATATTATATTGGAACCATCGATGTTCTAAAGACGAAAATCTCAAAAGGTTATGGAATTTTGGCCGAATTGGATTGAAAATATCAAGTTTTATTAAACTTGAAAATTGAATTGTCGTCTTCTCGTTGGCTAGTGACCCCGAATGATATCTTAAATTTGATAAATTGGATTTAAGGTGTAAAATGGTTGAATTGTGTTTTGTTGTGATGTCCCTTAAGAAAATATGATATTTGACACTTATAGGTTTTAAATTCAAAACACGGAAAAAATGATTGAATTTGGTCGGAATAGAATTGAAAATGAAATTTGATATTTGGGTCATGTTGTCCTAAACTTGATAAATGGAAATGATGAAATCGGTTTTTGGAATGAAGGCTTTTTGATTATCAAATTCAAAATATGCGATTCACTCAAGGTATGCTATTATGCTCTTTTAGCTCTACTTAATTTGATTATTTAGTCACTACTTACATTTATTGATATTTTATGATGGATTTAGAAAAATGTGATATGTTTTGCAATCATACATCTTGTCTTGAATACAAACTTAAAATTGAATACTTAGTCTTTCAATTTACCTGATAGTATGTATTAATGCATGGATTGTGTTGTGTCCCGATGTTCCTAAAGTAAAATATGATATTGGAACCATCGAGGTTCTAAAGACGAAAATCTCAAAAGGTTATGGAATTTTGGCCGAATTGGATTGAAAATATCAAGTTTTATTAAACTTGAAAATTGAATTGTCGGCTTCTCGTTGGCTAGTGACCCCAAATGATATCTTAAATTTGATAAATTGGATTTAAGGTGTAAAATGGTTGGATTGTGTTTTGTTGCGATGTCTCTTATGGAAATATGATATTTGACGCTTATCGATTTTAAATTCAAAACACGGAAAAGATGATTGAATTTGGTCGGAATAGAATTGAAAATCAAATTTGATAAATGGAAATGATGAAATCGGTTTTTGGAATGAAGGCTTTTTTATTATCAAATTCAAAATATGCGATTCACTCAAGGTATGCTATTATGCTCTTTTAGCTCTACTTAATTTGATTCTTTAGTCATTACTTACATTTATTGATATTTTATGATGGATTTAGAAAAATGTGTTATGTTTTGCAATCATACATCTTGTCTTGAATACGAGCTTAAAATGAATACTTTGTCTTTCAATTTACCTGATAGTATGTATTGATGCATGGATTGTGGTGTGTCCCGATGTTCCTAAAGTAAAATATGATATTGGAACCATCGATGTTCTAAAGACGAAAATCTCAAAAGGTTATGGATTTTTGGCCGAATTGGATTGAAAATATCAAATTTTATTAAAATTGATAATTGAATTGTCGGCTTCTCGGTTGCTAGTGACCCCGAATGATATCTTAAATTTGATAAATTAGATTTAAGGTGTAAATTGGTTGGATTGTGTTTTGTTGCGATGTCCCTTAAGGAAATATGATATTTGACACTTATCGGTATTAAATTCAAAACACGGAAAAGATGATTGAATTTGGTTGGAATAGAATTGAAAATCAAATTTGATATTTGGATCATGTTGTCCTAAACTTGATAAATTGAAATGATGAAATCGGTTTTTGGAATGAAGGATTTTTGATTATGAAATTCAAAATATGCGAGTCACTCAAGGTATGCTATTATGCTCTTTTAGCTCTACTTAATTTGATTTTTTAGTCACTAATTATATTTATTGATATTTTATGATGGATTTAGAAATACGTGATATGTTTTGCAATCATACATCTTGTCTTGAATATGAGCTTAAAATGAATACTTAGTCTTTCAATTTACCTGATAGTATGTATTGATGCATGAATTGTGGTGTGTCCCGATGTTCCTAAAGTAATATATGATATTGGAACAATCAAGGTTCTAAAGACGAAAATCTCAAAAGGTTATGGAATTTTGCCCGAATTGGATTGAAAATATAGAGTTTTATTAAACTTGAAAATTGAATTGTCGGCTTCTCGTTGGCTAGTGACCCCGAATGATATCTTAAATTTGATAAATTGGATTTAAGGTGTAAAATGGTTGGATTGTGTTTTGTTGCGATGTCCCTTAAGGAAATATGATATTTGACACTTATCGGTTTTAAATTCAAAAAACGGAAAAGATGATTGAATTTGGTCGGAATAGAATTGAAAATCAAATTTGATATTTGGATCAAGTTGTCATAAACTTGATAAAAGGAAATGATTGAATCAGTGGTTGGAATGAAGGCTCTCTGATTTACAAAATATGCGGTTCACTTAAGGTATGCTATTATGCTCTTTTAGCTCTACTTAATTTGATTCTTTAGTTACTACTTACATTTATTGATATTTTATGATGGATTTAGAAATATGTGATATGTTTTGCAATCATATATCTTGTCTTGAATATGAGCTTAAAATGAACACTTAGTCTTTCAATTTACCTGATAATATGTATTGATGCATGAATTTGGTGTGTCCCGATGTTCCTAAAGTAAAATATTATATTGGAACCATCGATGTTCTAAAGACGAAAATCTCAAAAGGTTATGGAATTTTGGCCGAATTGGATTGAAAATATCAAGTTTTATTAAACTTGAAAATTGAATTGTCGTCTTCTCGTTGGCTAGTGACCCCGAATGATATCTTAAATTTGATAAATTGGATTTAAGGTGTAAAATGGTTGAATTGTGTTTTGTTGTGATGTCCCTTAAGAAAATATGATATTTGACACTTATAGGTTTTAAATTCAAAACACGGAAAAAATGATTGAATTTGGTCGGAATAGAATTGAAAATGAAATTTGATATTTGGGTCATGTTGTCCTAAACTTGATAAATGGAAATGATGAAATCGGTTTTTGGAATGAAGGCTTTTTGATTATCAAATTCAAAATATGCGATTCACTCAAGGTATGCTATTATGCTCTTTTAGCTCTACTTAATTTGATTATTTAGTCACTACTTACATTTATTGATTGATATTTTATGATGGATTTAGAAAAATGTGATATGTTTTGCAATCATACATTTTGTCTTGATTACGAGCTTAAAATGAATACTTAGTCTTTCAATTTACCTGATAGTATGTATTGATGCATGAATTGTGGTGTGTCCCGATGTTTTTAAAGTAAAATATGATATTGGAACCATCGAGGTTCTAAAGACGAAAATCTCAAAAGGTTATGGAATTTTGCCCGAATTGGATTGAAAATATAGAGTTTTATAAAACATGAAAATTGAATTGTCGGCTTCTCGTTGGCAAGTGACCCCGAATGATATCTTAAATTTGATAACTTGGATTTAAGGTGTAAAATGGTTGGATTGTGTTTTGTTGCGATGTACCTTAAGGAAATATGATATTTGACACTTATAGGTTTTAAATTCAAAACACGGAAAAAATGATTGAATTTGGTCGGAATAGAATTGAAAATGAAATTTGATATTTGGATCATGTTGTCCTAAACTTGATAAATGGAAATGATGAAATCGGTTTATGGAATGAAGACTTTTTGATTATAAAATTTAAAATTTGCGATTCACTCAAGGTATGCTATTATGCTCTTTTAGCTCTACTTAATTTGATTCTTTAGTCACTACTTACATTTATTGATATTTTTTGATGGATTTAGAAAAATGTGTTATGTTTTGCAATCATACATTTTGTCTTGATTACGAGCTTAAAATGAATACTTAGTCTTTCAATTTACCTGATAGTATGTATTGATGCATGAATTGTGGTGTGTCCCGATGTTCCTAAAGTAAAATATTATATTGGAACCATCGATGTTCTAAAGACGAAAATCTCAAAAGGTTATGGAATTTTGGCCGAATTGGATTGAAAATATCAAGTTTTATTAAACTTGAAAATTGAATTGTCGTCTTCTCGTTGGCTAGTGACCCCGAATGATATCTTAAATTTGATAAATTGGATTTAAGGTGTAAAATGGTTGGATTGTGTTTTGTTGCGATGTCCCTTAAGGAAATATGATATTTGACACTTATCGGTTTTAAATTCAAAAAACTGAAAAGATGATTGAATTTGGTCGGAATAGAATTGAAAATCATACTTGATATTTGGATCAAGTTGTCATAAACTTGATAAAAGAAAATGATTGAATCGGTTGTTGGAATGAAGACTCTTTGATTATCAAAATATGCGGTTCACTCAAGGTATGTTATTATGCTTTTTTAGTTCTACTTAATTTGATTATTTAGTCACTACTTAAAGTAAAATATTATATTGGAACCATCGAGGTTCTAAAGACGAAAATCTCAAAAGGTTATGGAATTTTGGCCGAATTGGATTGAAAATATTAAGTTTTATTAAACTTGAAAATTGAATTGTCGTCTTCTCGTTGGCTAGTGACCCCGAATGATATCTTAAATTTGATAAATTGGATTTAAGGTGTAAAATGGTTGGATTGTGATTTGTTGCGATGTCCCTTAAGGAAATATGATATTTGACACTTATCGGTTTTAAATTCAAAAAGCGGAAAAAATGATTGAATTTGGTCGGAATAGAATTGAAAATCAAATTTGATATTCGGATCAAGTTGTCATAAACTTGATAAAAGGAAATGATTGAATCGGTTGTTGGAATGAAATGAAGGCTCTTTGATTTACAAAATATGCGGTTCGCTCAAGGTATGCTATTATGTTCTTTTAGTTCTACTTAATTTGATTCTTTAGTTACTACTTACATTTATTGATATTTTATGATGGATTTAGAAAAATGTGATATGTTTTGCAATCATAACTCTTGTCTTGAATATGAACTTAAAATGAATACTTAGTCTTTCAATTTACCTGATAGTATGTATTGATGCATTGATTGTGTTGTGTCCCGATGTTCCTAAAGTAAAATATGATATTGGAACCATCGATGTTCTAAAGACGAAAATCTCAAAAGGTTATGGATTTTTGGCCGAATTGGATTGAAAATATCAAGTTTTATTAAACTTGATAATTGAATTGTCGGCTTCTCGGTTGCTAGTGACCCCGAATGAAATCTTAAATTTGATAAATTGGATTTAAGGTGTAAAATGGTTGGATTGTGTTTTGTTGTGATGTCCCTTAAGGAAATATGATATTTGACACTTATCGGTTTTAAATTCAAAAAGCGGAAAAAATGATTGAATTTGGTCGGAATAGAATTGAAAATCAAATTTGATATTTGGATCAAGTTGTCATAAACTTGATAAAAGGAAATGATTGAATCGGTGGTTGGAATGAAGGCTCTCTGATTTACAAAATATGCGGTTCGCTCAAGGTATGTTATTATGCTCTTTTAGCTCTACTTAATTTGATTCTTTAGTCACTACTTACATTGATTGATATTTTATGATGGATTTAGAAAAATGTGATATGTTTTGCAATCATACATCTTGTCTTGAATACGAACTTAAAATGAATACTTAGTCTTTCAATTTACCTAATAGTATGTATTGATGCATTGATTGTGTTGTCTCCCGATGTTCCTAAAGTAAAATATGATATTGGAACCATCGAGGTTCTAAAGACGAAAATCTCAAAAGGTTATGGAATTTTGGCCGAATTTGATTGAAAATATCAAGTTTTATTAAACTTGAAAATTGAATTGTCGGCTTCTCGTTGGTTAGTGACCCCGAATGATATCTTAAATTTGATAAATTAGATTTAAGGTGTAAAATGGTTGGATTGTGTTTTGTTGCGATGTCCCTTAAGGAAATATGATATTTGACATTTATCGGTTTTAAATTCAAAAAGCGGAAAAAATGATTGAATTTGGTCGGAATAGAATTGAAAATCAAATTTGATATTTGGATCAAGTTGTCATAAACTTGATAAAAGGAAATGATTGAATCGGTTGTTGGAATGAAATGAAGGCTCTTTGATTTACAAAATATGCGGTTCACTCAAAGTATGCTATTATGCTCTTTTAGCTCTACTTAATTTGATTTTTTAGTCACTACTTACATTTATTGATATTTTATGATGAATTTAGAAAAATGTGATTTGTTTTGCAATCATACATCTTGTCTTGAATACGAACTTAAAATGAATACTTAGTCTTTCAATTTAACTGATAGTATGTATTAATGCATGGATTGTGTTGTGTCCCGATGTTCCTAAAGTAAAATATGATATTGGAACCATCGAGGTTCTAAAGACGAAAATCTCAAAAGGTTATGGAATTTTGGCCGAATTGGATTGAAAATATCAAGTTTTATTAAACTTGAAAATTGAATTGTCGGCTTCTCGTTGGCTAGTGACCCTAAATGATATCTTAAATTTGATAAATTGGATTTAAGGTGTAAAATGGTTGGATTGTGTTTTGTTGCGATGTCCCTTAAGGAAATATGATATTTGACGCTTATCGAATTTACATTCAAAACACGGAAAAGATGATTGAATTTGGTCGGAATAGAATTGAAAATCAAATTTGATAAATGGAAATGATGAAATCGGTTTTTGGAATGAAGACTTTTTGATTATCAAATTCAAAAGATGCGATTCATTCAAGGTATGCTATTATGTTCTTTTAGCTCTACTTAATTTGATTCTTTAGTCATTACTTACATTTATTGATATTTTATGATGGATTTAGAAAAATGTGTTATGTTTTGCAATCATACATCTTGTCTTGAATACGAGCTTAAAATGAATACTTTGTCTTTCAATTTACCTGATAGTATGTATTGATGCATGGATTGTGGTGTGTCCCGATGTTCCTAAAGTAAAATATGATATTGGAACCATCGATGTTCTAAAGACGAAAATCTCAAAAGGTTATGGATTTTTGGCCGAATTGGATTGAAAATATCAAGTTTTATTAAACTTGATAATTGAATTGTCGGCTTCTCGTTGGCTAGTGACCCCGAATGATATCTTAAATTTGATAAATTGGATTTAAGGTGTAAAATGGTTGGATTGTGTTTTGTTGCGATATCCCTTAAGGAAATATGATATTTGACACTTATCGGTTTTAAATTAAAAAAACGGAAAAGATGTTTGAATTTGGTCGGAATAGAATTGAAAATCAAACTTGATATTTGGATCAAGTTGTCATAAACTTGATAAAAGGAAATGATTGAATCGGTTGTTGGAATGAAGGCTCTTTGATTATCAAAATATGCGGTTCACTCAAGGTATGTTATTATGCTTTTTTAGCTCTATTTAATTTGATTATTTAGTCACTACTTACATTTATTGATATTTTATGATAGATTTAGAAAAATGTGATATGTTTTGCAATCATACATCTTGTCTTGAATACGAACTTAAAATGAATACTTAGTCTTTCAATTTAACTGATAGTATGTATTAATGCATGGATTGTGTTGTGTCCCGATGTTCCTAAAGTAAAATATGATATTGGAACCATCGAGGTTTTAAAGACGAAAATCTCAAAAGGTTATGGAATTTTGGCCGAATTGGATTGAAAATATCAAGTTTTATTAAACTTGAAAATTGAATTGTCGGCTTCTCGTTGGCTAGTGACCCCAAATGATATCTTAAATTTGATAAATTGGATATAAGGTGTAAAATGGTTGGATTGTGTTTTGTTGCGATGTCCCTTAAGAAAATATGTTATTTGACGCTTATCGATTTTAAATTCAAAACCCGGAAAAGATGATTAAATTTGGTCGGAATAGAATTGAAAATCAAATTTGATAAATGGAAATGATGAAATCGGTTTTTGGAATGAAGACTTTTTGATTATCAAATTCAAAATATGCGATTCACTCAAGGTATGCTATTATGCTCTTTTAGCTTTACTTAATTTGATTTTTTAGTCATTACTTACATTTATTGATATTTTATGATGGATTTAGAAAAATGTGTTATGTTTTGCAATCATACATCTTGTCTTGAATACGAGCTTAAAATGAATACTTTGTCTTTCAATTTACCTGATAGTATGTAATGATGCATGGATTGTGGTGTGTCCCGATGTTCCTAAAGTAAAATATGATATTGGAACCATCGATGTTCTAAAGACGAAAATCTCAAAAGGTTATGGAATTTTGCCCGAATTGGATTGAAAATATAGAGTTTTATTAAACTTGAAAATTGAATTGTCGGCTTCTCGTTGGCTAGTGACCCCGAATGATATCTTAAATTTGATAAATTGGATTTAAGGTGTAAAATGGTTGGATTGTGTTTTGTTGCGATGTCCCTTAAGGAAATATGATATTTGACACTTATCGGTTTTAAATTCAAAAAACGGAAAAGATGATTGAATTTGGTCGGAATAGAATTGAAAATCAAACTTGATATTTGGATCAAGTTGTCATAAACTTGATAAAATGAAACGATTGAATCGGTTGTTGGAATGAAGGCTCTTTGATTATCAAAATATGCGGTTCACTCAAGGTATATTATTATGCTTTTTTAGCTCTACTTAATTTGATTATTTAGTCACTACTTACATTTATTGATATTTTATGATGGATTTAGAAAAATGTGATATGTTTTGCAATCATACATCTTGTCTTGAATACGAACTTAAAATGAATACTTAGTCTTTCAATTTAACTGATAGTATGTATTAATGCATGGATTGTGTTGTGTCCCGATGTTCCTAAAGTAAAATATGATATTGGAACCATCGAGGTTCTAAAGACGAAAATCTCAAAAGGTTATGGAATTTTGGCCGAATTGGATTGAAAATATCAAGTTTTATTAAACTTGAAAATTGAATTGTCGGCTTCTCGTTGGCTAGTGACCCCAAATGATATCTTAAATTTGATAAATTGGATTTAAGGTGTAAAATGGTTGGATTGTGTTTTGTTGCGATGTCCCTTAAGGAAATATGATATTTGACGCTTATCGATTTTAAATTCAAAACACGGAAAAGATGATTGAATTTGGTCGGAATAGAATTGAAAATCAAATTTGATAAA
This sequence comes from Trifolium repens, assembly GCA_030408175.1. NCBI lineage: Eukaryota > Viridiplantae > Streptophyta > Magnoliopsida > Fabales > Fabaceae > Trifolium > Trifolium repens. The sequence goes on along the minus strand of CP125836.1, from coordinate 34,755,109 downwards.
TGGAAATGATGAAATCGGTTTTTGGAATGAAGGCTTTTTTATTATCAAATTCAAAATATGCGATTCACTCAAGGTATGCTATTATGCTCTTTTAGCTCTACTTAATTTGATTCTTTAGTCATTACTTACATTTATTGATATTTTATGATGGATTTAGAAAAATGTGTTATGTTTTGCAATCATACATCTTGTCTTGAATACGAGCTTAAAATGAATACTTTGTCTTTCAATTTACCTGATAGTATGTATTGATGCATGGATTGTGGTGTGTCCCGATGTTCCTAAAGTAAAATATGATATTGGAACCATCGATGTTCTAAAGACGAAAATCTCAAAAGGTTATGGATTTTTGGCCGAATTGGATTGAAAATATCAAATTTTATTAAAATTGATAATTGAATTGTCGGCTTCTCGGTTGCTAGTGACCCCGAATGATATCTTAAATTTGATAAATTAGATTTAAGGTGTAAATTGGTTGGATTGTGTTTTGTTGCGATGTCCCTTAAGGAAATATGATATTTGACACTTATCGGTATTAAATTCAAAACACGGAAAAGATGATTGAATTTGGTTGGAATAGAATTGAAAATCAAACTTGATATTTGGATCATGTTGTCCTAAACTTGATAAATTGAAATGATGAAATCGGTTTTTGGAATGAAGGATTTTTGATTATCAAATTCAAAATATGCGAGTCACTCAAGGTATGCTATTATGCTCTTTTAGCTCTACTTAATTTGATTTTTTAGTCACTAATTATATTTATTGATATTTTATGATGGATTTAGAAATACGTGATATGTTTTGCAATCATATATCTTGTCTTGAATATGAGCTTAAAATGAATACTTAGTCTTTCAATTTACCTGATAGTATGTATTGATGCATGAATTGTGGTGTGTCCCGATGTTCCTAAAGTAATATATGATATTGGAACCATCAAGGTTCTAAAGACGAAAATCTCAAAAGGCTATGGAATTTTGTCCGAATTGGATTGAAAATATAGAGTTTTATTAAACTTGAAAATTGAATTGTCGGCTTCTCGTTGGCTAGTGACCCCGAATGATATCTTAAATTTGATAAATTGGATTTAAGGTGTAAAATGGTTGGATTGTGTTTTGTTGCGATGTCCCTTAAGGAAATATGATATTTGACACTTATCGGTTTTAAATTCAAAAAACGGAAAAGATGATTGAATTTGGTCGGAATAGAATTGAAAATCAAATTTGATATTTGGATCAAGTTGTCATAAACTTGATAAAAGGAAATGATTGAATCAGTGGTTGGAATGAAGGCTCTCTGATTTACAAAATATGCGGTTCACTTAAGGTATGCTATTATGCTCTTTTAGCTCTACTTAATTTGATTCTTTAGTTACTACTTACATTTATTGATATTTTATGATGGATTTAGAAATATGTGATATGTTTTGCAATCATATATCTTGTCTTGAATATGAGCTTAAAATGAACACTTAGTCTTTCAATTTACCTGATAGTATGTATTGATGCATGGATTGTGGTGTGTCCCGATGTTCCTAAAGTAAAATATGATATTGGAACCATCGATGTTCTAAAGACGAAAATCTCAAAAGGTTATGGATTTTTGGCCGAATTGGATTGAAAATATCAAGTTTTATTAAACTTGAAAATTGAATTGTCGTCTTCTCGTTGGCTAGTGACCCCGAATGTTATCTTAAATTTGATAAATTGGATTTAAGGTGTAAAATGGTTGAATTGTGTTTTGTTGTGATGTCCCTTAAGAAAATATGATATTTGACACTTATAGGTTTTAAATTCAAAACACGGAAAAAATGATTGAATTTGGTCGGAATAGAATTGAAAATGAAATTTGATATTTGGGTCATGTTGTCCTAAACTTGATAAATGGAAATGATGAAATCGGTTTTTGGAATGAAGGCTTTTTGATTATCAAATTCAAAATATGCGATTCACTCAAGGTATGCTATTATGCTCTTTTAGCTCTACTTAATTTGATTCTTTAGTCACTACTTACATTTATTGATTGATATTTTATGATGGATTTAGAAAAATGTGATATGTTTTGCAATCATACATTTTGTCTTGATTACGAGCTTAAAATGAATACTTAGTCTTTCAATTTACCTGATAGTATGTATTGATGCATGAATTGTGGTGTGTCCCGATGTTTTTAAAGTAAAATATGATATTGGAACCATCGAGGTTCTAAAGACGAAAATCTCAAAAGGTTATGGAATTTTGCCCGAATTGGATTGAAAATATAGAGTTTTATAAAACATGAAAATTGAATTGTCGGCTTCTCGTTGGCAAGTGACCCCGAATGATATCTTAAATTTGATAACTTGGATTTAAGGTGTAAAATGGTTGGATTGTGTTTTGTTGCGATGTACCTTAAGGAAATATGATATTTGACACTTATAGGTTTTAAATTCAAAACACGGAAAAAATGATTGAATTTGGTCGGAATATAATTGAAAATGAAATTTGATATTTGGATCATGTTGTCCTAAACTTGATAAATGGAAATGATGAAATCGGTTTATGGAATGAAGGCTTTTTGATTATAAAATTTAAAATTTGCGATTCACTCAAGGTATGCTATTATGCTCTTTTAGCTCTACTTAATTTGATTCTTTAGTCACTACTTACATTTATTGATATTTTTTGATGGATTTAGAAAAATGTGTTATGTTTTGCAATCATACATTTTGTCTTGATTACGAGCTTAAAATGAATACTTAGTCTTTCAATTTACCTGATAGTATGTATTGATGCATGAATTGTGGCGTGTCCCGATGTTCCTAAAGTAAAATATTATATTGGAACCATCGAGGTTCTAAAGACGAAAATCTCAAAAGGTTATGGAATTTTGGCCGAATTGGATTGAAAATATCAAGTTTTATTAAACTTGAAAATTGAATTGTCGTCTTCTCGTTGGCTAGTGACCCCGAATGATATCTTAAATTTGATAAATTGGATTTAAGGTGTAAAATGGTTGGATTGTGTTTTGATGCGATGTCCCTTAAGGAAATATGATATTTGACACTTATCGGTTTTAAATTCAAAAAACTGAAAAGATGATTGAATTTGGTCGGAATAGAATTGAAAATCAAACTTGATATTTGGATCAAGTTGTCATAAACTTGATAAAAGAAAATGATTGAATCGGTTGTTGGAATGAAGACTCTTTGATTATCAAAATATGCGGTTCACTCAAGGTATGTTATTATGCTTTTTTAGTTCTACTTAATTTGATTATTTAGTCACTACTTAAAGTAAAATATTATATTGGAACCATCGAGGTTCTAAAGACGAAAATCTCAAAAGGTTATGGAATTTTGGCCGAATTGGATTGAAAATATCAAGTTTTATTAAACTTGAAAATTGAATTGTCGTCTTCTCGTTGGCTAGTGACCCCGAATGATATCTTAAATTTGATAAATTGGATTTAAGGTGTAAAATGGTTGGATTGTGATTTGTTGCGATGTCCCTTAAGGAAATATGATATTTGACACTTATCGGTTTTAAATTCAAAAAGCGGAAAAAATGATTGAATTTGGTCGGAATAGAATTGAAAATCAAATTTGATATTCGGATCAAGTTGTCATAAACTTGATAAAAGGAAATGATTGAATCGGTTGTTGGAATGAAATGAAGGCTCTTTGATTTACAAAATATGCGGTTCGCTCAAGGTATGCTATTATGTTCTTTTAGTTCTACTTAATTTGATTCTTTAGTTACTACTTATATTTATTGATATTTTGTGATGGATTTAGAAAAATGTGATATGTTTTGCAATCATAACTCTTGTCTTGAATATGAACTTAAAATGAATACTTAGTCTTTCAATTTACCTGATAGTATGTATTGATGCATTGATTGTGTTGTGTCCCGATGTTCCTAAAGTAAAATATGATATTGGAACCATCGATGTTCTAAAGACGAAAATCTCAAAAGGTTACGGATTTTTGGCCGAATTGGATTGAAAATATCAAGTTTTATTAAACTTGATAATTGAATTGTCGGCTTCTCGGTTGCTAGTGACCCCGAATGATATCTTAAATTTGATAAATTGGATTTAAGGTGTAAAATGGTTGGATTGTGTTTTGTTGTGATGTCCCTTAAGGAAATATGATATTTGACACTAATCGGTTTTAAATTCAAAAAGCGGAAAAAATGATTGAATTTGGTCGGAATAGAATTGAAAATCAAATTTGATATTTGGATCAAGTTGTCATAAACTTGATAAAAGGAAATGATTGAATCGGTGGTTGGAATGAAGGCTCTCTGATTTACAAAATATGCGGTTCGCTCAAAGTATGTTATTATGCTCTTTTAGCTCTACTTAATTTGATTCTTTAGTCACTACTTACATTGATTGATATTTTATGATGGATTTAGAAAAATGTGATATGTTTTGCAATCATACATCTTGTCTTGAATACGAACTTAAAATGAATACTTAGTCTTTCAATTTACCTAATTGTATGTATTGATGCATTGATTGTGTTGTCTCCCGATGTTCCTAAAGTAAAATATGATATTGGAACCATCGAGGTTCTAAAGACGAAAATCTCAAAAGGTTATGGAATTTTGGCCGAATTTGATTGAAAATATCAAGTTTTATTAAACTTGAAAATTGAATTGTCGGCTTCTCGTTGGTTAGTGACCCCGAATGATATCTTAAATTTAATAAATTAGATTTAAGGTGTAAAATGGTTGGATTGTGTTTTGTTGCGATGTCCCTTAAGGAAATATGATATTTGACACTTATCGGTTTTAAATTCAAAAAGCGGAAAAAATGATTGAATTTGGTCGGAATAGAATTGAAAATCAAATTTGATATTTGGATCAAGTTGTCATAAACTTGATAAAAGGAAATGATTGAATCGGTTGTTGGAATGAAATGAAGGCTCTTTGATTTACAAAATATGCGGTTCACTCAAAGTATGCTATTATGCTCTTTTAGCTCTACTTAATTTGATTCTTTAGTCACTACTTACATTTATTGATATTTTATGATGAATTTAGAAAAATGTGATTTGTTTTGCAATCATAGCTCTTGTCTTGAATATGAACTTAAAATGAATACTTAGTCTTTCAATTTACCTGATAGTATGTATTGATGCATTGATTGTGTTGTTTCCCGATGTTCCTAAAGTAAAATATGATATTGGAACCATCGAGAGGTTCTAAAGACGAAAATCTCAAAAGGTTATGGAATTTTGGCCGAATTGGATTGAAAATATCAAGTTTTATTAAACTTGAAAATTGAATTGTCGGCTTCTCGTTGGCTAGTGACCCCGAATGATATCTTAAATTTGATAAATTAGATTTAAGGTGTAAAATGGTTGGATTGTGTTTTGTTGCGATGTCCCTTAAGGAAATATGGTATTTGACACTTATCGGTTTTAAATTCAAAAAACGGAAAAGATGATTGAATTTGGTCAGAATAGAATTGAATATCAAATTTGATATTTAGATCAAGTTGTCATAAACTTGATAAAAGGAAATGGTTGAATTAGTGGTTGGAATGAAGGCTCTCTGATTTACAAAATATGCGGTTCACTCAAGGTATGCTATTATGCTCTTTTAGCTCTACTTAATTTGGTCGGAATAGAATTGAAAATGAAATTTGATATTTGGATCATGTTGTCCTAAACTTGATAAATGGAAATGATGAAATCGGTTTTTGGAATGAAGGCTTTTTGATTATCAAATTCAAAATATGCGATTCACAAAAGGTATGCTATTATGCTCTTTTAGCTCTACTTAATTTGATTCTTTAGTCACTACTTACATTTATTGATATTTTATGATGGATTTAGAAAAATGTGATATGTTTTGCAATCATACATCTTGTTTTGAATACGAGCTTAAAATGAATACTTAGTCTTTCAATTTACCTGATAGTATGTATTGATGCATGGATTCCTGGTGTGTCCCGATGTTCCTAAAGTAAAATATGATATTGGAACCATCGAGAGGTTCTAAAGACGAAAATCTCAAAAGGTTATGGAATTTTGTCCGAATTGGATTGAAAATATAAAGTTTTATTAAACTTGAAAATTGAATTGTCGGCTTCTCGTTGGCTAGTCACCCCGAATGATATCTTAAATTTGATAAATTGGATTTAAGGTGTAAAATGGTTGGATTGTGTTTTGTTGCGATGTCCCTTAAGGAAATATGATATTTGACGCTTATCGATTTTAAATTCTAAACACGGAAAAGATGATGGAATTTGGTCGGAATAGAATTGAAAATCAAATTTGATAAATGGAAATGATGAAATCGGTTTTTGGAATGAAGGCTTTTTGATTATCAAATTCAAAATATGCGATTCACTCAAGGTATGCTATTATGCTCTTTTAGCTCTACTTAATTTGATTCTTTAGTCATTACTTACATTTATTGATATTTTATGATGAATTTAGAAAAATGTGTTATGTTTTGCAATCATACATCTTGTCTTGAATACGAGCTTAAAATGAATACTGTCTTTCAATTTACCTGATAGTATGTATTGATGCATGGATTGTGGTGTGTCCCGATGTTCCTAAATTAAAATATGATATTGGAACCATCGATGTTCTAAAGACGAAAATCTCAAAAGGTTATGGATTTTTGGCCGAATTGGATTGAAAATATCAAGTTTTATTAAACTTGAAAATTGAATTGTCGTCTTCTCGTTGGCTAGTGACCCCGAATGATATCTTAAATTTGATAAATTGGATTTAAGGTGTAAAATGGTTGGATTGTGATTTGTTGCGATGTCCCTTAAGGAAATATGATATTTGACACTTATCGGTTTTAAATTCAAAAAGCGGAAAAAATGATTGAATTTGGTCGGAATAGAATTGAAAATCAAATTTGATATTCGGATCAAGTTGTCATAAACTTGATAAAAGGAAATGATTGAATCGGTTGTTGGAATGAAATGAAGGCTCTTTGATTTACAAAATATGCGGTTCGCTCAAGGTATGCTATTATGTTCTTTTAGTTCTACTTAATTTGATTCTTTAGTTACTACTTATATTTATTGATATTTTATGATGGATTTAGAAAAATGTGATATGTTTTGCAATCATAACTCTTGTCTTGAATATGAACTTAAAATGAATACTTAGTCTTTCAATTTACCTGATAGTATGTATTGATGCATTGATTGTGTTGTGTCCCGATGTTCCTAAAGTAAAATATGATATTGGAACCATCGATGTTCTAAAGACGAAAATCTCAAAAGGTTATGGATTTTTGGCCGAATTGGATTGAAAATATCAAGTTTTATTAAACTTGATAATTGAATTGTCGGCTTCTCGGTTGCTAGTGACCCCGAATGATATCTTAAATTTGATAAATTGGATTTAAGGTGTAAAATGGTTGGATTGTGTTTTGTTGTGATGTCCCTTAAGGAAATATGATATTTGACACTAATCGGTTTTAAATTCAAAAAGCGGAAAAAATGATTGAATTTGGTCGGAATAGAATTGAAAATCAAATTTGATATTTGGATCAAGTTGTCATAAACTTGATAAAAGGAAATGATTGAATCGGTGGTTGGAATGAAGGCTCTCTGATTTACAAAATATGTGGTTCGCTCAAGGTATGTTATTATGCTCTTTTAGCTCTACTTAATTTGATTCTTTAGTCACTACTTACATTGATTGATATTTTATGATGGATTTAGAAAAATGTGATATGTTTTGCAATCATACATCTTGTCTTGAATACGAACTTAAAATGAATACTTAGTCTTTCAATTTACCTAATTGTATGTATTGATGCATTGATTGTGTTGTCTCCCGATGTTCCTAAAGTAAAATATGATATTGGAACCATCGAGGTTCTAAAGACGAAAATCTCAAAAGGTTATGGAATTTTGGCCGAATTTGATTGAAAATATCAAGTTTTATTAAACTTGAAAATTGAATTGTCGTCTTCTCGTTGGCTAGTGACCCCGAATGATATCTTAAATTTGATAAATTGGATTTAAGGTGTAAAATGGTTGGATTGTGATTTGTTGCGATGTCCCTTAAGGAAATATGATATTTGACACTTATCGGTTTTAAATTCAAAAAGCGGAAAAAATGATTGGATTTGGTCGGAATAGAATTGAAAATCAAATTTGATATTCGGATCAAGTTGTCATAAACTTGATAAAAGGAAATGATTGAATCGGTTGTTGGAATGAAATGAAGGCTCTTTGATTTACAAAATATGCGGTTCGCTCGAGGTATGCTATTATGTTCTTTTAGTTCTACTTAATTTGATTCTTTAGTTACTACTTATATTTATTGATATTTTATGATGGATTTAGAAAAATGTGATATGTTTTGCAATCATAACTCTTGTCTTGAATATGAACTTAAAATGAATACTTAGTCTTTCAATTTACCTGATAGTATGTATTGATGCATTGATTGTGTTGTGTCCCGATGTTCCTAAAGTAAAATATGATATTGGAACCATCGATGTTCTAAAGACGAAAATCTCAAAAGGTTATGGATTTTTGGCCGAATTGGATTGAAAATATCAAGTTTTATTAAACTTGATAATTGAATTGTCGGCTTCTCGGTTGCTAGTGACCCCGAATGATATCTTAAATTTGATAAATTGGATTTAAGGTGTAAAATGGTTGGATTGTGTTTTGTTGTGATGTCCCTTAAGGAAATATGATATTTGACACTAATCGGTTTTAAATTCAAAAAGCGGAAAAAATGATTGAATTTGGTCGGAATAGAATTGAAAATCAAATTTGATATTTGGATCAAGTTGTCATAAACTTGATAAAAGGAAATGATTGAATCGGTGGTTGGAATGAAGGCTCTCTGATTTACAAAATATGCGGTTCGCTCAAGGTATGTTATTATGCTCTTTTAGCTCTACTTAATTTGATTCTTTAGTCACTACTTACATTGATTGATATTTTATGATGGATTTAGAAAAATGTGATATGTTTTGCAATCATACATCTTGTCTTGAATACGAACTTAAAATGAATACTTAGTCTTTCAATTTACCTAATTGTATGTATTGATGCATTGATTGTGTTGTCTCCCGATGTTCCTAAAGTAAAATATGATATTGGAACCATCGAGGTTCTAAAGACGAAAATCTCAAAAGGTTATGGAATTTTGGCCGAATTTGATTGAAAATATCAAGTTTTATTAAACTTGAAAATTGAATTGTCGGCTTCTCGTTGGTTAGTGACCCCGAATGATATCTTAAATATGATAAATTAGATTTAAGGTGTAAAATGGTTGGATTGTGTTTTGTTGCGATGTCCCTTAAGGAAATATGATATTTGACACTTATCGGTTTTAAATTCAAAAAGCGGAAAAAATGATTGAATTTGGTCGGAATAGAATTGAAAATCAAATTTGATATTTGGATCAAGTTGTCATAAACTTGATAAAAGGAAATGATTGAATCGGTTGTTGGAATGAAATGAAGGCTCTTTGATTTACAAAATATGCGGTTCACTCAAAGTATGCTATTATGCTCTTTTAGCTCTACTTAATTTGATTCTTTAGTCACTACTTACATTTATTGATATTTTATGATGAATTTAGAAAAATGTGATTTGTTTTGCAATCATAGCTCTTGTCTTGAATATGAACTTAAAATGAATACTTAGTCTTTCAATTTACCTGATAGTATGTATTGATGCATTGATTGTGTTGTGTCCCGATGTTCCTAAAGTAAAATATGATATTGGAACCATCGAGAGGTTCTAAAGACGAAAATCTCAAAAGGTTATGGAATTTTGGCCGAATTGGATTGAAAATATCAAGTTTTATTAAACTTGAAAATTGAATTGTCGGCTTCTCGTTGGCTAGTGACCCCGAATGATATCTTAAATTTGATAAATTAGATTTAAGGTGTAAAATGGTTGGATTGTGTTTTGTTGCGATGTCCCTTAAGGAAATATGGTATTTGACACTTATCGGTTTTAAATTCAAAAAACGGAAAAGATGATTGAATTTGGTCAGAATAGAATTGAATATCAAATTTGATATTTAGATCAAGTTGTCATAAACTTGATAAAAGGAAATGGTTGAATTAGTGGTTGGAATGAAGGCTCTCTGATTTACAAAATATGCGGTTCACTCAAGGTATGCTATTATGCTCTTTTAGCTCTACTTAATTTGGTCGGAATAGAATTGAAAATGAAATTTGATATTTGGATCATGTTGTCCTAAACTTGATAAATGGAAATGATGAAATCGGTTTTTGGAATGAAGGCTTTTTGATTATCAAATTCAAAATATGCGATTCACTCAAGGTATGCTATTATGCTCTTTTAGCTCTACTTAATTTGATTCTTTAGTCACTACTTACATTTATTGATATTTTATGATGGATTTAGAAAAATGTGATATGTTTTGCAATCATACATCTTGTTTTGAATACGAGCTTAAAATGAATACTTAGTCTTTCAATTTACCTGATAGTATGTATTGATGCATGGATTCCTGGTGTGTCCCGATGTTCCTAAAGTAAAATATGATATTGGAACCATCGAGAGGTTCTAAAGACGAAAATCTCAAAAGGTTATGGAATTTTGTCCGAATTGGATTGAAAATATAAAGTTTTATTAAACTTGAAAATTGAATTGTCGGCTTCTCGTTGGCTAGTCACCCCGAATGATATCTTAAATTTGATAAATTGGATTTAAGGTGTAAAATGGTTGGATTGTGTTTTGTTGCGATGTCCCTTAAGGAAATATGATATTTGACGCTTATCGATTTTAAATTCTAAACACGGAAAAGATGATGGAATTTGGTCGGAATAGAATTGAAAATCAAATTTGATAAATGGAAATGATGAAATCGGTTTTTGGAATGAAGGCTTTTTGATTATCAAATTCAAAATATGCGATTCACTCAAGGTATGCTATTATGCTCTTTTAGCTCTACTTAATTTGATTCTTTAGTCATTACTTACATTTATTGATATTTTATGATGAATTTAGAAAAATGTGTTATGTTTTGCAATCATACATCTTGTCTTGAATACGAGCTTAAAATGAATACTGTCTTTCAATTTACCTGATAGTATGTATTGATGCATGGATTGTGGTGTGTCCCGATGTTCCTAAATTAAAATATGATATTGGAACCATCGATGTTCTAAAGACGAAAATCTCAAAAGGTTATGGATTTTTGGCCGAATTGGATTGAAAATATCAAGTTTTATTAAACTTGATAATTGAATTGTCGGCTTCTCGGTTGCTAGTGACCCCGAATGATATCTTAAATTTGATAAATTAGATTTAAGGTGTAAAATGGTTGGATTGTGTTTTGTTGCGATGTCCCTTAAGGAAATATGATATTTGACAGTTATCGGTATTAAATTCAAAAAGCGGAAAAAATGATTGAATTTGGTCGGAATAGAATTGAAAATCAAATTTGATATTCGGATCAAGTTGTCATAAACTTGATAAAAGGAAATGATTGAATCGGTTGTTGGAATGAAATGAAGGCTCTTTGATTTACAAAATATGCGGTTCGCTCAAGGTATGCTATTATGTTCTTTTAGTTCTACTTAATTTGATTCTTTAGTTACTACTTACATTTATTGATATTTTATGATGGATTTAGAAAAATGTGATATGTTTTGCAATCATAACTCTTGTCTTGAATATGAACTTAAAATGAATACTTAGTCTTTCAATTTACCTGATAGTATGTATTGATGCATTGATTGTGTTGTGTCCCGATGTTCCTAAAGTAAAATATGATATTGGAACCATCGATGTTCTAAAGACAAAAATCTCAAAAGGTTATGGAATTTTGGCCGAATTGGATTGAAAATATCAAGTTTTATTAAACTTGAAAATTAAATTGTCGGCTTCTTGTTGGCTAGTGACCCCGAATGATATCTTAAATTTGATAAATTGGATTTAAGGTGTAAAATGGTTGGATTGTGTTTTGTTGTGATGTCCCTTAAGGAAATATGATATTTGACACTTATCGGTTTTAAATTCAAAAAGCAGAAAAAATGATTGAATTTGGTCGGAATAGAATTGAAAATCAAATTTGATATTTGGATCAAGTTATCATAAACTTGATAAAAGGAAATGATTGAATCGGTGGTTGGAATGAAGGCTCTCTGATTTACAAAATATGCGGTTCGCTCAAGGTATGTTATTATGCTCTTTTAGCTCTACTTAATTTGATTCTTTAGTCACTACTTACATTGATTGATATTTTATGATGGATTTAGAAAAATGTGATATGTTTTGCAATCATACATCTTGTCTTGAATACGAACTTAAAATGAATACTTAGTCTTTCAATTTACCTAATAGTATGTATTGATGCATTGATTGTGTTGTCTCGAAATACTTAAGGAAATATGATATTTGACACTTATCGGTTTTAAATTCAAAAAGCGGAAAAAATGATTGAATTTGGTCGGAATAGAATTGAAAATCAAATTTGATATTCGGATCAAGTTGTCATAAATTTGATAAAAGGAAATGATTGAATCGGTGGTTGGAATGAAGGCTCTTTGATTTACAAAATATGCGGTTCGCTCAAGGTATGCTATTATGTTCTTTTAGTTCTACTTAATTTGATTCTTTAGTTACTACTTACATTTATTGATATTTTATGATGGATTTAGAAAAATGTGATATGTTTTGCAATCATACATCTTGTCTTGAATACGAACTTAAAATGAATACTTAGTCTTTCAATTTACCTAATAGTATGTATTGATGCATTGATTGTGTTGTGTCCCGATGTTCCTAAAGTAAAATATGATATTGGAACCATCGAGGTTCTAAAGACGAAAATCTCAAAAGGTTATGGAATTTTGGCCGAATTCGATTGAAAATATCAAGTTTTATTAAACTTGAAAATTGAATTGTCGGCTTCTCGTTGGCTAGTGACCCCGAATGATATCTTAAATTTGATAAATTAGATTTAAGGTGTAAAATTGTTGGATTATGTTTTGTTGCCATGTCCCTTAATGAAATATGATACTTGACACTTATCAGTTTTAAACTCAAAACACGGAAAAGATGATTGAATTTGGTCGGAATAGATTTGAAAATCAAACTTGATATTTAGATCAAGTTGTCATAAACATGATAAAAGAAAATGATTGAATCGGTGATTCAAATTTCTTAGCATAAACTTCAACATTCATCACTCCCTGACGCAACCTCAGGAATTCCTCTCCATACCTTTCTCTAGCGGTCTCTGGAAAGTACTTGGCCAAAACCTTTCTCTTAAAACTCACCCAGTTGATTTCCTCGTGAGCGGCCTCCATCATAAGACTAGTACTCTTCCACCAATATTCAGAGCCTCCCGACAACTGGTATGTGGCCAGAGTCACCCTTTCGCCCTCGGGGCAGTGGATTGCTCCGAAGATCTTTTCCATCGCCTGAAGCCATAAGTCAGCAGCATCAGGACCTCCCTCTCCGTTATACTTCGGAGGACTCTGATGGTTAAAACTAGTGAGAACTCGAGATCCAGCAGCGAGAATCTCTCTTTCCCTTTTTTCCAAATCCCTCTGCGCCTTAGCATGGGCTTGGGCAGTCAAAGTTGCTGCCATGGTATTCATCGCATGAGCCATCTGGTTTACCTGATTATCATCAGCTCCAGTAGCTGCAGGTGCCCGTCTTGGAGGCATGTTTTCCTGCGCAAACCACTTTCTGGTTAGATTCTTTTCCAATTCTCTTAGAAATCTTATACCATGAGTCAATAACATCAACACACCAAAACAATGGTCACTCAGAACTAATCCAACTCTAGTTCTAACTCGACTGACAACTCTTACGACACACTTTTCCCTTGATGATCTAATGCCGGGCTCTGATACCAACAATGTAACACCCCGTTTTTCAAAGCCTAAAAAGGGCATTATTTTTTTTTTTTAAAACACAAGACAGAGTGCGCGGAAAATATTTTACAAGAGCCGGCGTTATTCATACAACAGAACTATAGCATATAATAGTGCTTCTCATAAGCAAAGTGTGTACCTGAATATTTACATAACCAAAACATAACATCTAGTCCACGACAAATATACAAAGTAGTCGTGACTAGGAATACTATAGCCAACACCAAAAGAGGCTCATCCAAAGCGTAAGAGTTTAGAGTACAGTCATCCAAAAACGTTAGAACCTACTACGAGTCATGCTACCAGTCACCAGCCAACAAGGCCTGTCCAAAAGAATACTACTCTAAGTCAGTGGTCCTAGTCCTAACATGCACAACGGCATCAGGAGTCGTCCGTATCGCTCGATAACAGGACCAAGCTCAAGGTAGAAGTGGGAGATACCAAGTGAGGTACTCTGGATCCTTCAATGGATCCATCCTCTGCAGCAGCCGCTGCCTCCTGAAGAACATCATCCGGCTCCCCGAAGAAGTCGGATAAAGCCCCATCACCCCAACTACCCATAGAAGAGGAAGTAGCTGGTCCATCCGTGGAGGTCTCTCCAACGACCGATCCATCATCCTCTGATGTGTCTAGCGCCCCTGACAGGGGTCCCACGGGAACCGTCCAAAGTGCACCGAGCAGTACCGGTAGAGGTATGGTGAAAGGTGGAGTCTGCCATATCAGACACTGATGAACCTGACGGGTACCAAGAAAAGTAGTAATCCTAACGCGCCCGTGGTAACTAGCCGTGCCGGAAGCTGGGTCGAGGCTCCAGGCAGGCAGCAGCAGGCGATCAAGGAAGTCCCACCTCGTCACCGTCTCTCTCGTGAGCATCGGTAACAAAGGGTGATCCATGGTCTGGGTGGGAGGAGCCCGCAAATGAAAGAATGCAAGGGTCACCACACATAACACAACAACAAATAGCATGTATATATATATCAGCGAATAAACACTTAGCAGTTCATATACTTGCACACAGTATCGAAATGCACACCAGCCTATCAATGCAGACTCTAAATGATTGTGATCACCCTAACCGGGTCTATTTCACATGCATGAATTCCGGAATTTTACCTCTCCGCAGAGAGTCGTGGGTCCAACCCCTACTATACCCTTCAGGGCGTCAATACAATCCTAGCGGATTAGAGTGGATCCATTCCCGATAATCGCACCCCGTGGTCCATTCCCGATAACCACGTATTGGACTCAATAAATCCCGCAGGATTAAGGTGGATCCATTCCCGATAATCACACCCCGTGGTCCGTTTCCGATAACCACTACTATGAATGCATGAGCATACGCTTCCCCATATATGCTAATGCAACATCATACATAATATTCAAATATTATCAAATGAATCAAATATTCAGACATATATTTCGCAAAATCATATGTAATATCGCATGTATTTTAAACACAGTCTCATCACGAGAATACATAATACAATTGTCAAACAATCGCACAGTCCTGAACCAAGCATACAATTATTTGACAGAAAGTAAAGGTGCCCTTACCTTAGCAAGCTTTTGTTACTTTAATTCCGCGAAAAACTACAACACGCGCTACCTAAAATAAATGCAGCGTAACATCAATAAAATATTCCTCGTTTATCCTAACGAAACGAAACTCGCTCTCAAAACTCCAGAGGGGTCTAAGGTACTTTCTAAAGCCATCCCTCAAGGATTTCAGGTTATACTCAAAGTGTTTAAAAATTCCCGAAGTAAATTGCACTATTTTTATAACACGAAATTCATTTTGTTTTCAAATCAAAAACTAAAACCATTTTGGATTTCTCCACCTCAAGGACTTGTTTCACACACAACAAGACCATTTGAAACACAACTAAAACTTTTCAAAAATATTTTTATGAAAAATCGAAGTTTTCTTGCGTTACAAGTTACACA
This sequence comes from Trifolium repens, assembly GCA_030408175.1. Taxonomy (NCBI): domain Eukaryota; kingdom Viridiplantae; phylum Streptophyta; class Magnoliopsida; order Fabales; family Fabaceae; genus Trifolium; species Trifolium repens. The sequence continues at coordinate 34,739,309 of CP125836.1, read as the reverse complement.
TTTTTTTTCTTCCTAACAACCTTTCCTATACTCATTTTTCTTCAAAACTAGGATTATCCAACACACACAAAATTTTCACACAATTGTGGACTTAGAAAAATTTTGAAATTTCTCCCCACACAAGAGAGAGGCCTCGGCCATTTTTTCCAAAAACCCCTTCCATTCAAAATTTTTCACTTCTAAATGCATGGTAATATCCCATAATACCTAACTAGCACTTATCAATGCGATTTAGAAATTATCGAGTCGAATCGCAAATTTTCGAAAAATTTCAAATAAGTTTTTCTTAAGGCAAGAAATCATTTTTCTTTACAAAACATCCCATAGCTTATCAAACATTTAAACCATGATCATGGGAAACAATTTGCCTCTAAACAATTTTCGAAAATTCGATTCCTCGAACCACAAATAATTGCCACGGCCAAATGAGGCAAAATGGCAATCCTACACAATTTTTTTCTCATTTGAAACCCTAACCACATTTGTTAGCTCGTAACGATATTCAATCGTATACCCGACTCTTTTTGAAACTCGAAATAAAATTTTTCTAAATTGCGTTCTTCGAGTCGCTCAAGAACACGAAAAATATTTTTTCTTATTTTTCGAAACAAAATTCATTGTAACATCCCAAATTCTATTTAATAGGAGAAAAATAATTAGAGGTGTAATTGAGACAAATTGTGTCAAATTTATTATGATGAAAATAATAAAGTAATTTAATTTGGCCAACCAATAGGAATTGGACAAGAAGCATTGGGTCCCACAAATTCTATACTTAAGACTTAGAATGGTACCAAGCCTCCACATTTCTCTAACTTACTGAAAGTATCAGTAAAGCCAAAGAAAGAAAAACCCACCCCTTTGCTCTCATCTCTCTCTCACGCTAAAAACAACAAACACCCCTAAGGAAGATCAAATTTCTACTCCTTCCAATAGCAATACATGCAGCAAGACTAACCAACTCTTGAACATTTATGCATCTAGTGAACCATTCCACACTTTTACCCTTTCTCATTTTCTTATTTGGTCGTACATCACCCTTTCCACCTTAGAAGCCTCATCTTTTCAAATTGGAGTTTGTTGTGTGAAGATTCAAACAAACTGAAGCATAGGAGCACCTTAGAATCAAGGATTAAGTCTTGGGTATTGAAACTAAGGTATAGTAATGGTTCCTAAACTCTTTCTTTTCCAATTCAATTTGAAAACCCCAATTCCTCATCCTTACTTTTCTGGTGTTGCATGTGTGAGCTTAACCTTCGTGGGTGGTTGAAAGGAGGTCTAAGAATGAAGAAACGAAGTGGGTACAGCTTTAGCAAACAAACAGAACTGTTTTCCCTCAATCTGGTGTACTCGCTTGGCGAGTAAAACCACTCGCTCCAGTGAGTTGTGCAGAGCAGCACATCCTGCTGCATGTGCTTCCAATCCTTCTGCAGCTTTTCCCTCATTCGTGGTAAGATGTTTCTACCCCTTTTTTTTTTAGAATTCTCAGTTATGTTGATGGCCTTACCATTCTTTAACCTCAATAAACTCTCTAGCACCAATTAATCCATTCCTTTTCCATTTTGTCCAAGAAAACAAGTTGGGAATTACAAGTGAGTTCTGATGGTTAGAGTTCGTGATTGTAGCATGGCTTATGAACAAGTTTAAAGCTCCACTCCAGGTGGGTTCTTTAGGATAGTTTAGATAGTTTCCCCAATTTATGAATTTGCATGTGAACTTAGGAAAAATTAGGAAAATTTGTGTGAGGGGAATTAATCCCAAATTTCCCTCCATTCTGTTTATATATTATGTAAATTATGCTACTGCACTGGTTAAATGAGGATTGTAGGTGTTATTTCTGGAAAACTATGATTTTAGCAAAATTGAGTAATTTCTGCATGAACTCGCCGTAGCGAGTAGACAGCGAGTATTCATGGCGAGCTGGGTTTTGGGCTGATGATACTCGCCGTAGCGAGCTTCTGCTCGCCACAGCGAGTTGAGTTAGGTCAGGACCTATAATCTCGCCATGGCGAGCTTGTGACTCGCCACAGCGAGCTTGTACAAAACTTGTCAATATTTTCTATTTTTCTAACAAACTGCACACACTCGTTTTATATCCTCATAAGAGCCAGATAGTTTGCAGTACTATAATTAATATAACATCGGACAGAATGTTAATCACAGATAATTGTTAGGGCATAACTTAGAATATTATTAGGTTTGTATGCTCCCCGGGTTTTGGGAAATTATGGTAGTAAGAACTAAATTAGTATCAGTCAATCATGAGCGATCTGTTATGTCGCGCTATGGACTCCCAATGGGACAATCCATTAGGATATGATATTTGTGAGCTTCATGCCGTGACCGAATCGGTTGACGGATATGGCAGGCCTCTGAGACCTGCTCACCTCAGAGTGTCCTCGTGTTTAAAATGAATAAGAGTTTATTAATCTGTGATACACCTTTATATTATGCTATTATGTTATATTAGTTAAGTTAGTATGTTACGACTGATTTTAGGATCCCCCGGTGTAGTCACCTCTAGGAGGGTAGTAGGACTCACTGAGGCTTAGTAGTCTCACCCCACTCCAAATCAATTTTTTTAGGTAGACAGGTCATTTGGAGCAAGGACCAGGCGGGAGACTGACAGTTGGAGCTGAGCTTGGATTGTCGGACTAGAAGCTTTTAGTCTTCTTCTTGTTTCTTTATTAATCTGTTTATTTGTCGTTGTTTCAATTCCGCTGTATTTCATCAGTTTATCCTTTTGTATTCGTGACCAGTTGTAACTGCTTAAATTATTCAGTAAATTTTAATTGTACTCAGATCCATATTATGTATGTCTTGACTAAATATTCTAGATATTTTAGTTGGGGCGTTATAATTGGTATCAGAGCAGGTCGATCTAGTATCGGACCTTGCCATGAGTCATTTCAACCCTTCCTAAATAACACAAACCCTTTGGATCTGGACTGTTTACGCTGAAACTAACGCGTGCTGAGCCTGATCAACTCAGTATTGTGTATGGTAGGCAGGGTATTATGGTTTAGAACTGAAGCGAACTCTGGAATTCCAACGTTAAACCCGTAGTGAAGCTGTGAAGAAGGAGCATTCGTCGAAAAGGACTTTTATAAGTAGATACTGGGACGATGGCTGATGGTGCCACAGAAGTAAGTTGTGGTTGGCAAGCGATGAATGCAAGTGTATCTTTATGCTGAGATGCTTAGTGCACAACAGTACTCCACTGACACTGTGTGTCAGGTAAGCTTTATGAGCCTATAAGTAACCTTATCCTAGCGAGAGCCTAAATTCAGTCAAGTCTGTGGACCAAATCAACACCCAAGAACAGTAGGCAGTAAACCAAAAATTCATCCTAAATTCAAGTTAGTATACGACTGGGAGTTATGGGTGTTGTGTAGAGTAAAGAATTGGACGAACCACATAATTATTCTTTTACACTCTGTCTAACTCGCTTAGCGAGCCAACACACGCTGCAGCGAGTCTAGCAGGCTGCAGCTACTGATTGTTGCAACATGGTACTCTGTTCATTCATTTTTAGTTATGGTGGACAGTCCCAAGCCCTCCTTATGTATCCCATCATTCTACCTTTGAGTTTCGATGTAAGCAATCCCACGTTACCTTGTGAACATAAGAGTTGTTGAGGAATTATGTTTGGAGATGAAATTGGGATTTGGAGACGATAAGAATTTGGACCGAGTGTACCCTTCCATTAGAAACCGATAAGTGTAGTGAAACTATTAAGGGCTTAATCGTAACTGATGTGACAAATAGAATCCTGGTAATCTGTATTCGTACCCGAGATAGCACCTTAAACTCAGACCACCCCTATGGTTCAAAAGTTAGAAACCCAGTATAGTGAGCCAAATAGATATCCTTGGCATAGAACTTTCAATTTGAACTACCTAAACTAGAGAAACCAAATTAGGGCGCGAGCACATTCCAATATTTCTTTAAGGTCACCTTATTAGACTTTCCTCTAGAATGCCCTTAACTAAGTTACTTCGACCTTTCAACCCGTACCAACAATCCTACCTCACTAGTAAGAGGCAAGTTTCATTTAATACGGCGATTAGGACTTTCAGTTAGAACAATACCAGTCTTTAGCAGTATATCCGCAGACCTTTAGAGACCAAACATTGGTTAGATTAACAAATAGGAATCACTTGTAACACCAATAATCACCTAAACAAGTTCATAGAACACTATCATCAGATAATTAGAAGCCAATAATAGAACCTTGGCACATAAGTATAGACCTTGACTCACATCAAAGCTGAATTCTTCCTTAGCAATACTGTCACCTAAATAGGTTTGTTAAGACCGTAAAAATTAAGTAACCTCAAACCAGCAATCTAGCACTTCTGACCAGTTAATTATCTCGATAAGGATAGTGGAACCTTAGCATCTATACCTCGATATTTTCTCAATTGCAAACCTATAGAGTTAGCACTTGCGACAACTACCTTTAGGTGTCAATAGAATAGGACAGTCTGTTACTTATACTGAAATTACATCGAACCATCATAGGCTAGATTTTGATTAGTAATAACAATTGAGAGATGCCTTAGCACAATCAGCCACCAAGGTCAACTCGTCTTAGCCTTGCCATTAGATAGCTTAGAGAACGATAATTCAGATTATACCAGTTTGACCTTAATCGAACCCACTCTTTTGACCACCCAGCTAAGAAGTGAACAGGATCAGTAACTGTGCCTCGAGAATTGCCCAACAATTGTCCTTAGGTTAGTAATTCAAGATTACCGACCAGTTAGTTAATCGGTTAAGGTTTAGATTTGGCCAGCCATATTCTACCACTAGAGTAGTACCGAATAGTATGAGACATGACTTGATAAATCCAGTTCAACATTAGTTCGACCAGTCACCAAGCCAGTTCCTATATTAGAACTTTTGAAATAAGAGACCGGTAAGATTAGTTAACCAGCCAAATAGAATATCATTTAGAATGTTAATACTAGATATAGGTGATGCTGAGCCACGATTTCAGTGTGAAACCAATATTAGTAGCAGGCCGTAGTAGACATTAAACACCTAGATCAACCTTTAGGTATATGTTAGTTACGCAGAAACAAGCAGCTAGATTTAACTTTAGCATCAATCAACACCGACATTCCCTCATGACAAAACCTCCCAATTTAGAGCCTATGTGAATCGGTTAGACCTACCGGTTAGAAATTGTCAGCAAGAAACATTGAGTGGAAACGTAGTTGCCCTAACCTGAGAGGCTGACAGAAGCATTAGAAGTGTAGAATATAAGTATAAACTAGTAGAAGACAAATCTTCAATTGTCTATGTATCTCTAGGGATCCTAATTCAGCAGAGTCATCGAACCGAACAATGCTCAATTCAATATTCACAAGTCTTGGGACACCATGGACGTGTGTATTCTCTAGCCCGTCTAATCATGCCTCAGTTGGATAAATTCTTCACGTGCCTTAATGGCTTGACAACCATGTTCAGTACCTAAATTTAATTAGGGTGCAAATTTTCAAATTTCTCGGAGTCACGTAGTTACATCGAGGGTGATAATGTCACACTTAAGTAACTGCATTAAGTGTTTACCAATTTTCCAGCTGTGTTATTATTAACAAAATCTATCTGCGAAAATTAATTATTCTTGAGAAGGCCAGGAATACTTTTAGTTTCATTTCTTACTCGCTCGGTTGATCTATCAATCAACATACTTCAAACCACCCTAGTAAAACTTACCTAGCTCAGTATCAAAAAAAAAAATCAGTTAAACTTCGTGCACTTGGATCCAGTAGTCTATTCTACAATGAAGTTAGTCATCTATCTTTCGCAGCCTTATCAGTCGAATTCAGAATTAAGTTTGGACCAGTTCCAAGTTCAGTGGAATTAAGTTATACCAGTGAAAGCAGTGTTAAGGATTCAAACCTGCTAACTCCGCGCTCCTAACCATGTAAGATTAGTGTGATAACCTTGAGTGTCTCTGCCCGAACATACCAACTTTCAAAAATTCAATTCCTATAATCTCGTGAGATCAAGTACAGGAGCCTGAACGCCTGAATCAGAGTTTTCCAATCCCAAGCCTAGTTGCCAGTAATTAGTTAGTGTAAGCGCAAGAGTTAATTACTCGCTTGGAGTAATGTGCCATCCTCATTTGGAAACCCTTTTCTATCCTTAGCATTACAAATTCAGACTTTATGTTTCCAGCTAGCCAAGTTCCATACTTGGGTTACCAACGAAGGATTTCAAACAAGTTTGATCTATAACCTTGAGAATGATCTGAACCTCAGTGCGTCCGCGCGTTAAATGTACAACTTGATCATCGTGTCGTGTCGGGATAGATAGAGATTGTAGGTGGGATTTTATCGGATAACTATAAGTTCGTCTGCGGATGAGTTCCACTCGTTGGCAGAAGAACCAGTAGTGTCTAGACAATTTTCCACTCGTTTTATATTTCGATCAATTCTGGGGTAATTTCACAACACGTGATACAGAGGTACATATAACATGTCATGCCTAGTGGTGATCGGAAAGGAGAACGACAACATGATTGAGAGAATTTGGATATGACAATATCAATACCAGGCTAGATACCGACCCTCTAACTCAGTTAAAACTGGAATTAATTCCATTAGGAACGGAAGAAGTGTAGTGGTAGTAAGAAGTTGAATCAGAGTACGCAGCACTAGGACTCTTGAGAATGTGAGGATAACCTTCAACCAGTAACCCCTAAGAGAGGAAAGTTTTATTCCAAGGGATTAAACAATGTTGACCGGTGTAAGGTGAAGTGAAGATTTGGACGCGAATATAAACGATCTACCCTGTTGTAGGACAAAGGAGTTTTGAATTTCGAGGACGAAATTCTTTAAGGGGGAGTAGATTGTAACATCCCAAATTCTATTTAATAGGAGAAAAATAATTAGAGGTGTAATTGAGACAAATTGTGTCAAATTTATTATGATGAAAATAATAAAGTAATTTAATTTGGCCAACCAATAGGAATTGGACAAGAAGCATTGGGTCCCACAAATTCTATACTTAAGACTTAGAATGGTACCAAGCCTCCACATTTCTCTAACTTACTGAAAGTATCAGTAAAGCCAAAGAAAGAAAAACCCACCCCTTTGCTCTCATCTCTCTCTCACGCTAAAAACAACAAACACCCCTAAGGAAGATCAAATTTCTACTCCTTCCAATAGCAATACATGCAGCAAGACTAACCAACTCTTGAACATTTATGCATCTAGTGAACCATTCCACACTTTTACCCTTTCTCATTTTCTTATTTGGTCGTGCATCACCCTTTCCACCTTAGAAGCCTCATCTTTTCAAATTGGAGTTTGTTGTGTGAAGATTCAAACAAACTGAAGCATAGGAGCACCTTAGAATCAAGGATTAAGTCTTGGGTATTGAAACTAAGGTATAGTAATGGTTCCTAAACTCTTTCTTTTCCAATTCAATTTGAAAACCCCAATTCCTCATCCTTACTTTTCTGGTGTTGCATGTGTGAGCTTAACCTTCGTGGGTGGTTGAAAGGAGGTCTAAGAATGAAGAAACGAAGTGGGTACAGCTTTAGCAAACAAACAGAACTGTTTTCCCTCAATCTGGTGTACTCGCTTGGCGAGTAAAACCACTCGCTCCAGCGAGTTGTGCAGAGCAGCACATCCTGCTGCATGTGCTTCCAATCCTTCTGCAGCTTTTCCCTCATTCGTGGTAAGATGTTTCTACCCCTTTTTTTTTTAGAATTCTCAGTTATGTTGATGGCCTTACCATTCTTTAACCTCAATAAACTCTCTAGCACCAATTAATCCATTCCTTTTCCATTTTGTCCAAGAAAACAAGTTGGGAATTACAAGTGAGTTCTGATGGTTAGAGTTCGTGATTGTAGCATGGCTTATGAACAAGTTTAAAGCTCCACTCCAGGTGGGTTCTTTAGGATAGTTTAGATAGTTTCCCCAATTTATGAATTTGCATGTGAACTTAGGAAAAATTAGGAAAAGTTGTGTGAGGGGAATTAATCCCAAATTTCCCTCCATTCTGTTTATATATTATGTAAATTATGCTACTGCACTGGTTAAATGAGGATTGTAGGTGTTATCTCTGGAAAACTATGATTTTAGCAAAATTGAGTAATTTCTGCATGAACTCGCCGTAGCGAGTAGACAGCGAGTATTCATGGCGAGCTGGGTTTTGGGCTGATGATACTCGCCGTAGCGAGCTTCTGCTCGCCACAGCGAGTTGAGTTAGGTCAGGACCTATAATCTCGCCATGGCGAGCTTGTGACTCGCCACAGCGAGCTTGTACAAAACTTGTCAATATTTTCTATTTTTCTAACAAACTGCACACACTCGTTTTATATCCTCATAAGAGCCAGATAGTTTGCAGTACTATAATTAATATAACATCGGACAGAATGTTAATCACAGATAATTGTTAGGGCATAACTTAGAATATTATTAGGTTTGTATGCTCCCCGGGTTTTGGGAAATTATGGTAGTAAGAACTAAATTAGTATCAGTCAATCATGAGCGATCTGTTATGTCGCGCTATGGACTCCCAATGGGACAATCCATTAGGATATGATATTTGTGAGCTTCATGCCGTGACCGAATCGGTTGACGGATATGGCAGGCCTCTGAGACCTGCTCACCTCAGAGTGTCCTCGTGTTTAAAATGAATAAGAGTTTATTAATCTGTGATACACCTTTATATTATGCTATTATGTTATATTAGTTAAGTTAGTATGTTACGACTGATTTTAGGATCCCCCGGTGTAGTCACCTCTAGGAGGGTAGTAGGACTCACTGAGGCTTAGTAGTCTCACCCCACTCCAAATCAATTTTTTTAGGTAGACAGGTCATTCGGAGCAAGGACCAGGCGGGAGACTGACAGTTGGAGCTGAGCTTGGATTGTCGGACTAGAAGCTTTTAGTCTTCTTCTTGTTTCTTTATTAATCTGTTTATTTGTCGTTGTTTCAATTCCGCTGTATTTCATCAGTTTATCCTTTTGTATTCGTGACCAGTTGTAACTGCTTAAATTATTCAGTAAATTTTAATTGTACTCAGATCCATATTATGTATGTCTTGACTAAATATTCTAGATATTTTAGTTGGGGCGTTATATTCATATTCAACAATCCATTTTGTTTAAAAGCTCAATTCTAACTTCAAAACCAAAATCTTACAACACAAATCAAATTTATGATCCTTTTCAAATTTTTCTTCAAAACCCTTACTAGAAATTTTGAAAAAAACAAGATTAAACCATAGAATCAACTCATGCTTTCAATCATGTGTACTAACAACCCTTAAGAACACATCTATGGAAACAAAATTAAATTCTAACATTTTTCTACTCAAGAACAAAATTATGAAACTTAAGAATTCAAGAGTTTTTCATGAGAGTTGAGGGATGGAAGAGGTCTAATTACCTCAAGATGAAGAAGATGATCCAAGAGCTTGATGTTCCTAGCACAATTCCAAGCTAGTTCTTGAGAGGAAGAGAAAATTTTTGAGTTGGTTAGGGTGAGAAAGAGTGTTCGGCCGAGAGAGATAAGGGGGAGGGAGTATTTATGATTTTTGTTCCAAGACAAAAACTTAAACCTCCTTACTATTCACCCAAGGTCTTATACAATCTAAGCCATTGGATCAAGATCACTTTTGCAAGACAAAACCCTAGCCAATGGATCAAAAAACTCATGATTGCTTTTGAACAAATATCTCCTTTTCGCCACTCAGCTCGTCGCGTTTGCTCTCGGCGAGTCGCGCCTCGCTAACGGACGGAAATCTCAAAAACAGAAAAACTCACAAATAAATGTCCGTCGTAAACCATTTCCAAATATTATCGCTAAATTTCATTCTCCGACTGAAATTTATTTCCTTAGCTCCCAAAAATATTCTGACACTAGATTCCAACTTACGCCGATATATAAAGTCTCCAATTAAAATTCGACGGAAAACAGAAACCGTAAAATTTTAAGAAGCGGACACAGTTTTCTACTCGTTTTTCCAATAAACGGAGAAAGTCGAAACTCTAAATTCTGAATTCACAGGAACGTTCTCGTATATAAAAGAGGACTAAAAACCAAAAGCCTGAGCTTAAATAATACACGAGTCCAAAACCAGTTCCAACTCAGCAAAACGCTGTTATTACACGATACTTAAGAAACTAATCTTACAGAAAACCCTAAAAACTCTTATCTACTACTTACGCTTATAACTTGCGTACAGTACAGTAGAATTATGGGTCTTACAATATTGGAACCATCGAGGTTCTAAAGACGAAAATCTCAAAAGGTTATGGAATTTTGGCCGAATTCGATTGAAAATATCAAGTTTTATTAAACTTGAAAATTGAATTGTCAGCTTCTCGTTGGCTAGTGACCCTGAATGATATCTTAAATTTGATAAATTGGATTTAAGGTGTAAAATGGTTGGATTGTGTTTTGTTGCGATGTCCATTAAGGAAATATGATATTTGACATTTATCGGTTTTAAATTCAAAAACCGGAAAAAATGATTGAATTTGGTCGGAATAGAATTGAAAATCAAATTTGATATTTGGATCAAGTTGTCATAAACTTGATAAAAGGAAATGATTGAATCGGTTGTTGGAATGAAAGCTCTTTGATTTACAAAATATGCGGTTCACTCAAGGTATTTTATTATGCTCTTTTAGCTCTACTTAATTTGATTCTTTAGTCACTACTTACATTTATTGATATTTTATGATGGATTTAGAAAAATGTGATATGTTTTGCAATCATACATCTTGTCTTGAATACGAGCTTAAAATGAATACTTTGTCTTTCAATTTACCTGATAGTATGTATTGATGCATGGATTCTGGTGTGTCCCGATGTTCCTAATGTAAAATATGATATTGGAACCATCGAGGTTCTAAAAACGAAAATCTCAAAAGATTATGGAATTTTGGCCGAATTCGATTGAAAATATCAAGTTTTATTAAACTTGAAAATTGAATTGTCGGCTTCTCGTTGGCTAGTGACCCTGAATGATATCTTAAATTTGATAAATTGGATTTAAGGTGTAAAATGGTTGGATTGTGTTTTGTTGCGATGTCCCTTAAGGAAATATGATATATGACACTTATCGGTTTTAAATTCAAAAAACGGAAAAGATGATTGAATTTGGTCGGAATAGAATTGAAAATCAAACTTGATATTTGGATCAAGTTGTCATAAACTTGATAAAAGGAAATGATTGAATCGGTTGTTGGAATGAAGGCTCTTTGATTTACAAAATATGCAGTTCACTCACGGTATTGTATTATGCTCTTTTAACTCTACTTAATTTGATTCTTTAGTCACTACTTACATTTATTGATATTTTATGATGGATTTAGAAAAATGTGATATGTTTTGCAATCACACATTTTGTCTTGAATACGAACTTAAAATGAATACTTAGTCTTTCAATTTACCTGATAGTATGTATTGATGCATTGATTGTGTTGTGTCCCGATGTTCCTAAAGTAAAATATGATATTGGAACCATCGAGGTTCTAAAGACGAAAATCTCAAAAGGTTATGGAATTTTGGCCGAATTCGATTGAAAATATCAAGTTTTATTAAACTTGAAAATTGAATTGTCAGCTTCTCGTTGGCTAGTGACCCTGAATGATTTCTTAAATTTGATAAATTGGATTTAAGGTGTAAAATGGTTGGATTGTGTTTTGTTGCGATGTCCATTAAGGAAATATGATATTTGACACTTATCGGTTTTAAATTCAAAAACCGGAAAAAATGATTCAATTTGGTCGGAATAGAATTGAAAATCAAATTTGATATTTGGATCAAGTTGTCATAAACTTGATAAAAGGAAATGATTGAATCGGTTGTTGGAATGAAAGCTCTTTGATTTACAAAATATGCGGTTCACTCAAGGTATATTATTATGCTCTTTTAGCTCTACTTAATTTGATTCTTTAGTCACTACTTACATTTATTGATATTTTATGATGGATTTAGAAAAATGTGATATGTTTTGCAATCATACATCTTGTCTTGAATACGAGCTTAAAATGAATACTTTGTCTTTCAATTTACCTGATAGTATGTATTGATGCATGGATTCTGGTGTGTCCCGATGTTCCTAAAGTAAAATATGATATTGGAACCATCGAGGTTCTAAAGACGAAAATCTCAAAAGGATATGGAATTTTGGCCGAATTCGATTGAAAATATCAAGTTTTATTAAACTTGAAAATTGAATTGTCGGCTTCTCGTTGGCTAGTGACCCTGAATGATATCTTAAATTTGATAAATTGGATTTAAGGTGTAAAATGGTGGATTGTGTCTTGTTGCGATGTCCCTTAAGGAAATATGATATATGACACTTATCGGTTTTAAATTCAAAAAACGGAAAAGATGATTGAATTTGGTCGGAATAGAATTGAAAATCAAACTTGATATTTGGATCAAGTTGTCATAAACTTGATAAAAGGAAATGATTGAATCGGTTGTTGGAATGAAGGCTCTTTGATTTACAAAATATGCGGTTCACTCACGGTATTGTATTATGCTCTTTTAACTCTACTTAATTTGATTCTTTAGTCACTACTTACATTTATTGATATTTTATGATGGATTTAGAAAAATGTGATATGTTTTGCAATCATACATCTTGTCTTGAATACGAGCTTAAAATGAATACTTTGTCTTTCAATTTACCTGATAGTATGTATTGATGCATGGATTCTGGTGTGTCCCGATGTTCCTAAAGTAAAATATGATATTGGAACCATCGAGGTTCTAAAGACGAAAATCTCAAAAGGATATGGAATTTTGGCCGAATTCGATTGAAAATATCAAGTTTTATTAAACTTGAAAATTGAATTGTCGGCTTCTCGTTGGCTAGTGACCCTGAATGATATCTTAAATTTGATAAATTGGATTTAAGGTGTAAAATGGTGGATTGTGTCTTGTTGCGATGTCCCTTAAGGAAATATGATATATGACACTTATCGGTTTTAAATTCAAAAAACGGAAAAGATGATTGAATTTGGTCGGAATAGAATTGAAAATCAAACTTGATATTTGGATCAAGTTGTCATAAACTTGATAAAAGGAAATGATTGAATCGGTTGTTGGAATGAAGGCTCTTTGATTTACAAAATATGCGGTTCACTCACGGTATTGTATTATGCTCTTTTAACTCTACTTAATTTGATTCTTTAGTCACTACTTACATTTATTGATATTTTATGATGGATTTAGAAAAATGTGATATGTTTTGCAATCATACATCTTGTCTTGAATACGAGCTTAAAATGAATACTTTGTCTTTCAATTTACCTGATAGTATGTATTGATGCATGGATTCTGGTGTGTCCCGATGTTCCTAAAGTAAAATATGATATTGGAACCATCGAGGTTCTAAAGACGAAAATCTCAAAAGGATATGGAATTTTGGCCGAATTCGATTGAAAATATCAAGTTTTATTAAACTTGAAAATTGAATTGTCGGCTTCTCGTTGGCTAGTGACCCTGAATGATATCTTAAATTTGATAAATTGGATTTAAGGTGTAAAATGGTGGATTGTGTTTTGTTGCGATGTCCCTTAAGGAAATATGATATATGACACTTATCGGTTTTAAATTCAAAAAACGGAAAAGATGATTGAATTTGGTCGGAATAGAATTGAAAATCAAACTTGATATTTGGATCAAGTTGTCATAAACTTGATAAAAGGAAATGATTGAATCGGTTGTTGGAATGAAGGCTCTTTGATTTACAAAATATGCGGTTCACTCACGGTATTGTATTATGCTCTTTTAACTCTACTTAATTTGATTCTTTAGTCACTACTTACATTTATTGATATTTTATGATGGATTTAGAAAAATGTGATATGTTTTGCAATCACACATTTTGTCTTGAATACGAACTTAAAATGAATACTTAGTCTTTCAATTTACCTGATAGTATGTATTGATGCATTGATTGTGTTGTGTCCCGATGTTCCTAAAGTAAAATATGATATTGGAACCATCGAGGTTCTAAAGACGAAAATCTCAAAAGGTTATGGAATTTTGGCCGAATTCGATTGAAAATATCAAGTTTTATTAAACTTGAAAATTGAATTGTCGGCTTCTCGTTGGCTAGTGACCCTGAATGATATCTTAAATTTGATAAATTGGATTTAAGGTGTAAAATGGTTGGATTGTGTTTTGTTGCGATGTCCATTAAGGAAATATGATATTTGACACTTATCGGTTTTAAATTCAAAAACCGGAAAAAATGATTGAATTTGGTCGGAATAGAATTGAAAATCAAATTTGATATTTGGATCAAGTTGTCATAAACTTGATAAAAGGAAATGATTGAATCGGTTGTTGGAATGAAAGCTCTTTGATTTACAAAATATGCGGTTCACTCAAGGTATATTATTATGCTCTTTTAGCTCTACTTAATTTGATTCTTTAGTCACTACTTACATTTATTGATATTTTATGATGGATTTAGAAAAATGTGATATGTTTTGCAATCATACATCTTGTCTTGAATACGAGCTTAAAATGAATACTTTGTCTTTCAATTTACCTGATAGTATGTATTGATGCATGGATTCTGGTGTGTCCCGATGTTCCTAATGTAAAATATGATATTGGAACCATCGAGGTTCTAAAAACGAAAATCTCAAAAGGTTATGGAATTTTGGCCGAATTCGATTGAAAATATCAAGTTTTATTAAACTTGAAAATTGAATTGTCGGCTTCTCGTTGGCTAGTGACCCTGAATGATATCTTAAATTTGATAAATTGGATTTAAGGTGTAAAATGGTTGGATTGTGTTTTGTTGCGATGTCCCTTAAGGAAATATGATATATGACACTTATCGGTTTTAAATTCAAAAAACGGAAAAGATGATTGAATTTGGTTGGAATAGAATTGAAAATCAAACTTGATATTTGGATCAAGTTGTCATAAACTTGATAAAAGGAAATGATTGAATCGGTTGTTGGAATGAAGGCTCTTTGATTTACAAAATATGCGGTTCACTCACGGTATTGTATTATGCTCTTTTAACTCTACTTAATTTGATTCTTTAGTCACTACTTACATTTATTGATATTTTATGATGGATTTAGAAAAATGTGATATGTTTTGCAATCACACATTTTGTCTTGAATGCGAACTTAAAATGAATACTTAGTCTTTCAATTTACCTGATAGTATGTATTGATGCATTGATTGTGTTGTGTCCCGATGTTCCTAAAGTAAAATATGATATTGGAACCATCGAGGTTCTAAAGACGAAAATCTCAAAAGGTTATGGAATTTTGGCCGAATTCGATTGAAAATATCAAGTTTTATTAAACTTGAAAATTGAATTGTCAGCTTCTCGTTGGCTAGTGACCCTGAATGATATCTTAAATTTGATAAATTGGATTTAAGGTGTAAAATGGTTGGATTGTGTTTTGTTGCGATGTCCATTAAGGAAATATGATATTTGACACTTATCGGTTTTAAATTCAAAAACCGGAAAAAATGATTGAATTTGGTCGGAATAGAATTGAAAATCAAATTTGATATTTGGATCAAGTTGTCATAAACTTGATAAAAGGAAATGATTGAATCGGTTGTTGGAATGAAAGCTCTTTGATTTACAAAATATGCGGTTCACTCAAGGTATATTATTATGCTCTTTTAGCTCTACTTAATTTGATTCTTTAGTCACTACTTACATTTATTGATATTTTATGATGGATTTAGAAAAATGTGATATGTTTTGCAATCATACATCTTGTCTTGAATACGAGCTTAAAATGAATACTTTGTCTTTCAATTTACCTGATAGTATGTATTGATGCATGGATTCTGGTGTGTCCCGATGTTCCTAAAGTAAAATATGATATTGGAACCATCGAGGTTCTAAAGACGAAAATCTCAAAAGGATATGGAATTTTGGCCGAATTCGATTGAAAATATCAAGTTTTATTAAACTTGAAAATTGAATTGTCGGCTTCTCGTTGGCTAGTGACCCTGAATGATATCTTAAATTTGATAAATTGGATTTAAGGTGTAAAATGGTGGATTGTGTTTTGTTGCGATGTCCCTTAAGGAAATATGATATATGACACTTATCGGTTTTAAATTCAAAAAACGGAAAAGATGATTGAATTTGGTCGGAATAGAATTGAAAATCAAACTTGATATTTGGATCAAGTTGTCATAAACTTGATAAAAGGAAATGATTGAATCGGTTGTTGGAATGAAGGCTCTTTGATTTACAAAATATGCGGTTCACTCAAGGTATTGTATTATGCTCTTTTAACTCTACTTAATTTGATTCTTTTGTCACTACTTACATTTATTGATATTTTATGATGGATTTAGAAAAATGTGATATGTTTTGCAATCACACATTTTGTCTTGAATACGAACTTAAAATGAATACTTAGTCTTTCAATTTACCTGATAGTATGTATTGATGCATTGATTGTGTTGTGTCCCGATGTTCCTAAAGTAAAATATGATATTGGAACCATCGAGGTTCTAAAGACGAAAATCTCAAAAGGTTATGGAATTTTGGTCGAATTCGATTGAAAATATCAAGTTTTATTAAACTTGAAAATTGAATTTTCGGCTTCTCGTTGGCTAGTGACCCCGAATGATATCTTAAATTTGATAAATTGGATTTAAGGTGTAAAATGGTTGGATTGTGTTTTGTTGCGATGCCCCTTAAGGAAATATGATATTTGACACTTATCGGTTTTAAATTCAAAAAACGGAAAAGATGATTGAATTTGGTCGGAATAGAATTGAAAATCAAACTTGATATTTGGATCAAGTTGTCATAAACTTGATAAAAGGAAATGATTGAATCGGTTGTTGGAATGAAGGCTCTTTGATTTACAAAATATGCGGTTCACTCAAGGTATTGTATTATGCTCTTTTAACTCTACTTAATTTGATTCTTTTGTCACTACTTACATTTATTGATATTTTATGATGGATTTAGAAAAATGTGATATGTTTTGCAATCACACATTTTGTCTTGAATACGAACTTAAAATGAATACTTAGTCTTTCAATTTACCTGATAGTATGTATTGATGCATTGATTGTGTTGTGTCCCGATGTTCCTAAAGTAAAATATGATATTGGAACCATCGAGGTTCTAAAGACGAAAATCTCAAAAGGTTATGGAATTTTGGTCGAATTCGATTGAAAATATCAAGTTTTATTAAACTTGAAAATTGAATTTTCGGCTTCTCGTTGGCTAGTGACCCCGAATGATATCTTAAATTTGATAAATTCGATTTAAGGTGTAAAATGGTTGGATTGTGTTTTGTTGCGATGTCCCTTAAGGAAATATGATATTTGACACTTATCGATTTTAAACTCAAAACACGGAAAAGATGATTGAATTTGGTCGGAATAGAATTGAAAATCAAATTTGATATTTGGATCATGTTGTCCTAAACTTGATAAATGGAAATGATGAAATCGGTTTTTGGAATGAAGGCTTTTTGATTATCAAATTCAAAATATGCGATTCACTCAAGGTATGCTATTATGCTCTTTTAGCTCTACTTAATTTGATTCTTTAGTCACTACTTACATTTATTGATATTTTATGATGGATTTAGAAAAATGTGATATGTTTTGCAATCATACATCTTGTCTTGAATACGAGCTTTAAATGAATACTTAGTCTTTCAATTTATCTGATAATATGTCTTGATGCATGGATTCTGGTGTGTCCCGAAGTTCCTAAAGTAAAATATGATATTGGAACCATCGAGAGGTTCTAAAGACGAAAATCTCAAAAGGTTATGGAATTTTGGCTGAATTGGATTGAAAATATAATGTTTTATTAAACTTGAAAATTGAATTGTCGGCTTCTCGTTGGCTAGTGACCCAATTGATATCTTAAATTTGATAAATTGGATTTAAGGGGTAAAATGGTTGCATTGTGTTTTGTTGCGATGTCCCTTAAGGAAATATGATATTTGAAACTTATCGGTTTTAAATTCAAAAAACGGAAAAGATGATTGAATTTGGTCGGAATAGAATTGAAAATCAAATTTGATATTTGGATCAAGTTGTCATAAACTTGATAAAAGGAAATGATTGAATCGGTGGTTGGAATGAAGGCTCTCTGATTTACAAAATATGCGATTCACTCAAGGTATGCTATTATGCTCTTTTAGCACTACTTAATTTGATTCTTTAGTCACTACTTACATTTATTGATATTTTATGATGGATTTAGAAAAATGTGATATGTTTTGCAATCATACATCTTGTCTTGAATACGAGCTTAAAATGAATACTTTGTCTTTCAATTTACCTGATAGTATGTATTGATGCATGGATTCTGGTGTGTCCCGATGTACCTAAAGTAAAATATGATATTGGAACCATCGAGGTTCTAAAGACGAAAACCACAAAAGGTTATGGAATTTTGGCCGAATTCGATTGAAAATATCAAGTTTTATTAAACTTGAAAATTGAATTGTCGGCTTCTCGTTGGCTAGTGACCCCGAATGATATCTTAAATTTGATAAATTGGATTTAAGGTGTAAAATGGTTGGATTGTGTTTTGTTGCGATGTCCCTTAAGGAAATATGATATTTGACACTTATCGGTTTTAAATTCAAAAAACGGAAAAGATGATTGAATTTGGTCGGAATAGAATTGAAAATCAAACTTGATATTTGGATCAAGTTGTCATAAACTTGATAAAAGGAAATGATTGAATCGGTTGTTGGAATGAAGGCTCTTTGATTTACAAAATATGCGGTTCACTCAAGGTATTGTATTATGCTCTTTTAACTCTACTTAATTTGATTCTTTAGTCACTACTTACATTTATTGATATTTAATGATGGATTTAGAAAAATGTGATATGTTTTGCAATCATACATCTTGTCTTGAATACGAACTTAAAATGAATACTTAGTCTTTCAATTTACCTGATAGTATGTATTGATGCATTGATTGTGTTGTGTCCCGATGTTCCTAAAGTAAAATATGATATTGGAACCGTCGAGGTTTCTAAAGACGAAAATCTCAAAAGGTTATGGAATTTTGGCCGAATTGGATTGAAAATATCAAGTTTTATTAAACTTGAAAATTGAATTGTCGGCTTCTTGTTGGCTAGTGACCCCGAATGATATCTTAAATTTGATAAATTGGATTTAAGGTGTAAAATGGTTGGATTGTGTTTTGTTGCGATGTCCCTTAAGGAAATATGATATTTGACACTTATAGGTTTTAAATTCAAAAACCGGAAAAAATGATTGAATTTGGTCGGAATAGAATTGAAAATCAAATTTGATATTTGGATCAAGTTGTCATAAACTTGATAAAAGGAAATGATTGAATCGGTTGCTGGAATGAAAGCTCTTTGATTTACAAAATATGCGGTTCACTCAAGGTATGTTATTATGCTCTTTTAGCTCTTCTTAATTTGATTCTTTAGTCACTACTTACATTTATTGATATTTTATGATGGATTTAGAAAAATGTGATATGTTTTGCAATCATACATCTTGTCTTGAATACGAGCTTAAAATGAACACTTTGTCTTTCAATTTACCTGATAGTATGTATTGATGCATGGATTCTGGTGTGTCCCGATGTTCCTAAAGTAAAATATGATATTGGAACCATCGAGGTTCCAAAGACGAAAACCTCAAAAGGTTACGGAATTTTGGCTGAATTGGATTGAAAATATCAAGTTTTATTAAACTTGAAAATTGAATTGTCGGCTTCTTGTTGGCTAGTGACCCCGAATGATATCTTAAATTTGATAAATTGGATTTAAGGTGTAAAATGGTTGGATTGTGTTTTGTTGCGATGTCCCTTAAGGAAATATGATATTTGACACTTATAGGTTTTAAATTCAAAAACCGGAAAAAATGATTGAATTTGGTCGGAATAGAATTGAAAATCAAATTTGATATTTGGATCAAGTTGTCATAAACTTGATAAAAGGAAATGATTGAATCGGTTGCTGGAATGAAAGCTCTTTGATTTACAAAATATGCGGTTCACTCAAGGTATGTTATTATGCTCTTTTAGCTCTTCTTAATTTGATTCTTTAGTCACTACTTACATTTATTGATATTTTATGATGGATTTAGAAAAATGTGACATGTTTTGCAATCATACATCTTGTCTTGAATACGAGCTTAAAATGAATACTTTGTCTTTCAATTTACCTGATAGTATGTATTGATGCATGGATTCTGGTGTGTCCCGATGTTCCTAAAGTAAAATATGATATTGGAACCATCGAGGTTCCAAAGACGAAAACCTCAAAAGGTTACGGAATTTTGGCTGAATTCGATTGAAAATATCAAGTTTTATTAAACTTGAAAATTGAATTGTCGGCTTCTCGTTGGCTAGTGACCCCGAATGATATCTTAAATTTGATAAATTGGATTTAAGGTGTAAGATGGTTGGATTGTGTTTTGTTGCGATGTCCCTTAAGGAAATATGATATTTGACACTTATCGGTTTTAAATTCAAAAAACGGAAAAGATGATTGAATTTGGTCGGAATAGAATTGAAAATCAAACTTGATATTTGGATCAAGTTGTCATAAACTTGATAAAAGGAAATGATTGAATCGGTTGTTGGAATGAAGGCTCTTTGATTTACAAAATATGCGGTTCACTCAACGTATGTTATTATGCTCTTTTAACTCTACTTAATTTGATTCTTTAGTCACTACTTACATTTATTGATATTTTATGATGGATTTAGAAAAATGTGATATGTTTTGCAATCATACATCTTGTCTTGAATACGAACTTAAAATGAATACTTAGTCTTTCAATTTACCTGATAGTATGTATTGATGCATTGATTGTGTTGTGTCCCGATGTTCCTAAAGTAAAATATGATATTGGAACCGTCGAGGTTCTAAAGACGAAAATCTCAAAAGGTTATGGAATTTTGGCCGAATTGGATTGAAAATATCAAGTTTTATTAAACTTGAAAATTGAATTGTCGGCTTCTTGTTGGCTAGTGACCCCGAATGATATCTTAAATTTGATAAATTGGATTTAAGGTGTAAAATGGTTGGATTGTGTTTTGTTGCGATGCCCCTTAAGGAAATATGATATTTGACACTTATAGGTTTTAAATTCAAAAACCGGAAAAAATGATTGAATTTGGTCGGAATAGAATTGAAAATCAAATTTGATATTTGGATCAAGTTGTCATAAACTTGATAAAAGGAAATGATTGAATCGGTTGTTGGAATGAAAGCTCTTTGATTTACAAAATATGCGGTTCACTCAAGGTATGTTATTATGCTCTTTTAGTCTTCTTAATTTGATTATTTAGTCACTACTTACATTTATTGATATTTTATGATGGATTTAGAAAAATGTGATATGTTTTGCAATCATACATCTTGTCTTGAATACGAGCTTAAAATGAATACTTTGTCTTTCAATTTACCTGATAGTATGTATTGATGCATTGATTGTGTTGTGTCCCGATGTTCCTAAAGTAAAATATGATATTGGAACCATCGAGGTTCTAAAGACGAAAATCTCAAAAGGTTATGGAATTTTGGTCGAATTCGATTGAAAATATCAAGTTTTATTAAACTTGAAAATTGAATTTTCGGCTTCTCGTTGGCTAGTGACCCCGAATGATATCTTAAATTTGATAAATTCGATTTAAGGTGTAAAATGGTTGGATTGTGTTTTGTTGCGATGTCCCTTAAGGAAATATGATATTTGACACTTATCGATTTTAAACTCAAAACACGGAAAAGATGATTGAATTTGGTCGGAATAGAATTGAAAATCAAATTTGATATTTGGATCATGTTGTCCTAAACTTGATAAATGGAAATGATGAAATCGGTTTTTGGAATGAAGGCTTTTTGATTATCAAATTCAAAATATGCGATTCACTCAAGGTATGCTATTATGCTCTTTTAGCTCTACTTAATTTGATTCTTTAGTCACTACTTACATTTATTGATATTTTATGATGGATTTAGAAAAATGTGATATGTTTTGCAATCATACATCTTGTCTTGAATACGAGCTTTAAATGAATACTTAGTCTTTCAATTTATCTGATAATATGTCTTGATGCATGGATTCTGGTGTGTCCCGAAGTTCCTAAAGTAAAATATGATATTGGAACCATCGAGAGGTTCTAAAGACGAAAATCTCAAAAGGTTATGGAATTTTGGCTGAATTGGATTGAAAATATAATGTTTTATTAAACTTGAAAATTGAATTGTCGGCTTCTCGTTGGCTAGTGACCCAATTGATATCTTAAATTTGATAAATTGGATTTAAGGGGGTAAAATGGTTGCATTGTGTTTTGTTGCGATGTCCCTTAAGGAAATATGATATTTGAAACTTATCGGTTTTAAATTCAAAAAACGGAAAAGATGATTGAATTTGGTCGGAATAGAATTGAAAATCAAATTTGATATTTGGATCAAGTTGTCATAAACTTGATAAAAGGAAATGATTGAATCGGTGGTTGGAATGAAGGCTCTCTGATTTACAAAATATGCGATTCACTCAAGGTATGCTATTATGCTCTTTTAGCTCTACTTAATTTGATTCTTTAGTCACTACTTACATTTATTGATATTTTATGATGGATTTAGAAAAATGTGATATGTTTTGCAATCATACATCTTGTCATGAATACGAGCTTAAAATGAATACTTTGTCTTTCAATTTACCTGATAGTATGTATTGATGCATGGATTCTGGTGTGTCCCGATGTACCTAAAGTAAAATATGATATTGGAACCATCGAGGTTCTAAAGACGAAAACCTCAAAAGGTTATGGAATTTTGGCCGAATTCGATTGAAAATATCAAGTTTTATTAAACTTGAAAATTGAATTGTCGGCTTCTCGTTGGCTAGTGACCCCGAATGATATCTTAAATTTGATAAATTGGATTTAAGGTGTAAAATGGTTGGATTGTGTTTTGTTGCGATGTCCCTTAAGGAAATATGATATTTGACACTTATCGGTTTTAAATTCAAAAAACGGAAAAGATGATTGAATTTGGTCGGAATAGAATTGAAAATCAAACTTGATATTTGGATCAAGTTGTCATTGTCATAAACTTGATAAAAGGAAATGATTGAATCGGTTGTTGGAATGAAGGCTCTTTGATTTACAAAATATGCGGTTCACTCAAGGTATTGTATTATGCTCTTTTAACTCTACTTAATTTGATTCTTTAGTCACTACTTACATTTATTGATATTTAATGATGGATTTAGAAAAATGTGATATGTTTTGCAATCATACATCTTGTCTTGAATACGATGTTAAAATGAATACTTAGTCTTTCAATTTACCTGATAGTATGTATTGATGCATTGATTGTGTTGTGTCCCGATGTTCCTAAAGTAAAATATGATATTGGAACCGTCGAGTTTTCTAAAGACGAAAATCTCAAAAGGTTATGGAATTTTGGCCGAATTGGATTGAAAATATCAAGTTTTATTAAACTTGAAAATTGAATTGTCGGCTTCTTGTTGGCTAGTGACCCCGAATGATATCTTAAATTTGATAAAT
Organism: Trifolium repens; assembly: GCA_030408175.1. Classification (NCBI taxonomy): domain Eukaryota; kingdom Viridiplantae; phylum Streptophyta; class Magnoliopsida; order Fabales; family Fabaceae; genus Trifolium; species Trifolium repens. The sequence continues at coordinate 34,715,773 of CP125836.1, read as the reverse complement.
TGGATTTAAGGTGTAAAATGGTTGGATTGTGTTTTGTTGCGATGTCCCTTAAGGAAATATGATATTTGACACTTATAGGTTTTAAATTCAAAAACCGGAAAAAATGATTGAATTTGGTCGGAATAGAATTGAAAATCAAATTTGATATTTGGATCAAGTTGTCATAAACTTGATAAAAGGAAATGATTGAATCGGTTGCTGGAATGAAAGCTCTTTGATTTACAAAATATGCGGTTCACTCAAGGTATGTTATTATGCTCTTTTAGCTCTTCTTAATTTGATTCTTTAGTCACTACTTACATTTATTGATATTTTATGATGGATTTAGAAAAATGTGATATGTTTTGCAATCATACATCTTGTCTTGAATACGAGCTTAAAATGAATACTTTGTCTTTCAATTTACCTGATAGTATGTATTGATGCATGGATTCTGGTGTGTCCCGATGTTCCTAAAGTAAAATATGATATTGGAACCATCGAGGTTCCAAAGACGAAAACCTCAAAAGGTTACGGAATTTTGGCTGAATTCGATTGAAAATATCAAGTTTTATTAAACTTGAAAATTGAATTGTCGGCTTCTTGTTGGCTAGTGACCCCGAATGATATCTTAAATTTGATAAATTGGATTTAAGGTGTAAAATGGTTGGATTGTGTTTTGTTGCGATGTCCCTTAAGGAAATATGATATTTGACACTTATAGGTTTTAAATTCAAAAACCGGAAAAAATGATTGAATTTGGTCGGAATAGAATTGAAAATCAAATTTGATATTTGGATCAAGTTGTCATAAACTTGATAAAAGGAAATGATTGAATCGGTTGCTGGAATGAAAGCTCTTTGATTTACAAAATATGCGGTTCACTCAAGGTATGTTATTATGCTCTTTTAGCTCTTCTTAATTTGATTCTTTAGTCACTACTTACATTTATTGATATTTTATGATGGATTTAGAAAAATGTGATATGTTTTGCAATCATACATCTTGTCTTGAATACGAGCTTTAAATGAATACTTTGTCTTTCAATTTACCTGATAGTATGTATTGATGCATGGATTCTGGTGTGTCCCGATGTTCCTAAAGTAAAATATGATATTGGAACCATCGAGGTTCCAAAGACGAAAACCTCAAAAGGTTACGGAATTTTGGCTGAATTCGATTGAAAATATCAAGTTTTATTAAACTTGAAAATTGAATTGTCGGCTTCTCGTTGGCTAGTGACCCCGAATGATATCTTAAATTTGATAAATTGGATTTAAGGTGTAAAATGGTTGGATTGTGTTTTGTTGCGATGTCCCTTAAGGAAATATGATATTTGACACTTATCGGTTTTAAATTCAAAAAACGGAAAAGATGATTGAATTTGGTCGGAATAGAATTGAAAATCAAACTTGATATTTGGATCAAGTTGTCATAAACTTGATAAAAGGAAATGATTGAATCGGTTGTTGGAATGAAGGCTCTTTGATTTACAAAATATGCGGTTCACTCAAGGTATGTTATTATGCTCTTTTAACTCTACTTAATTTGATTCTTTAGTCACTACTTACATTTATTGATATTTTATGATGGATTTAGAAAAATGTGATATGTTTTGCAATCATACATCTTGTCTTGAATACGAACTTAAAATGAATACTTAGTCTTTCAATTTACCTGATAGTATGTATTGATGCATTGATTGTGTTGTGTCCCGATGTTCCTAAAGTAAAATATGATATTGGAACCGTCGAGGTTCTAAAGACGAAAATCTCAAAAGGTTATGGAATTTTGGCCGAATTGGATTGAAAATATCAAGTTTTATTAAACTTGAAAATTGAATTGTCGGCTTCTTGTTGGCTAGTGACCCCGAATGATATCTTAAATTTGATAAATTGGATTTAAGGTGTAAAATGGTTGGATTGTGTTTTGTTGCGATGTCCCTTAAGGAAATATGATATTTGACACTTATAGGTTTTAAATTCAAAAACCGGAAAAAATGATTGAATTTGGTCGGAATAGAATTGAAAATCAAATTTGATATTTGGATCAAGTTGTCATAAACTTGATAAAAGGAAATGATTGAATCGGTTGTTGGAATGAAAGCTCTTTGATTTACAAAATATGCGGTTCACTCAAGGTATGTTATTATGCTCTTTTAGCTCTTCTTAATTTGATTATTTAGTCACTACTTACATTTATTGATATTTTATGATGGATTTAGAAAAATGTGATATGTTTTGCAATCATACATCTTGTCTTGAATACGAGCTTAAAATGAATACTTTGTCTTTCAATTTACCTGATAGTATGTATTGATGCATGGATTCTGGTGTGTCCCGATGTTCCTAAAGTAAAATATGATATTGGAACCATCGAGGTTCTAAAGACGAAAACCTCAAAAGGTTATGGAATTTTGGCTGAATTCGATTGAAAATATTAAGTTTTATTAAACTTGAAAATTGAATTGTCGGCTTCTCGTTGGCTAGTGACCCCGAATGATATCTTAAATTTGATAAATTGGATTTAAGGTGTAAAATGGTTGGATTGTGTTTTGTTGCGATGCCCCTTAAGGAAATATGATATTTGACACTTATCGGTTTTAAATTCAAAAAACTGAAAAGATGATTGAATTTGATCTGAATAGAATTGAAAATCAAACTTGATATTTGGATCAAGTTGTCATAAACTTGATAAAAGGAAATGATTGAATCGGTTGTTGGAATGAAGGCTCTTTGATTTACAAAATATGCGGTTCACTCAAGGTATGTTATTATGCTCTTTTAACTCTACTTAATTTGATTCTTTAGTCACTACTTACATTTATTGATATTTTATGATGGATTTAGAAAAATGTGATATGTTTTGCAATCATACATCTTGTCTTGAATACGAACTTAAAATGAATACTTAGTCTTTCAATTTACCTGATAGTATGTATTGATGCATTGATAGTGTTGTGTCCCGATGTTCGTAAAGTAAAATATGATATTGGAACCGTCGAGGTTCTAAAGACGAAAATCTCAAAAGGTTATGGAATTTTGGCCGAATTGGATTGAAAATATCAAGTTTTATTAAACTTGAAAATTGAATTGTCGGCTTCTTGTTGGCTAGTGACCCCGAATGATATCTTAAATTTGATAAATTGGATTTAAGGTGTAAAATGGTTGGATTGTGTTTTGTTGCGATGTCCCTTAAGGAAATATGATATTTGACACTTATAGGTTATAAATTCAAAAACCGGAAAAAATGATTGAATTTGGTCGGAATAGAATTGAAAATCAAATTTGATATTTGGATCAAGTTGTCATAAACTTGATAAAAGGAAATGATGGAATCGGTTGTTGGAATGAAAGCTCTTTGATTTACAAAATATGCGGTTCACTCAAGGTATGTTATTATGCTCTTTTAGCTCTACTTAATTTGATTCTTTAGTCACTACTTACATTTATTGATATTTTATGATGGATTTAGAAAAATGTGATATGTTTTGCAATCATACATCTTGTCTTGAATACGAGCTTAAAATGAATACTTTGTCTTTCAATTTACCTGATAGTATGTATTGATGCATGGATTCTGGTGTGTCCCGATGTTCCTAAAGTAAAATATGATATTGGAACCATCGAGGTTCTAAAGACGAAAACCTCAAAAGGTTATGGAATTTTGGCTGAATTCGATTGAAAATATCAAGTTTTATTAAACTTGAAAATTGAATTGTCGGCTTCTCGTTGGCTAGTGACCCCGAATGATATCTTAAATTTGATAAATTGGATTTAAGGTGTAAAATGGTTGGATTGTGTTTTGTTGCGATGCCCCTTAAGGAAATATGATATTTTACACTTATCGGTTTTAAATTCAAAAAACGGAAAAGATGATTGAATTTGGTCTGAATAGAATTGAAAATCAAACTTGATATTTGGATCAAGTTGTCATAAACTTGATAAAAGGAAATGATTGAATCGGTTGTTGGAATGAAGGCTCTTTGATTTACAAAATATGCGGTTCACTCAAGGTATGTTATTATGCTCTTTTAACTCTACTTAATTTGATTCTTTAGTCACTACTTACATTTATTGATATTTTATGATGGATTTAGAAAAATGTGATATGTTTTGCAATCATACATCTTGTCTTGAATACGAACTTAAAATGAATACTTAGTCTTTCAATTTACCTGATAGTATGTATTGATGCATTGATTGTGTTGTGTCCCGATGTTCCTAAAGTAAAATATGATATTGGAACCGTCGAGGTTTCTAAAGACGAAAATCTCAAAAGGTTATGGAATTTTGGCCGAATTGGATTGAAAATATCAAGTTTTATTAAACTTGAAAATTGAATTGTCGGCTTCTTGTTGGCTAGTGACCCCGAATGATATCTTAAATTTGATAAATTGGATTTAAGGTGTAAAATGGTTGGATTGTGTTTTGTTGCGATGTCCCTTAAGGAAATATGATATTTGACACTTATAGGTTTTAAATTCAAAAACCGGAAAAAATGATTGAATTTGGTCGGAATAGAATTGAAAATCAAATTTGATATTTGGATCAAGTTGTCATAAACTTGATAAAAGGAAATGATTGAATCGGTTGCTGGAATGAAAGCTCTTTGATTTACAAAATATGCGGTTCACTCAAGGTATGTTATTATGCTCTTTTAGCTCTTCTTAATTTGATTCTTTAGTCACTACTTACATTTATTGATATTTTATGATGGATTTAGAAAAATGTGATATGTTTTGCAATCATACATCTTGTCTTGAATACGAGCTTAAAATGAATACTTTGTCTTTCAATTTACCTGATAGTATGTATTGATACATGGATTCTGGTGTGTCCCGATGTTCCTAAAGTAAAATATGATATTGGAACCATCGAGGTTCCAAAGACGAAAACCTCAAAAGGTTATGGAATTTTGGCTGAATTCGATTGAAAATATCAAGTTTTATAAAACTTGAAAATTGAATTGTCGGCTTCTCGTTGGCTAGTGACCCCGAATGATATCTTAAATTTGATAAATTGGATTTAAGGTGTAAAATGGTTGGATTGTGTTTTGTTGCGATGTCCCTTAAGGAAATATGATATTTGACACTTATCGGTTTTAAATTCAAAAAACGGAAAAGATGATTGAATTTGGTCGGAATAGAATTGAAAATCAAACTTGATATTTGGATCAAGTTGTCATAAACTTGATAAAAGGAAATGATTGAATCGGTTGTTGGAATGAAGGCTCTTTGATTTACAAAATATGCGGTTCACTCAAGGTATGTTATTATGCTCTTTTAACTCTACTTAATTTGATTCTTTAGTCACTACTTACATTTATTGATATTTTATGATGGATTTAGAAAAATGTGATATGTTTTGCAATCATACATCTTGTCTTGAATACGAACTTAAAATGAATACTTAGTCTTTCAATTTACCTGATAGTATGTATTGATGCATTGATTGTGTTGTGTCCCGATGTTCCTAAAGTAAAATATGATATTGGAACCGTCGAGGTTCTAAAGACGAAAATCTCAAAAGGTTATGGAATTTTGGCCGAATTGGATTGAAAATATCAAGTTTTATTAAACTTGAAAATTGAATTGTCGGCTTCTTGTTGGCTAGTGACCCCGAATGATATCTTAAATTTGATAAATTGGATTTAAGGTGTAAAATGGTTGGATTGTGTTTTGTTGCGATGTCCCTTAAGGAAATATGATATTTGACACTTATAGGTTTTAAATTCAAAAACCGGAAAAAATGATTGAATTTGGTCGGAATAGAATTGAAAATCAAATTTGATATTTGGATCAAGTTGTCATAAACTTGATAAAAGGAAATGATTGAATCGGTTGTTGGAATGAAAGCTCTTTGATTTACAAAATATGCGGTTCACTCAAGGTATGTTATTATGCTCTTTTAGCTCTTCTTAATTTGATTCTTTAGTCACTACTTACATTTATTGATATTTTATGATGGATTTAGAAAAATGTGATATGTTTTGCAATCATACATCTTGTCTTGAATACGAGCTTAAAATGAATACTTTGTCTTTCAATTTACCTGATAGTATGTATTGATGCATGGATTCTGGTGTGTCCCGATGTTCCTAAAGTAAAATATGATATTGGAACCATCGAGGTTCTAAAGACGAAAACCTCAAAAGGTTATGGAATTTTGGCTGAATTCGATTGAAAATATCAAGTTTTATTAAACTTGAAAATTGAATTGTCGGCTTCTCGTTGGCTAGTGACCCCGAATGATATCTTAAATTTGATAAATTGGATTTAAGGTGTAAAATGGTTGGATTGTGTTTTGTTGCGATGCCCCTTAAGGAAATATGATATTTGACACTTATCGGTTTTAAATTCAAAAAACTGAAAAGATGATGGAATTTGATCTGAATAGAATTGAAAATCAAACTTGATATTTGGATCAAGTTGTCATAAACTTGATAAAAGGAAATGATTGAATCGGGTGTTGGAATGAAGGCTCTTTGATTTACAAAATATACGGTTCACTCAAGGTATGTTATTATGCTCTTTTAACTCTACTTAATTTGATTCTTTAGTCACTACTTACATTTATTGATATTTTATGATGGATTTAGAAAAATGTGATATGTTTTGCAATCATACATCTTGTCTTGAATACGAACTTAAAATGAATACTTGGTCTTTCAATTTACCTGATAGTATGTATTGATGCATTGATTGTGTTGTGTCCCGATGTTCCTAAAGTAAAATATGATATTGGAACCGTCGAGGTTCTAAAGACGAAAATCTCAAAAGGTTATGGAATTTTGGCCGAATTGGATTGAAAATATCAAGTTTTATTAAACTTGAAAATTGAATTGTCGGCTTCTTGTTGGCTAGTGACCCCGAATGATATCTTAAATTTGATAAATTGGATTTAAGGTGTAAAATGGTTGGATTGTGTTTTGTTGCGATGTCCCTTAAGGAAATATGATATTTGACACTTATAGGTTATAAATTCAAAAACCGGAAAAAATGATTGAATTTGGTCGGAATAGAATTGAAAATCAAATTTGATATTTGGATCAAGTTGTCATAAACTTGATAAAAGGAAATGATTGAATCGGTTGTTGGAATGAAGGCTCTTTGATTTACAAAATATGCGGTTCACTCAAGGTATGTTATTATGCTCTTTTAACTCTACTTAATTTGATTCTTTAGTCACTACTTACATTTATTGATATTTTATGATGGATTTAGAAAAATGTGATATGTTTTGCAATCATACATCTTGTCTTGAATACGAACTTAAAATGAATACTTAGTCTTTCAATTTACCTGATAGTATGTATTGATGCATTGATTGTGTTGTGTCCCGATGTTCCTAAAGTAAAATATGATATTGGAACCGTCGAGGTTCTAAAGACGAAAATCTCAAAAGGTTATGGAATTTTGGCCGAATTGGATTGAAAATATCAAGTTTTATTAAACTTGAAAATTGAATTGTCGGCTTCTTGTTGGCTAGTGACCCCGAATGATATCTTAAATTTGATAAATTGGATTTAAGGTGTAAAATGGTTGGATTGTGTTTTGTTGCGATGTCCCTTAAGGAAATATGATATTTGACACTTATAGGTTTTAAATTCAAAAACCGGAAAAAATGATTGAATTTGGTCGGAATAGAATTGAAAATCAAATTTGATATTTGGATCAAGTTGTCATAAACTTGATAAAAGGAAATGATTGAATCGGTTGTTGGAATGAAAGCTCTTTGATTTACAAAATATGCGGTTCACTCAAGGTATGTTATTATGCTCTTTTAGCTCTTCTTAATTTGATTCTTTAGTCACTACTTACATTTATTGATATTTTATGATGGATTTAGAAAAATGTGATATGTTTTGCAATCATACATCTTGTCTTGAATACGAGCTTAAAATGAATACTTTGTCTTTCAATTTACCTGATAGTATGTATTGATGCATGGATTCTGGTGTGTCCCGATGTTCCTAAAGTAAAATATGATATTGGAACCATCGAGGTTCTAAAGACGAAAACCTCAAAAGGTTATGGAATTTTGGCTGAATTCGATTGAAAATATCAAGTTTTATTAAACTTGAAAATTGAATTGTCGGCTTCTCGTTGGCTAGTGACCCCGAATGATATCTTAAATTTGATAAATTGGATTTAAGGTGTAAAATGGTTGGATTGTGTTTTGTTGCGATGCCCCTTAAGGAAATATGATATTTGACACTTATCGGTTTTAAATTCAAAAAACTGAAAAGATGATTGAATTTGATCTGAATAGAATTGAAAATCAAACTTGATATTTGGATCAAGTTGTCATAAACTTCATAAAAGGAAATGATTGAATCGGGTGTTGGAATGAAGGCTCTTTGATTTACAAAATATACGGTTCACTCAAGGTATGTTATTATGCTCTTTTAACTCTACTTAATTTGATTCTTTAGTCACTACTTACATTTATTGATATTTTATGATGGATTTAGAAAAATGTGATATGTTTTGCAATCATACATCTTGTCTTGAATACGAACTTAAAATGAATACTTAGTCTTTCAATTTACCTGATAGTATGTATTGATGCATTGATTGTGTTGTGTACCGATGTTCCTAAAGTAAAATATGATATTGGAACCGTCGAGGTTCTAAAGACGAAAATCTCAAAAGGTTATGGAATTTTGGCCGAATTGGATTGAAAATATCAAGTTTTATTAAACTTGAAAATTGAATTGTCGGCTTCTTGTTGGCTAGTGACCCCGAATGATATCTTAAATTTGATAAATTGGATTTAAGGTGTAAAATGGTTGGATTGTGTTTTGTTGCGATGTCCCTTAAGGAAATATGATATTTGACACTTATAGGTTATAAATTCAAAAACCGGAAAAAATGATTGAATTTGGTCGGAATAGAATTGAAAATCAAATTTGATATTTGGATCAAGTTGTCATAAACTTGATAAAAGGAAATGATTGAATCGGTTGTTGGAATGAAGGCTCTTTGATTTACAAAATATGCGGTTCACTCAAGGTATGTTATTATGCTCTTTTAACTCTACTTAATTTGATTCTTTAGTCACTACTTACATTTATTGATATTTTATGATGGATTTAGAAAAATGTGATATGTTTTGCAATCATACATCTTGTCTTGAATACGAACTTAAAATGAATACTTAGTCTTTCAATTTACCTGATAGTATGTATTGATGCATTGATTGTGTTGTGTCCCGATGTTCCTAAAGTAAAATATGATATTGGAACCGTCGAGGTTCTAAAGACGAAAATCTCAAAAGGTTATGGAATTTTGGCCGAATTGGATTGAAAATATCAAGTTTTATTAAACTTGAAAATTGAATTGTCGGCTTCTTGTTGGCTAGTGACCCCGAATGATATCTTAAATTTGATAAATTGGATTTAAGGTGTAAAATGGTTGGATTGTGTTTTGTTGCGATGTCCCTTAAGGAAATATGATATTTGACACTTATAGGTTTTAAATTCAAAAACCGGAAAAAATGATTGAATTTGGTCGGAATAGAATTGAAAATCAAATTTGATATTTGGATCAAGTTGTCATAAACTTGATAAAAGGAAATGATTGAATCGGTTGTTGGAATGAAAGCTCTTTGATTTACAAAATATGCGGTTCACTCAAGGTATGTTATTATGCTCTTTTAGCTCTTCTTAATTTGATTCTTTAGTCACTACTTACATTTATTGATATTTTATGATGGATTTAGAAAAATGTGATATGTTTTGCAATCATACATCTTGTCTTGAATACGAGCTTAAAATGAATACTTTGTCTTTCAATTTACCTGATAGTATGTATTGATGCATGGATTCTGGTGTGTCCCGATGTTCCTAAAGTAAAATATGATATTGGAACCATCGAGGTTCTAAAGACGAAAACCTCAAAAGGTTATGGAATTTTGGCTGAATTCGATTGAAAATATCAAGTTTTATTAAACTTGAAAATTGAATTGTCGGCTTCTCGTTGGCTAGTGACCCCGAATGATATCTTAAATTTGATAAATTGGATTTAAGGTGTAAAATGGTTGGATTGTGTTTTGTTGCGATGCCCCTTAAGGAAATATGATATTTGACACTTATCGGTTTTAAATTCAAAAAACTGAAAAGATGATTGAATTTGATCTGAATAGAATTGAAAATCAAACTTGATATTTGGATCAAGTTGTCATAAACTTCATAAAAGGAAATGATTGAATCGGGTGTTGGAATGAAGGCTCTTTGATTTACAAAATATACGGTTCACTCAAGGTATGTTATTATGCTCTTTTAACTCTACTTAATTTGATTCTTTAGTCACTACTTACATTTATTGATATTTTATGATGGATTTAGAAAAATGTGATATGTTTTGCAATCATACATCTTGTCTTGAATACGAACTTAAAATGAATACTTAGTCTTTCAATTTACCTGATAGTATGTATTGATGCATTGATTGTGTTGTGTACCGATGTTCCTAAAGTAAAATATGATATTGGAACCGTCGAGGTTCTAAAGACGAAAATCTCAAAAGGTTATGGAATTTTGGCCGAATTGGATTGAAAATATCAAGTTTTATTAAACTTGAAAATTGAATTGTCGGCTTCTTGTTGGCTAGTGACCCCGAATGATATCTTAAATTTGATAAATTGGATTTAAGGTGTAAAATGGTTGGATTGTGTTTTGTTGCGATGTCCCTTAAGGAAATATGATATTTGACACTTATAGGTTATAAATTCAAAAACCGGAAAAAATGATTGAATTTGGTCGGAATAGAATTGAAAATCAAATTTGATATTTGGATCAAGTTGTCATAAACTTGATAAAAGGAAATGATTGAATCGGTTGTTGGAATGAAGGCTCTTTGATTTACAAAATATGCGGTTCACTCAAGGTATGTTATTATGCTCTTTTAACTCTACTTAATTTGATTCTTTAGTCACTACTTACATTTATTGATATTTTATGATGGATTTAGAAAAATGTGATATGTTTTGCAATCATACATCTTGTCTTGAATACGAACTTAAAATGAATACTTAGTCTTTCAATTTACCTGATAGTATGTATTGATGCATTGATTGTGTTGTGTCCCGATGTTCCTAAAGTAAAATATGATATTGGAACCGTCGAGGTTCTAAAGACGAAAATCTCAAAAGGTTATGGAATTTTGGCCGAATTGGATTGAAAATATCAAGTTTTATTAAACTTGAAAATTGAATTGTCGGCTTCTTGTTGGCTAGTGACCCCAAATGATATCTTAAATTTGATAAATTGGATTTAAGGTGTAAAATGGTTGGATTGTGTTTTGTTGCGATGTCCCTTAAGGAAATATGATATTTGACACTTATAGGTTTTAAATTCAAAAACCGGAAAAAATGATTGAATTTGGTCGGAATAGAATTGAAAATCAAATTTGATATTTGGATCAAGTTGTCATAAACTTGATAAAAGGAAATGATTGAATCGGATGTTGGAATGAAAGCTCTTTGATTTACAAAATATGCGGTTCACTCAAGGTATGTTATTATGCTCTTTTAGCTCTTCTTAATTTGATTCTTTAGTCACTACTTACATTTATTGATATTTTATGATGGATTTAGAAAAATGTGATATGTTTTGCAATCATACATCTTGTCTTGAATACGAGCTTAAAATGAATACTTTGTCTTTCAATTTACCTGATAGTATGTATTGATGCATGGATTCTGGTGTGTCCCGATGTTCCTAAAGTAAAATATGATATTGGAACCATCGAGGTTCTAAAGACGAAAACCTCAAAAGGTTATGGAATTTTGGCTGAATTCGATTGAAAATATCAAGTTTTATTAAACTTGAAAATTGAATTGTCGGCTTCTCGTTGGCTAGTGACCCCGAATGATATCTTAAATTTGATAAATTGGATTTAAGGTGTAAAATGGTTGGATTGTGTTTTGTTGCGATGCCCCTTAAGGAAATATGATATTTGACACTTATCGGTTTTAAATTCAAAAAACTGAAAAGATGATTAAATTTGATCTGAATAGAATTGAAAATCAAACTTGATATTTGGATCAAGTTGTCATAAACTTCATAAAAGGAAATGATTGAATCGGGTGTTGGAATGAAGGCTCTTTGATTTACAAAATATACGGTTCACTCAAGGTATGTTATTATGCTCTTTTAACTCTACTTAATTTGATTCTTTAGTCACTACTTACATTTATTGATATTTTATGATGGATTTAGAAAAATGTGATATGTTTTGCAATCATACATCTTGTCTTGAATACGAACTTAAAATGAATACTTAGTCTTTCAATTTACCTGATAGTATGTATTGATGCATTGATTGTGTTGTGTACCGATGTTCCTAAAGTAAAATATGATATTGGAACCGTCGAGGTTCTAAAGACGAAAATCTCAAAAGGTTATGGAATTTTGGCCGAAATGGATTGAAAATATCAAGTTTTATTAAACTTGAAAATTGAATTGTCGGCTTCTTGTTGGCTAGTGACCCCGAATGATATCTTAAATTTGATAAATTGGATTTAAGGTGTAAAATGGTTGGATTGTGTTTTGTTGCGATGTCCCTTAAGGAAATATGATATTTGACACTTATAGGTTATAAATTCAAAAACCGGAAAAAATGATTGAATTTGGTCGGAATAGAATTGAAAATCAAATTTGATATTTGGATCAAGTTGTCATAAACTTGATAAAAGGAAATGATTGAATCGGTTGTTGGAATGAAGGCTCTTTGATTTACAAAATATGCGGTTCACTCAAGGTATGTTATTATGCTCTTTTAACTCTACTTAATTTGATTCTTTAGTCACTACTTACATTTATTGATATTTTATGATGGATTTAGAAAAATGTGATATGTTTTGCAATCATACATCTTGTCTTGAATACGAACTTAAAATGAATACTTAGTCTTTCAATTTACCTGATAGTATGTATTGATGCATTGATTGTGTTGTGTCCCGATGTTCCTAAAGTAAAATATGATATTGGAACCGTCGAGGTTCTAAAGACGAAAATCTCAAAAGGTTATGGAATTTTGGCCGAATTGGATTGAAAATATCAAGTTTTATTAAACTTGAAAATTGAATTGTCGGCTTCTTGTTGGCTAGTGACCCCGAATGATATCTTAAATTTGATAAATTGGATTTAAGGTGTAAAATGGTTGGATTGTGTTTTGTTGCGATGTCCCTTAAGGAAATATGATATTTGACACTTATAGGTTTTAAATTCAAAAACCGGAAAAAATGATTGAATTTGGTCGGAATAGAATTGAAAATCAAATTTGATATTTGGATCAAGTTGTCATAAACTTGATAAAAGGAAATGATTGAATCGGATGTTGGAATGAAAGCTCTTTGATTTACAAAATATGCGGTTCACTCAAGGTATGTTATTATGCTCTTTTAGCTCTTCTTAATTTGATTCTTTAGTCACTACTTACATTTATTGATATTTTATGATGGATTTAGAAAAATGTGATATGTTTTGCAATCATACATCTTGTCTTGAATACGAGCTTAAAATGAATACTTTGTCTTTCAATTTACCTGATAGTATGTATTGATGCATGGATTCTGGTGTGTCCCGATGTTCCTAAAGTAAAATATGATATTGGAACCATCGAGGTTCTAAAGACGAAAACCTCAAAAGGTTATGGAATTTTGGCTGAATTCGATTGAAAATATCAAGTTTTATTAAACTTGAAAATTGAATTGTCGGCTTCTCGTTGGCTAGTGACCCCGAATGATATCTTAAATTTGATAAATTGGATTTAAGGTGTAAAATGGTTGGATTGTGTTTTGTTGCGATGCCCCTTAAGGAAATATGATATTTGACACTTATCGGTTTTAAATTCAAAAAACTGAAAAGATGATTGAATTTGATCTGAATAGAATTGAAAATCAAACTTGATATTTGGATCAAGTTGTCATAAACTTGATAAAAGGAAATGATTGAATCGGGTGTTGGAATGAAGGCTCTTTGATTTACAAAATATACGGTTCACTCAAGGTATGTTATTATGCTCTTTTAACTCTACTTAATTTGATTCTTTAGTCACTACTTACATTTATTGATATTTTATGATGGATTTAGAAAAATGTGATATGTTTTGCAATCATACATCTTGTCTTGAATACGAACTTAAAATGAATACTTAGTCTTTCAATTTACCTGATAGTATGTATTGATGCATTGATTGTGTTGTGTCCCGATGTTCCTAAAGTAAAATATGATATTGGAACCGTCGAGGTTCTAAAGACGAAAATCTCAAAAGGTTATGGAATTTTGGCCGAATTGGATTGAAAATATCAAGTTTTATTAAACTTGAAAATTGAATTGTCGGCTTCTTGTTGGCTAGTGACCCCGAATGATATCTTAAATTTGATAAATTGGATTTAAGGTGTAAAATGGTTGGATTGTGTTTTGTTGCGATGTCCCTTAAGGAAATATGATATTTGACACTTATAGGTTATAAATTCAAAAACCGGAAAAAATGATTGAATTTGGTCGGAATAGAATTGAAAATCAAATTTGATATTTGGATCAAGTTGTCATAAACTTGATAAAAGGAAATGATTGAATCGGTTGTTGGAATGAAGGCTCTTTGATTTACAAAATATGCGGTTCACTCAAGGTATGTTATTATGCTCTTTTAACTCTACTTAATTTGATTCTTTAGTCACTACTTACATTTATTGATATTTTATGATGGATTTAGAAAAATGTGATATGTTTTGCAATCATACATCTTGTCTTGAATACGAACTTAAAATGAATACTTAGTCTTTCAATTTACCTGATAGTATGTATTGATGCATTGATTGTGTTGTGTCCCGATGTTCCTAAAGTAAAATATGATATTGGAACCGTCGAGGTTTCTAAAGACGAAAATCTCAAAAGGTTATGGAATTTTGGCCGAATTGGATTGAAAATATCAAGTTTTATTAAACTTGAAAATTGAATTGTCGGCTTCTTGTTGGCTAGTGACCCCGAATGATATCTTAAATTTGATAAATTGGATTTAAGGTGTAAAATGGTTGGATTGTGTTTTGTTGCGATGTCCCTTAAGGAAATATGATTTTTGACACTTATAGGTTTTAAATTCAAAAACCGGAAAAAATGATTGAATTTGGTCGGAATAGAATTGAAAATCAAATTTGATATTTGGATCAAGTTGTCATAAACTTGATAAAAGGAAATGATTGAATCGGTTGTTGGAATGAAGGCTCTTTGATTTACAAAATATGCGGTTCACTCAAGGTATGTTATTATGCTCTTTTAACTCTACTTAATTTGATTCTTTAGTCACTACTTACATTTATTGATATTTTATGATGGATTTAGAAAAATGTGATATGTTTTGCAATCATACATCTTGTCTTGAATACGAACTTAAAATGAATACTTAGTCTTTCAATTTACCTGATAGTATGTATTGATGCATTGATTGTGTTGTGTCCCGATGTTCCTAAAGTAAAATATGATATTGGAACCGTCGAGGTTTCTAAAGACGAAAATCTCAAAAGGTTATGGAATTTTGGCCGAATTGGATTGAAAATATCAAGTTTTATTAAACTTGAAAATTGAATTGTCGGCTTCTTGTTGGCTAGTGACCCCGAATGATATCTTAAATTTGATAAATTGGATTTAAGGTGTAAAATGGTTGGATTGTGTTTTGTTGCGATGTCCCTTAAGGAAATATGATTTTTGACACTTATAGGTTTTAAATTCAAAAACCGGAAAAAATGATTGAATTTGGTCGGAATAGAATTGAAAATCAAATTTGATATTTGGATCAAGTTGTCATAAACTTGATAAAAGGAAATGATTGAATCGGTTGCTGGAATGAAAGCTCTTTGATTTACAAAATATGCGGTTCACTCAAGGTATGTTATTATGCTCTTTTAGCTCTTCTTAATTTGATTCTTTAGTCACTACTTACATTTATTGATATTTTATGATGGATTTAGAAAAATGTGATATGTTTTGCAATCATACATCTTGTCTTGAATACGAGCTTAAAATGAATACTTTGTCTTTCAATTTACCTGATAGTATGTATTGATACATGGATTCTGGTGTGTCCCGATGTTCCTAAAGTAAAATATGATATTGGAACCATCGAGGTTCCAAAGACGAAAACCTCAAAAGGTTATGGAATTTTGGCTGAATTCGATTGAAAATATCAAGTTTTATAAAACTTGAAAATTGAATTGTCGGCTTCTCGTTGGCTAGTGACCCCGAATGATATCTTAAATTTGATAAATTGGATTTAAGGTGTAAAATGGTTGGATTGTGTTTTGTTGCGATGTCCCTTTAGGAAATATGATATTTGACACTTATCGGTTTTAAATTCAAAAAACGGAAAAGATGATTGAATTTGGTCGGAATAGAATTGAAAATCAAATTTGATATTTGGATCAAGTTGTCATAAACTTGATAAAAGGAAATGATTGAATCGGTTGTTGGAATGAAGGCTCTTTGATTTACAAAATATGCGGTTCACTCAAGGTATGTTATTATGCTCTTTTAACTCTACTTAATTTGATTCTTTAGTCACTACTTACATTTATTGATATTTTATGATGGATTTAGAAAAATGTGATATGTTTTGCAATCATACATCTTGTCTTGAATACGAACTTAAAATGAATACTTAGTCTTTCAATTTACCTGATAGTATGTATTGATGCATTGATTGTGTTGTGTCCCGATGTTCCTAAAGTAAAATATGATATTGGAACCGTCGAGGTTTCTAAAGACGAAAATCTCAAAAGGTTATGGAATTTTGGCCGAATTGGATTGAAAATATCAAGTTTTATTAAACTTGAAAATTGAATTGTCGGCTTCTTGTTGGCTAGTGACCCCGAATGATATCTTAAATTTGATAAATTGGATTTAAGGTGTAAAATGGTTGGATTGTGTTTTGTTGCGATGTCCCTTAAGGAAATATGATATTTGACACTTATAGGTTTTAAATTCAAAAACCGGAAAAAATGATTGAATTTGGTCGGAATAGAATTGAAAATCAAATTTGATATTTGGATCAAGTTGTCATAAACTTGATAAAAGGAAATGATTGAATCGGTTGCTGGAATGAAAGCTCTTTGATTTACAAAATATGCGGTTCACTCAAGGTATGTTATTATGCTCTTTTAGCTCTTCTTAATTTGATTCTTTAGACACTACTTACATTTATTGATATTTTATGATGGATTTAGAAAAATGTGATATGTTTTGCAATCATACATCTTGTCTTGAATACGAGCTTAAAATGAATACTTTGTCTTTCAATTTACCTGATAGTATGTATTGATACATGGATTCTGGTGTGTCCCGATGTTCCTAAAGTAAAATATGATATTGGAACCATCGAGGTTCCAAAGACGAAAACCTCAAAAGGTTATGGAATTTTGGCTGAATTCGATTGAAAATATCAAGTTTTATAAAACTTGAAAATTGAATTGTCGGCTTCTCGTTGGCTAGTGACCCCGAATGATATCTTAAATTTGATAAATTGGATTTAAGGTGTAAAATGGTTGGATTGTGTTTTGTTGCGATGTCCCTTTAGGAAATATGATATTTGACACTTATCGGTTTTAAATTCAAAAAACGGAAAAGATGATTGAATTTGGTCGGAATAGAATTGAAAATCAAACTTGATATTTGGATCAAGTTGTCATAAACTTGATAAAAGGAAATGATTGAATCGGTTGTTGGAATGAAGGCTCTTTGATTTAAAAAATATGCGGTTCACTCAAGGTATGTTATTATGCTCTTTTAACTCTACTTAATTTGATTCTTTAGTCACTACTTACATTTATTGATATTTTATGATGGATTTAGAAAAATGTGATATGTTTTGCAATCATACATCTTGTCTTGAATACGAACTTAAAATGAATACTTAGTCTTTCAATTTACCTGATAGTATGTATTGATGCATTGATTGTGTTGTGTCCCGATGTTCCTAAAGTAAAATATGATATTGGAACCGTCGAGGTTCTAAAGACGAAAATCTCAAAAGGTTATGGAATTTTGGCCGAATTGGATTGAAAATATCAAGTTTTATTAAACTTGAAAATTGAATTGTCGGCTTCTTGTTGGCTAGTGACCCCGAATGATATCTTAAATTTGATAAATTGGATTTAAGGTGTAAAATGGTTGGATTGTGTTTTGTTGCGATGTCCCTTAAGGAAATATGATATTTGACACTTATAGGTTTTAAATTCAAAAACCGGAAAAAATGATTGAATTTGGTCGGAATAGAATTGAAAATCAAATTTGATATTTGGATCAAGTTGTCATAAACTTGATAAAAGGAAATGATTGAATCGGTTGTTGGAATGAAAGCTCTTTGATTTACAAAATATGCGGTTCACTCAAGGTATGTTATTATGCTCTTTTAGCTCTTCTTAATTTGATTCTTTAGTCACTACTTACATTTATTGATATTTTATGATGGATTTAGAAAAATGTGATATGTTTTGCAATCATACATCTTGTCTTGAATACGAGCTTAAAATGAATACTTTGTCTTTCAATTTACCTGATAGTATGTATTGATGCATGGATTCTGGTGTGTCCCGATGTTCCTAAAGTAAAATATGATATTGGAACCATCGAGGTTCTAAAGACGAAAACCTCAAAAGGTTATGGAATTTTGGCTGAATTCGATTGAAAATATCAAGTTTTATTAAACTTGAAAATTGAATTGTCGGCTTCTCGTTGGCTAGTGACCCCGAATGATATCTTAAATTTGATAAATTGGATTTAAGGTGTAAAATGGTTGGATTGTGTTTTGTTGCGATGCCCCTTAAGGAAATATGATATTTGACACTTATCGGTTTTAAATTCAAAAAACTGAAAAGATGATTGAATTTGATCTGAATAGAATTGAAAATCAAACTTGATATTTGGATCAAGTTGTCATAAACTTGATAAAAGGAAATGATTGAATCGGGTGTTGGAATGAAGGCTCTTTGATTTACAAAATATACGGTTCACTCAAGGTATGTTATTATGCTCTTTTAACTCTACTTAATTTGATTCTTTAGTCACTACTTACATTTATTGATATTTTATGATGGATTTAGAAAAATGTGATATGTTTTGCAATCATACATCTTGTCTTGAATACGAACTTAAAATGAATACTTAGTCTTTCAATTTACCTGATAGTATGTATTGATGCATTGATTGTGTTGTGTCCCGATGTTCCTAAAGTAAAATATGATATTGGAACCGTCGAGGTTCTAAAGACGAAAATCTCAAAAGGTTATGGAATTTTGGCCGAATTGGATTGAAAATATCAAGTTTTATTAAACTTGAAAATTGAATTGTCGGCTTCTTGTTGGCTAGTGACCCCGAATGATATCTTAAATTTGATAAATTGGATTTAAGGTGTAAAATGGTTGGATTGTGTTTTGTTGCGATGTCCCTTAAGGAAATATGATATTTGACACTTATAGGTTATAAATTCAAAAACCGGAAAAAATGATTGAATTTGGTCGGAATAGAATTGAAAATCAAATTTGATATTTGGATCAAGTTGTCATAAACTTGATAAAAGGAAATGATGGAATCGGTTGTTGGAATGAAAGCTCTTTGATTTACAAAATATGCGGTTCACTCAAGGTATGTTATTATGCTCTTTTAGCTCTACTTAATTTGATTCTTTAGTCACCACTTACATTTATTGATATTTTATGATGGATTTAGAAAAATTTGATATGTTTTGCAATCATACATCTTGTCTTGAATACGAGCTTAAAATGAATACTTTGTCTTTCAATTTACCTGATAGTATGTATTGATGCATGGATTCTGGTGTGTCCCGATGTTCCTAAAGTAAAATATGATATTGGAACCATCGAGGTTCTAAAGACGAAAACCTCAAAAGGTTATGGAATTTTGGCTGAATTCGATTGAAAATATCAAGTTTTATTAAACTTGAAAATTGAATTGTCGGCTTCTCGTTGGCTAGTGACCCCGAATGATATCTTAAATTTGATAAATTGGATTTAAGGTGTAAAATGGTTGGATTGTGTTTTGTTGCGATGCCCCTTAAGGAAATATGATATTTGACACTTATCGGTTTTAAATTCAAAAAACGGAAAAGATGATTGAATTTGGTCTGAATAGAATTGAAAATCAAACTTTATATTTCGATCAAGTTGTCATAAACTTGATAAAAGGAAATTATTGAATCGGTTGTTGGAATGAAGGCTCTTTGATTTACAAAATATGCGGTTCACTCAAGGTATGTTACTATGCTCTTTTAACTCTACTTAATTTGATTCTTTAGTCACTACTTACATTTATTGATATTTTGTGATGGATTTAGAAAAATGTGATATGTTTTGCAATCATACATCTTGTCTAGAATACGAACTTAAAATGAATACTTTGTCTTTCAATTTACCTGATATTATGTATTGATGCATTGATTGTGTTGTGTCCCGATGTTCCTAAAGTAAAATATGATATTGGAACCGTCGAGGTTCTAAAGACGAAAATCTCAAAAGGTTTAGGAATTTTGGCCGAATTGGATTGAAAATATCAAGTTTTATTAAACTTGAAAATTGAATTGTCGGCTTCTTGTTGGCTAGTGACCCCGAATGATATCTTAAATTTGATAAATTGGATTTAAGGTGTAAAATGGTTGGATTGTGTTTTGTTGCGATGTCCCTTAAGGAAATATGATATTTGACACTTATGGGTTTTAAATTTAAAAACCGGAAAAAATGATTGAATTTGGTCGGAATAGAATTGAAAATCAAATTTGATATTTGGATCAAGTTGTCATAAACTTGATAAAAGGAAATGATTGAATCGGTTGTTGGAATGAAAGCTCTTTGATTTACAAAATATGCGGTTCACTCAAGGTATGTTATTATGCTCTTTTAGCTCTACTTAATTTGATTCTTTAGTCACTACTTACATTTATTGATATTTTATGATGGATTTAGAAAAATGTGATATGTTTTGCAATCATACATCTTGTCTTGAATACGAGCTTAAAATGAATACTTTGTCTTTCAATTTACCTGATAGTATGTATTGATGCATGGATTCTGGTGTGTCCCGATGTTCCTAAAGTAAAATATGATATTGGAACCATCGAGGTTCTAAAGACGAAAACCTCAAAAGGTTATGGAATTTTGGCCGAATTCGATTGAAAATATCAAGTTTTATTAAACTTGAAAATTGAATTGTCGGCTTCTCGTTGGCTAGTGACCCCGAATGATATCTTAAATTTGATAAATTGGATTTAAGGTGTAAAATGGTTGGATTGTGTTTTGTTGCGATGTCCCTTAAGGAAATATGATATTTGACACTTATCGGTTTTAAATTCAAAAAGCGGAAAAAATGATTGAATTTGGTTGGAATAGAATTGAAAATCAAATTTGATATTTGGATCAAGTTGTCATAAACTTGATAAAAGGAAATGATTGAATCGGTTGTTGGAATGAAAGCTCTTTGATTTACACAATATGCGGTTCACTCAAGATATGTTATTATGCTCTTTTAGCTCTACTTAATTTGATTCTTTAGTCACTACTTACATTTATTGATATTTTATGATGGATTTAGAAAAATGTGATATGTTTTGCAATCATACATCTTGTCTTGAATACGAACTTAAAATGAATACTTAGTCTTTCAATTTACCTAATAGTATGTATTGATGCATTGATTGTGTTGTGTCCCGATGTTCATAAAGTAAAATATGATATTGGAACCATCGAGGTTCTAAAGACGAAAATCTCAAAAGGTTATGGAATTTTGGCCGAATTCGATTGAAAATATCAAGTTTATTAAACTTGAAAATTGAATTGTCGGCTTCTCGTTGGCTAGTGACCCCGAATGATATCTTAAATTTGATAAATTGGATTTAAGGTGTAAAATGGTTGGATTGTGTTTTGTTGCGATGTCCCTTAAGGAAATATGATATTTGACACTTATCGGTTTTAAATTCAAACAACGGAAAAGATGATTGAATTTGGTCGGAATAGAATTGAAAATCAAATTTGATATTTGGATCAAGTTGTCATAAACTTGATAAAAGGAATTGATTGAATCGGTGGTCGGAATGAAGGCTCTCTGATTTACAAAATATGCGGTTCACTCAAGGTATGCTATTATGCTCTTTTAGCTCTACTTAATTTGATTCTTTAGTCACTACTTACATTTATTGATATTTTATGATGGATTTAGAAAAATGTGATATGTTTTGCAATCACAACTCTTGTGTTGAATATGAACTTAAAATGAATACTTAGTCTTTCAATTTCCCTGATAGTATGTATTGATGCATTGATTGTGTTGTGTCCCGATGTTCCTAAAGTAAAATATGATATTGGAACCATCGAGGTTCTAAAGACGAAAATCTCAAAAGGTTATGGAATTTTGGCCGAATTGGATTGAAAAAATCAAGTTTTATTAAACTTGAAAATTGAATTGTCGGTTTCTTGTTGGCTAGTGACCCCGAATGATATCTTAAATTTGATAAATTGGATTTAAGGTGTAAAATGGTTGGATTGTGTTTTGTTGCGATGTCCCTTAAGAAAATATGATATTTGACACTTATTGGTTTTAAATTCAAAAAGCGGAAAAAAGGATTGAATTTGGTCGGAATAGAATTGAAAATCAAATTTGATATTTGGATCAAGTTGTCATAAACTTGATAAAAGGAAATGATTGAATCGGTTGTAGGAATGAAAGCTCTTTGATTTACAAAATATGCGGTTCACTCAAGGTATGTTATTATGCTCTTTTAGCTCTACTTAATTTGATTCTTTAGTCACTACTTACATTTATTGATATTTTATGATGGATTTAGAAAAATGTGATATGTTTTGCAATCATACATCTTGTCTTGAATACGAGCTTAAAATGAATACTTTGTCTTTCAATTTACCTGATAGTATGTATTGATGCATGGATTCTGGTGTGTCCCGATGTTCCTAAAGTAAAATATGATATTGGAACCATCGAGGTTCTAAAGACGAAAACCTCAAAAGGTTATGGAATTTTGGCCGAATTCGATTGAAAATATCAAGTTTTATTAAACTTGAAAATTGAATTGTCGGCTTCTCGTTGGCTAGTGACCCCGAATGATATCTTAAATTTGATAAATTGGATTTAAGGTGTAAAATGGTTGGATTGTGTTTTGTTGCGATGTCCCTTAAGGAAATATGATATTTGACACTTATCGGTTTTAAATTCAAAAAGCGGAAAAAATGATTGAATTTGGTTGGAATAGAATTGAAAATCAAATTTGATATTTGGATCAAGTTGTCATAAACTTGATAAAAGGAAATGATAGAATCGGTTGTTGGAATGAAAGCTCTTTGATTTACACAATATGCGGTTCACTCAAGATATGTTATTATGCTCTTTTACCTCTACTTAATTTGATTCTTTAGTCACTACTTACATTTATTGATATTTTATGATGGATTTAGAAAAATGTGATATGTTTTGCAATCATACATCTTGTCTTGAATACGAACTTAAAATGAATACTTAGTCTTTCAATTTACCTAATAGTATGTATTGATGCATTGATTGTGTTGTGTCCCGATGTTCATAAAGTAAAATATGATATTGGAACCATCGAGGTTCTAAAGACGAAAATCTCAAAAGGTTATGGTATTTTGGCCGAATTCGATTGAAAATATCAAGTTTATTAAACTTGAAAATTGAATTGTCGGCTTCTCGTTGGCTAGTGACCCCGAATGATATCTTAAATTTGATAAATTGGATTTAAGGTGTAAAATGGTTGGATTGTGTTTTGTTGCGATGTCCCTTAAGGAAATATGATATTTGACACTTATCGGTTTTAAATTCAAACAACGGAAAAGATGATTGAATTTGGTCGGAATAGAATTGAAAATCAAATTTGATATTTGGATCAAGTTGTCATAAACTTGATAAAAGGAATTGATTGAATCGGTGGTCGGAATGAAGGCTCTCTGATTTACAAAATATGCGGTTCACTCAAGGTATGCTATTATGCTCTTTTAGCTCTACTTAATTTGATTCTTTAGTCACTACTTACATTTATTGATATTTTATGATGGATTTAGAAAAATGTGATATGTTTTTCAATCACAACTCTTGTGTTGAATATGAACTTAAA
Organism: Trifolium repens; assembly: GCA_030408175.1. Lineage (NCBI taxonomy): Eukaryota > Viridiplantae > Streptophyta > Magnoliopsida > Fabales > Fabaceae > Trifolium > Trifolium repens. The sequence goes on along the minus strand of CP125836.1, from coordinate 34,691,640 downwards.
ATGAATACTTAGTCTTTCAATTTACCTGATAGTATGTATTGATGCATTGATTGTGTTGTGTCCCGATGTTCCTAAAGTAAAATATGATATTGGAACCATCGAGGTTCTAAAGACGAAAATCTCAAAAGGTTATGGAATTTTGGCCGAATTGGATTGAAAAAATCAAGTTTTATTAAACTTGAAAATTGAATTGTCGGTTTCTTGTTGGCTAGTGACCCCGAATGATATCTTAAATTTGATAAATTGGATTTAAGGTGTAAAATGGTTGGATTGTGTTTTGTTGCGATGTCCCTTAAGAAAATATGATATTTGACACTTATTGGTTTTAAATTCAAAAAGCGGAAAAAAGGATTGAATTTGGTCGGAATAGAATTGAAAATCAAATTTGATATTTGGATCAAGTTGTCATAAACTTGATAAAAGGAAATGATTGAATCGGTTGTAGGAATGAAAGCTCTTTGATTTACAAAATATGCGGTTCACTCAAGGTATGTTTTTATGCTCTTTTAGCTCTACTTAATTTGATTCTTTAGTCACTACTTACATTTATTGATATTTTATGATGGATTTAGAAAAATGTGATATGTTTTGCAATCATACATCTTGTCTTGAATACGAGCTTAAAATGAATACTCTGTCTTTCAATTTACCTGATAGTATGTATTGATGCATGGATTCTGGTGTGTCCCGATGTTCCTAAAGTAAAATATGATATTGGAACCATCGAGGTTCTAAAGACGAAAACCTCAAAAGGTTATGGAATTTTGGCCGAATTCGATTGAAAATATCAAGTTTTATTAAACTTGAAAATTGAATTGTCGGCTTCTCGTTGGCTAGTGACCCCGAATGATATCTTAAATTTGATAAATTGGATTTAAGGTGTAAAATGGTTGGATTGTGTTTTGTTGCGATGTCCCTTAAGGAAATATGATATTTGACACTTATCGGTTTTAAATTCAAACAACGGAAAAGATGATTGAATTTGGTCGGAATAGAATTGAAAATCAAATTTGATATTTGGATCAAGTTGTCATAAACTTGATAAAAGGAATTGATTGAATCGGTGGTCGGAATGAAGGCTCTCTGATTTACAAAATATGCGGTTCACTCAAGGTATGCTATTATGCTCTTTTAGCTCTACTTAATTTGATTCTTTAGTCACTACTTACATTTATTGATATTTTATGATGGATTTAGAAAAATGTGATATGTTTTGCAATCATACATCTTGTCTTGAATACGAGCTTAAAATGAATACTCTGTCTTTCAATTTACCTGATAGTATGTATTGATGCATGGATTCTGGTGTGTCCCGATGTTCCTAAAGTAAAATATGATATTGGAACCATCGAGGTTCTAAAGACGAAAACCTCAAAAGGTTATGGAATTTTGGCCGAATTCGATTGAAAATATCAAGTTTTATTAAACTTGAAAATTGAATTGTCGGCTTCTCGTTGGCTAGTGACCCCGAATGATATCTTAAATTTGATAAATTGGATTTAAGGTGTAAAATGGTTGGATTGTGTTTTGTTGCGATGTCCCTTAAGGAAATATGATATTTGACACTTATCGGTTTTAAATTCAAAAAGCGGAAAAAATGATTGAATTTGGTTGGAATAGAATTGAAAATCAAATTTGATATTTGGATCAAGTTGTCATAAACTTGATAAAAGGAAATGATTGAATCGGTTGTTGGAATGAAAGCTCTTTGATTTACACAATATGCGGTTCACTCAAGATATGTTATTATGCTCTTTTAGCTCTACTTAATTTGATTCTTTAGTCACTACTTACATTTATTGATATTTTATGATGGATTTAGAAAAATGTGATATGTTTTGCAATCATACATCTTGTCTTGAATACGAACTTAAAATGAATACTTAGTCTTTCAATTTACCTAATAGTATGTATTGATGCATTGATTGTGTTGTGTCCCGATGTTCATAAAGTAAAATATGATATTGGAACCATCGAGGTTCTAAAGACGAAAATCTCAAAAGGTTATGGAATTTTGGCCGAATTCGATTGAAAATATCAAGTTTATTAAACTTGAAAATTGAATTGTCGGCTTCTCGTTGGCTAGTGACCCCGAATGATATCTTAAATTTGATAAATTGGATTTAAGGTGTAAAATGGTTGGATTGTGTTTTGTTGCGATGTCCCTTAAGGAAATATGATATTTGACACTTATCGGTTTTAAATTCAAACAACGGAAAAGATGATTGAATTTGGTCGGAATAGAATTGAAAATCAAATTTGATATTTGGATCAAGTTGTCATAAACTTGATAAAAGGAATTGATTGAATCGGTGGTCGGAATGAAGGCTCTCTGATTTACAAAATATGCGGTTCACTCAAGGTATGCTATTATGCTCTTTTAGCTCTACTTAATTTGATTCTTTAGTCACTACTTACATTTATTGATATTTTATGATGGATTTAGAAAAATGTGATATGTTTTGCAATCACAACTCTTGTGTTGAATATGAACTTAAAATGAATACTTAGTCTTTCAATTTACCTGATAGTATGTATTGATGCATTGATTGTGTTGTGTCCCGATGTTCCTAAAGTAAAATATGATATTGGAACCATCGAGGTTCTAAAGACGAAAATCTCAAAAGGTTATGGAATTTTGGCCGAATTGGATTGAAAAAATCAAGTTTTATTAAACTTGAAAATTGAATTGTAGGTTTCTTGTTGGCTAGTGACCCCGAATGATATCTTAAATTTGATAAATTGGATTTAAGGTGTAAAATGGTTGGATTGTGTTTTGTTGCGATGTCCCTTAAGAAAATATGATATTTGACACTTATTGGTTTTAAATTCAAAAAGCGGAAAAAAGGATTGAATTTGGTCGGAATAGAATTGAAAATCAAATTTGATATTTGGATCAAGTTGTCATAAACTTGATAAAAGGAAATGATTGAATCGGTTGTAGGAATGAAAGCTCTTTGATTTACAAAATATGCGGTTCACTCAAGGTATGTTATTATGCTCTTTTAGCTCTACTTAATTTGATTCTTTAGTCACTACTTACATTTATTGATATTTTATGATGGATTTAGAAAAATGTGATATGTTTTGCAATCATACATCTTGTCTTGAATAAGAGCTTAAAATGAATACCCTGTCTTTCAATTTACCTGATAGTATGTATTGATGCATGGATTCTAGTGTGTCCCGAAGTTCCTAAAGTAAAATATGAAATTGGAACCATCGAGAGGTTCTAAAGACGAAAATGTCAAAAGGTTATGGAATTTTGGCTGAATTGCATTGAAAATATCAAGTTTTATTAAACTTGTAAATTGAATTGTCGGCTTCTCGTTGGCTAGTGACCCAATTGATATCTTACATTTGATAAATTGGATTTAAGGGGTAAAATGGTTGCATTGTGTTTTGTTGCGATGTCCCTTAAGGAAATATGATATTTGAAACTTATCGGTTTTAAATTCAAAAAACGGAAAAGATGATTGAATTTGGTCGGAATAGAATTGAAAATCAAATTTGATATTTGGATCAAGTTGTCATAAACTTGATAAAAGGAAATGATTGAATCGGTGGTTGGAATGAAGGCTCTCTGATTTACAAAATATGCGATTCACTCAAGGTATGCTATTATGCTCTTTTAGCTCTACTTAATTTGATTCTTTAGTCACTACTTACATTTATTGATATTTTATGATGGATTTAGAAAAATGTGATATGTTTTGCAATCATAACTCTTGTCTTGAATATGAACTTAAAATGAATACTTAGTCTTTCAATTTACCTGATAGTATGTATTGATGCATTGATTGTGTTGTGTCCCGTTGTTCCTAAAGTAAAATATGATATTGGAACCATCGAGAGGTTCTAAAGACGAAAATCTTAAAAGGTTATGGAATTTTGGCCGAATTGGATTGAAAATATCAAGTTTTATTAAACTTGGAAATTGAATTGTCGACTTCTCGTTGGCTAGTGACCCCGAATGATATCTTAAATTTGATAAATTGGATTTAAGGTGTAAAATGGTTGGATTGTGTTTTGTTGCGATGTCCCTTAAGGAAATATGATATTTGACACTTATCGGTTTTAAATTCAAAAAACGGAAAAGATGATTGAATTTGGTCGGAATAGAATTGAAAATCAAACTTGATATTTGGATCAAGTTGTAATAAACTTGATAAATGGAAATGATGAAATCGGTTTTTGGAATGAAGGCTTTTTGATTATCAAATTCAAAATATGCGATTCACTCAAGGTATGCTATTATGCACTTTTAGCTCTACTTTATTTGATTCTTTAGTCACTACTTACATTTATTGATATTTAATGATGGATTTAGAAAAATGTGATATGTTTTGCAATCATACATCTTGTCTTGAATATGAACTTAAAATGAATACTTAGTCTTTCAATTTACCTGATAGTATGTATTGATGCATTGATTGTGTTGTGTCCCGATGTTCCTAAAGTAAAATATGATATTGGAACCATCGAGAGGTTCTAAAGACGAAAATCTCAAAAGGTTATGGAATTTTGGCCGAATTGGATTGAAAAAATCAAGTTTTATTAAACTTGAAAATTGAATTGTCGGTTTCTGGTTGGCTAGTGACCCCGAATGATATCTTAAATTTGATAAATTGGATTTAAGGTGTAAAATGGTTGGATTGTGTTTTGTTGCGATGTCCCTTAAGAAAATATGATATTTGACACTTATTGGTTTTAAATTCAAAAAGCGGAAAAAAGGATTGAATTTGGTCGGAATAGAATTGTAAATCAAATTTGATATTTGGATCAAGTTGTCATAAACTTGATAAAAGGAAATGATTGAATCGGTTGTAGGAATGAAAGCTCTTTGATTTACAAAATATGCGGTTCACTCAAGGTATGTTATTATGCTCTTTTAGCTCTACTTAATTTGATTCTTTAGTCACTACTTACATTTATTGATATTTTATGATGGATTTAGAAAAATGTGATATGTTTTGCAATCATACATCTTGTCTTGAATACGAGCTTAAAATGAATACTCTGTCTTTCAATTTACCTAATAGTATGTATTGATGCATGGATTCTAGTGTGTCCCGAAGTTCCTAAAGTAAAATATGGAATTGGAACCATCGAGAGGTTCTAAAGACGAAAATGTCAAAAGGTTATGGAATTTTGGCTGAATTGGATTGAAAATATCAAGTTTTATTAAACTTGTAAATTGAATTGTCGGCTTCTCGTTGGCTAGTGACCCAATTGATATCTTAAATTTGATAAATTGGATTTAAGGGGTAAAATGGTGGCATTGTGTTTTGTTGCGATGTCCCTTAAGGAAATATGATATTTGAAACTTATCGGTTTTAAATTCAAAAAACGGAAAAGATGATTGAATTTGGTCGGAATAGAATTGAAAATCAAATTTGATATTTGGATCAAGTTGTCATAAACTTGATAAAAGGAAATGATTGAATCGGTGGTTGGAATGAAGGCTCTCTGATTTACAAAATATGCGATTCACTCAAGGTATGCTATTATGCTCTTTTAGCTCTACTTAATTTGATTCTTTAGTCACTACTTACATTTATTGATATTTTATGATGGATTTAGAAAAATGTGATATGTTTTGCAATCATAACTCTTGTCTTGAATATGAACTTAAAATGAATACTTAGTCTTTCAATTTACCTGATAGTATGTATTGATGCATTGATTGTGTTGTGTCCCGTTGTTCCTAAAGTAAATATGATATTGGAACCATCGAGAGGTTCTAAAGACGAAAATCTTAAAAGGTTATGGAATTTTGGCCGAATTGGATTGAAAATATCAAGTTTTATTAAACTTGGAAATTGAATTGTCGACTTCTCGTTGGCTAGTGACCCCGAATGATATCTTAAATTTGATAAATTGGATTTAAGGTGTAAAATGGTTGGATTGTGTTTTGTTGCGATGTCCCTTAAGGAAATATGATATTTGACACTTATCGGTTTTAAATTCAAAAAACGGAAAAGATGATTGAATTTGGTCGGAATAGAATTGAAAATCAAACTTGATATTTGGATCAAGTTGTAATAAACTTGATAAATGGAAATGATGAAATCGGTTTTTGGAATTAAGGCTTTTTGATTATCAAATTCAAAATATGCGATTCACTCAAGGTATGCTATTATGCACTTTTAGCTCTACTTTATTTGATTCTTTAGTCACTACTTACATTTATTGATATTTAATGATGGATTTAGAAAAATGTGATATGTTTTGCAATCATACATCTTGTCTTGAATATGAACTTAAAATGAATACTTAGTCTTTCAATTTACCTGATAGTATGTATTGATGCATTGATTGTGTTGTGTCCCGATGTTCCTAAAGTAAAATATGATATTGGAACCATCGAGAGGTTCTAAAGACGAAAATCTCAAAAGGTTATGGAATTTTGGCCGAATTGGATTGAAAAAATCAAGTTTTATTAAACTTGAAAATTGAATTGTCGGTTTCTGGTTGGCTAGTGACCCCGAATGATATCTTAAATTTGATAAATTGGATTTAAGGTGTAAAATGGTTGGATTGTGTTTTGTTGCGATGTCCCTTAAGAAAATATGACATTTGACACTTATTGGTTTTAAATTCAAAAAGCGGAAAAAAGGATTGAATTTGGTCGGAATAGAATTGAAAATCAATTTTGATATTTGGATCAAGTTGTCATAAACTTGATAAAAGGAAATGATTGAATCGGTTGTAGGAATGAAAGCTCTTTGATTTACAAAATATGCGGTTCACTCAAGGTATGTTATTATGATCTTTTAGCTCTACTTAATTTGATTCTTTAGTCACTACTTACATTTATTGATATTTTACGATGGATTTAGAAAAATGTGATATGTTTTGCAATCATACATCTTGTCTTGAATACGAGCTTAAAATGAATACTTTGTCTTTAAATTTTCCTGATAGTATGTATTGATGCAAGGATTCTGGTGTGTCCCGATGTTCCTAAACTAAAATATGATATTTGAATCATCGAGGTTCTAAAGACGAAAATCTCAAAAGGTTATGGAATTTTGGCCGAATTCGATTGAAAATATCAAGTTTTATTAAACTTGAAAATTGAATTGTCGGCTTCTCGTTGGCTAGTGACCCCGAATGATATATTAAATTTCATAAATTAGATTTAAGGTGTAAATTGGTTGGATTGTGTTTTGTTGCGATGTCCCTTAAGGAAATATGATATTTGACACTTATCGGTTTTAAATTCAAAAAACGGAAAAGATGATTGAATTTGGTCGGAATAGAATTGAAAATCAAACTTGATATTTGGATCAAGTTGTAATAAACTTGATAAATGGAAATGATGAAATCGGTTTTTGGAATGAAGGCTTTTTGATTATCAAATTCAAAATATGCGATTCACTCAAGGTATGCTATTATGCTCTTTTAGCTCTACTTAATTTGATTCTTTAGTCACTACTTACATTTATTGATATTTAATGATGGATTTAGAAAAATGTGATATGTTTTGCAATCATACATCTTGTCTTGAATATGAACTTAAAATGAATACTTAGTCTTACAATTTACCTGATAGTATGTATTGATGCATTGATTGTGTTGTGTCCCGATGTTCCTAAAGTAAAATATGATATTGGAACCAACGAGAGGTTCTAAAGACGAAAATCTCAAAAGGTTTTCGAATTTTGGCCGAATTGGATTGAAAATATCAAGTTTTATTAAACTTGGAAATTGAATTGTCGGCTTCTCGTTGGCTAGTGACCCCGAATGATATCTTAAATTTGATAAATTGGATTTTAGGTGTAAAATGGTTGGATTGTGTTTTGTTGCGATGTCCCTTAAGGAAATATGATATTTGACATTTATCGGTTTTAAATTCAAAAACCGAAAAAAATGATTGAATTTGGTCGGAATAGAATTGAAAATCAAATTTGATATTTGGATCAAGTTGTCATAAACTTGATAGAAGGAAATGATTGAATCGGTTGTTGGAATGAAAGCTCTTTGATTTACAAAATATGTGGTTCACTCAAGGTATGTTATTATGCTCTTTTAGCTCTACTTAATTTGATTCTTTAGTCACTACTTACATTTATTGATATTTTATGATGGATTTAGAAAAATGTGATATGTTTTGCAATCATACATCTTGTCTTGAATACGAGCTTAAAATGACTACTTTGTCTTTCAATTTACCTGATAGTATGTATTGATGCATGGATTCTGGTGTGTCCCGATGTTCCTAAAGTAAAATATGATATTGGAACCATCGAGGTTCTAAAGACGAAAATCTCAAAAGGTTATCGAATTTTGGCCGAATTCGATTGAAAATATCAAGTTTTATTAAACTTGAAAATTGAATTTTCGGCTTCTCGTTGGCTAGTGACCCCAAATGATATCTTAAATTTGATAAATTGGATTTAAGGTGTAAAATGGTTGGATTGTGTTTTGTTGCGATGTCCCTTAAGGAAATACGATATTTGACACTTATCGATTTTAAACTCAAAACACGGAAAAGATGATTGAATTTGGTCGGAATAGAATTGAAAATCAAATTTGATATTTGGATCATGTTGTCCTAAACTTGATAAATGGAAATGATGAAATCGGTTTTTGGAATGAAGGCTTTTTGATTATCAAATTCAAAATATGCGATTCACTCAAGGTATGCTATTATGCTCTTTTAGCTCTACTTAATTTGATTCTTTAGTCACTACTTACATTTATTGATATTTTATGATGGATTTAGAAAAATGTGATATGTTTTGCAATCATACATCTTGTCTTGAATACGAGCTTAAAATGAATACTCTGTCTTTCAATTTACCTGATAGTATGTTTTGATGCATGGATTCTGGTGTGTCCCGAAGTTCCTAAAGTAAAATATGATATTGGAACCATCGAGAGGTTCTAAAGACGAAAATGTCAAAAGGTTATGGAATTTTGGCTGAATTGGATTGAAAATATCAAGTTTTATTAAACTTGAAAATTGAATTGTCGGCTTCTCGTTGGCTCGTGACCCAATTGATATCTTAAATTTGATAAATTGGATTTAAGGGGTAAAATGGTTGCATTGTGTTTTGTTGCGATGTCCCTTAAGGAAATATGATATTTGAAACTTATCGGTTTTAAATTCAAGAAACGGAAAAGATGATTGAATTTGGTCGGAATAGAATTGAAAATCAAATTTGACATTTGGATCAAGTTGTCATAAACTTGATAAAAGGAAATGATTGAATCGGTGGTTGGAATGAAGGCTCTCTGATTTACAAAATATGCGATTCATTCAAGGTATGCTATTATGCTCTTTTAGCTCTACTTAATTTGATTCTTTAGTCACTACTTACATTTTTTGATATTTTATGATGGATTTAGAAAAATGTGATATGTTTTGCAATCATAACTCTTGTCTTGAATATGAACTTAAAATGAATACTTAGTCTTTCAATTTACCTGATAGTATGTATTGATGCATTGATTCTGTTGTGTCCCGATGTTCCTAAAGTAAAATATGATATTGGAACCATCGAGAGGTTCTAAAGACGAAAATCTCAAAAGGTTATGGAATTTTGGCCGAATTGGATTGAAAATATCAAGTTTTATTAAACTTGGAAATTGAATTGTTGGCTTCTCGTTGGCTAGTGACCCCGAATGATATCTTAAATTTGATAAATTGGATTTTAGGTGTAAAATGGTTGGATTGTGTTTTGTTGCGATGTCCCTTAAGGAAATATGATATTTGACACTTATCGGTTTTAAATTCAAAAAACGGAAAAGATGATTGAATTTGGTCGGAATAGAATTGAAAATCAAACTTGATATTTGGATCATGTTGTCATAAACTTGATAAATGGAAATGATGAAATCGGTTTTTGGAATGAAGGCTTTTGGATTATCAAATTCAAAATATGCGATTCACTCAAGGTATGCTATTATGCTCTTTTAGCTCTACTTAATTTGATTCTTTAGTCACTACTTACATTTATTGATATTTTATGATGGATTAAGAAAAATGTGATATGTTTTGCAATCATACATCTTGTCTTGAATACGAGCTTAAAATGAATACTTAGTCTTTCAATTTACCTAATAGTATGTATTGATGAATGGATTCTGGTGTGTCCCGAAGTTCCTAAAGTAAAATATGATATTGGAACCGTCGAGGTTCTAAAGACGAAAATCTCAAAAGGTTATGGAATTTTGGCCGAATTGGATTGAAAATATCAAGTTTTATTAAACTTGAAAATTGAATTGTCGGCTTCTTGTTGGCTAGTGACCCCGAATGATATCTTAAATTTGATAAATTGGATTTAAGGTGTAAAATGGTTGGATTGTGTTTTGTTGCGATGTCCATTAAGGAAATATGATATTTGACACTTATCGGTTTTAAATTCAAAAACCGGAAAAAATGATTGAATTTGGTCGGAATAGAATTGAAAATCAAATTTGATATTTGGATCAAGTTGTCATAAACTTGATAAAAGGAAATGATTGAATCGGTTGTTGGAATGAAAGCTCTTTGATTTACAAAATATGCGGTTCACTCAAGGTATGTTATTATGCTCTTTTAGCTCTACTTAATTTGATTCTTTAGTCACTACTTACATTTATTGATATTTTATGATGGAATTAGAAAAATGTGATATGTTTTGCAATCATACATCTTGTCTTGAATACAATCTTAAAATGAATACTTTGTCTTTCAATTTACCTGATAGTATGTATTGATGCATGGATTCTGGTGTGTCCCGATGTTCCTAAAGTAAAATATGATATTGGAACCATCGAGGTTCTAAAGACGAAAATCTCAAAAGGTTATGGAATTTTGGCCGAATTCGATTGAAAATATCAAGTTTTATTAAACTTGAAAATTGAATTGTCGGCTTCTCGTTGGCTAGTGACCCTGAATGATATCTTAAATTTGATAAATTGGATTTAAGGAGTAAAATGGTTGGATTGTGTTTTGTTGCGATGTCCCTTAAGGAAATATGATATTTGACACTTATCGATTTTAAACTCAAAACACGGAAAAGATGATTGAATTTGGTCGGAATAGAATTGAAAATCAAATTTGATATTTGGATCATGTTGTCCTAAACTTGATAAATGGAAATGATGAAATCGGTTTTTGGAATGAAGGCTTTTTGATTATCAAATTCAAAATATGCGATTCACTCAAGGTATGCTATTATGCTCTTTTAGCTCTACTTAATTTGATTCTTTAGTCACTACTTACATTTACTGATATTATATGATGGATTTAGAAAAATGTGATATGTTTTGCAATCATACATCTTGTCTTGAATACGAGCTTAAAATGAATACTTAGTCTTTCAATTTATCTGATAGTATGTATTGATGCATGGATTCTGGTGTGTCCCGAAGTTCCTAAAGTAAAATATGATATTGGAACCATCGAGAGGTTCTAAAGACGAAAATCTCAAAAGGTTATGGAATTTTGGCCGAATTCGATTGAAAATATCAAGTTTTATTAAACTTGGAAATTGAATTGTCGGCTTCTCGTTGGCTAGTGACCCCGAATGATATCTTAAATTTGATAAATTGGATTTAAGGTGTAAAATGGTTGGATTGTGTTTTGTTGCGATGTCCCTTAAGGAAATATGATATTTGACACTTATCGGTTTTAAATTCAAAGAGCGGAAAAAATTATTGAATTTGGTCGGAATAGAATTGAAAATCAAATTTGATATTAGGATCAAGTTGTCATAAACTTGGTAAAAGGAAATGATTGAATCGGTTGTTGGAATGAAAGCTCTGTAATATCCCACATTCTAAATCACCTAATTAATTTTAATTAGAGCTTTGTTTAATTTACTAAATGAATTAGAGGTGCTTGGGTGGTTAATCGTGATAATTAAAGTGTTTTATGTGTACAAATAGAATTTTTAATTAAGTCTACATACACTTAAAACACATGTTTATTCAACTAAGATTAATTTGAAGCTAAGACAATTCAAACTCCCTCCACTCTTTTCTCTCCCTCGTGTCTCCCTCTATCTCATACAACTCACCACCCCTTTTGGTGAGTCATGGTTCCACTTGCCTATGTCCACCCACTTACATTGCATGCACTTTAAGCTCTCCATTCATTTGCTAAGTTCAGAAAAATCTGAAATGAGAAATCCTCACACCCTCATCTCCACATCACTAACAAACAACAACTTCATTTTTCTCTCATTTTCTCCAAGACTCTCTCATGACACAAACTACCAAAACTTTCATTCAACTCACACCATTCAGAGAATCACATGAGGGAATCAGCCATGAGAAGCCAAACTCTCCATTTACCAGCCCATTCACGAGCTCAACAACTCACAAACAACCAACATTGAAAATTTCATCAAAAACCCCTTTCCAATCAAAATGCATGCATGGGCATCTTAGACAACACCAATTCTGTACCCATTCAGACCTTAACCTCTATATATACCCCTTAGACTCAGAAAACCAGCCATCAACACATCAATACTTCTCAATTCCACAAATTCAAGTTTTTGAGCTCAAGTGTCAAAAATTCCAAATTCTGGTCTGGGGTTCGTGGGGCACTCTAGGAGGTTGCAGTAGCTGTTTCTAGGAACTCAGAAGCTAGGATTAAAGCTTCAATCAGGTGGGTTCTTAGGTTAGTTAGTTAGATTCCCCAAAATTATGAACTTTGCATGTTAACTTAGGATTTAAGAAAATTGTTGTGTGAGAGGAATTAACTCCCAAATTCCTCTCCATTCTGTCGTATATTATATGTATTGTATGATTGCATGCCTTAGGATGAGGATTGTAGGTGTTAAAACTGTTAAAATGTGATTTTTCGTAAAACAGGGCAGGTTCTGAGTAAACTCGCCACAGCGAGCTCAGGGCGAGCAATCATGGCGAGCTGGGTTCTTCAGGCTGATGAACCTCGCCCTGGCGAGTAACAACTCGCCGAGGCGAGCGAATTTGGCACAGGACCTATAATCTCGCCATGGCGAGCTCCTCTTCGCCGTAGCGAGCTTACACAGGGCATGACCTGAACAACTCGCCGTGGCGAGTGACAACTCGCGAGGCGAGCTTGACAGGAACAGGAACTTTACAGAATTTTCTAAACAGAATCGTAGCACTCGTTTTATGTCCTCATCTGAATTTGGTGTATGCAATAGTACAGTTATATAATGTAAAACAGCATGTTAGTCACAGATAATCTTAGGGTATAACTTAGATATAATTAAGTTTGTATGTTCCCCGGGATTTGGAAATTCATGGTAGTTACAACTCAGTTTAGTATCAGTCAATCAAGAGCGAATTATATCGCATTATGGACTCCCAATGGGACAATCCATTAGGTTATGACTATGTGAGCTTCATGCCGTGACCGAATCGGTTGACGGATATGGCAGGCCTCTGAGACCTGCTCACCTCAGAGTGTCCTAGTGTTAAAATGAATAAGATATGCTTTGTGTTACACATTTATTTATGCTTATGATTTATTATAATATGTTAGTATGTATGACTGATTAGGATTCCCCGGTGTAGTCACCTTAGGAGGGTAGTAGGACTCACTGAGGCTTAGTTGTCTCACCCCACTCCAAACAATTATTTTCAGATAAACAGGTTGGCTAAGGTATGCTCATTGGTGTGCTAGTAGCTGTGCTTGGAGGATCGCACTCGTTCATGCTTTCTTTTAATTCCTTGTCTCGTTGCATTTCATTAATCTTATTATTGTATCGTTGTTTCATTTCCGTTGTTCCGCTGTATTTGTATCTGTGTTGTACTTAGCACCTGCGAGTGCTTAAATTTTCAAGTTGTAATAATAATGACTCGGTATTCAATAATAATATTTCACGTTTTATTCTAGATTTAGACGTGGGGTGTTATAATTGGTATCAGAGCAGGTCGATTCAGATCGTGCCAGAGTTCATTAGTATTACCATCCGAATCCCAGTATTTGTCTGGATTTCTAACATCTGTTCTAGATGTCATGTCACTTTAAGCCTAGCTAACTTGACTTGATATTGGCAGTTAGAGCACTATGTCAGGAGCAAGACGAGGACCTGGAAGGCCTAGAAGGAACGTTGCTGATGATGATGATGAACCTGAGATGTACGGAGATGCTAATGCGAACATGTGGGCTGAAATGATGCATCAGCAGCAGCAGTTCCAAGCTCAGCAGGCCCAGCAGCATCAAGAATTCATGAATATGTTTCAACAACATATGAACAATCCTCCCCCTCAGCAGCAGGGATCTAGCGCTGCATTCAGAGAGTTCTGCCGCATGAGTCCGCCGGAGTTCTACGGAGAATACAATCCAGCGAAAGCCAGGGAATGGATTCAGCGAGTGGGCGGAATCCTTGAATCCATGGATTGCACTGAAGTTGACAAAGTAACATTCGTCTCCCGCTTCTTTAGGGGCGACGCGTGTCACTGGTGGGATGGAACCAAGGCGTATATGGAGGCCAGTCAGATGGAGGTGAATTGGGAAAATTTCCGACGTCTCTTCGTTGGACATTATATCCCAGAGAGCTACCAATTCCAGATGGAACGTGAACTGACGGAGCTAAAGCAGGGAAGTATGTCAGTAGCGGAGTATACCATGAAGTTTAATGAGCTGGTCAGATATGTGATGGATGGGAACGATGCTCCCAGTGAATCATGGAAGATGAAGAAGTATAGGTTCGGGCTGAGAGCTGACATAGCCCACGATGTCTCTATGCAGCATATCACTACCTTTGGTGATTTGGTGCAAAAGAGCTATCATGCTGAAGCTGATCTGGGTAACATACACAAGGAGCGCAGTGAAGCTTTTCAGAAGAAGAAGGATTCTGGAAAGTTCAACCTGCAAGTGAGAACCAAGGGCACCACAAGCAAAGGGAAACAGAGCTATTCCCAGCGATCACCGAGGAACTGTGCTGAATGTGGTTTCCCTCACAGTGGAGAATGCATGAAAGGGAAGAACATGTGTTACTATTGTAAGCAGCCTGGCCATTACAAGCACGAGTGTCCTAAGCTGAAGAGACAGGGCGATTCCAGCGGCGCTTCTAAAAGCAAAGGTCGGGTATTTTCACTTGATGGTGAGAAAGTCAAATCTAATAATGCTTTGATTATGGATGTATGCATGTTAGGACAGTCTGAAGTGTTAGTTTTGTTTGATTGTGGAGCTACTAATTCCTTTATAGCCGTTGACTGTGTTCAGCGACTTCAACTACCCTCTGTGCCTTTAATTCCCCCAATGACTGTGGCTGTTGCCACAGGAGGCAAGGTTACTTCTAAACGTGTTTGTCAGAATTGTCCTGTTCTTGTGGGCAGTAAAGTCTATAACATAGATTTGATCTGTCTACCCTTGAAAGATATTGACGTAGTCCTAGGCATGGATTGGCTTTCTGCCAATACTGTGTACATTGGATGTGCTGAAAAGAATCTCTTCATTCCAACCGAAACTTCACCAGAAAGTAGAGCTCTTACCGCTTTACTCCAGAATACTCATCAGATGATTCAGTACTTAGGTGCCAGTACTAAGTGTTTCAGTGTCTTGTTCACCATCGATCCGGAGCCCAGTTTGAGCCCCAGTGATATTCCAGTTGTTAGTGAGTTTTTAGACGTCTTTCCAGATGACATCATGAATTTACCTCCCGAAAGGGAAGTGGAGTTTTCCATCGATCTAGTTCCTGGTTCCCAGCCGATCTCAGTTGCCCCGTATAGGATGTCTCCCTTAGAGCTACATGAACTGAAATCTCAACTAGAAGAGTTGCTTCAGAAACACTTCATTCGACCCAGTGTCTCACCTTGGGGAGCACCGGTGTTACTTGTCAAAAAGAAAGATGGTACGATGCGTCTGTGCATTGATTATCGTCAACTCAACAAGGTCACAATCAAGAACAAGTATCCCTTACCGAGAATTGATGACTTGTTAGATCAACTCAGAGGTGCTACTATCTTCTCCAAGATTGATCTTCGTTCCGGTTATCATCAGATCCGTATCAAGTCCTCGGATGTTTCCAAGACAGCATTCAGGACTCGCTATGGACACTATGAATTCCTGGTCATGCCGTTCGGTCTGACTAATGCTCCAGCCATTTTTATGGATTACATGAATCGGATTTTCCAGCCGTACCTTGATCAGTTTGTTGTTATCTTCATTGATGACATTCTGATATATTCTAAAGATTCACAGGAGCATGCGGAGCACCTGAGAATTGTGTTGAGTATCCTTAGAGAGAAGCAACTGTATGCCAAGTTCAGCAAGTGCGAATTTTGGCTATCTGAAGTTAAATTCTTGGGTCATGTCATATCGCAAGGCGGTGTGTCTGTTGATCCATCCAAGGTTGAAGCAGTGTTGAATTGGGAAAGACCCAGAAGTGTTACCGAAGTCCGAAGTTTCCTCGGATTGGCAGGCTATTACCGGAGATTCATCTTAGGATTTTCGGAGGTCGCTTTGCCATTAACTCGTCTAACCAGAAAGGGTGCAGACTTTGATTGGGATGCTGCTTGTGATTGGAGTTTCAAAACCCTGAAGGAAAAGCTAACAACAGCACCAGTATTAGTGATTCCTGATCCAACCCGCAAGTATGTGGTGTACTGTGACGCGTCCAACAAGGGACTTGGATGTGTGTTAATGCAAGATGCAGCAGTTGTAGCGTATGCATCAAGGCAGCTAAAACCTCATGAGCAGAATTATCCTACCCATGACTTGGAATTAGCAGCAATTATCTTTGCCCTCAAAATCTGGAGGCATCATCTGTATGGAGTGCAGTTTGATCTGTTCAGTGATCACAAGAGTCTGAAGTACTTGTTTGATCAAAAGGAGTTGAATATGAGGCAGCGACGTTGGATGGAGTACCTCAAAGATTTTGACTTCAATCTCAACTACCATCCAGGAAAGGCCAATGTTGTAGCAGATGCTCTAAGCAGAAAGACGTTGTACGCATCGGAGTTACTAATGCAACAGTGCGGTCTGTATGAGAAGTTTAGAGATCTTAATCTGAATGTGATATATCGTAAGAGCGGTATTCGCATTAACAGAATCGAAGTGTCCTGTGAGTTACGCCCAAGCATTGTGCAGGCTCAGCAGGATGATGTAGAGTTACAGAAGAGGATAAACCATCCGGAGTTCTCAGTAGCCACGGACGGTGCTATTCTCTATGAAGGCAGACTTTGTGTACCTCAGAATGATGAGTTGAAGCGGTTGATTCTAGAAGAGGCACACAAGAGTGGATTTTCAATTCACCCTGGATCCACCAAAATGTATCATGATTTGAAGGAGAACTAGTGGTGGCCTAACATGAAGGCAGAGATTGCTGAATTCGTGTCCAGGTGTATTGTTTGTCAACAGGTGAAGATTGAACATCAGAAACCTGGAGGACTGTTACAACCGTTGGATATTCCAGAGTGGAAATGGGAACACATCACTATGGATTTTGTAGGAGGACTGCCACGTAACCAACGAGGTCAAGATTCGATCTGGGTAATCGTGGACAGGTTGACGAAGTCAGCTCATCTTATTCCGGTGAAATCCACCTACAAGGCCCCTCAATATGCAGCCATATTCATGGAGCAGATTGTAAGGCTGCATGGCGTACCTTTGAGCATCGTGTCGGATAGAGACCCGATTTTCACTTCAAGGTTTTGGAAAGCATTTCAAAATGCGATGGGTACTCGGTTGAAGATGAGTACATCACATCATCCTCAGACTGATGGTCAGTCGGAAAGGACTATTCAGACCCTTGAGGATATGCTTCGAGCTTGTGAATTAGAAGATGGTGGTTCGTGGAGTAATCATTTACACCTAATAGAGTTCGCATACAATAACAGTTACCATGCCAGTATCGGTATGGCACCTTATGAAGCTCTGTATGGCAGGAAGTGTAGGACCCCGTTGTGTTGGACAGAAATTGGTGATCGTAGTTTCTTGGGACCAGATATAGTCCAAGAGACCACTTTAAAGATTAAGACTATTCGGGATAAGTTGAAAATTGCTCAGAGTCGGCAGAAGAGTTACGCCGACAGAAGAAGGAGATTTTTGGAATTTCAGGAAGGTGATCATGTGTTCTTGAGAGTTACTCCTAAGTTGGGTTTACGAGGTGTATTCAAAACTAAGAAGCTCTGTCCAAGATTCATTGGACCTTATCAGATTCTTCGACGCGTCGGTCCTGTAGCCTATCAGTTAGCTCTTCCTCCATCTATGTCAGGGTTACACGACGTGTTTCATGTATCTCAGTTACGGAAGTATATTCCTGATCCTTATCAGCCGGATCCTGTTCGGATTGTTGAACGTGATGCTAAAATACTTCGGAACAAGAGGATTCCAATTGTCAAAGTTGAATGGGCTCAGTCTCCTGACGGTGAATTCACGTGGGAACTGGAGTCGGACATGCGGAAGAGTTATCCGTACTTGTTTTCGAGGTAAAATTCTTAATTTCGAGGACGAAATTTCTTTAAGGGGGGTAGGTTGTAATATCCCACATTCTAAATCACCTAATTAATTTTAATTAGAGCTTTGTTTAATTTACTAAATGAATTA
Source organism: Trifolium repens (assembly GCA_030408175.1). Classification (NCBI taxonomy): domain Eukaryota; kingdom Viridiplantae; phylum Streptophyta; class Magnoliopsida; order Fabales; family Fabaceae; genus Trifolium; species Trifolium repens. The sequence goes on along the minus strand of CP125836.1, from coordinate 34,673,153 downwards.
GAGGTGCTTGGGTGGTTAATCGTGATAATTAAAGTGTTTTATGTGTACAAATAGAATTTTTAATTAAGTCTACATACACTTAAAACACATGTTTATTCAACTAAGATTAATTTGAAGCTAAGACAATTCAAACTCCCTCCACTCTTTTCTCTCCCTCGTGTCTCCCTCTATCTCATACAACTCACCACCCCTTTTGGTGAGTCATGGTTCCACTTGCCTATGTCCACCCACTTACATTGCATGCACTTTAAGCTCTCCATTCATTTGCTAAGTTCAGAAAAATCTGAAATGAGAAATCCTCACACCCTCATCTCCACATCACTAACAAACAACAACTTCATTTTTCTCTCATTTTCTCCAAGACTCTCTCATGACACAAACTACCAAAACTTTCATTCAACTCACACCATTCAGAGAATCACATGAGGGAATCAGCCATGAGAAGCCAAACTCTCCATTTACCAGCCCATTCACGAGCTCAACAACTCACAAACAACCAACATTGAAAATTTCATCAAAAACCCCTTTCCAATCAAAATGCATGCATGGGCATCTTAGACAACACCAATTCTGTACCCATTCAGACCTTAACCTCTATATATACTCCTTAGACTCAGAAAACCAGCCATCAACACATCAATACTTCTCAATTCCACAAATTCAAGTTTTTGAGCTCAAGTGTCAAAAATTCCAAATTCTGGTCTGGGGTTCGTGGGGCACTCTAGGAGGTTGCAGTAGCTGTTTCTAGGAACTCAGAAGCTAGGATTAAAGCTTCAATCAGGTGGGTTCTTAGGTTAGTTAGTTAGATTCCCCAAAATTATGAACTTTGCATGTTAACTTAGGATTTAAGAAAATTGTTGTGTGAGAGGAATTAACTCCCAAATTCCTCTCCATTCTGTCGTATATTATATGTATTGTATGATTGCATGCCTTAGGATGAGGATTGTAGGTGTTAAAACTGTTAAAATGTGATTTTTCGTAAAACAGGGCAGGTTCTGAGTAAACTCGCCACAGCGAGCTCAGGGCGAGCAATCATGGCGAGCTGGGTTCTTCAGGCTGATGAACCTCGCCCTGGCGAGTAACAACTCGCCGAGGCGAGCGAATTTGGCACAGGACCTATAATCTCGCCATGGCGAGCTCCTCTTCGCCGTAGCGAGCTTACACAGGGCATGACCTGAACAACTCGCCGTGGCGAGTGACAACTCGCGAGGCGAGCTTGACAGGAACAGGAACTTTACAGAATTTTCTAAACAGAATCGTAGCACTCGTTTTATGTCCTCATCTGAATTTGGTGTATGCAATAGTACAGTTATATAATGTAAAACAGCATGTTAGTCACAGATAATCTTAGGGTATAACTTAGATATAATTAAGTTTGTATGTTCCCCGGGATTTGGAAATTCATGGTAGTTACAACTCAGTTTAGTATCAGTCAATCAAGAGCGAATTATATCGCATTATGGACTCCCAATGGGACAATCCATTAGGTTATGACTATGTGAGCTTCATGCCGTGACCGAATCGGTTGACGGATATGGCAGGCCTCTGAGACCTGCTCACCTCAGAGTGTCCTAGTGTTAAAATGAATAAGATATGCTTTGTGTTACACATTTATTTATGCTTATGATTTATTATAATATGTTAGTATGTATGACTGATTAGGATTCCCCGGTGTAGTCACCTTAGGAGGGTAGTAGGACTCACTGAGGCTTAGTTGTCTCACCCCACTCCAAACAATTATTTTCAGATAAACAGGTTGGCTAAGGTATGCTCATTGGTGTGCTAGTAGCTGTGCTTGGAGGATCGCACTCGTTCATGCTTTCTTTTAATTCCTTGTCTCGTTGCATTTCATTAATCTTATTATTGTATCGTTGTTTCATTTCCGTTGTTCCGCTGTATTTGTATCTGTGTTGTACTTAGCACCTGCGAGTGCTTAAATTTTCAAGTTGTAATAATAATGACTCGGTATTCAATAATAATATTTCACGTTTTATTCTAGATTTAGACGTGGGGTGTTATAATTGGTATCAGAGCAGGTCGATTCAGATCGTGCCAGAGTTCATTAGTATTACCATCCGAATCCCAGTATTTGTCTGGATTTCTAACATCTGTTCTAGATGTCATGTCACTTTAAGCCTAGCTAACTTGACTTGATATTGGCAGTTAGAGCACTATGTCAGGAGCAAGACGAGGACCTGGAAGGCCTAGAAGGAACGTTGCTGATGATGATGATGAACCTGAGATGTACGGAGATGCTAATGCGAACATGTGGGCTGAAATGATGCATCAGCAGCAGCAGTTCCAAGCTCAGCAGGCCCAGCAGCATCAAGAATTCATGAATATGTTTCAACAACATATGAACAATCCTCCCCCTCAGCAGCAGGGATCTAGCGCTGCATTCAGAGAGTTCTGCCGCATGAGTCCGCCGGAGTTCTACGGAGAATACAATCCAGCGAAAGCCAGGGAATGGATTCAGCGAGTGGGCGGAATCCTTGAATCCATGGATTGCACTGAAGTTGACAAAGTAACATTCGTCTCCCGCCTCTTTTAGCTCTACTTAATTTGATTCTTTAGTCACTACTTACATTTATTGATATTTTATGATAGATTTAGAAAAATGTGATATGTTTTGCAATCATACATCTTTTCTTGAATACGAACTTAAAATGAATACTTAGTCTTTCAATTTACCTGATAGTATGTATTGATGCATTGATTGTGTTGTGTCCCGATGTTCCTAAAGTAAAATATGATATTGGAACCATCGAGGTTCTAAATACGAAAATCTCAAAATGTTATGGAATTTTGGCCGAATTCGATTGAAAATATCAAGTTTTATTAAACTTGAAAATTGAATTGTCGGCTTCTCGTTGGCTAGTGACCCCGAATGATATCTTAAATTTGATAAATTGGATTTAAGGTGTAAAATGGTTGGATTGTGTTTTGTTGCGATGTCCCTTAAGGAAATATGATATTTGACACTTATCGGTTTTAAATTCAAAAAGCGGAAAAAATGATTGAATTTGGTCGGAATAGAATTGAAAGTCAAATTTGATATTTGGATCAAGTTGTCATAAACTTGATAAAAGGAAATGATTGAATCGGTTGTTGGAATGAAATGAAGGCTCTTTGATTTACAAAATATGCGGTTCACTCAAGGTATGCTATTATCCTCTTTTAGCTCTACTTAATTTGATTCTTTAGTCACTACTTACATTTATTGATATTTTATGATGGATTTAGAAAAATGTGATATGTTTTGCAACCATAACTCTTGTCTTGAATATGAACTTAAAATGAATACTTAGTCTTTCAATTTACCTGTTAGTATGTCTTGATGCATTGATTGTGTTGTGTCCCGATGTTCCGAAAGTAAATTATGATATTGGAACCATCGAGAGGTTCTAAAGACGAAAATCTCAAAAGGTTATGGAATTTTGGCCGAATTGGATTGAAAATATCAAGTTTTATTAAACTTGAAAATTGAATTGTCGGCTTCTCGTTGGCTGGTGACCCCGAATAATATCTTAAATTTGATAAATTGGATTTAAGGTGTAAAATGGTTGGATTGTGTTTTGTTGCGATGTCCCTTAAGGAAATATGATATTTGACACTTATCGGTTTTAAATTCAAAAAGCGGAAAAAATGATTGAATTTGGTCGGAATAGAATTGAAAATCAAATTTGATATTTGGATCAAGTTGTCATAAACTTGATAAAAGGAAATGATTGAATCGGTTGTTGGAATGAAAGCTCTTTGATTTACACAATATGCGGTTCACTCAAGATATGTTATTATGCTCTTTTAGCTCTACTTAATTTGATTCTTTAGTCACTACTTACATTTATTGATATTTTATGATAGATTTAGAAAAATGTGATATGTTTTGCAATCATACATCTTGTCTTGAATACGAACTTAAAATGAATACTTAGTCTTTCAATTTACCTGATAGTATTTATTGATGCATTGATTGTGTTGTGTCCCGATGTTCCTAAAGTAAAATATGATATTGGAACCATCGAGGTTCTAAAGACGAAAACCTCAAAAGGTTATGGAATTTTGGCCGAATTCGATTGAAAATATCAAGTTTTATTAAACTTGAAAATTGAATTGTCGGCTTCTCGTTGGCTAGTGACCCCGAATGATATCTTAAATTTGATAAATTGGATTTAAGGTGTAAAATGGTTGGATTGTGGTTTGTTGCGATGTCCCTTAAGGAAATATGATATTTGACACTTATAGGTTTTAAATTCAAAAACCGGAAAAAATGATTGAATTTGGTCGGAATAGAATTGAAAATCAAATTTGATATTTGGATCAAGTTGTCATAAACTTGATAAAAGGAAATGATTGAATCGGTGGTTGGAATGAAGGCTCTCTGATTTACAAAATATGCGATTCACTCAAGGTATGCTATTATGCTCTTTTAGCTCTACTTAATTTGATTCTTTAGTCTCTACTTACATTTATTGATATTTTATGATGGATTTAGAAAAATGTGATATGTTTTGCAATCATAACTCTTGTCTTGAATATGAACTTAAAATGAATACTTAGTCTTTCAATTTACCTGTTAGTATGTCTTGATGCATTGATTGTGTTGTGTCCCGATGTTCCTAAAGTAAATTATGATATTGGAACCATCGAGAGGTTCTAAAGACGAAAATCTCAAAAGGTTATGGAATTTTGGCCGAATTTGATTGAAAATATCAAGTTTTATTAAACTTGAAAATTGAATTGTCGGCTTCTTATTGGCTAGTGACCCCGAATGATATCTTAAATTTGATAAATTGGATTTATGGTGTAAAATGGTTGGATTGTGTTTTGTTGCGATGTCCCTTAAGGAAATATGATATTTGACACTTATCGGTTTTAAATTCAAAAAACGGAAAAGATGATTGAATTTGGTCGGAATAGAATTGAAAATCAAACTTGATATTTGGATCAAGTTGTAATAAACTTGATAAATGGAAATGATGAAATCGGTTTTTGGAATGAAGGCTTTTTGATTATCAAATTCAAAATATGCGATTCACTCAAGGTATGCTATTATGCTCTTTTAGCTCTACTTAATTTGATTCCTTAGTCACTACTTACATTTATTGATATTTTATAATGGATTTAGAAAAATGTGATATGTTTTGCAATCATACATCTTGTCTTGAATACGAACTTAAAATGAATACTTAGTCTTTCAATTTACCTGATAGTATGTATTGATGCATTGATTGTGTTGTGTCCCGACGTTCCTATAGTAAAATATGATATTGGAACTGTAACACCCCGATTTTCAAAGACTAAAAAGGGGCATTATTTTTATTTTAAAACAAAACAGAGCGCGCATACAAACTGTGAGAGCCGGCATTAAACATACAAAAGAACTCATTACCATAAGGTGCTTCGACAAGCAAAGTGTGTTCCTGAATAATTACAATCCAAGTCAAAGTATTTCAAAGTACTCCAAGCACTACCACCCCAAACAGACCAAGCTAGAAACCTATGCCTAAACAAAAGGCACGATGTACAACCACACCGGCACATAGTCTAACTAAGCCAAAGCTCCAACATCTCAATGGGGCCTGGAACAGCCACCGTCGACACCACGACCTAACCCATCATCTGGGTGGGATGAGCCCGCAAATGAAAGAAAGGGTCACCACAAAATAAAAGTATATATATATATATATATATCCGGTGCGAAAGATGTACACATAACAAATTTCCACAAATACCAACAGAGAAAACTCTTTAAACACAAAGTAATTTCCACCAACGGCTTATATAAATAATGCACACAAAGCCTAATGCAGACTTCTACAATGAGCGTGACAACCAATCACTGGTTCGCCACATGCATGAATTCCGGAATCGTAGGTCCAACCCACTAAAGCCACGAGGGCAGGTGATGCCACACAGACGCTATCACCGGGTGAAAATAGCCACACAGATGCTACCAGCCACACAGATGCTGTCAGCCACACAGATGCTGTCACCCCCTCAAAAGAAAAGCCACAAGGATCAGGTGATGCCACACAGACGCTATCACCGGGTGAAAATAGCCACACAGATGCTACCAGCCACACAGATGCTGTCAGCCACACAGATGCTGTCACCCCCTCAAAAGTGTAGCCACACAGATGCTAACACCAGGCGAACATAGCCACACAGATGCTATCGCCAACTAAGAAACGCATATACATAGGGCAGTCACACAGACACAGCCCCGGCGGAGTCACACAGACACATCCGCCCGTGCAGTCCCAACTGACATACACGTTCCATCCATGCTCATGCAACAATTACATATCACACAGATATATGTAAATCAAACACAACGACATACATACATTTCCAACCATATGTATACCAACAACCTGTTCATACATACATTCTCATAATCATATGTAAACAGCGTAAGTATTTTAAGCACTTTCTCATCAGGAGAATACATAACACATACATGCCAAGCACACCAACACACATCACCGAAAATAACCAAACATGTTGTATTTCAGTGAAAAGACAGAAATAAAGTGATGCCCTTACCTCGGCAAGCTTCCGTTAACCTTTCTCGCGAAATTCTACAATTCACGCTTCCTAAAATATAAGCAGCGTAATATCAATAAAATACTCTCACGGTATTCTATTGAAATGAAACTCATTCTCTAAATTCTAGAGAGGTCTAAGGTACTTTCTAACACTCTCGGATAGTGATTCCCAGTTCTCCCCATAGTGATTAAAAATTCACGAAGTTAAATACACTTTTCTCGTTTCGCAAAAATAGTTTCGTTTCAAAACATAATCAAGAAATACTTTGATTCCTAACTCCAAGGCAATCAATTTTCACATACTAAAACCATTTGAAAACAAACCAAGAACTCTTTGAAAATTTTCACAAAAATAAAAGTTTACTTGCGCTACAAGTTACAAGTTTTTTCTTTCAAATAAAATGGCCATAACTCGTTCATTCTTTATCCGATCGAGACGAGCCATACACCGAAATCTTCGTCTCGAAAAGACGGATCAAATAGTTAATTTTCCAGGTCACAAAAACAATTTTAAAAGGACCTAAATACCCTTAAAGATTTCGGCCAGAATTGAAATCACACCTAAAACATTGTTTTCAAAAATCAAACATAGTTTATAATACTCAAACCATTATTAATTTCTCAAAAGAAACTCAAAAGTGATCAAGCTCCTACACCAAAACCATTTCAAATCAAAGCATAACACTTTTCAAAAATTTACCAATTGACTTGTTTACTTCGAACACAAGTTACTAGTTTTCTTTCAAAACAAAACCACATTAATTATTCCAAAGAAAACCATGATCATGCCTTCCCAATTATAGCTTAAAATTTAGAAATCTCATGGACATATACATAATATGCCACGGCCAAATTCTAAAAACAAGGCTAGTTCCCATTTTTTTTCATTATAAAACCCTAGTAATAATCAACTAGTTCCCAAAATCATTGTTTTGAACAAACAAAGCATTTTCAAAACACAATCCACAATCAAAACAGTTTTCACAAAATTCTCAAGAACACTAAAATATTTTCATCAACTTTATCCAAAACAAAACCTAAAATCAAACATCCATTTTGCCCAAAGGCTCAAGGACAACATCATTTTCACAAAAATATAAATTCTATCTCATGTTCTTGATCAATAAATTTTCTTTCCAAAACCCTAACTATCTTTATCATGAGATTCTCACCAACTCATGAAAAATTGAAATAACAAAGCCTAGCATGCTTACTAAACTCTCATGAACAACTTTCATGAAACAAGAATCAATTCCTAACAATTTCTCACAAAAATTTCTCAAGAACATAAACTAAAAATCCAACAAACTCCATGAGTTTGACCAACTAAGAGGAAAGGAGAAGTCTAGTTACCTTAGAGAAGATACTACTTGCAATTCCTATGGTTCCAACAAGCTTGAAATGGATCAATTTGGTGAAGAAATGAGATTTTTCTCAATGGTGAAAGAGAGAAAGAAAGCTCACGGCAATGAGAAGAGAATGAGAGAGTTGTGTGATATTTTTCTAAGTCAACAAAAGCCTAACCTCCTTACTATTAACTTGTCTTGTGCCTAATGGCCTTTGGATCAAATAGTAAAAAGGTTGTAAGACTTAATCCTAGCCATTGGATCAATTCTAAGCTTATCCTTCCAAGATATTTTCTAAGCTTCCTCACATCTCAGCTCTCGCGTTCGCTCGTAAACGAGTCGCACCTCGCTAACGGACGGAAATCACAAAAATATAAAATCTACCAAATAAACGTCCGTCGTAAACCGTTTCCAAATATTATCGCTAAATCTTTTTCCCCGACTGTAATTTATTTCCTTAGCTCCCAAAAATATTCTGAAACTAGATTCCAACTCACACCGATATATAAAGTCTCCAATTAAAATTCGACGGAAAACAGAAACCGTAAAATTTAACATCAGCGGGTAAAATTCCTACTCGTTTTTTCCAAAAGCGAGAATAATCCAAAACTCGGATTTCTGACTTCACAGAAACCTTCTCATACTCAAAAGAGGATTACGACCCAAAAGTCTGTGCCTTTCCGGCGCACGAGCACTAAACAGACTCCATTTCAGCAAAAATCCTATTATCGCGACAATACTCACGAAACCGCTTCACCAAAAACCCTAAAAACTTAGCCGACACTAAAGTTCCTTAGAAAAACTGTACAGTGAAATCTTGGGTCTTACATTACTACCCTCCAAAAAGAAGTTTCGTCCTCGAAACTAAAGGTAAGAGTAACAACCCAACTGGTTATTACCATCCCTAACACAACAAAATCCCTCAGGATTAGGTGTAGCCACACAAATGCTAACACCGGGTGAAGTCACACAGATACTCTCACCAACACACTGGCACAACCGTGCACCAACCGCAACTCTCAACGAGTTCACCCTCAAAAATTAACCTCACAACAGAGGTTCACAACCTCGAGTTCCTCAAATTTCCTAGGGTCCACACAGAAAATTTCCAAAGTCACTTATTTTGCCTCCGCGACATAGCCTATTCCACTAGGCTCACACAAAGTGGTGACGGCTACCCTCCAAAAAGAAACACCGAAACATCTGCGCACCACCAAAGCTAGCAAAACTAGTCAATTCCAGTCAACATGATCCCGTCTATTATTAACAAGAGATTAAGGATGATCAGTTCCTCAATTTGTCAATAAATAGTCGACAATCATGATGGTGGTTTAGACCATCTTTACCAAACTTAAGTGATACTTCATTCCACTTGTGCTCATGGTCCTCCGAGTCACAAGGGTTCCACAAATCTTTCGAGTTTTTTCTTAATGTTTTCCTCGATCTCTTACGAATCTCGATTTCGTCAATGAGACCAATTTGCCCAAAACACGTTACTTGGACTCTCATGCTTTCACTTAACTTTGCCATTAGCCAATTGTTTACCCTTTTTATATCCACATTCCACACACACACCGCCATGACATCCATTTAGGTGGTGCCTTTGAATCCTTACTACTCTCGCACAATCATAATTTTCCAAATTATGTGTGAGTCAATTCCTTTCGCCAATCCTTAATTGACATAAGCCACATGCTCGTGTGCTTCTCTCTTACTTACTCTTAACATAGCTTTCCAACGACTAACATTCCCTTTCGACCTTGTATTCGTAAGACACAACACTCAAAACACGTCGCTCAAGCTCTCATGATTCCACTCATGAAACACCCGTGGAGTATCATCCAATAGTAGTACAGTGCCACCACGGCAATTACCACCAAAACTATTACACTCCGCAAAAGTTGTCTTTTCTATCGAAGAACTTCACACTTCCCAAAAATTGGTTTCTTACACGTCCATATTACTTCCAAAATGGCACTATAATTTACTTCAAAATCAACATATCTTACTCATCCATCAAGCCATTGAATACATATCTCAAATCTTAATGCTTGACCTATCAAGAACAGCTACCAACACACAACGCTTCACTATGATTTTATCCTTAGTACTTTGATACCCAAATCAAACTCTCAAACCTACTCTTCAAGAACTTTAAATACTCGTCGTACCATCCATTTAATCCTAATATACAATAAAGTTCCTTTCCACTATCAACTTTCATTGTCTTAGTATTCTTACTAACGGACTCCCTTTCTATTCAAACACAACATTTCTAGAAAATTGCCAAACATTGTCGTCCATGACCTGAATTTCTTAACGTTTGGTTACATCAACTCCTATAATTCCGTAATTTCAAGGTACTACTTGGTCCTACTACCTCTTGGTCGATCAAAATCATTAACTTATATGCCTATCCACACAGGATCTCTACTCAATCTTGACTAATCTTTTCAAACTACTCCATAAGTTTACTTTCTCTTATGGTTTACCTGCCAATAATTAATAATTCTAGCTCACTATACTAAAATTCTCAAGGTATTTCCATACTATACACCTCTAGCATCACCTATCAGCGATGTGCAACTCACTTTCTAAGGTTGAACTCCTCGTTCTTTACCTTAATGTCTCTCAAAATACACAATTATCCAACAATCAATTTCCTAACGTTGTATCTCACATCGACATTAATACTTACTATCTCCCGAACTACGTATAGATTGTCACTTATCAACGTGATACTTGGTCTCCTACCTTTAATCATCACGAGATTCATCCTTACAATTCATAGTTTCGAATCTAATTCATCTCGCACACTTAAATTAAACCCTTAAGATATCCACCATTCGTATAAATGTCGTTTAACGCCACAAGGTTTTTGCTCCCTCTTGACGTACAACGTCCTTTAATTCCAATACATGTCACTCCAATGATTATCCAAACATCCTACTTGATCCCAATTGACATCTCTGCATGCTCCACTATTCCACAGTGGTAACCTCTTCTTGACAGTCGAATGACTTCATCAAGTATCGTCCGAACTCACCAGAACGGATATCCAGCACCTTCTTCAAAAGGTATCCCAATCTGATCCTTACTTGCAATCCTTTATCAGTCGACGTCCACACGTCCGTACTCAACACCTCCGGGTGACAACGACCCATGCAAATTCAAGTTCATCGAATTTCTTCCAAGAATCCTTTGTGGTTCTCGTCGCCTCAAGTCCATCCTCCTCGGACCACTCTGTCTAAGGGATTCAGAGACACTTGTCGACTAAATTCGACCAAGGCTCGGGGTTCCACAATTCCACTTACTGAAGTCTCACTCCCTGCATTACTTCAGTAAGACACAAACCAGTGTCTAAGCATATTCCATGCTAAACACAAAATAACCTACCACATAACCCACAACACAACAAAAACAACCGCTAGAACTAACACGACTCTAGCTATGTTCTAACCGACTCTGGACTAACGACTCAAGTATACACTTTCCCTTTGAAGATTTAAAGCCGTGCTCTGATACCACAATGTAACACCCCGATTTTCAAAGACTAAAAAGGAGCATTATTTTATTTTTATTTTTAAAACAAAACAGAGCGCGCATACAAACTGTGAGAGCCGGCATTAAACATACAAAAGAACTCATTACTATAAGGTGCTTCGACAAGCAAAGTGTGTTCCTGAATAATTACAAATCAAGTCAAAGTATTTCAAAGTACTCCAAGCACTACCACCCCAAACAGACCAAGCTAGAAACCTATGCCTAAACAAAAGGCACGATGTACAACCACACCGGCACAGAGTCTAACTAAGCCAAAGCTCCAACATCTCAATGGGGCCTGGAACAGCCACCGTCGACACCGCGACCTAAGCCATCATCTGGGTGGGATGAGCCCGCAAATGAAAGAAAGGGTCACCACAAAATAAAAGTATATATATATATATATCCGGTGCGAAAGAAGTACACATAACAAATTTCCACAAATACCAACAGAGAAAACTCTTTAAACACAAAGTAATTTCCACCAACGGCTTATATAAATAATGCACACAAAGCCTAATGCAGACTTCTACAATGAGCGTGACAACCAATCACTGGTTCGCCACATGCATGAATTCCGAAATCGTAGGTCCAACCCACTAAAGCCACGAGGGCAGGTGATGCCACACAGACGCTATCACCGGGTGAAAATAGCCACACAGATGCTACCAGCCACACAGATGCTGTCAGCCACACAGATGCTGTCACCCCCTCAAAAGAAAAGCCACAAGGATCAGGTGATGCCACACAGACGCTATCACCGGGTGAAAATAGCCACACAGATGCTACCAGCCACACAGATGCTGTCAGCCACACAGATGCTGTCACCCCCTCAAAAGTGTAGCCACACAGATGCTAACACCAGGCGAACATAGCCACACAGATGCTATCACCAACTAAGAAACGCATATACATAGGGCAGTCACACAGACACAGCCCCCGGCGGAGTCACACAGACACATCCGCCCGTGCAGTCCCAACTGACATACACGTTCCATCCATGCTCATGCAACAATTACATATCACACAGATATATGTAAATCAAACACAACGACATACATACATTTCCAACCATATGTATACCAACAACCTGTTCATACATACATTCTCATAATCATATGTAAACACCGTAAGTATTTTAAACACTTTCTCATCACGAGAATACATAACACATACATGCCAAGCACACCAACACACATCACCGAAAATAACCAAACATGTTGTATTTCAGTGAAAAGACAGAAATAAAGTGATGCCCTTACCTCGGCAAGCTTCCGTTAACCTTTCTCGCGAAATTCTACAATTCACGCTTCCTAAAATATAAGCAGCGTAATATCAATAAAATACTCTCACGGTATTCTATTGAAACGAAACTCATTCTCTAAATTCTAGAGAGGTCTAAGGTACTTTCTAACTCTCTCGGATAGTGATTCCCAGTTCTCCCCATAGTGATTAAAAATTCACGAAGTTAAATACACTTTTCTCGTTTCGCAAAAATAGTTTCGTTTCAAAACATAATCAAGAAATACTTTAATTCCTAACTCCAAGGCAATCAATTTTCACATACTAAAACCATTTGAAAACAAACCAAGAACTCTTTGAAAATTTTCACAAAAATAAAAGTTTACTTGCGCTACAAGTTACAAGTTTTTTCTTTCAAATAAAATGGCCATAACTCGTTCATTCTTTATCCGATCGAGACGAGCCATACACCGAAATCTTCGTCTCGAAAAGACGGATCAAATAGTTAATTTTCCAGGTCACAAAAACAATTTTAAAAGGACCTAAATACCCTTAAAGATTTCGGCCAGAATTGAAATCACACCTAAAACATTGTTTTCAAAAATCAAACATAGTTTATAATACTCAAACCATTATTAATTTCTCAAAAGAAACTCAAAAGTGATCAAGCTCCTACACCAAAACCATTTCAAATCAAAGCATAACACTTTTCAAAACTTTACCAATTAACATGTTTACTTAGAACACAAGTTACTAGTTTTCTTTCAAAACAAAACCACATTAATTATTCCAAAGAAAACCATGATCATGCCTTCCCAATTATGGCTTAAAATTTAGAAATCTCATGGACATATACATAATATGCCACGGCCAAATTCTAAAAACAAGGCTAGTTCCCATTTTTTTTCATTATAAAACCCTAGTAATAATCAACTAGTTCCCAAAATCATTGTTTTGAACAAACAAAGCATTTTCAAAACACAATCCACAATCAAAACAGTTTTCACAAAATTCTCAAGAACACTAAAATATTTTCATCAACTTTATCCAAAACAAAACCTAAAATCAAACATCCATTTTGCCCAAAGGCTCAAGGACAACATCATTTTCACAAAAATATAAATTCTATCTCATGTTCTTGATCAATAAATTTTCTTTCCAAAACCCTAACTATCTTTCTCATGAGATTCTCACCAACTCATGAAAAATTGAAATAACAAAGCCTAGCATGCTTACTAAACTCTCATGAACAACTTTCATGAAACAAGAATCAATTCCTAACAATTTCTCACAAAAATTTCTCAAGAACATAAACTAAAAATCCAACAAACTCCATGAGTTTGACCAACTAAGAGGAAAGGAGAAGTCTAGTTACCTTAGAGAAGATACTACTTGCAATTCCTATGGTTCCAACAAGCTTGAAATGGATCAATTTGGTGAAGAAATGAGATTTTTCTCAATGATGAAAGAGAGAAAGAAAGCTCACGGCAATGAGAAGAGAATGAGAGAGTTGTGTGATATTTTTCTAAGTCAACAAAAGCCTAACCTCCTTACTATTAACTTGTCTTGTTGCCTAATGGCCTTTGGATCAAATAGTAAAAAGGTTGTAAGACTTAATCCTAGCCATTGGATCAATTCTAAGCTTATCCTTCCAAGATATTTTCTAAGCTTCCTCACATCTCAGCTCTCGCGTTCGCTTGTAAACGAGTCGCACCTCGCTAACGGACGGAAATCACAAAAATATAAAATCTACCAAATAAACGTCCGTCGTAAACCGTTTCCAAATATTATCGCTAAATCTTTTTCCCCGACTGTAATTTATTTCCTTAGCTCCCAAAAATATTCTGAAACTAGATTCCAACTCACGCCGATATATAAAGTCTCCAATTAAAATTCGACGGAAAACAGAAACCGTAAAATTTAACATCAGCGGGTAAAATTCCTACTCGTTTTTTCCAAAAGCGAGAATAATCCAAAACTCGGATTTCTGACTTCACAGAAACCTTCTCATACTCAAAAGAGGATTACGACCCAAAAGTCTGTGCCTTTCCGGCGCACGAGCACTAAACAGACTCCATTTCAGCAAAAATCCTATTATCGCGACAATACTCACGAAACCGCTTCACCAAAAACCCTAAAAACTTAGCCGACACTAAAGTTCCTTAGAAAAACTGTACAGTGAAATCTTGGGTCTTACAGGAACCATCGAGGTTCTAAAGATGAAAATCTCAAAAGGTTATGGAATTTTGGCAGAATTGGATTGAAAATATCAAGTTTTATTAAACTTGAAAATTGAATTGTCGGCTTCTCGTTGGCTAGTGACCCCGAATGATATCTTAAATTTGATAAATTGGATTTAAGGTGTAAAATGGTTGGATTGTGTTTTGTTGCGATGTCCCTTAAGGAAATATGATATTTGACACTTATCGGTTTTAAATTCAAAAAGCGGAAAAAATGATTGAATTTGGTCGGAATAGAATTGAAAATCAAATTTGATATTTGGATCAAGTTGTCATAAACTTGATAAAAGGAAATGATTGAATCGGTTGTTGGAATGAAATGAAGGCTCTTTGATTTACAAAATATGCGGTTCACTCAAGGTATGCTATTATGCTCTTTTAGCTCTACTTAATTTGATTCTTTAGTCACTACTTACATTTTTTGATATTTTATGATGGATTTAGAATAATGTGATATGTTTTGCAATCATACATCTTGTCTTGAATACGAACTTAAAATGAATACTTAGTCTTTCAATTTACCCAATAGTATGTATTGATGCATTGATTGTGTTGTGTCCCGATGTTCCTAAAGTAAAATATGATATTGGAACCATCGAGGTTCTAAAGACGAAAATCTCAAAAGGTTATGGAATTTTGGCCGAATTCGATTGAAAATATCAAGTTTTATTAAACTTGAAAATTGAATTGTCGGCTTCTCGTTGGCTAGTGACCCCGAATGATATCTTAAATTTGATAAATTAGATTTAAGGTGTAAAATGGTTGGATTGTGTTTTGTTGCCATGTCCCTTAAGGAAATATGATATTTGACACTTATCGGTTTTAAACTCAAAACACGGAAAAGATGATTGAATTTGGTCGGAATAGAATTGAAAATCGAATTTGATATTTGGATCAAGTTGTCATAAACTTGATAAAAGGAAATGATTGAATCGGTGGTTGGAATGAAGGCTCTCTGATTTACAAAATATGCGGTTCACTCAAGGTATGCTATTATGCTCTTTTAGCTCTACTTAATTTGATTCTTTAGTCACTACTTACATTTATTGATATTTTATGATGGATTTAGAAAAATGTGATATGTTTTGCAATCATACATCTTGTCTTGAATACGAACTTAAAATGAATACTTAGTCTTTCAATTTACCTGATAGTATGTATTGATGCATTGATTGTGTTGTGTCCCGATGTTCCTAAAGTAAAATATGATATTGGAACCATCGAGGTTCTAAAGATGAAAATCTCAAAAGGTTATGGAATTTTGGCAGAATTGGATTGAAAATATCAAGTTTTATTAAACTTGAAAATTGAATTGTCGGCTTCTCGTTGGCTAGTGACCCCGAATGATATCTTAAATTTGATAAATTGGATTTAAGGTGTAAAATGGTTGGATTGTGTTTATTTGCGATGTCCCTTAAGGAAATATGATATTTGACACTTATCGGTTTTAAATTCAAAAAGCGGAAAAAATGATTGAATTTGGTCGAAATAGAATTGAAAATCAAATTTGATATTTGGATCAAGTTGTCATAAACTTGATAAAAGGAAATGATTGAATCGGTTGTTGGAATGAAATGAAGGCTCTTTTATTTACAAAATATGCGGTTCACTCAAGGTATGCTATTATGCTCTTTTAGCTCTACTTAATTTGATTCTTTAGTCACTACTTACATTTATTGATATTTTATGATGGATTTAGAAAAATGTGATATGTTTTGCAATCATAACTCTTATCTTGAATATGAACTTAAAATGAATACTTAGTCTTTCAATTTACCTGATAGTATGTATTGATGCATTGATTGTGTTTTGTCCCGATGTTCCTAAAGTAAAATATGATATTGGAACCATCGATGTTCTAAAGACGAAAATCTCAAAAGGTTATGGAATTTTGGCCGAATTGGATTGAAAATATCAAGTTTTATTAAACTTGAAAATTGAATTGTCGGCTTCTTGTTGGCTAGTGACCCCGAATGGTATCTTAAATTTGATAAACTGGATTTAAGGTGTAAAATGGTTGGATTGTGTTTTGTTGCGATGTCCCTTAAGGAAATATGATATTTGACACTTATCGGTTTTAAATTCAAAAAGCGGAAAAAATTATTGAATTTGGTCGGAATAGAATTGAAAATCAAATTTGATATTTGGATCAAGTTGTCATAAACTTGATAAAAGGAAATGATTGAATCGGTTGTTGGAATGAAAGCTCTTTGATTTACAAAATATGCGGTTCACTCAAGATATGTTATTATGCTCTTTTAGCTCTACTTAATTTGATTCCTTAGTCACTACTTACATTTATTGATATTTTATGATGGATTTAGAAAAATGTGATATGTTTTGCAATCATACATCTTGTCTTGAATATGAACTTAAAATGAATACTTAGTCTTTCAATTTACCTGATAGTATGTATTGATGCATTGATTGTGTTGTGTCCCGATGTTCCTAAAGTAAAATATGATATTGGAACCATCGAGGTTCTAAAGATGAAAATCTCAAAAGGTTATGGAATTTTGGCAGAATTGGATTGAAAATATCAAGTTTTATTAAACTTGAAAATTGAATTGTCGGCTTCTCGTTGGCTAGTGACCCCGAATGATATCTTAAATTTGATAAATTGGATTTAAGGTGTAAAATGGTTGGATTGTGTTTATTTGCGATGTCCCTTAAGGAAATATGATATTTGACACTTATCGGTTTTAAATTCAAAAAGCGGAAAAAATGATTGAATTTGGTCGAAATAGAATTGAAAATCAAATTTGATATTTGGATCAAGTTGTCATAAACTTGATAAAAGGAAATGATTGAATCGGTTGTTGGAATGAAATGAAGGCTCTTTTATTTACAAAATATGCGGTTCACTCAAGGTATGCTATTATGCTCTTTTAGCTCTACTTAATTTGATTCTTTAGTCACTACTTACATTTATTGATATTTTATGATGGATTTAGAAAAATGTGATATGTTTTGCAATCATAACTCTTATCTTGAATATGAACTTAAAATGAATACTTAGTCTTTCAATTTACCTGATAGTATGTATTGATGCATTGATTGTGTTTTGTCCCGATGTTCCTAAAGTAAAATATGATATTGGAACCATCGATGTTCTAAAGACGAAAATCTCAAAAGGTTATGGAATTTTGGCCGAATTGGATTGAAAATATCAAGTTTTATTAAACTTGAAAATTGAATTGTCGGCTTCTTGTTGGCTAGTGACCCCGAATGGTATCTTAAATTTGATAAACTGGATTTAAGGTGTAAAATGGTTGGATTGTGTTTTGTTGCGATTTCCCTTAAGGAAATATGATATTTGACACTTATCGGTTTTAAATTCAAAAAGCGGAAAAAATGATTGAATTTGGTCGGAATAGAATTGAAAATCAAATTTGATATTTGGATCAAGTTGTCATAAACTTGATAAAAGGAAATGATTGAATCGGTTGTTGGAATGAAAGCTCTTTGATTTACAAAATATGCGGTTCACTCAAGATATGTTATTATGCTCTTTTAGCTCTACTTAATTTGATTCCTTAGTCACTACTTACATTTATTGATATTTTATGATGGATTTAGAAAAATGTGATATGTTTTGCAATCATACATCTTGTCTTGAATATGAACTTAAAATGAATACTTAGTCTTTCAATTTACCTGATAGTATGTATTGATGCATTGATTGTGTTGTGTCCCGATGTTCCTAAAGTAAAATATGATATTGGAACCATCGAGGTTCTAAAGACGAAAATCTCAAAAGGTTATGGAATTTTGGCCGAATTCGATTGAAAATATCAAGTTTTATTAAACTTGAAAATTGAATTGTCGGCTTCTCGTTGGCTAGTGACCCCGAATGATATCTTAAATTTGATAAATTGGATTTAAGGTGTAAAATGGTTGGATTGTGTTTTGTTGCGATGTCCCTTAAGGAAATATGATATTTGACACTTATCGGTTTTTAATTCAAAAGGCGGAAAAAATGATTGAATTTGGTCGGAATAGAATTGAAAATCAAATTTGATGTTTGGATCAAGTTGTCATAAACTTGATAAAAGGAAATGATTGAATCAGTTGTTGGAATGAAGGCTCTTTTATTATCAAAATATACGGTTCACTCAAGGTATGCTATTATGCTCTTTTAGCTCTACTTAATTTGATTCTTTAGTCACTACTTACATTTATTGAAATTTTATGATGGTTTTAGAAAAATGTGATATGTTTTGCAATCATACATCTTGTCTTGAATACGAACTTAAAATGAATACTTAGTCTTTCAATTTACCTGATAGTATGTATTGATGCATGGATTGTGTTGTGTCCCGATGTTCCTAAAGTAAAATATGATATTGGAACCATCGAGGTTCTAAATTTGAAAAACTCAAAAGGTTATGGAATTTTGTCCGAATTGGATTGAAAATATCAAGTTTTATTAATTTTGATAATTGAATTATCGGCTTCTCGTTGGCTAGTAACCCCTAATGATATTTTAAATTTGATAAATTGGATTTAAGGTGTAAAATGGTTGAATTGTATTTTGGTGCGATGTCCCTTAAGGAAATATGATATTGAACACTTATCGGTTTTAAATTCAAAAAACGGAAAAGATGATTGAATTTGGTCGGAATAGAATTGAAAATCAAATTTGATATTTGGATCAAGTTGTCATAAACTTGATAAAAGGAAATGATTGAATCAGTGGTTGGAATGAAGGCTCTCTGATTTACAAAATATGCAGTTCACTCAAGGTATGCTCTTTTAGCTCTACTTAATTTGATTCTTTAGTCACTACTTACATTTTTTGATATTTTATGATGGATTTAGAATAATGTGATATGTTTTGCCATCATACATCTTGTCTTGAATACGAACTTAAAATGAATACTTAGTCTTTCAATTTACCTAATAGTATGTATTGATGCATTGATTGTGTTGTGTCCCGATGTTCCTAAAGTAAAATATGATATTGGAACCATCGAGGTTCTAAAGAGGAAAATCTCAAAAGGTTATGGAATTTTGGCCGAATTCGATTGAAAATATCAAGTTTTATTAAACTTGAAAATTGAATTGTCGGCTTCTCGTTGGCTAGTGACCCCGAATGATATCTTAAATTTGATAAATTAGATTTAAGGTGTAAAATGGTTGGATTGTGTTTTGTTGCCATGTCCCTTAAGGAAATATGATATTTGACACTTATCGGTTTTAAACTCAAAACACGGAAAAGATGATTGAATTTGGTCGGAATAGAATTGAAAATCAAATTTGATATTTGGATCAAGTTGTCATAAACTTGATAAAAGGAAATGATTGAATCGGTGGTTGGAATGAAGGCTCTCTGATTTACAAAATATGCGGTTCATTCAAGGTATGCTATTATGCTCTTTTAGCTCTACTTAATTTGATTCTTTAGTCACTACTTACATTTAATGATATTTTATGATGGATTTAGAAAAATGTGATATGTTTTGCAATCATACATCTTGTCTTGAATACGAACTTAAAATGAATACTTAGTCTTTCAATTTACCTGATAGTATGTATTGATGCATTGATTGTGTTGTGTCCCGATGTTCCTAAAGTAAAATATGATATTGGAACCATCGAGGTTCTAAAGACGAAATTCTCAAAAGGTTATGGAATTTTGGCAGAATTGGATTGAAAATATCAAGTTTTATTAAACTTAAAAATTGAATTGTCGGCTTCTCGTTGGCTAGTGACCCCGAATGATATCTTAAATTTGATAAATTGGATTTAAGGTGTAAAATGGTTGGATTGTGTTTTGTTGCGATGTCCCTTAAGGAAATATGATATTTGACACTTATCGGTTTTAAATTCAAAAAGCGGAAAAAATGATTGAATTTGGTCGAAATAGAATTGAAAATCAAATTTGATATTTGGATCAAGTTGTCATAAACTTGATAAAAGGAAATGATTGAATCGGTTGTTGGAATGAAATGAAGGCTCTTTTATTTACTAAATATGCGGTTCACTCAAAGTATGCTATTATGCTCTTTTAGCTCTACTTAATTTGATTCTTTAGTCACTACTTACATTTATTGATATTTTATGATGGATTTAGAAAAATGTGATATGTTTTGCAATCATAACTCTTATCTTGAATATGAACTTAAAATGAATACTTAGTCTTTCAATTTACCTGATAGTATGTATTGATGCATTGATTGTGTTGTGTCCCGATGTTCCTAAAGTAAAATATGATATTGGAACCATCGAGGTTCTAAAGACGAAAATCTCAAAAGGTTATGGAATTTTGGCCGAATTCGATTGAAAATATCAAGTTTTATTAAACTTGAAAATTGAATTGTCGGCTTCTCGTTGGCTAGTGACCCCGAATGATATCTTAAATTTGATAAATTGGATTTAAGGTGTAAAATGGTTGGATTGTGTTTTGTTGCGATGTCCCTTAAGGAAATATGATATTTGACACTTATTGGTTTTAAACTCAAAACACGGAAAAGATGATTGAATTTGGTCGGAATAGAATTGAAAATCAAATTTGATATTTGGATCATGTTGTCCTAAACTTGATAAATGGAAATGATGAAATCGGATTTTGGAATGAAGGCATTTTGATTATCAAAATCAAAATATGCGGTTCACTCAAGGTATGCTATTAAGATTTTATAGTTATTCTTAATTTGATACTTTAATCACAATTTACATTTGTTGATATTTTATGATGGATTTAGAAAATGTGAAATGTTTTGCAATTATACATCTTGTATTGAATACGAACTTAAAATGAATACTTAGTCTTTCAATTTACCTGATAGTATGTATTGATTCATGGATTGTGTTGTGTCCTGATGTTCCTAAAGTAAAATATGATATTGGAACCATCGAGGTTCTAAAGACGAAAATCTCAAAAGGTTATGGAATTTTGCCCGAATTGGATTGAAAATATCAAGTTTTATTAAACTTGAAAATTGAATTGTCGGCTTCTCGTTGGCTAGTGACCCCGAATGATATCTTAAATTTGATAAATTGGATTTAGGTGTAAAATGGTTGGATTGTGTTTTGTTGCGATGTCCCTTAAGGAAATATGATATTTGACACTTATCAGTTTTAAATTCACAAAGCGGAAAAAATGATTGAATTTGGTCCGAATGGAATTGAAAATCAAATTTAATATTTGGATCAAGTTGTCATAAACTTGATAAAAGGAAATGATTGAATCGGTGGTTGGAATGAAGTCTCTCTGATTTACAAAATATGAGGTTCACTCAAGGTATGCTATTATGCTCTTTTAGCTCTACTTAATTTGATTCTTTAGTCACTACTTACATTTATTGATATTTTATGATGGATTTAGAAAAATGAGATATGTTTTGCAATCATACATCTTGTCTTGAATACGAACTTAAAATGAATACTTAGTCTTTCAATTTACCTGATAGTATGTATTGATGCATTGATTGTGTTGTGTCCCGATGTTCCTAAAGTAAAATATGATATTGGAACCATCGAGGTTCTAAAGACGAAAATCTCAAAAGGTTATGGAATTTTGGCTGAATTGGATTGAAAATATCAACTTTTATTAAACTTGAAAATTGAATTGTCGGCTTCTTGTTGGCTAGTGACCCTGAATGATATATTGGATTTAAGGTGTAAAATGGTAGGATTGTGTTTTGTTGCGTTGTTCCTTAAGGAAATATGATATTTGACACTTATCGGTTTTAAATTCAAAAAGCGGAAAAAATGATTGAATTTGGTCGGAATAGAATTGAAAATCAAATTTGATATTTGGATCAAGATGTTATAAACTTGATAAAAGGAAATGATTGAATCGGTTGTTGGAATGAAGGCTCTTTGATTTACAAAATATGCGGTTCACTCAAGGTATGTTATTATGCTCTTTTAGCTCTACTTAATTTGATTCTATAGTCACTACTTACATTTATTGATATTTTATGATGAATTTAGAAAAATGTGATATGTTTTGCAATCATACATCTTGTCTTGAATACGAACTTAAAATGAATACTTAGTCTTTCAATTTACCTGATAGTATGTATTGATGCATTGATTGTGTTGTGTCCCGATGTTCCTAAAGTAAAATATGATATTTGAACCATCGAGGTTCTAAAGAGGAAAATTTCAAAAGGTTATGGAATTTTGGCGGAATTCGATTGAAAATATCAAGTTTTATTAAACTTGAAAATTGAATTGTCGGCTTCTCGTTGGCTAGTGACCCAAAATGATATCTTAAATTTGATAAATTGGATTTAAGGTGTAAAATGGTTGGATTGTGTTTGGTTGCGATGTCCCTTAAGGAAATATGATATTTGACACTTATCGGTTTTAAACTCAAAACACGGAAAAGATGATTGAATTTGGTCGGAATAGAATTGAAAATCAAATTTGATATTTGGATCATGTTGTCCTAAACTTGATAAATGGAAATGATGAAATCGGTTTTTGGAATGAAGGTTTTTTGATTATCAAATTCAAAATATGCGATTCACTCAAGGTATGCTATTATGCTCTTTTAGCCCTACTTAATTTGATTCTTTAGTCACTACTTACATTTATTGATATTTTATGATGGATTTAGAAAAATGTGATATGTTTTGCAATCATATATCTTGTCTTGAATACGAGCTTAAAATGAATACTTAGTCTTTCAATATACCTGATAGTATGTATTGATGCATGGATTCTGGTGTGTCCCGATGTTCCTAAAGTAAAATATGATATTGGAACCATCGAGAGGTTTTAAAGACGAAAATCTCAAAAGGTTATGAAATTTTGCCCGAATTGGATTGAAAATATCAAGTTTTATTAAACTTGAAAATTGAATTGTCGGCTTCTCGTTGGCTAGTGACCCCGAATGATATCTTAAATTTGATAAATTGGATTTAATGTGTAAAATGGTTGGATTGTGTTTTGTTGCGATGTCCCTTAAGGAAATATGATATTTTACACTTATCGGTTTTAAATTCAAAAAACGGAAAAGATGATTGAATTTGGTCGGAATAGAATTGAAAATTAAACTTGATATTTGGATCAAGTTGTCATAAACTTGATAAAAGGAAATGATTGAATCGGTTGTTGGAATGAAGGCTCTTTGATTATCAAAATATGCTGTTTTAGCTCTACTTAATTTGATTCTTTAGTCACTACTTACATTTATTGATATTTTATGATGGATTAAGAAAATTGTGATATGTTTTGCAATCATACATCTTGTCTTGAATACGAACTTAAAATGAATACTTAGTCTTTCAATTTACCTGATAGTATGTATTGATGCCTGGATTGTGTTGTGTCCTGATGTTCCTAAAGTAAAATATGATATTGGAACCATCGAGGTTCTAAAGATTAAAATCTCAAAAGGTTATGGAATTTTGCCCGAATTGGATTGAAAATATCAAGTTTTATTAAACTTGAAAATTGAATTGTCGGCTTCTCGATGACTTGTGACCCCGAATGATATCTTAAATTTGATAAATTGGATTGAAGGTGTAAAGTGGTTGGATTGTGTTTTGTTGCGATGTCCATTAACGAAATATGATATTTGACACTTATCGGTTCTAAATTTGAAAAAGTGAAAAGTTGATTGAATTTGGTCGGAATAGAATTGAAAATCAAATTTGATATTTGGATCAAGTTGTCATAAACTTGATAAAAGGAAATGATTGAATCGGTTGTTGGAATGAAGGCTCTTTGATTATCAAAATATGCGGTTCACTCAAGCTATGTTATTATGCTCTTTTAGCTCTACTTACTTTGATTCTTTAGTCACTACTTACATTTATTGATATTTTATGATGGTTTTAGAAAAATGTGATATGTTTTGCAATCATACATCTTGTCTTGAATACGAACTTAAAATGAATACTTAGTCTTTCAATTTACCTGATAGTATGTATAGATGAATGGATTGTGTTGTGTCCCGATGTTCCTAAAGTAAAATATGATATTGGAACCATCGAGGTTCTAAATTTGAAAAACTCAAAAGGTTATGGAATTTTGTCCGAATTGGATTAAAAATATCAAGTTTTATTAATTATGATAATTGAATTATCGGCTTCTCGTTGGCTAGTAACCCCGAATGATATCTTAAATTTGATAAATTGGATTTAAGGTGTAAAATGGTTGAATTGTGTTTTGGTGCGATGTTCCTTAAGGAAATATGATATTTGACACTTATCGGTTTTAAATTCAAAAAACGGAAAAGATGATTGAATTTGGTCGGAATAGAATTGAAAATCAAATTTGATATTTGGATCATGTTGTCCTAAACTTGATAAATGGAAATGATGAAATTGGTTTTTGGAATGAAGGTGACGCAGAACGGAAGTGCTAGGTTAGCAAAACGCTAAACCTAATTGATAAAGACAAGCCGCAAGCACAAACTTGTCAAAATAGGATTTCGGAGTCCACCGAAAATTGAGATAAAACTCGAATATTTTTTTATTGAATAAAAACTGCCCCTCAAGGGTACAATGATTTAGTTTAAATAGTAAGGGAAAATAAAAAAGTAGCAAATCTAGAATAAAAAAGTAGCAAATCTAGAATAATAAAAATACCAAATCTAGAATAATAAAAGTAGCAAATCTAGAATAATAAAAATAACAAATCTAAATAAACCCTCCTACATCAGTCTCCTCCACCTCAAAAGAACTCGACCCCGAGTTCTCATCTTGATAAAGGACTTCATCTGCATGGTACTCATACATATCTGCCACATTGAAAGTGTTAGAATTGTTCATTGATGCTGGAAGGGCCACTGCATAAGCATTGTCATTGATCTTGCGAGTCACTTGGAACGGGCCATATTTGCGAGGCTGCAGCTTGCTGTAGGTACCAACCGGAAATCGTTCTTTTCGCAGAAACACCATCACTTCATCTCCCACATTGAACACTTTGACTCTTCGGCGTTTATCTGCCGCAATTTTGTTTTTCAATCCAGTAGCTTCCAATTTGGACTTGACAGAATCTTTCACAGCTATAATCTCTTCAGCCATATTTTCAGCAGCCACACTAAATCCAGGAGCCTTAGGCAACTTAATCAAATCAACCACGTGCCTAGGAACAGAGGTGTAAACAAGTGAGAAAGGTATTTTTCCAGTAGCAGAGTGCACAGTGCTGTTATAAGCAAACTCAACTTGAGGCAAAGCCAAATCCCACTGCTTCGGTTTGTCACCACAAACACATCGAATCATATTTCCCAGAGTTCTGTTTGTGACCTCAGTTTGTCCATCAGTTTGGGGATGAGCTGTAGAACTCCTGTTCAGTGATGTATCAAACAACTTCCATAAGGTGATCCAGAAATGACTGAGGAATTTGGTGTCCCTGTCTGAAGTAATGGATTTTAGAACTCCGTGAAGACGCACAACCTCCCTGAAAAACAGTTTGGCTATGTTGGATGCATCAGCTGTCTTCTTACAGGCAATAAAATGGGACATCTTGGAAAATCGGTCTACAACCACAAACACGGAATCCACACCTCGCTGGGTACTGTAAGACCCATAATTCTACTGTATCGTACGCAAGTTATAAGCGTAAGTAGTGGATAAGAGTTTTTAGGGTTTCTGTAAGATTAGTTTCTTAAGTATCGTGTAATAACAGCGTTTTGCTGAGTTGGAACTGGTTTTGGACTCGTGTGCTATTTAAGCTCAGGCTTTTGGTTTTTAGTCCTCTTTTATGTACGAGAACGTTCCTGTGAATTCAGAATTTAGAGTTTCGACTTTCTCCGTTTATTGGAAAAACGAGTAGAAAACTGTGCCCGCTTCTTAAAATTTTACGGTTTCTGTTTTCCGTCGAATTTTAATTGGAGACTTTATATATCGGCGTAAGTTGGAATCTAGTTTCAGAATATTTTTGGGAGCTAAGGAAATAAATTTCAGTCGGAGAATAAAGTTTAGCGATAATATTTGGAAACGGTTTACGACGGACATTTATTTGTGAGATTTTATGTTTTTGAGATTTCCGTCCGCTAGCGAGGTGCGACTCGCCGAGAGCAAACGCGACGAGCTGAGTGGCGTAAAGGAGATATTTGTTCAAAAAGCAATCATGAGCTATTTGATCCATTGGCTAGGGTTTTGTCTTGCAACTTTAATTTTAATCCATTGGCCTAGATTGCACAAGACTTGGGGTGAATAGTAAGGAGGTGTTTACCCCGATTTTTAGTAAACAACCGCTAGTTTAATTATTACAAGAGAGATCAACTAGTAAATCTCGGGACATATGGATTGTGTGGAAGATGATGAAAACATATTCATATCTTTGGGTTAAATCGGACAATTTGAATAAAAGTAAAAGCATTTGACGCAGTCAAATGGTTTGTTTAAAGTAAAATGCTTCAAAGTTAAATTTGCAGAAAACTTGTAAATGAATTGCAAATAAAGTTTAAAGAAAAACTTTGAAATGTAAAGGCAATGCAATGAAAATAAATTGCAGAATGATAAAGTTGCAGAAAGCTTTAAATTGCATAAAACTTAAATGACAAACAAGTAATCAAGACTTGCAGAATGCAAATTGCATTTGACAAATATAAAATGTTTACAAAGGATGGTACACAGATTCGTACATGTTCCTGTCATTCATTTCGCTCGTTGACATGGGTACTCTGAATATTTTAGGAATTTGCATGTGTATTGAATTGTGGACCCGTTTCTTCTATCAGAAACTTGTATTTATAGACAAACTAACATAACTGCTATAAACCTACAATACGTCTAACTATGCTCCACGTGTCTTGACAATTTGAATTCCCTTTGACACCTGGCGAACCCTTCAACGTTACTCAATTTTGAATATTTTGCTAAGTCCAGAGTACGCTTCTTTCGTTCTGCATAGTACGTTAGACAACCAAACAAATACATATATTCACATATATATATATAATATTTTCGACAATTAGAGTAATGTCGAACCAGCATGTTTATTTAGATAAACATGGTTCTGTCGAACTCGACAAGCTTATTCAGACAACAATCGTTCTGTCGAATTCGACAGAACTCTAGGCTTTGACAATTAACTTTGCACATTAAAAGTCTTTGATGTCAAATGCCTTGATTTTCTCTTGATTTATTGCCAGAATCATTTTCCAAGAAAATATTAAAAGGCAATAATACTCATTAAATGAGATTTCAACATCTTATTCCAATTCATTAATGCCTGTCGAAAATACAGGCTAACAAATTGCCCCCTCAAAAATGCCAGTTTCGACTGCATGTCGAATACGAAAGGGAGAAATGGCAGTTTTGAAGATTGTCACCTTTTCCAATTCTGCACGTGGTATCTTGACCATTGTCTTGTGGTACATCTGCCCCCACAAGTTTTGGCATTGACAATTCCAAAGTAGTAGGTTGATCAATAATGAGTTTATCTTTAATTTCAATCAACTCCACCAATTTCTCATTGGAAATTTTGTAACCAGAAGCTATTTGAGCCAAATCATTGGCTTCTTGATTTTCTATACGAGGCACATGTTCAATAGTGACTTGGTCGAAACGTTTTAACAAAGAAATTGCTATGACAAAATATTTCATCAAGTGTTCTTTTATACACTTGTATTCTTTTGTCAATTGTTTCAAAACCAGTTCTGAATCACCTCTGATCAGGATATTTTTTGCCCCCAAGTCCAATAAAATTTCTAAGCCTGCTATTAAAGCTTCATACTCTGCTTCATTATTTGAGCAGAATCCATTAATTTTATATTTGAACTTAGTGGGTATTTTGGAAGGGGAAATAATTAGAATCCCAATTCCAACTCCATGTTTATGTTTAGAACCATCAAAATACAATTTCCAGGGTCGTGATTCTACATAATTTTGTGGAGTTTCTATTACAGAATGATCTGCTATAAAATCAGCTACAATTTGGCCTTTGACTGCCTTTAGAGGTTTATATGTTAATGAATACTCTGTTAAGGCTAAGGCCCATTTTCCAATTCGACTATGCAAAATTGGTTTAGACAACATATGCTTAATGATATCACAGTGAGAATAAACAAAAACATCAACAGGCTTTATATAATGCTTGAGTTTTATACAAGAGAAATACAAACATAAGCATAGTTTTTCAATACTACTATATCTAGTTTCAGCATCATTTAATACCCTACTTAAGTAATAGATGGCTTTTTCTTCACCATTTTCATCTTCCTGGGCAAGCATACTACCCAGTGTCGAATCTGATGCTGATATATACAACTTCATGAACTTGTTCCTTATTGGAGGCATCAACATTGGTGGCTTCGACAAATAACTCTTGATTTCGTCAAAAGCTCGTTGTTGATCTTGCCCCCAAGTGAAAATATCTTCTTTCTTGAGACGAAGTAGTGGCGAGAAAGGCTGAGCTTTACCACTTAAATTTGAGATGAATCTCCTCAAGAAATTGATCTTCCCAAGTAGGGACTGAAGTTGCTTTTTAGTAGTTGGAGATTTTGTCTCCATGATAGCCTTCGTTTTGTTTTGATTTATTTCAATGCCCTTTTTGTGCACAACAAACCCAAGGAAATCTCCTGCATTAACACAAAAAGCACACTTTAATGGATTCATTTTTAATCCATATTTCCTCATCTTTTCAAAAGACTTTTTCAAATGATCTAAATGATCAACCTTTGACGAGGATTTGACAACTATGTCGTCAATATACACTTGCATAAAAGTGTCTATGTACTCATGGAAAATTAGATTCATTGCTCTTTGATAAGTGGCCCCAGCATTTTTCAAACCGAAGGGCATCACTACCCATTCATACGTGCCTAATGCCCCTGGGCATCTAAAAGCAGTTTTGGGTACATCATTTTCAGCAATGAAAATTTGGTTGTAGCCAGAATAACCATCTAGCATACTTAAATATTCAAATCCTGCTGCTGAATCAATTAGCATTTCTGCTACAGGCATAGGATATTCGTCTTTTGGTGTAGCATTATTCAAATCTCTAAAGTCTATACATACTCTAAGAGAACCATTTTTCTTAATCACAGGCACTATATTTGCTAACCATTCGACATACCTTGCTGTTCTGATGAATTTGCTCCTCAGCAGCCTCTCAATTTCTTCCTTGATCTTTGACATAATTTCTGGTGCAAACCTTCTAGGCAATTGTTTTACTGGTTTTTTGTCTGGTCGAACTGGAAGTTCATGTTCCACCAATTTTCTGCTCAAACCTGGCATTTCATTGTAATCCCAAGCAAAACAATCTTTGTATTCCACTAGAAGTTGCACCACTTTCGCCTTCAGATCTGGAGGAATGTTTGCACTAATATATGTTGGTCTTTTCATCAGACCATCTCCAAGGTCAATTTCTTGCAAAGGATCCTGTGCTTGCATTTTATGACTTTGACTAATTGGATCTTTTTCAAATCCTAAGGGTTCGTCGTCATAGATGCAGTCCAGTTTTTGCAATTCTGGCTCTTGTTTGCCAATCTTTTCACCATTGGCTATATCAGCCATATTTTCTGAAAATGAATTGGCTTCCAAAGCCATCTTGATTCTGTTTTCAGCCATGTAGGCCGTAATCCTTGCCCAAGTTTGGGACTCAGACATAGTAGTTTTCTTTGACATCCCAACCAGTTGGGCATTTGTGGCTTTCATACTCGCCATCCTCGCTGTTTCCATCCTCTCTCTCCCACAAGAAACCATGTGTGGGATCCAGTTTGATTGCATGGTGACCATTTCTTGCTAGACGATATGCAAAGTCCTTCTCAGTGCATGGTGAAATTGTTGCCAATTTCTTGTCGAAGGAGTGCTTTGTCAAATGATGGACTTCAGTTTTGAAGTAGCTTTGATCTGCTTCAATATTTTCCACTATTCCATCCTCTCGCCAGATAATGAGGCGTTGGTGCAGGGTAGAAGGAACTGCCCCTACTCCATGAATCCACTCTCGACCTAGAAGTAGATTGTAATTTGCCTTAGAGGCCACAACCAAGAACAAGGTTGGCCTTACAGTGCTTCCAACAACCACTTCTAACTGGATTGCTCCCAAAGAGAAACCAGTTTCACCCTCATAGTTTGAAAGAACTATGTTGTGAGGATGAAGATCCACCAAAGATTTGCCAATCTTTCTGAGCAAAAATTCTGGCATGAGATTAACAGCAGCACCACCATCAATTAGCACTTTGTTGATCCCCACATTGTTCACTTTAGCCTGTATGAAGAGAGGCTTCAAGTGACTCTTCATGCCTTCATCTGGCCTTTCAAATGTAGCCATTTGATCTTCTAGAGCACCATTGCTCGTCACATAGTAACATACTGGCCTATGAAGGGCCATTTGCATTCCAGATTCCTCTTCGTCATCTGTCACTTCAGAGCAAACGTCGAATTCCCTTGGTAAGATTGACACAACATTGACGATTATGTCGAGATCAGGCTCAGAATCCAAAAAGTCATCTGCTTCCATGTGGTCATCTTCGACATTATCAGCAACTGAAGACTCTATTTTCGATTCGCCTAACCTTTCTTTCATTGGCCTCTTTGCCAATTCCAAAGGCCTTCTTCCATTACCATCAGTAGTTAATGGGGATTGTTGAGCAGCCACTTTTTTCTGGCGTTGGTATCTACGCCATTGGGACCTTGTCATGGGATTTTTCCCTTTGTAATTATTCCTGTAATCATATTTCCTTGACTCAGGATCCTTTTTGGGATTGCTGTTACTGGAGTTCCCTCTCTCCATATTCCTTTGACCATAGTCCACGCTTCTTCCATGAACCCATTGGTTGACAGGTGTCCTGTTTGAGGGGACAAATGATTTTTGTGGTCCCAACCTCTGGTGTACAGGTGCCTGCTGGCTATTCAGAATATTGGAATAAGTTGGCTTTTGATTTGGCCAATTGTTTCTGTTTTGACTATGAGGCAGAAACTTGTTGAGGCCTGCAGCAGCCTTCTTGTCGAACATGGCACTACAATGAGGACATAATGTAGCTTCGCCATCATTTTCTTTGCAGCGTTGAAGGAAATCCAATAAAGTCTCCCCTGCTTGTGGATACACCTCTTCCACTTTGTTTTCGTACTCCTCCTCAGGAATGGAAATTAATTGCCCCCCTTCAGTGAGGTTCAATGCTTCTATCATCAGGCACTCAAAAGGCTCTGTGTAAGCAGCATCAGCAATCTGCAATGGATTCTCGTCCACCTGCTGTTTGGATTTTGGCTTTTCGCCAAATTTGAGTCTTCCCTCCTGTAGGGCTTTCTGGACCAGATCCCTGAAAAGAACACATTGTGAGGTTTTATGACCCAAAAAATTATGGTATTTACAAAAACCTCTTTTATTACGTTGTTCCAAAGGTGGAATTTTCAAACCCTTTGGTACAATTATTTGGCCATCAGCAACCAATAAGTCAAAAATTTCATCACACTTAGTAATGTCAAAAGTATATGTCTTAGAAACAAATCTATCATTTTTTGGTTCGACGGGATTTTTCCCATTTGATGGTCTTAACATTTTACAAGTATAGGGAGGTCCCGGTTTCAATTCAGCAATATTAACCTCATTGTTTTCTATGTAATCCTGACCATCGTCGAACTCATTTTCACTTTCATAAGTTTCTATGTATGCCACTTTTTCTTTTTTGTGGAACTTAGAATTTCTGACTTTTTCAGCCCTGAGGCGTTCGACCTGTCGAACACGATCTGCTAATTGGGCCATGTCTCTCAAATGTTGAGTATCTAACTTTTTCCTAATGGAATAGTCGAGGCCACCAGCAGCCATCTCAACCAATTCATGTTCAGGCACTTGAGTAAAGCACCTTGCCTTAAGGAGGCGAAACCTGTTCAGATAGTCATCAATGGCTTCTGAGGTTTTGCGCTTCATACTGGCTAATTCTTTGAGACTAATCCTAGATTGTCCCATGTAAAATTGTTCATGAAATAGCCTTTCTAATTGAGTCCAAGTATGAATTGAATGAGGGGGAAGTGTGGTAAACCACGTAAAGGCATTTTTAGTGAGGGAATTGGGAAAAAATTTCATTTTTAAATCTTCATTATTTGCCAAATTCCCTGCTTCTGCCAAATATCTGGCAATATGTTCGACAGTAGATTCATTAGTATCACCAGCAAATTTTGTGAATTTGGGAATCTTCCATCCCCTTGGCAATTCTGCCTGTAATACATATTCAGACAAGGGTGACACAAAATTTGGTCTATGCAACCCTGTATTCAAACCATTTTGGGCCAAAATATTTTCTACTAAATTGGCCAAGTTATTTTGCCCTGCAACATTTTCTTGTCGAACTTGCCTAAGAACATTATCAGCATCTTGGTTTCTATTAACCAAAACTACTTCTGGTTCTTGTTGTTCTCTCTCGATGCGCACTGGTTGGGCTTGGACTCCTGTTTGAATCTCCGGGTTTACACGGGGAATTCTTTGATTATTTGGAGCATCAGGGGCACCAAAAAAGTCTGCCATCCTTCCCATTTGATTGGCTAACAATAAATAATTGTCATTGGCTGTTTGTAACACAGGATTGAAGATTGTGCCAATCTGTTGGGTCAACGCGTTCACCATGTCATGGTTACTTTCGTCCATTTGTTGCCTAAGTACATTCATAGAATTATTAGTCAAGTTCAGAGAATTTCCCCTATTTCCCATCGCAGAAGATGAGGGAGAACTTTCTATCGAAGGCCAATTATACAGGCTTGCCATCGTCATTGTTGGCATTCCAAATTGTGGGTTTCTGGGCAACCATGGGGGTCTTGACGGTGTTCCACCTACTTGACTACCGTCTGTGTACCCATACATGTGTGATACATTCGTTGGCATGGATGATACATTCATTTGTGTCATCATTGCACCATTCGTATTTGGAGGAACAAACCCTACTGCCATACTTGAAGTAGTGGCAGACATTGTTGATCCACTGGCGCTTGCACCAACGGTTCCAGAATTTATCATAGGGTTTGTACCCCCACCATTAGGATTATTGCTTGGGATACTTTCAGAAGTTGTAAAATTCAGGGCAGGATTTGTTGACCCACCAGTAGGATTGGCGCCAGGATTGCCAGATACTGGTTGATTTGGTTGCCCTGTCGAATTTGGAACAGGATTGGTTTCTGTCCCATTATTGTTATTATTATTATTATTGTTGGGGTTAGGATTGTTTGGTGGTCTCACCATTCTGGAACGAGGACGCTTTGGTATATTTGAAAAAACTGGAAGGGACTTACCACTCCGCAAATGCATATACAAATATACACACAATCAAAGTACAAACACCAAACAACAAATTTTGTATGAAAAATTTTCAAAAATTCACTAAGTAAAAATTACACAATCCAGAGGTCCCACTGGGCGTGCCAATTTGTTTACCCCGATTTTTAGTAAACAACCGCTAGTTTAATTATTACAAGAGAGATCAACTAGTAAATCTCGGGACATATGGATTGTGTGGAAGATGATGAAAACATATTCATATCTTTGGGTTAAATCGGACAATTTGAATAAAAGTAAAAGCATTTGACGCAGTCAAATGGTTTGTTTAAAGTAAAATGCTTCAAAGTTAAATTTGCAGAAAACTTGTAAATGAATTGCAAATAAAGTTTAAAGAAAAACTTTGAAATGTAAAGGCAATGCAATGAAAATAAATTGCAGAATGATAAAGTTGCAGAAAGCTTTAAATTGCATAAAACTTAAATGACAAACAAGTAATCAAGACTTGCAGAATGCAAATTGCATTTGACAAATATAAAATGTTTACAAAGGATGGTACACAGATTCGTACATGTTCCTGTCATTCATTTCGCTCGTTGACATGGGTACTCTGAATATTTTAGGAATTTGCATGTGTATTGAATTGTGGACCCGTTTCTTCTATCAGAAACTTGTATTTATAGACAAACTAACATAACTGCTATAAACCTACAATACGTCTAACTATGCTCCACGTGTCTTGACAATTTGAATTCCCTTTGACACCTGGCGAACCCTTCAACGTTACTCAATTTTGAATATTTTGCTAAGTCCAGAGTACGCTTCTTTCGTTCTGCATAGTACGAGAGACAACCAAACAAATACATATATTCACATATATATATATAATATTTTCGACAATTAGAGTAATGTCGAACCAGCATGTTTATTTAGATAAACATGGTTCTGTCGAACTCGACAAGCTTATTCAGACAACAATCGTTCTGTCGAATTCGACAGAACTCTAGGCTTTGACAATTAACTTTGCACATTAAAAGTCTTTGATGTCAAATGCCTTGATTTTCTCTTGATTTATTGCCAGAATCATTTTCCAAGAAAATATTAAAAGGCAATAAT
This sequence comes from Trifolium repens, assembly GCA_030408175.1. Taxonomy (NCBI): domain Eukaryota; kingdom Viridiplantae; phylum Streptophyta; class Magnoliopsida; order Fabales; family Fabaceae; genus Trifolium; species Trifolium repens. The sequence goes on along the minus strand of CP125836.1, from coordinate 34,637,999 downwards.
ACTCATTAAATGAGATTTCAACATCTTATTCCAATTCATTAATGCCTGTCGAAAATACAGGCTAACAGGAGGTTTAAGTGTTTTGTCTTGGAGCAAAATCATAAATACTCCCTCCCCCTTATCTCTCTCGGCCGAACTCCATTACTCACCCTAACCAACTCAAAATTTTCTCTTCCTCTCAAGAACTTGCTTGGATTTGTGCTAGGATCATCAAGCTCTTGGATCATCTTCTTCATCTTGAGGTAATTAGACCTCTTCCTTCCCTTATTTCTCATGAAAATCTCTTGAATTTTGAAGTTTCACAATTTTGTTCTTGAGTAGAAAAATGTTAGAATTTAATTTTGTTTCCATAGATGTGTTCATAAGGGTTGTTAGTATACATGATTGAAAACATGAGTTGATTCTATGGTTTAATCTTGTTCTTACAAATTTTTAGTAAGGGTTTTGAAGAAAAATTTGAAAAGGATCATAAATTTGATTTGTGTTGTAAGATTTTGGTTTTGAAGTTAGAATTGAGCTTTTAAACAAAATGGATTGTTGAATATGAATTTTGTTTCGAAAAATAAGAAAAAAAAAATTTCTCGTGTTCTTGAGCGACTCGAAGAACGCAATTTAGAAAATTTTTATTTCGAGTTTCAAAAAGAGTCGGGTATACGATCGAATATCGTTACGAGCTATCATATGTGGTTAGGGTTTCAAATGAAGAAAAATTGTGTAGGATTGCCCTTTTGCCTCATTTTGGCCGTGGCAATCATATATGGTTCGAGGAATCGAATTTCGAAAATTGTTTAGAGGCAAATTGTTTCCCATGATCATTGTTTAATTGTTTGATTGGTTATGGGATGTTTTGTAAAGAAAAAATAATTTCTTGCCTTAAAGAAAAACTTATTTGAGATTTTTCGAAAAATTGCGATTCGACTCGATAATTTCTAAATCGCTTTGATAAGTGCTAGTTAGGTATTATGGGATATTACCATGCATTTAGAAGTGAAAAATTTTGAATGGAAGGGTGTTTTGAAAATTTTGGCCGTGGCCTCTCTATTGTGTGGGGAAGAAATTCCAAAATTTTTTCTAAGTCCACAATTGTGTGAAAATTTTGTATGTGTTGGATAATCCTAGTTTTGAAGAAAAATGAGTATAGGAAAGGTCGATAGGAAGAAAAAAATGTGTAACTTGTAACGCAAGAAAACTTCGATTTTTCTTAGAAATATTTTTGAAAAGTTTTAGTTGTGTTTCAAATGGTCTTAGTTGTGTGTGAAACAAGTCCTTGAGGTGGAGAAATCCAAAATGGTTTTAGTTTATGATTTGAGAACAAAATGAATTTCGTGTTATAAAAATAGTGCAATTTACTTCGTGAATTTTTAAACACTCTGAGAATAACCTGAAATCCTTGAGGGATAGCTTTAGGAAGTACCTTAGACCCCTCTGGAGCTTTGAGAGCGAGTTTCGTTTCGTTAGGATAAACGAGGAGTATTTTATTGATGTTACGCTACATTTATTTTAGGTAGCGCGTGTTGTAGTTTTTCGCGGAATTAAAGTAACGAAAAGCTTGCTAAGGTAAGGGCACCTTTCTTTTGTATTATTTCCGTAATGGCATGTGTGTATGCTTTGTTTGCGGTGTATTTTTGAGTGCTTGACATGTATGTGTGAATGTATTCTCGGGATGAGAAATTGTTTACAATATATGTGTGGTTTACATATGTTTGAGAATATGTGTATGAATATGTGATTGGCGTGCATATGATTTTGAAAATATATGTACATATTCATGATTATTTTACATACGCTTGAGAGGTATGTATTTGGTTGCATTAGCATATAAGGGGAATCGTATGCTCATGCATTCATAGTACGTGGTTATCGGGAATGGACCACGAGGTGCGACGACCAGTGATTGGTGTCCTCCTTATTGAGTTTGGTGTTGTCCGTGTGACTCACCCGGTGTTATCCCACCGTGATTGTTTTGGTATTGAGTGCGTGACTCTACCTGGTGTTATCCCACCAATAGTAGGAGGTGTTATCCCACCCGAGCCTACGACCTTCTGCAGAGGTTTATTCCGGAATAAATGCATGCATGTGAAAAAGACCCGGTTAGGGTGATCACAATCATTTAGAGTCTGCATTGATAGGCTGGTGTGCATTTTGATACTGTGTGCAAGTATATGAACTGCTAAGTGTTTATTCGCTGTTAGATATATACATGCTATTTGCTGTTGTGTTATGTGTGGTGACCCTTGCATTCTTTCATTTGCGGGCTCCTCCCACCCAGACGATGGATCACCCTTTGTTACCGGTGCTCGCGAGAGAGACGGTGACGAGGTGGGACTTTCTTGATCGCCTGCTTCTGCCTGCCTGGAGCCTCGACCCAGCTTCCGGTACGGCTAGTTACCATGGGCGCGTTAGGATTACTACTTTTCTTGGTACCCGTCAGGTTCATCAGTGTCTGATATGGCAGACTCCACCTTTCTCCATACCTCTACCGGTACTGCTCAGTGCATTGTGGGCGGTTCCTGGGGGACCATTGCCAGGGGCGCCAGATACACCAGAGGGTGGTGGATCGGTCATTGGAGAGACCCCCACAGATGGACTAGTCACTTCTTCTTCCTCCTCCATGGGTAGTTGGGGTGATGGGGCTTTACCCGACTTCTTAGGGGAGCCGGATGATGTTCTTCAGGAGGCAGCGGCTGCTGCAGGGGATGGATCCATTGGAGGATCCGGAGTACCTCACTTGGTATCTCCCACTTCTACCTTGAGCTTGGTCCTGTTATCGAGCGATACGGACGACTCCTGATGCCGCTGTGCATGTTAGGACTAGGACCACTGACTTAGAGTAGGATTCTTTTGGACAGGCCTTGTTGGCCGGTGACTGGTAGCATGACTTGTAGTAGGTTCTAATGTTTTTGGATGACTGTACTCTATACTCTTACGCTTTGGATAAGCCTCTTTTGGTGTTGGCTGTAGTATTTCCTAGTCACGACTACCTTGTATATTTGTCGTGAACTAGATGTTATGTTTTGGATATGTAACTATTCAGGTACACACTTTGCTTATGAGAAGCACTATTATATGCTATAGTTCTGTTGTATGAATAACGCCGGCTCATGTAAAATATTTTCCGCGCACTCTGTCTTGTGTTTTAAAAAAAAAAATAATGCCCCTTTTTAGGCTTTGAAAAACGGGGTGTTACATTGTTGGTATCAGAGCCCGGCTTTAGATCATCAAGGGAAAAGTGTGTCGTAAGAGTTGTCAGTCGAGTTAGAACTAGAGTTTGTTTAGTTCTCCATGACCATTGCTTTGGTGTGTTGATGTTTCTGACTTATGGTATAAGATTTCTAAGAGAATTGGAAAAGAATCTAACCAGAAAGTGGTTTGTGCAGGAAAACATGCCTCCAAGACGGGCACCTGCAGCTACTGGAGCTGATGATAATCAGGTAAACCAGATGGCTCATGCGATGAATGCCATGGCAGCAACTTTGACTGCCCAAGCCCATGCGAAGGCGCAGAGGGATATGGAAAAAAGGGAAAGAGAGATTCTTACTGCTGGATCTCGAGTTCTCACTAGTTTTAACCATCAGAGTCCTCCGAAGTATAACGGAGAGGGAGGTCCTGATGCTGCTGACTTATGGCTTCAGGCAATGGAAAAGATCTTCGGAGCAATCCACTGCCCCGAGGGCGAAAGGGTGACTCTGGCCACCTACCAGTTGTCGGGAGGCTCTGAGTATTGGTGGAAGAGTACTAGTCTTATGATGGAGGCCGCTCACGAGGAAATCAACTGGGTGAGTTTTAAGAGAAAGTTTTTGGCCAAGTACTTTCCAGAGACCGCTAGGGAAAGGTATGGAGAGGAATTCCTGAGGTTGCGTCAGGGAGGTACGAATGTTGAAGCTTATGCTAAGAAATTTGAATCACTGTCAAGGTTTTTCCGCTTCTTCAGGGATGGCGTCGATGAGACTTATATGTGTCGCCGTTTTCAAGAAGGGCTGAGGTATGAGTTACAGGATTCAGTGATACCATTGGGAATCCGAAATTTCCAAGTGCTGGTTGAGAAATGTCAGGAAATTGAGGATATGAAGAATAAGCGAGTGAATCGCAATGTGAATTCTACTGCTGGGGGACCTAGTCGTCCAAGTAATCAGGCTCAGAACCGTGGGAGGCGAGGAAATAAGCCTTACAACCGCCTTAGAATAACAAAGGGCAGGATCGCTCGGTGAATCAAGGGAATCCGAATGCGGCGAAACAGAGTTGTTTCAAGTGTGGGAAGGAAGGACATTATGCGAACGACTGTAGGAACGCGGAGCCCGGGATTATTTGTTATAATTGTAAGAAGCCAGGTCACATGGCTAGGGATTGCAAGGCTCAGAAGGCTGAACCATCTGTGAATGTGACGCAGGGAGCCAAACCCACTGCTAGGGGACGTGTCTACTGTATGGGCACGGAAGTGAGTGGCGAGGCCAGTAACGCCATACATGAGAATTGTCAGATTGCAGGTAACACTTTAACTGCATTGATAGATACCGGGGCAACCCATTCTTTCATATCTGTGGATTGTGCAAATCGTATGAAATTGATTGTTTCTCCGCTGCCTTTTGATTTGAATGTTTCTACTCCTGTAAAGGACCTTGTGGTTAATACAGCATGTTTGCATTGTTTAGTAATGATTCAGAATAGAGAGTTTTTGATTAATCTGATCTGTCTACCCCTTCAGTCACTCGAGATCATTCTTGGGATGGATTGGCTGTCGTATCACTATGTTATTTTAGACTGTGCTCGGAAGATGGTCTTTTTCCCCGAACCAGGAGTACAGAGGTACTTGTCGGCGAACCGGCTTAAAGTAAGCATGAGGAATGGAGAGCCAGAAATTATTTCACTTGCTTTTATAGGAGTGACTTCAGACGTGCATATAGAGGAGTTGCGCGTAGTTCAACAATTCCAGGATGTTTTTCCGTTAGAGATTCCGGGATTTCCTCCGATCAGAGAAGTGGAATTCTTTATCGACTTGCATCCAGGAACGGGACCAATCTCGGAATCACCTTATCGGATGGCCCCAGCCGAGTTGGTGGAATTGAAGAGTCAGATCGAGGACTTGTTAGAAAAGGGTTTTATTAGACCAAGTGTGTCTCCGTGGGGAGCGCCAGTCTTATTGGTGAAAAAGAAGGATGGACGGTCACGTTTATGTGTGGATTATCGGAAACTCAACAAGGTTACTATTAAGAACCGATATCCCTTGCCACGAATTGATGATTTAATGGACCAGTTAAAGGGTGCGTCTGTGTTTTCAAAGATTGACTTGAAGTCCGGATATCATCAGATAAGAGTAAGAGAAGAAGACGTTCAGAAAACAGCGTTTCGTTCACGCTATGGACACTATGAGTATCTAGTGATGCCGTTTGGAGTGACGAATGCACCCGCAATTTTTATGGATTACATGAATAGGATCTTCCATACGTTCCTAGACAAGTTTGTGGTGGTGTTCATCGACGATATACTCATTTATTCGAAGGATGAAGAGGAACACGAAGAGCATCTCCGCTTGGTTTTACAAGTTCTGCGTGACAGAAAGTTGTATGCAAATCCGTCAAAGTGTGAATTCTGGATGAAAACGGTGAATTTTCTGGGTCACGTCATCTCAGAAAAGGGAATATCTGTGGATCCAGCAAAGATTGAAACCGTACTTGCATGGAAACAACCGCAAACTGTTACGGATATACGAAGTTTTGTGGGTTTAGCAGGATATTATCGGAGATTTATTGAGGGTTTCGCTAAGATTGTGGCACCAATGACACAACTTACGAGGAAAGATCAACCATTTGCTTGGACAGAGAAGTGTGAAGCTAGTTTTCAGTTGCTAAAAGAGCGATTGACGACCTCACCGGTGTTAGTTTTACCCCAGTCGGACGAACCGTATGAAGTTTATTGTGATGCGTCGCATCAGGGACTCGGATGTGTATTGATGCAACACAAGAGGGCAGTGGCTTATGCGTCCAGACAGTTGAAGAACCACGAAAGGAACTACCCCACTCATGATCTAGAACTTGCTGCAGTAGTTTTTGCTTTGAAGATTTGGAGACATTATCTTTATGGATGTACTTTTGTCGTCTTCAGTGATCACAAAAGTCTGAAATATCTGTTTGATCAGAAAGAGTTGAATATGAGACAGAGGAGGTGGATGGAAACACTGAAGGATTTTGATTTCACGTTACAGTACCATCCTGGAAAGGCTAATGTGGTAGCTGATGCTTTGAGTAGAAGAAGTGTATCGGTATGCTCAGCTCAGATGGCTAGTCAACAAGAGTTATTAGAAGAGTTTCGGGATCTACATCTTGAGGTAGAGTTTGCGCCTGGGAATTTGAGACTCGGTATGATTACGATTTCGAACGGATTGATGGAAGACATTGCTAGTTGTCAGAATGACAGTCTACTTATGGAAAAGAGAGCTTTGATAGATCGAGGAACCACCACAGAGTTCAATGTGGGATCAGATAATATTTTGAGATGCAATGGGAGAGTGTGCGTACCCGATGCTAAGAACTTGAGAAATACGGTTCTAGAGGAAGCGCATAAGAGTAAACTGAGTATACATCCTGGAGCTACCAAGATGTATCAGGATTTGAGGCTAGACTATTGGTGGCCGGGTATGAAGAGACATGTGGCAGAGTATGTGGCATCGTGTTTGACGTGTCAGAAAGCTAAGGTGGAACATCAGAAACCTGCAGGAATGCTGCAATCGTTGGATATACCAGAGTGGAAGTGGAATAGCATATCTATGGATTTCATCACTGGTTTACCCAAGACAAGAAGGAAGCATGATTCTATTTGGGTGATAGTGGATCGATTGACGAAGTCCGCTCATTTTCTGCCTGTCAGGGTTACCGACACTGCAGAAAAGTTAACAAACATCTACGTGGCTGAGATAGTAAGACTCCATGGTATACCATCAAGCATTGTTTCAGATCGAGACCCAAAATTTACTTCACATTTTTGGAGAACTCTGCATGAGGCTTTAGGGACGAAGTTGAGATTAAGTTCGGCTTACCATCCGCAGACAGATGGACAGACCGAAAGAACGAACCAATCTTTGGAGGATTTGTTGAGGGCATGTGTGCTAGATGACAGAGGAAGTTGGGACGATGTGTTACCACTAATAGAGTTCACCTACAACAACAGTTTCCACACGAGCACTGGAATGGCTCCGTATGAGGCTCTTTATGGGAGAAGGTGTCAAACTCCATTGTGTTGGTACCAAGATGGAGAAAGTATGATTGTAGGACCAGAAATGGTGCAACAGACTACGGACAAGGTCCGGAAGATACGGGCAAGAATGAAGGTCGCCCAGGATCGTCAGAAGAGTTACGCAGATAGGCGTCGTAGACCCTTAGAATTTGAGGCAGGAGAACATGTATTTCTCCGAGTTACTCCAACTACTGGCGTTGGAAGGGCAATAAAAGCAAGAAAGTTGACTCCGAAATTTATTGGACCGTATCAGATTACGGAAAGGATAGGAAAAGTAGCCTATCGAATTGCATTGCCACCGATACTGTCCCAGATTCATGATGTGTTCCATGTGTCTCAGTTAAGGAAGTATGTTCCTGACCCGTCACATGTGATCACGCCAGATGACATTCAGTTGAAAGAGAACTTGTCATTTGAAGTTCCGCCAGTTAAGATTGCGGATAGAAAGATGAAACGTTTAAGGACCAAGGAGATACCCTTAGTCAAGATAATATGGAATGAAGCTACAGGAGATGCGACTTGGGAGCTTGAAAGCAAGATGAAAGAGCAATACCCCGAGTTATTTAGCGATGTCTAAGTTTCGAGGACGAAACTTCTTTTAGGGGGGAAGTAATGTAAGACCCATAATTCTACTGTATCGTACGCAAGTTATAAGCGTAAGTAGTGGATAAGAGTTTTTAGGGTTTCTGTAAGATTAGTTTCTTAAGTATCGTGTAATAACAGCGTTTTGCTGAGTTGGAACTGGTTTTGGACTCGTGTGCTATTTAAGCTCAGGCTTTTGGTTTTTAGTCCTCTTTTATGTACGAGAACGTTCCTGTGAATTCAGAATTTAGAGTTTCGACTTTCTCCGTTTATTGGAAAAACGAGTAGAAAACTGTGCCCGCTTCTTAAAATTTTACGGTTTCTGTTTTCCGTCGAATTTTAATTGGAGACTTTATATATCGGCGTAAGTTGGAATCTAGTTTCAGAATATTTTTGGGAGCTAAGGAAATAAATTTCAGTCGGAGAATAAAGTTTAGCGATAATATTTGGAAACGGTTTACGACGGACATTTATTTGTGAGATTTTATGTTTTTGAGATTTCCGTCCGCTAGCGAGGTGCGACTCGCCGAGAGCAAACGCGACGAGCTGAGTGGCGTAAAGGAGATATTTGTTCAAAAAGCAATCATGAGCTATTTGATCCATTGGCTAGGGTTTTGTCTTGCAACTTTAATTTTAATCCAATGGCCTAGATTGCACAAGACTTGGGGTGAATAGTAAGGAGGTTTAAGTGTTTTGTCTTGGAGCAAAATCATAAATACTCCCTCCCCCTTATCTCTCTCGGCCGAACTCCATTACTCACCCTAACCAACTCAAAATTTTCTCTTCCTCTCAAGAACTTGCTTGGATTTGTGCTAGGATCATCAAGCTCTTGGATCATCTTCTTCATCTTGAGGTAATTAGACCTCTTCCTTCCCTTATTTCTCATGAAAATCTCTTGAATTTTGAAGTTTCACAATTTTGTTCTTGAGTAGAAAAATGTTAGAATTTAATTTTGTTTCCATAGATGTGTTCATAAGGGTTGTTAGTACACATGATTGAAAACATGAGTTGATTCTATGGTTTAATCTTGTTCTTACAAATTTTTAGTAAGGGTTTTGAAGAAAAATTTGAAAAGGATCATAAATTTGATTTGTGTTGTAAGATTTTGGTTTTGAAGTTAGAATTGAGCTTTTAAACAAAATGGATTGTTGAATATGAATTTTGTTTCGAAAAATAAGAAAAAAAAAATTTCTCGTGTTCTTGAGCGACTCGAAGAACGCAATTTAGAAAAATTTTATTTCGAGTTTCAAAAAGAGTCGGGTATACGATCGAATATCGTTACGAGCTATCATATGTGGTTAGGGTTTCAAATGAAGAAAAATTGTGTAGGATTGCCCTTTTGCCTCATTTTGGCCGTGGCAATCATATATGGTTCGAGGAATCGAATTTCGAAAATTGTTTAGAGGCAAATTGTTTCCCATGATCATTGTTTAATTGTTTGATTGGTTATGGGATGTTTTGTAAAGAAAAAATAATTTCTTGCCTTAAAGAAAAACTTATTTGAGATTTTTCGAAAAATTGCGATTCGACTCGATAATTTCTAAATCGCTTTGATAAGTGCTAGTTAGGTATTATGGGATATTACCATGCATTTAGAAGTGAAAAATTTTGAATGGAAGGGTGTTTTGAAAATTTTGGCCGTGGCCTCTCTATTGTGTGGGGAAGAAATTCCAAAATTTTTTCTAAGTCCACAATTGTGTGAAAATTTTGTATGTGTTGGATAATCCTAGTTTTGAAGAAAAATGAGTATAGGAAAGGTCGATAGGAAGAAAAAAATGTGTAACTTGTAACGCAAGAAAACTTCGATTTTTCTTAGAAATATTTTTGAAAAGTTTTAGTTGTGTTTCAAATGGTCTTGTTGTGTGTGAAACAAGTCCTTGAGGTGGAGAAATCCAAAATGGTTTTAGTTTATGATTTGAGAACAAAATGAATTTCGTGTTATAAAAATAGTGCAATTTACTTCGTGAATTTTTAAACACTCTGAGAATAACCTGAAATCCTTGAGGGATAGCTTTAGGAAGTACCTTAGACCCCTCTGGAGCTTTGAGAGCGAGTTTCGTTTCGTTAGGATAAACGAGGAGTATTTTATTGATGTTACGCTACATTTATTTTAGGTAGCGCGTGTTGTAGTTTTTCGCGGAATTAAAGTAACGAAAAGCTTGCTAAGGTAAGGGCACCTTTCTTTTGTATTATTTCCGTAATGGCATGTGTGTATGCTTTGTTTGCGGTGTATTTTTGAGTGCTTGACATGTATGTGTGAATGTATTCTCGGGATGAGAAATTGTTTACAATATATGTGTGGTTTACATATGTTTGAGAATATGTGTATGAATATGTGATTGGCGTGCATATGATTTTGAAAATATATGTACATATTCATGATTATTTTACATACGCTTGAGAGGTATGTATTTGGTTGCATTAGCATATAAGGGGAATCGTATGCTCATGCATTCATAGTACGTGGTTATCGGGAATGGACCACGAGGTGCGACGACCAGTGATTGGTGTCCTCCTTATTGAGTTTGGTGTTGTCCGTGTGACTCACCCGGTGTTATCCCACCGTGATTGTTTTGGTATTGAGTGCGTGACTCTACCTGGTGTTATCCCACCAATAGTAGGAGGTGTTATCCCACCCGAGCCTACGACCTTCTGCAGAGGTTTATTCCGGAATAAATGCATGCATGTGAAAAAGACCCGGTTAGGGTGATCACAATCATTTAGAGTCTGCATTGATAGGCTGGTGTGCATTTTGATACTGTGTGCAAGTATATGAACTGCTAAGTGTTTATTCGCTGTTAGATATATACATGCTATTTGCTGTTGTGTTATGTGTGGTGACCCTTGCATTCTTTCATTTGCGGGCTCCTCCCACCCAGACGATGGATCACCCTTTGTTACCGGTGCTCGCGAGAGAGACGGTGACGAGGTGGGACTTTCTTGATCGCCTGCTTCTGCCTGCCTGGAGCCTCGACCCAGCTTCCGGTACGGCTAGTTACCATGGGCGCGTTAGGATTACTACTTTTCTTGGTACCCGTCAGGTTCATCAGTGTCTGATATGGCAGACTCCACCTTTCTCCATACCTCTACCGGTACTGCTCAGTGCATTGTGGGCGGTTCCTGGGGGACCACTGCCAGGGGCGCCAGATACACCAGAGGGTGGTGGATCGGTCATTGGAGAGACCCCCACAGATGGACTAGTCACTTCTTCTTCCTCCTCCATGGGTAGTTGGGGTGATGGGGCTTTACCCGACTTCTTAGGGGAGCCGGATGATGTTCTTCAGGAGGCAGCGGCTGCTGCAGGGGATGGATCCATTGGAGGATCCGGAGTACCTCACTTGGTATCTCCCACTTCTACCTTGAGCTTGGTCCTGTTATCGAGCGATACGGACGACTCCTGATGCCGCTGTGCATGTTAGGACTAGGACCACTGACTTAGAGTAGGATTCTTTTGGACAGGCCTTGTTGGCCGGTGACTGGTAGCATGACTTGTAGTAGGTTCTAATGTTTTTGGATGACTGTACTCTATACTCTTACGCTTTGGATAAGCCTCTTTTGGTGTTGGCTGTAGTATTTCCTAGTCACGACTACCTTGTATATTTGTCGTGAACTAGATGTTATGTTTTGGATATGTAACTATTCAGGTACACACTTTGCTTATGAGAAGCACTATTATATGCTATAGTTCTGTTGTATGAATAACGCCGGCTCTTGTAAAATATTTTCCGCGCACTCTGTCTTGTGTTTTAAAAAAAAAAATAATGCCCCTTTTTAGGCTTTGAAAAACGGGGTGTTACAGGTACGAGGTAGACCCAATACAAAATCCATAGCTAAATCCTGCCAAATGTCATCAGGAATGGGCAGAGGCATGTAAAGACCGGTATTTTGTGACTGGCCTTTAGAAACTTGGCAAGTATAGCACTTCTTGACTATGGTTCCAACATCTTTTTTCAGGTGTGGCCAATAAAACCTTTCTTCCAGACTAGCAATGGTTTTATCCCTCCCCATATGTCTGCTCAGACCACCACCATGTAGATCCCTAATTAATTTCTCCCTCAAGGACGAACATGGAATGCACAACTGGTTTCCCTTAAAAAGAAACCCTTCACGAACATGAAAATCGTCACAAGGATGCTCACGACATTTAGCCCATAATTCTTTGAACTCAGCATCATTCTCATACAACTCCTTCAGACATTTAAAACCTACTACCTCCTGGGCTAAGGTGACAAGCAACGCATCCCTCCTACTCAAAGCATCAGCTACTTTGTTAAGAGCTCCAGATTTATGTTGAATAATAAAAGGGAACTTCTGCAGAAAACTAACCCACCGAGCATGCATCTTGTTGATCAGTTTCTGACTATGGAGAAATTTCAGAGCCTGGTGATCAGTGAATAAAATGAATTCTCTATGAACCAAGTAGTGCTCCCATTGGCGAAGAGCTCTAAAAACAGCATAAAATTCTTGATCATAAGTACTCCATTTTCGACGAGCTTCACTCAACTTTTCACTAAAGAAAGCAATTGGTTTCTTCTCCTGAGACAACACAACCCCTATTCCAATTCCGCTAGCATCACACTCAACTTGGAACACTTTATCAAAATCAGGAAGAGCTAAGACAGGGGCGGTACACAACTTTTCTTTAATCAAGGCAAAACTCTGCTCCTGCTCAAAACCCCAATTGTATTTTCCTTTCTTCAAACATTCAGTGATTGGTGCAGTGATAGTGCTGAAGTCTCTGATAAATCTTCTGTAGAAAGTAGCCAGACCATGAAAACTACGTACTTCAGTAACTGATGTAGGTGCAGGCCAGTCTCTGATAGCCCTTACTTTCTCTTCATCCACATGAATTCCATCCTCAACAACTACAAACCCCAAGAAAAGTAATTTGTTGGTACTGAACGTGCACTTTTTCAGGTTAATGTACAACTGATTCTCTTGTAACACTTGCAAAACTAGCCTCACATGTTCCAAGTGTTCTTCCTTGATCTTGCTATAAATCAGAATATCATCAAAATAAACCACTACAAAAGAACCAATAAAAGGACGCAAAACCTGATTCATCAACCTCATGAAGGTGCTAGGGGCGTTAGACAACCCAAAAGGCATCACCAACCACTCATAAAGTCTATCCTTACTCTTAAAAGCTGTCTTCCATTCATCTCCAGGTCTAATTCTTATCTGATGGTACCCACTTCGCAGATCTATCTTTGAGAACACCTTGGATCCTGCCAATTCATCAAGCATGTCTTCTAAACGGGGAATTGGAAAACGATACTTGATAGTGATCTTGTTGATGGCCCTGCTATCAACACACATCCTCCACTGATTTCCTTTCTTAGGCACCAAAAGGACTGGAACGGCACAAGGACTCATGCTTTCACGGATAAATCCCTTCCTTAGTAAATCCTCAATTTGCTCCCTTAAAATCTCATTCTCCTTAGGACTCATGCGAAAATGAGGAAGGTTTGGTAGGCTTGAACCTGGAATCAAATCAATTTGGTGTTGAATATCCCTCATGGGCGGTAAGTCATTTGGCAGCTCATCTGCAATTAACTCGTTGAAATCCCTTAGAATTTCTAAGATTTCCCCTGGAATTGGAACCTCTTCTTTCACAGCACTCATCACCCCCTTGAAAACAACTAGACAAAAACAATTAGCTTCTCTGACAGCCTTATCAAGTTTCCACTCATCCTGAGTTATCACTAGGAAAGTAGATTTCTTATCTTTTGGATTCTTATCAAAATGTAAAATAGGAGCCATAGCAATTTTATGAGTGCCCCAAGTGAACATCATCACATTATCCCGTCCCCGGTAAGTAATATCATTATCAAATTGCCAAGGCCTACCAAGTAAAATATGACAAACATCCATATCAATAACATCACAAAGTACCTCTTCTTTATAATGTTTGCCAATAGAGATAGGAACTCTGCAGGACAGCGTCACTCGTACCTGGGATCCCTTGCTGACCCAGCCAAGGGCATATGGCTTCTCATGAGGCTCTGCGGGCAACTTAAAATAATTCACCAATTTTTGTGACACTAAGTTCTCTGTGCTCCCATTATCTATTATGAGATCACATACCTTATTCTTCACAGAACAATGAGTCTTGAATAAGTTTTTGCGCTGCCCTTCTTCTTTAGTTGCTAATAACATCCGCTGCAACACAAAATTTACCTTTTCATCAGACTCTTCTTCAGCAAATTCTACCTCTGCATATTCATCCTCATCAGGCTGCTCATCATCATCGTCCTTTTCTCCCACCATAGCTGCAACTCTCCTTGATGGACAGACATTGGATCGGTGACCTTTCCCATTACATCTAAAACAAGTATCAATAGTGGGTTTGGCATATGGATTGTTTTGTTTTTGGGTTGAGGCTCTGCCTTGTGGTGCACTGCTAGAACTACCAGTCGCCTTATTACCAGGAGTAGAATCCTTGGCTGCTGCACTTTTCTCTTTGTCACTTGATGATTCATTATTATTCTTGGGAGAATATTTTCTGAAGGAGGAGAAATTTCTGGGTGATTTCTCTATCAGTTCTGCCTTCAAAGCTAGGTTGGACGCTTCAGCAACGGTCCAAACGGTTTGCAAACCCATCTTCTCCTGCAAGGATCCTTTCAATCCACTGATATAATGAGCCACTTTCTGATTTTCTGATTCACCCAATTCATTACGTTCAGAAAAACGCAGAAATTCAGCGGTATACTCTGTCACTGATCGCTTGCCTTGAACACATTCAATATACATTTTATACAGAATTTGTTCATAGTCTTCTGGTAAAAATCTCTCAAGCATCAATTGTTTCATCTTCCGCCAAGTTCGAATGGGATTCTTTTTCTGCCTCTTCCTCTGAACAACGAGTCTGTCCCACCAGACAGCGGCAGTACTTTTCAGCCTGATTGCCACCATCTTAACCTGCTTGTGCTGAGGGACGTCCATCACGTCGAAAAATCTGTCAACATCAATCTGCCAATCTAAAAATTCCTCTACTCCCATCGTTCCGTAAAACAATGGAATATCTGCCTTCACGCGGTAATCATGGTGATTGCCACGATCGTTTCTTTCTTCAGTCACGACCTCCTCTTCTTCTGAATTCGAATCATCAATCGTGTGATTGTTTCCACGATCTCCTCCCCAGTTCAGATTGATTCTGTTGTTGTTGGATAACGTTGTTACCTGTGTTATCAGATTGGTGATGGCCGCGGTTAAAGCCGCTATGGCACCATCAAACTCTGTTTTCGTCACTGGTTGATCTCCCATCTGATCACTTCACGAAAGAACAGGGGAAACCTGCTCTGATGCCAACTGACGCAGAACGGAAACGCTAGGTTAGCAAAACCCTAAACCTAATTGATAAAGACAAGCCGCAAGCACAAACTTGTCAAAATAGGATTTCGGAGTCCACCGAAAATTGAGATAAAACTCGAATATTTTTTTATTGAATAAAAACTGCCCCTCAAGGCTACAATGATTTAGTTTAAATAGTAAGGGAAAATAAAAAAGTAGCAAATCTAGAATAAAAAAGTAGCAAATCTAGAATAATAAAAATACCAAATCTAGAATAATAAAAGTAGCAAATCTAGAATAATAAAAATAACAAATCTAAATAAACCCTCCTACATCAGAAGGCTTTTTGATTATCAAATTCAAAATATGCGGTTTGTAAGATCCAAGATTCCACTGTACAATTCTTTTAAGGAACATTAGTGTCGGCTAAGTTTTTAGGGTTTTTGGTGAAGCGGTTTCGTGAGTATTGTCGCGTTAATAGAATTTTTGCTGAAATGGAGCCTGTTTTGTGCTCGTGCGCTGGAAAGGCACAAACTTTTGGGTCATAGTCTTCTTTTGAGTATAAGAAGGTTTATGTGTAGTCAGAATCGCGAGTTTTGGTTTATTCTGGTTTTTGGAAAAACGAGTAGGAATTTTACCCG
The DNA here is from genome assembly GCA_030408175.1 of Trifolium repens. NCBI lineage: Eukaryota > Viridiplantae > Streptophyta > Magnoliopsida > Fabales > Fabaceae > Trifolium > Trifolium repens. The sequence goes on along the minus strand of CP125836.1, from coordinate 34,622,256 downwards.
CTGTTGAAAATTTTTACGATGTCTGAATTCCGTAGAAATTTAGATGGAGGTTTTATGTATCTGTGCGAGTTAGGATATGTCCTGAGAATAATTTTCAAGAGTGAGGAAGAAAATTACAGTCGGGGAAAAAGTTTTAGCGATAATATTTGAAAACGGTTTACGACGGACGTTTATTTGGTAGATTTTATATTTTTGTGTTTTCCGTCCGTTAGCGTAGCGTGACTCGTCTGTGAGGCGTGAGTTTCTCATGAGAAAGAAATATCTAAAGTGGATAGACTTGAAATGATCCAATGGCTAGGGTTTAATCTTGTCAGCTTTACACTATTTGATCCAAGGGTTAAGATTGACCAAGATTTTTGTATAGTAAGGAGGTTTAATTCATTGTGGAACTTAGAAAAAAATCACAAAACTTCCTTCTCTTCTCTCTTGGCCGTGGAGCTCCATTTCTTTTCCATTTCTTCACAAAATTTTCATTCCTTCACCAAATCACTTGATCTTAGGCTTGTTGGATCATAGGACTTGCAAGGAATCATCTCCTCTAAGGTAACTAGACTTTCTCCCTCTCTTAGTTGGACAAACTCTTAGATTTTTATGGATTTAAAGTTTATGATTCATGAGATGAAATTGTTGGAAATTGATCATAAATGATTCCTCTTGCTTGAAAGTTGTTCATGAGGGTTTAACAAGCATGTTTAAGCTTAGTAGTGTTGATTTCCATGGCTAGATGATTATATATGAGGATCTCATGTTAGGGTTTGATGGAAAAATCTTAATTGATCAAGAACATGAATTTTTGTTTGGTGTTTGTGTTAATGATGTTGTTTTTGAGCTTTTAAGTAAAATGGATATGTGATAAATGATTTGGTTTTGAGAAACAAGAAAAATATTTGTTGTTGTTCATGAGAAATTAGGGGAAAACAATTTGATTTTTGGATTGTGTTTGTAAATGTTTTGTTTGATCAAATGAATGATTTTGTGAAAAAGAGAGTAGATGTTATGCTTTTGGAAATGGAAAATTTTGGGAACTAGCCATGCTTTGTTGTTCTTGGCCGTGGCACAATGTGTGTGTGTGTGACCATTTGGCTTTCAAATTTTTAAGTCCTAATTGGAAGGCAATGATCATAGGTTTAAATGAATGATCATGGTTTCAAAGAGATAATCAATTATGGTTTTGATTGAAATGATTTGGATTGTGAGGATAAATGATTTTGAAAATATTCTCTTGTGTTTAGTATTGGTTTTGTTTTGAAAATGAAAACTAGTTACTTGTTTTTGAAGTAAACAAGTAAGTATGGAAAGTGTTGTATTTTTGTTTTGAAAAGAATGTTTTGGGGCTTTATGTGGAAAGAAAAGATTTGCGAAGTTTTGAAGAAAAATGACATTCTTGGATTCAAAATGATTTGGGGTGAGTGTTTGATCAATTTGAGAAATCAGAAATGGTTTAGGTGTTTTACACTATGTTTGATTTCAAAAAACAATGGTTTTGGAATAATTCCAATTCTGGCCGAAACTGGAAGGGCATTTTCGTCCATTTTAAATGTTATATTTTGTCATAGAAATTTGATCATTCAATCCGTTTTTTTTAGACGAAGATTTCGGCGTATGGCTCGTCTCGATCGGATAAAAATTGAATGAGTTATGGCCATTTTAGTTTGAAAATAAAAGCTTGTAACTTGTGGCAAGTAAACTTTTATTTTTGTGAAATTTTTGAAGAGTTTATGTGCTGATTTCTAATGGTTCTAGTGTGTGAGTTTGATTGTTTAGAGTTAGAAATAAAAGTATTTCTTGATTATGCTTTGAAACGAAACTATTTTCGCGAAACGAGAATAGTGTATTTAACTTCGTGAATTTTTAATCACTATGGGGAGAACTCGAAATCACTATCCGAGGGTTTCATAAAGTACCTTAGACCCTCTAGATTTTTGAGTTCTAGTTTCGTTTCGATAGAATACAGTGGGAGTATTTTATTGACATTACGCTGCTTAAATTTTTGGTAGCGTGAATAGTGGATTTGAGCCTAGTTAGTTGTGAAGGAACAACCATAGGTCTTGATCCATTAGTAGCCGATCTAGGACTTATTTGAGTAACCAATTAGAATGTGGTATTAACTTAGATAAGTTATGTTTTGTAAAAGGTTAAGAGGATTAGCCGATTTGGAGTTTTCGTCAAGAGGGACGGTTATTGCTCGCGTAATGTAAGTTGTGCGTGTTGGAATGCTTGCTGAGGTAAGGGCACCTTTCTTTGGTTTTATTTTCCGTTGGTAACATTGTGTGAATGCTTGTTGTGGTGTGCTTTGAGTGTTTTTCATGTATATATTATGTATTCTCGTGATGAGAAATTGTTTAAAATACATGAGAAATTGTTTTTCATAATGTTTGGACGGTATGTATCTGTTGCATTAGCATATAAGGGGAAGCGTATGCTCATGCATTCATAGTACGTGGTTATCGGGAATGGACCACGGGGTGCGATTATCGGGAATGAATCCACCTTAATCCTGCGGGATTTATTGAGTCCAATACGTGGTTATCGGGAATGGACCACGGGGTGTGATTATCGGGAATGGATCCACTCTAATCCGCTGGGATTTTATTGACGCCCTGCGGGGTATAGTAGGGGTTGAACCTACGACTCTTTGTGGAGAGGTTAATAATGGAATTTCATGCATGTGGCAGCCAGTGATTGGTGTCACGATCATGTAGAGTCTGCATCTGTAGGCTATGTGTGCATTTAATTATATCATGTATGTTGATGTGAAAATGTTATATGTTTACTTGTTTTCCATATTTGGTAAGTGTATTATTGTGGTACTTGTGGTGACCCTTACAATGAATATTGCGGGCTCCTCCCACCCAAGACGATGGATCCTTACACGCGGTCGTGGGTCGTGAGGACGATGGTGAGTTCGTGGGATTTCAATGATCGAGGAGTTGTACTTCTTAAGTTAGGTTGTGCGCCGGTGTGGTTTGTACACCGTGCTCTTTTTGGATTAGGCATAGGATCTGACTCTCTTGGATAACTGTATACTGATATTTACATTTAGACTGTTGTCTTTAGGGTTGTAAATATTCAGGTATTACACTTTGCTTCTCTGAAGCACTATTATGTATATATAGTCCTCTTGTATGTTTAATGCCGGCTCTCACAGTTTGTATGCGCGCTCTGTTTTGTTTTAAAAAAATAATAAAAAAAATGCCCCTTTTTAGTCTTTGAAAATCGGGGTGTTACATTGTGGTATCAGAGCCCGGCTTTAGATCATCAAAGGGAAAGTGTGTCGTAAAGTTGTCAGTCCAAAGTCAGTCAGAATATAGCTAGAGTTGTGTTAGTTCTCGCGATCGGATTTGTGTTGTGTTGTGGGTTATGTGTTTGTTTTTCTTGAGTCTTGCATGGGAGACGCTTAGGCACTGGATTGTTTCTTACTGAAGTACTAAAGGGAGCGATGCTTCAGTGAGTAGAATAGTTGAAACCCCCGAGCATTGGTCGAATTTAGTCGACAAGTGTCTCTAAATTCCTTAGATGCGATAGTCCGAAGATGACGGACAAGGCGAACAAGAACTACAAGTGATTCTTGGAAGTAATAAAATGGATGGGAAGTGGCGATTGGATGTTGCCACTCAGAGGTGCTGTTTATGGACGGTGAACGTCAATTGATAAAGGATTGTAAGTAAGGATCGGATTGAGGCGACCTTTTGAAGAAGATATTGGATATCTGTTCTGGCGAGTTAGGGCGCGACTTGATGAAGTCATTAGGTTGTCAAGAGGATGCAGCCACTGTGAATTAGTGGAGCATGCAGAGATGTCAATTGGATTTAATTACGACGATTGAATAATAATTGAGGCGACTTGAATTGTAATTAAAGGACGTTGTACGTCAGAAATGAGGAAACCGGGTGGTGTTAGACGACATTATGCGAATGGTGGATAACTTAAGGGTTTGATTTAAGTGTGCAAGATGAATTAGATTCGAAAATAAGATTTGTAAGGATGAATCTCGTGATGATTGAAGGTAGGAGACCAAGTATATCACTTTGATATGTGACAATCTATACATAGTTCGGGAGATAGTAAGTATAGATGTCGATGTGAGACAAAACTATAGGTGATGGACTGTTGGATAAAGGTATTTTTGGAGTGATTTTTAGGTAAGAACGGGGAGTTCAACCTTAGAAAGTGAGTTGTATATCGATGATAAGTGCTACTAGAGGTGTATAGTATGGAAATACCTTGAGAATTTTAGTTGTGTAAGCTAGAATTATTAATTATTGGCAGGTAAACCATAAGAGAAAGTAAACTTATTGAGTAGTTTGAAAAGATTAGTCAAGATTGAGTAGAGATCCTGTGTGGATGCGCATATAAGTTAACGATTTTGATCGACCAAGATGGTTGAAGGACTAGGTAGCAGCTTGAATTTATGATACCATAAGAGTTGAGGTGGGCAAGTTTTGAATAAATTCAAGTTATGGACGAGAATTTTTGGATATTTTCTAAGAATGTCGTGTTTGAGTAGAAAAGGAGTCCGTTAGTAAGAATACTAAGACAATGAAAGTTGATAGTTGGAAGGACTTTTATTGTATATTAGGATTAAATGGATAGTACGACGAGTTTTTAGAGTTCTTGAAGATTAGATTCAAGAGTTTGATTTGGATATCGAACGTGCTAAGGATAAAATCATAGCAAAGTGTTGTTCGTTGGTAGCTGTCTTGATAGGCCAAGCATTAAGATTTGAGATAAGTGTTTCATGGTTTGATGTATGAGTAAGATATGTGTGTTTAGAGGTAAAATATAGCGACGTGACGAAGATAAGATTATAGATAGCTATGCATAGAGAGATACTTAATAGGAACTTGAGGAATTAATTAATTGGAGCGTTCGATTACGAAGAGTACAATAGATGATCGTTAGTAAAAGTTAGAAGTGAATAAGAAAACGATGAGTGACTAGATGTAAGAGCAAGATTAGCTAGAACTTGAGATCTAGGAATTGATTCCCCGGAGGGAACAGACTTTATAACTTTAGAATATTCACGGTGATGAAGGACCAATCGAACAGAGAAGAGTGTGCTTGATTGGAAACAAGTTGATGTGGAACGAGTAATTATTTTGTGTGCGGCGAGTTAAAGATGTTGTTTGGAATTAACAAGTTATGGGTCATGGTGGTTTGTGAACCAACTTTAGGAAGTTGTTGAACTTGAAAGTTGCAAATTAGTATATTGATGAGACATGCCTAATTGGAGTTTTGTAGAGTTTATGACATCAAAAAGATAGTCGCAAAGGAAGTTAGTCGTTGGAAACACATGTTAAGAATAAGTAAGAGGGAAGCACATGAGAATAAACGCATGTCAATTGAGGATTGGAGAAAAGAATTACCTCACACATAATTTGGAAAATTATGATTGTACGTGTATATTAAGGATTCGAATGCACCACCTGAATGGATGTCATGGCGGTGTGTGTGTGTTGTATGTGGAAATGAAAAGGATAAGCAATTGTCTAATGGTAAAGTTTGTTGGAAACTAGTAGAGTTTCGATTCATTGTAGTGATTAGGATGAAGAAAGATGTAGCATAATGGAAATTGGTATGGAGTAAGTAAAGGACTTCAGATATTGTCATCATGGATGGTTGAACAATAGTGATGTGAGGAGTACCTTAAGATATATTTTGGAGGTAGGTATCTCGACATAAGAGGTGATATCAGAATAATTAAGAATGGTCAGGGTGGCAAGCTCTTTTGAGTATAAGAGAATTTAATTGTAAGAGGAAAGAAACTCAAGAGAGTTTAGAAATAGAATGAGAATACAATATAAAATATTTTGTGCCAATGATGGCAGTCAACGAGGAGAAACATTTTTAAGGAATGCAAGAGTATGCTAAGTATTAAATCGGAAAAAAAAAATGTAGACGACTGAGAGATTGAATTTTTGGGAATTTGAGATTGTATAAAGGGAGTCCAAAAGTAGATGGTATAGTCTGGCATGTGCCAAGAAAATTTGAAAAGTTGTAATCACCAACCGGATGTTGGGTTGATGTCGTTAAGCCTATGGTTAGGACGAAATTTGAAAGAAAATGTACAGTTCGGTACAGTTACGAGATTAAGGAAACATTTTTTAAGGATTTATGGATATTGGTGAGGTTGTGAAGTTCTCTCTAGAGATGACAACTCCGTTCGGAGTGTAATAGTTTTGGGTGGTATTTGCCGTGGTGACATTGTACTTACTGTTGGATGATACTCATTGGATGTTTCGTGAGTGGAAGCATGAGAGTTTAAGTGACGTATTTGGAGTGTCATGTTTCGTCGACGAGATCGAAGTAGAAGTAGTTTGAGGTAGTAAGTAATTGAGGAAACTTGTAGAAAACCTTGAAGGAATTGTTGGACCCTTGTGCCTTGGAGGACCTTGAGCACAAGTGGAAGGGAGCATTATTAAAGTTAGGTAAAAATGGTCTAAGCCACCATCATGATTGTCGGCTATCTGTTAACAAATTGAGGAACTGATCACCCTTAATCTCTTGTTAATAATAGACGGAATCCTGTTGACTGGAATCGACTAGTTTTGCTAGTTTTTGTAGTGCGTAGAGAGTTTGGTGTTTTTTTTTTGGAGGGTGGCCACTCACAACTTCGTGTGAAACTAATGGAGTGGGCTATGCCGCGGAGGCGGAAAAAGGTGACCTTGTGAATTTGTCATGTTGATCTAGGATCCTTGGGAAACTAGAGTGTTTGAACCTTCGTGGTAAAGTAAATTTTGGGTAGTGAACTCATTGTGTGATGTCTAGCTTGTGTCTAGAGTTTGAAAGCAGTGTGACTATGTAGAAAGTTGTGATATGCACGGTTGTGCCAGTGTGTTGGTGATAGCATTTGTGTGACTTCACCTGGTGTTAACATCTTTGTGGCTACACCTAATCCTGTGGGATTTTATAGTGTTGGTTTTAGTAATGACTAGTTGAGTCGTTATCCTTAACTTTAGTTTCGAGGACGAAACTTCTTTATGGAGGGTAGTAATGTAAGACCCAAGATTCCACTGTACAATTCTTTTAAGGACCATTAGTGTCGGCTAAGTTTTTAGGGTTTTTGGTGAAGCGGTTTCGTGAGTATTGTCGCGTTAATAGAATTTTTGCTGAAATGGAGCCTGTTTTGTGCTCGTGCGCTGGAAAGGCACAGACTTTTGGGTCGTAGTCTTCTTTTGAGTATAAGAAGGTTTATGTGTAGTCAGAATCGCGAGTTTTGGTTTATTCTGGTTTTTGGAAAAACGAGTAGGAATTTTACCCGCTGTTGAAAATTTTTACGATGTCTGAATTCCGTAGAAATTTAGATGGAGGTTTTATATATCTGTGCGAGTTAGGATATGTCCTGAAAATAATTTTCAAGAGTCAGGAAGAAAATTACAGTCGGGGAAAAAGTTTTAGCGATAATATTTGAAAACGGTTTACGACGGACGTTTATTTGGTAGATTTTATATTTTTGTGTTTTCCGTCCGTTAGCGTAGCGTGACTCGTCTGTGAGGCGTGAGTTTCTCATGAGAAAGAAATATCTAAAGTGGATAGACTTGAAATGATCCAATGGCTAGGGTTTAATCTTGTTAGCTTTACACTATTTGATCCAAGGGTTAAGATTGACCAAGATTTTTGTATAGTAAGGAGGTTTAATTCATTGTGGAACATAGAAAAAAATCACAAAACTTCCTTCTCTTCTCTCTTGGCCGTGGAGCTCCATTTCTATTTCTTCACAAAATTTTCATTCCTTCACCAAATCACTTGATCTTAGGCTTGTTGGATCATAGGACTTGCAAGGAATCATCTCATCTAAGGTAACTAGACTTTCTCCCTCTCTTAGTTGAACAAACTCTTAGATTTTTATGGATTTAAAGTTTATGATTCATGAGATGAAATTGTTGGAAATTGATCATAAATGATTCCTCTTGCTTGAAAGTTGTTCGTGAGGGTTTAACAAGCATGTTTAAGCTTAGTAGTGTTGATTTCCATGGCTAGATGATTATATATGAGGATCTCATGTTAGGGTTTGATGGAAAAATCTTAATTGATCAAGAACATGAATTTTTGTTTGGTGTTTGTGTTAATGATGTTGTTTTTGAGCTTTTAAGTAAAATGGATATGTGATAAATGATTTGGTTTTGAGAAACAAGAAAAATATTTGTTGTTGTTCATGAGAAATTAGGGGAAAACAATTTGATTTTTGGATTGTGTTTGTAAATGTTTTGTTTGATCAAATGAATGATTTTGTGAACAAGAGAGTAGATGTTATGCTTTTGGAAATGGAAAATTTTGGGAACTAGCCATGCTTTGTTGTTCTTGGCCGTGGCACAATGTGTGTGTGTGTGACCATTTGGCTTTCAAATTTTTAAGTCCTAATTGGAAGGCAATGATCATACATAGGTTTAAATGAATGATCATGGTTTCAAAGAGATAATCAATTATGGTTTTGATTGAAATGATTTGGATTGTGAGGATAAATGATTTTGAAAATATTCTCTTGTGTTTACTATTGGTTTTGTTTTGAAAATGAAAACTAGTTACTTGTTTTTTAAGTAAACAAGTAAGTATGGAAAGTGTTGTATTTTTGTTTTGAAAAGAATGTTTTGGGGCTTTATGTGGAAAGAAAAGATTTGCGAAGTTTTGAAGAAAAATGACATTCTTGGATTCAAAATGATTTGGGGTGAGTGTTTGATCAATTTGAGAAATTAGAAATGGTTTAGGTGTTTTACACTATGTTTGATTTCGAAAAACAATGGTTTTGGAATAATTCCAATTCTGGCCGAAACTGGAAGGGCATTTTCGTCCATTTTAAATGTTATATTTTGTCATAGAAATTTGATCATTCAATCCGTTTTTTTTTAGACGAAGATTTCGGCGTATGGCTCGTCTCGATCGGATAAAAATTGAATGAGTTATGGCCATTTTAGTTTGAAAATAAAAGCTTGTAACTTGTGGCAAGTAAACTTTTATTTTTGTGAAATTTTTGAAGAGTTTATGTGCTGATTTCTAATGGTTCTAGTGTGTGAGTTTGATTGTTTGGAGTTAGAAATAAAAGTATTTCTTGATTATGCTTTGAAACGAAACTATTTTCGCGAAACGAGAATAGTGTATTTAACTTCGTGAATTTTTAATCACTATGGGGAGAACTCGAAATCACTATCCAAGAGTTTCATAAAGTACCTTAGACCCTCTAGATTTTTGAGTTTGAGTTTCGTTTCGATAGAATACAGTGGGAGTATTTTATTGACATTACGCTGCTTAAATTTTTGGTAGCGTGAATAGTGGATTTGAGCCTAGTTAGTTGTGAAGGAACAACCATAGGTCTTGATCCATTAGTAGCCGATCTAGGACTTATTTGAGTAACCAATTAGAATGTGGTATTAACTTAGATAAGTTATGTTTTGTAAAAGGTTAAGAGGATTAGCCGATTTGGAGTTTTCGTCAAGAGGGACGGTTATTGCTCGCGTAATGTAAGTTGTGCGTGTTGGAATGCTTGCTGAGGTAAGGGCACCTTTCTTTGGTTTTATTTTCCGTTGGTAACATTGTGTGAATGCTTGTTGTGGTGTGCTTTGAGTGTTTTGTGTAACACCCTAACCCACTTATACGCTATAATTGAATTAAAATTAAAAACATACAAGCATGTCAAGGTGCTACGTCAAAAAATTTCATTCACATGCATGCATGTTAATCCACATCACAACGGAAGCATTTTAATACCAATAAGCTACTCAACAAGCTTAAGGCAAAATATGCATGACATAATCAAATTACAAATTAAGTATGTCTTGTAGGTCAAACCTACTCTACAACATCAACGATATTCAAAATACGATGATAGCAATGTCTGAAGAAATAAATCACACAAGCGAGGTTCAACAAATACGACCTAAAACCCGATGTTACATTGTATCAGAGCAACCTATTACAAAACTAGACAAAGTCCTAAAGGTCCTCCACTAGCACCTTACCAAAAAGCTATACTTAGTGCTAAGCAAACGAACAACTCCTACTCCTGAGCCGAGTCCCCTAGCTGAGAATCTGGTCCCAAACCATTCAAATACACATAAATGAGAGTTAGTTACAATTCAATGACATAATGCAAGAATAAAATATAATCGCATTATATAAACATCATAACATAACTAAACGGTATTATCGTCTAGTTGCATGCATCTCAAAGCATAATGAATATTAAAACATATTCAAGAGTAAACATTCAATCAAGCATTTAGACAAGCAACCTCAATAATCGATATTGCACTTCACACCATTTAACAAATATCAATTAGAATGCTCAATTTCCTAATGCAACTAATGCCATTATCAATGTTATGTCACCCTAGACACAACTAAATGCATGTGGTACCCGCTCAAATTAGGATAGAATTATATCCATTCACTTCTCGTCAGTTTTAAGTCATGGGGGACCTCGCTCGTCAGTTTTAAGTCATGGGGGACCTCGCTCGTCAGTTTTAAGTCATGGGGGACATTGACTAATGAATGCATGTATGTACATATACAACTTATGATGATACTCTTCACATTTACTCACGAATAATAGGATATCTCAACCTAGTATTCCTCCTCAAGTTCTCATCAACACAACTCATTACATCATCATTATAGTCATACACACAAGCATACATGTCATTTTAACAATAGTCACATTATTCTATCTTATAACTTCATCTTAATTCACATAACCATCATGGTAATCAATCATAAGTAACATCTTAACTTAATACATCAATTGAGGCTCAATTTAAAGTCACATATACCATTCAATACTCATAGAATCATAATCCAAACATAGCATAAGCATATACATCATTTTTCCAAAGAAAAGTCAAGTTTCAGGCCTGTCAAGCTCGCCGGGCGAGCTCAGGGCGAGCTCACAGCGAGTGAAGTCAGTAGCTACTGGGCTCACTCGCCCCCAGCTCGCTCTGCACTCGCCAGGGCGAGTTCGACAGCACAGGAAAATCCTGTTTCACCAAAACGGTCATAACTTGGACTACGTTGATCCAAATGAGATGGGTGAATATGCGTTGGAAAGCTAAGAACGAGACCTACAACTTTCATGTTTAACAGAAATTCCAATTCGAAGTGAAAAGGGGTCAAAAATGACGATCTTTCTTCAGATTTTCTAAAAGACAGATTTTCCAAAATACAAATGGAAACCCATTAACTCAAAGGTTCTTAAATCATTATCCATGCTATTTGAACTTTAACAAACATCTTATCAACAATATTTCAACATTAATCATACAAGGTTCATTCACCAAAGCTCATGATAATCACATAAACCCATTTTTTGAACAACAATCCATTTTCATCAAAAACCCATTTTTACAATTCATGATTTATGCATAAAAACATTGAATTTAATCATGAAGAAATCATACAACAAACATATTTAAGCATGAGGATTCATCTATGAACATCAATCAAAACATCTAACACATTCCCATCAAACCAAAACCCTAACCCAAGAGATGAGAGAGTTTGGGATTGGAGAAGAATACTTCTCCCCTCTCTATGGATCATCTCAAATTGAAAAGATAACTACTCTCACCTTTAGATGAAGAAATCTCTACTCCTTCTCTTCACCTTCTACTCCTCCTTCTTCTTTTCTCTTCTCTTCTCTTCTTTTCTCTCTTTCTCCCACTTTCTCTCTTTTCTAGGGTTTGTGTTTATGAGTTTTGTGACTAACTCCCTCTCTCAATTTAACATAAAACCTAATACCCTCACTTCTCTAACTTAGCCCATTAAGCCAAGCCCACTAAATTTCTATGTCACAACACTACTCATTTAACTACTTAATCAATTTCTCTATTCTTTTCTATTTTGGACAACCACTCACAATTAAAATAATTAACTAACACAAAATACTATAAAAGGTAATAATTCTAATTAACTTAAAAACGGATGTTACAACTCTACCCCTCTTAAAAGAATTTTCGTCCTCGAAAATGTACCTGGGAATAAATCTGGATAAGAACTCCTCATCTTGCTCTCTAGCTCCCAAGTGGCATTTTCTCCGGCCGGTCCTCCCCAAACAACTTTAACCGACGCGATTTCCTTATTCCTTAGCTTTTTCACTTCTCTACCCTCAATCCTCAAGGGCATAGCTTCAACCGTCAAATTGTCCCTCACTTGAACATCATCTGACTCAATCACATGTGAAGGATCCGATACATATTTCCTTAATTGAGACACGTGAAACACATCATGTAGGTTCGATAATGATGGTGGTAAGGCAATTCTATAAGCCACACTCCCTACTCTCTTCAAAATTTGATAAGGTCCAATAAACTTAGATGTTAACTTCCTTGATTTCAAAGCACGACCAATACCCGTAGTTGAAGTAACTCTTAAAAATACATGATCTCCCTCTTGGAATTCCACATCTTTTCTCTTCTTATCATGATAACTCTTTTGCCTACTTTGTGTAGCCTTCATTTTCTCTTGAATCATCCTAATCTTTTCGGTCGTTTCTTGCACAATTTCCGGTCCAAGAACTACTTTCTCTCCCGATTCATACCAACACAACGGTGTTCGACACCTCCTTCCATACAAAGCCTCGAACGGTGCCATACCAATACTTGAATGAAAACTATTGTTGTAGGTGAATTCAATTAACGACAACCACTCATCCCAACTACCTCCATTTTCCAAAACACATGCTCTTAACAAATCCTCTAAAGATTGAATTGTCCTTTCCGATTGTCCATCCGTTTGTGGATGATAAGCCGAACTCATCCTCAACTTTGTACCAACCGCTTCTTGCAAACTTTCCCAAAACCTCGAAGTGAATCTTGGATCTCTATCCGAAACAATACTTGAAGGTATCCCATGAAGTCTTACAATTTGGTTAACATAAATTTCCGCCAACTTAGGCACCAAGGTTCCCGTCTTCAAAGGAATAAAGTGTGCGGACTTGGTCAATCTATCCACAATCACCCAAATTGAATCACTTCCTCTCCTAGTCCTAGGCAAACCACTCACAAAATCCATAGCAATACTATCCCACTTCCACTCGAGTACAAACATAGGTTGCAATAAACCGGATGGCTTTTGATGCTCCACTTTCGATTTTTGACAAGTCAAACACGCATACACAAACTCCGCAACCTCATTCTTCATCTTAGGCCACCAAAACAATTTCTTAAGGTCTTGATACATCTTAGTAGCTCCGGGATGAATACTCAAACCGCTTCGATGTCCTTCCTCAAGGATACTCTTTTTAATCTCAGGTATGTCAGGCACACAAACTCTACCACGAAATCTTATCACTCCAAACTCATCTATGTTGAAATCCACTTGTTCCCCTTGTTTCTTTGGTGTCAACCGATCCACCAAACTCAAATCTTCCTTTTGACCTCTCTTCACATCTTCAAGAAAATCATTAGTCAACTTCATCATTCCCAATTTTACACTTCTAGGAGTCGTTTCACAAACTAAACTCAAATCTCTAAACTCTTCAATTAAGTCCAACTCTTTCATCATAAGTGAGGACATGTGTAATGACTTTCTGCTCAAAGCATCGGCCACTACATTAGCTTTTCCGGGATGATATTTTAACTCAAAATCATAGTCCTTCAAGAATTCTAACCATCTCCTTTGTCTCATGTTCAACTCCTTTTGATCAAACAAATACTTCAAACTCTTGTGATCACTAAACACTTCAAATCTTGAACCATACAAATAATGTCGCCATATTTTCAACACAAACACAACCGCCGCTAACTCAAGATCATAGGTAGGATAATTTTTCTCATGAACTTTCAATTGCCTCGATGCATAAGCTACTACTTGTCCTTTTTGCATGAGTACACCTCCTAGTCCCATTAAAGAAGCATCACAATACACAACAAATGGTTCGTTCGCTTTTGGCAAAACCAAAACGGGTGCCGTTGTCAACCTTCTCTTCAATTCTTGAAAACTCTTCTCACAAAGACTATCCCACACAAAAGCTTGACCCTTCCGAGTCAATTGGGTTAACGGTAAAGCTAACTTTGAAAATCCTTCAATAAACCTCCTATAATAACCGGCCAAACCAAGAAAACTTCTTATCTCAAAAACCGATTCCGGAGTTCCCCACTCCAATACTGCATCTATCTTAGAAGGATCCACCGCAATACCTCCGCTAGATATAACATGACCAAGAAAGCTCACTTCCTTCAACCAAAACTCACATTTCGACAATTTTGCATAAAGCTTCTTTTCTCGCAATGTCTCAAGCACAATTCTCAAGTGTTCGACATGTTCTTCTTCGGACTTAGAGTAAACCAAAATGTCATCAATGAACACCACCATGAACTTGTCCAAGTATGGATGAAAGATCCGATTCATATACTCCATGAAAACTCCCGGTGCATTGATCACACCAAATGGCATAACCGAATACTCATAATGACCATATCTTGTTCGAAATACCGTCTTCGGTATATCCTCCGCCTTCACTCTAATTTGGTGATATCCGGACCTCAAATCGATCTTGCTAAACACACAAGCACCTACCAATTGATCCATTAAATCGTCTATCCTTGGAAGTGGATACTTATTCTTAATCGTTACCTTGTTCAATTGACGATAATCAATGCACAACCTCATACTCCCTTCTTTCTTCTTTACCAACAAAACCGGTGCTCCCCATGGTGATACACTAGGTCGAATGAATTTCTTCTCAAGTAATTCCTCCAATTGTTTCTTCAATTCGCTCAATTCCGATGCCGACATCCGATATGGCGCCATAGAAATAGGACTTGTACCGGGCACCAAATCAATAGTAAACTCTACTTCTCTTTCAGGGGGCACATTCATCACATCTTCCGGAAATACATCCGAAAACCCTTGTACAACCGGTAACTCCTCAATTCCAATTCCATCTTCAAGTTTCAAAGATGCGAACATCACAAACAACTCTCCATGTTCCTTCAAAGATTCCTTTATCTCTTTTCCACTCATCAATAGCGAATTCTCCTCTAACTTCGGAAATGTAACAATCTTCTCACAACAATTAATATGGACACGATTGAATATCAACCAGTTCATACCAAAAATCACATCTATATTACTAAGTGGAATGCATACTAAATCCATGCCAAAAGATCTACCAAACACATCAACGGGACACTTAAGACACACTAACTGAGTAGTCACAGAACCACTAGCAGGGGTTTCTATTTCCATACAACCAGACATTTCAGAAACGGGAATATTAAGACGCTCCACACAATCAAGAGATATAAAAGAATGTGTTGCTCCGGTATCAACAATCGCAATTAAAGGAGTGTCATAGATGAAACACGTACCTCTAATGAGATTGTCCACTTGGTTCGCTCCTTCTCCACTCAAAGTAAATACCTTTCCAACCGCCTTCTTTGGCTTCTTACACATCGGACTCTTGTGACCTTCTTCACCACAATTGAAGCAAACCGTCTTCTCTTTACACACATCGGCTTTGTGTCCGAATTTCCCACACTTGAAACATTTATCTCCTCTTGGGCAATCATAGGAACGATGACCCAAAACACCACACCTAAAGCATTTGTCATTTGCATTCCTCCGCTTCTCACCACTCCCTCCAACTTTGTTCTTTCCCTTTCCCTCATAGGGTTTGCCACGATCTTGATTCTTGCCTCTCTTGTCATTCACCGCCTTATAGTAGTTCACCTTGGCTTTCCCATCCAAATCACAAATGTTGCTTTTGTTCACCAAAGTAGCAAAGTTTCGAATTTCCGAAAAACCGATGAGTTGCTTGATGTCGGGACGTAAACCACTCTCAAACTTAACACATTTGTCCTCTTCCGCCTCCACCGTGTTGTAGTGAGGACTATACCTACACAAGTCTTCAAACTTAGCCGCATACTCCGCAACCGACAAGTTTCCTTGTTTCAATTCCATAAACTCCACCACTTTTCTATTTCTCACTTCCGCCGGAAAGTACTTCACCAAAAACTCCCTTTTGAACATCTCCCAAGTGATCACGTCATTACCATGACCCAACCTTTGGCTAGCATTCCTCCACCAATAGTTTGCATCTTCTTGAAGCATATAGGTTCCCAAAATTACTTTTTGAGTCTCCGAGCACCTCATTGCTCCAAAGATCTTCTTCATACTCTCTAGCCATTTTTGAGCACCTTCGGGGTTGTAACCTCCAATGAAAGCTTGTGGGTTACTCTTCAAGAATCTTTCCAACCTTAGTTCATCTTCGTTTCCTCTGAGATTCTCTTGAGCCACCCTATCGGCCGTCCTAGCCGCCGCCTCTTGTGCCATGGCATTAGCCATCATAGTTAACGCATCCGCTACTGCCCTCTGAGTCATGACCTGGATAACCAACCAATCAACCAACTAAGATTAGACTAAGCTACTAACAGTGTTTCTTACACATGTTGCACACACGGGTTATCTAAGCCTACTTGATCCGACACGAATCGACCTTGCTCTGATACCACTATTGTAACACCCTAACCCACTTATACGCTATAATTGAATTAAAATTAAAAACATACAAGCATGTCAAGGTGCTACGTCAAAAAATTTCATTCACATGCATGCATGTTAATCCACATCACAACGGAAGCATTTTAATACCAATAAGCTACTCAACAAGCTTAAGGCAAAATATGCATGACATAATCAAATTACAAATTAAGTATGTCTTGTAGGTCAAACCTACTCTACAACATCAACGATATTCAAAATACGATGATAGCAAGGTCTGAAGAAATAAATCACACAAGCGAGGTTCAACAAATACGACCTAAAACCCGATGTTACATTGTATCAGAGCAACCTATTACAAAACTAGACAAAGTCCTAAAGGTCCTCCACTAGCACCTTACCAAAAAGCTATACTTAGTGATAAGCAAACGAACAACTCCTACTCCTGAGCCGAGTCCCCTAGCTGAGAATCTGGTCCTGTAATATCCCACATTCTAAATTACCTAATTAATTTTAATTAGAGCTATCGCCTAATTTTCTAAATTAATTAGTGGTGTTAATTAAATAAATCATGGGATTAAATTGTATTATGTGTGAGCTAGTAACTTCAAATTAAATCTAGGCTACACAATTAGTACTTTAAAACCTACTTTATGATTAATTAACTTAAGCAAATTCAATCTTCCCTCTTATGACTCACCTCTATGACTCATGTTTCCACCCACTTCATTTTGAATCCTTAGGCCAACACCTCACTCATGCAATGAGTCATTGTTCCACTCACTCTCAATCCACTAACTAGCATGCAACTAAGCTTCACTCATTCATTGTTTTTCACTTCAGAAATCTGAAAACAATACTCCCCACTCTCTCTTCTCTTCCACGCCCAAAAACAACAACAACACATACTTACAAAATCCTCTATTTTCCATTCAACACAAAAGCATGGCAATTAGTTTCACATGCATCTCTCTCAACCTTCAGAGATTCCCTTCAGCTGAAACAACTCAGAAATCTCAGAGAATCTCTGATAGCATCACTACTCCACCTTCCCAAAGCTCCATTCATGAGCAAACCAACAACAAACTTCCTATCACCACTTCTTCACCCAATAGAAACACATGCAAGGCAAGAGTGAAACAAACCACTACTGTTGAAACACCAGAGAATAACACTATAAATACACCTCTACATTCCACTGAATCATCATCAATCAAGCCTCAAATTCGTAGTTCAATTATAAAGGTTTCAAAGTGTCAAAATTCCAAAATCATCAAGTCAGTTCGTGGGTTGCTAGGGAGGTTGCAGTAGCTGATTTAGTAGAGCCCAGAGGCGTGCTAAAGCTTCAATTACCAGGTGGGTTCTTAGGCTAGTTTAGTTAGATTTCCCAATTTCAAACTTTTGCATGTTAACTTAGGAAAATTAGGAAATTGTTGTGTGAGGGAGATTAACTCCCAAATTTCCCTCCAATCTATCTTATATTATATGTTTTATATTTCTGCACTGTCTTAAATGAGGAATGTAGGCGAAACTATGATAATTTATTGAATTTCGTAAAACAGGGGCATTTCTGCATGAACTCGCCACAGCGAGTTGCTGGCGAGCTTCATGGCGAGCTGGAGGATTCTGGGCTGATGAACTTCGCCACGGCGAGCATCTGCTCGCCAGGCGAGTTGATTAGGTCAGGGTCCGTGACTCGCCATGGCGCGTTGGGAACTCGCCGTAGCGAGCTAGTGCAGAGTTGACCATTAATCTCGCCATGGCGAGCAGGTAACTCGCCAGGCGAGCTTACACAGTACAGCCTGCAACTTTTGATTTTCAAACTGTTTTAATCGCTCGTTTTATTTCCTCATCTGAGATAGAAACATTGCAGAAATGTGACTTGTATAATGTTAAATAGAATGTTAATCACAGATGATCTTAGGGTATAACCTATATTTAATTAAGGTTGCATGATCCCCGGGACTTTGGTAAATTCATGGTAGTAATAACTCAATTTAGTATCAGTCAAATAAGAGCGAATTATATCGCACTATGGACTCCCAATGGGATAATCCATTAGGTTATGACTATGTGAGCTTCATGCCGTGACCGAATCGGTTGACGGATATGGCAGGCCTCTGAGACCTGCTCACCTCAGAGTGTCCTAGTGTTAAAATGAATAAGATATGTTTCTGTGTTACACATTTATTTATGCTTATGATTTATGATAATATGTTAGTATGTATGACTGATTAGGTTTCCCCCGGTGTAGTCACCTTAGGAGGGTAGTAGGACTCACTGAGGCTTAGTAGTCTCACCCCACTCCAAACCAATTTTTTTAGGTAGACAGGTTAACCGGAGCAAGGACCAGGACGGAGCTGATGATTGGAGCTGAGCTTGATTCATCAGACTTGAAGATTGTAGTCTTCATCTTTGTTTTAGTCTTATTCTGTTTATCTTAAAACCTTATTGATTCCGCTGTATTTTTTTTATTCATCGGTTACATTGTATCTGAAACAAGTTGTATCTTGTTTAATTAAATTCAGAAATTTATTTGTACTCAGATTCCATTATGTATGTCTCGACTAAATATTCTGGGTATTTTAGTTGGGGCGTTATAGGTCCCAAACCATTCAAATACACATAAATGAGAGTTAGTTACAATTCAATGACATAATGCAAGAATAAAATATAATCGCATTATATAAACATCATAACATAACTAAACGGTATTATCGTCTAGTTGCATGCATCTCAAAGCATAATGAATATTAAAACATATTCAAGAGTAAACATTCAATCAAGCATTTAGACAAGCAACCTCAATAATCGATATTGCACTTCACACCATTTAACAAATATCAATTAGAATGCTCAATTTCCTAATGCAACTAATGCCATTATCAATGTTATGTCACCCTAGACACAACTAAATGCATGTGGTACCCGCTCAAATTAGGATAGAATTATATCCATTCACTTCTCGTCAGTTTTAAGTCATGGGGGACCTCGCTCGTCAGTTTTAAGTCATGGGGGACCTCGCTCGTCAGTTTTAAGTCATGGGGGACATTGACTAATGAATGCATGTATGTACATATACAACTTATGATGATACTCTTCACATTTACTCACGAATAATAGGATATCTCAACCTAGTATTCCTCCTCAAGTTCTCATCAACACAACTCATTACATCATCATTATAGTCATACACACAAGCATACATGTCATTTTAACAATAGTCACATTATTCTATCTTATAACTTCATCTTAATTCACATAACCATCATGGTAATCAATCATAAGTAACATCTTAACTTAATACATCAATTGAGGCTCAATTTAAAGTCACATATACCATTCAATACTCATAGAATCATAATCCAAACATAGCATAAGCATATACATCATTTTTCCAAAGAAAAGTCAAGTTTCAGGCCTGTCAAGCTCGCCGGGCGAGCTCAGGGCGAGCTCACAGCGAGTGAAGTCAGTAGCTACTGGGCTCACTCGCCCCCAGCTCGCTCTGCACTCGCCAGGGCGAGTTCGACAGCACAGGAAAATCCTGTTTCACCAAAACGGTCATAACTTGGACTACGTTGATCCAAATGAGATGGGTGAATATGCGTTGGAAAGCTAAGAACGAGACCTACAACTTTCATGTTTAACAGAAATTCCAATTCGAAGTGAAAAGGGGTCAAAAATGACGATATTTCTTCAGATTTTCTAAAAGACAGATTTTCCAAAATACAAATGGAAACCCATTAACTCAAAGGTTCTTAAATCATTATCCATGCTATTTGAACTTTAACAAACATCTTATCAACAATATTTCAACATTAATCATACAAGGTTCATTCACCAAAGCTCATGATAATCACATAAACCCATTTTTTGAACAACAATCCATTTTCATCAAAAACCCATTTTTACAATTCATGATTTATGCATAAAAACATTGAATTTAATCATGAAGAAATCATACAACAAACATATTTAAGCATGAGGATTCATCTATGAACATCAATCAAAACATCTAACACATTCCCATCAAACCAAAACCCTAACCCAAGAGATGAGAGAGTTTGGGATTGGAGAAGAATACTTCTCCCCTCTCTATGGATCATCTCAAATTGAAAAGATAACTACTCTCACCTTTAGATGAAGAAATCTCTACTCCTTCTCTTCACCTTCTACTCCTCCTTCTTCTTTTCTCTTCTCTTCTCTTCTTTTCTCTCTTTCTCCCACTTTCTCTCTTTTCTAGGGTTTGTGTTTATGAGTTTTGTGACTAACTCCCTCTCTCAATTTAACATAAAACCTAATACCCTCACTTCTCTAACTTAGCCCATTAAGCCAAGCCCACTAAATTTCTATGTCACAACACTACTCATTTAACTACTTAATCAATTTCTCTATTCTTTTCTATTTTGGACAACCACTCACAATTAAAATAATTAACTAACACAAAATACTATAAAAGGTAATAATTCTAATTAACTTAAAAACGGATGTTACATTTTGCATGTATATATTATGTATTCTCGTGATGAGAAATTGTTTAAAATACATGCGTTGTTACATATGATTTCGAGAATATATGTATGGACATGTGATATGATTTCATAATGTTTGGACGGTATGCATCTGTTGCATTAGCATATAAGGGGAAGCGTATGCTCATGCATTCATAGTACGTGGTTATCGGGAATGGACCACGGGGTGCGATTATCGGGAATGAATCCACCTTAATCCTGCGGGATTTATTGAGTCCAATACGTGGTTATCGGGAATGGACCACGGGGTGTGATTATCGGGAATGGATCCACTCTAATCCGCTGGGATTTTATTGACGCCCTGCGGGGTATAGTAGGGGTTGAACCTACGACTCTCTGTGGAGAGGTTAATTCCGGAATTTCATGCATGTGGCAGCCAGTGATTGGTGTCACGATCATGTAGAGTCTGCATCTGTAGGCTATGTGTGCATTTAATTATATCATGTACGTTGATGTGAAAATGTTATATGTTTACTTGTTTTCCATATTTGGTAAGTGTATTATTGTGGTACTTGTGGTGACCCTTACAATGAATATTGCGGGCTCCTCCCACCCAAGACGATGGATCCTTACACGCGGTCGTGGGTCGTGAGGACGATGGTGAGTTCGTGGGATTTCAGTGATCGAGGAGTTGTACTTCTTAAGTTAGGTTGTGCGCCGGTGTGGTTTGTACACCGTGCTCTTTTTGGATTAGGCATAGGATCTGACTCTCTTGGATAACTGTATACTGATATTTACATTTAGACTGTTGTCTTTATGGTTGTAAATTTTCAGGTATTACACTTTGCTTCTCTGAAGCACTATTATGTATATATAGTCCTCTTGTATGTTTAATGCCGGCTCTCACAGTTTGTATGCGCGCTCTGTTTTGTTTTAAAAAAAAAAATAATAATGCCCCTTTTTAGTCTTTGAAAATCGGGGTGTTACATTGTGGTATCAGAGCCTGGCTTTAGATCATCAAAGGGAAAGTGTGTCGTAAAGTTGTCAGTCCAAAGTCAGTCAGAATATAGCTAGAGTTGTGTTAGTTCTCGCGATCCGATTTGTGTTTTGTTGTGGGTTATGTGTTTGTTTTCCTTGAGTCTAGCATGGGAGACGCTTAGGCACTGGATTGTTTCTTACTGAAGTACTAAAGGGAGCGATGCTTCAGTGAGTAGAATAGTTGAAACCCTCAAGCATTGGTCGAATTTAGTCGACAAGTGTCTCTAAATTCCTTAGATGCGACAGTCCGAAGATGACGGACAAGGCGAACAAGAACTACAAGTGATTCTTGGAAGTAATAAAATGGATGGGAAGTGGCGATTGGATGTTGCCACTCAGAGGTGCTGTTTATGGACGGTGAACGTCAATTGATAAAGGATTGTAAGTAAGGATCGGATTGAGGCGACCTTTTGAAGAAGATATTGGATATCTGTTCTGGCGAGTTAGGGCGTGACTTGATGAAGTCATTAGGTTGTCAAGAGGATGCAGCCACTGTGAAATGGTGGAGCATGCAGAGATGTCAATTGGATTTAATTACGACGATTGAATAATAATTGAGGCAACTTGAATTGGAATTAAAGGACGTTGTACGTCAGAAATGAGGAAACCGGGTGGTGTTAGACGACATTATGCGAATGGTGGATAACTTAAGGGTTTGATTTAAGTGTGCAAGATGAATTAGATTCGAAAATAAGATTTGTAAGGATGAATCTCGTGATGATTGAAGGTAGGAGACCAAGTATATCACTTTGATATGTGACAATCTATACATAGTTCGGGAGATAGTAAGTATAGATGTCGATGTGAGACAAAACTATAGGTGATGGACTGTTGGATAAAGGTATTTTTGGAGTGATTTTTAGGTAAGAACGGGGAGTTCAACCTTAGAAAGTGAGTTGTATATCGATGATAAGTGCTACTAGAGGTGTATAGTATGGAAATACCTTGAAAATTTTAGTAGTGTAAGCTAGAATTATTAATTATTGGCAGGTAAACCATAAGAGAAAGTAAACTTATTGAGTAGTTTGAAAAGATTAGTCAAGATTGAGTAGAGATCCTGTGTGGATGCGCATATAAGTTAACGATTTTGATCGACCAAGATGGTTGAAGGACTAGGTAGCAGCTTGAATTTATGATACCATAAGAGTTGAGGTGGGCAAGTTTTGAATAAATTCAAGTTATGGACGAGAATTTTTGGATATTTTCTAAGAATGTCGTGTTTGAGTAGAAAAGGAGTCTGTTAGTAAGAATACTAAGACAATGAAAGTTGATAGTTGGAAGGACTTTTATTGTATATTAGGATTAAATGGATAGTACGATGAGTTTTTAGAGTTCTTGAAGATTAGATTCAAGAGTTTGATTTGGATATCGAACGTGCTAAGGATAAAATCATAGCAAAGTGTTGTTCGTTGGTAGCTGTCTTGATAGGCCAAGCATTAAGATTTGAGATAAGTGTTTCATGGTTTGATGTATGAGTAAGATATGTGTGTTTAGAGGTAAAATATATCGACGTGACGAAGATAAGATTATAGATAGCTATGCATAGAGAGATACTTAATAGGAACTTGAGGAATTAATTAATTGGAGCGTTCGATTACGAAGAGTACAATAGATGATCGTTAGTAAAAGTTAGAAGTGAATAAGAAAACGATGAGTGACTAGATGTAAGAGCAAGATTAGCTAGAACTTGAGATCTAGGAATTGATTCCCCGGAGGGAACAGACTTTATAACTTTAGAATATTCACGGTGATTGTAAGACCCAAGATTTCACTGTACAGTTTTTCTAAGGAACTTTAGTGTCGGCTAAGTTTTTAGGGTTTTTGGTGGAGCGGTCTTGTGAGTATCGTCACATTAATGGAATTTTTGCTGAAATGGAGCCTGTTTTGTGCTCGTGCGCTGGAAAGGCACAAACTTTTGGGTCGTAGTCCTCTTTTAATTATGAGAAGATTTCTGTGAAGCCAGAAATCCGAGTTTTGGGTTATTCTCGTCTTTGGAAAAAACGAGTAGGAATTTTACCCGCTGTTGAAATTTTTTTTACGATGTCTGAATTCCGTAGAAATTTAGATGGGAGTTATATATATCGGCGTGAGTTAGGATATATTGTCAGAATAATTTTCAAGAGTGAGGAAGAAAATTACAGTCGCGGAAAAAGATTCGGCGATAAGTTTGTGAATTGTTTTTATTAAAAGGTTTATGGTAGAATTTTTTTATGTTTCCGTAAAATTTATCGGTACCCGAGATACGACTCGTTTAAGCGCGAGCTAGTGGGAGGATAAGATCACATAAGAAATATCTAGATATTTTGTGAGGAGGTGGATGGCTAGGATTAAGTCTTAGAACTTTCACTATTTGATCCAATGGCTCACAAGTAGCAAGACCATTACTCAAGGAGACTTTTGGCCCATGGTCTTTATTTATCAATCTGAACATTTCTGTGCTTTCAGAATTTTGAGTTTCGACTTTCTCCGTTTATTGGAAAAACGAGTAGAAAACTGTACCCGCTTCTTAGAATTTTACGGTTTCTGTTTTCAGTCGAATTTTAATTGGAGACTTTATATATCGACGCGAGTTGGAATCTAGTTTCAGAATATTTTTGGGAGCCAAGGAAATAAATTTCAGTCGGAGAATAAAGTTTAGCGATAATATTTGGAAACGGTTTACGACGGACGTTTATTTGTGAGATTTTGTATTTTTGAGATTTCCGTCCGTTAGCGAGGTGCGACTCGCCGAGAGCAAACGCGATGAGCTGAGTAGCGTAAAGTGGATATTTGTTCAAAAAGCAATCATGAGTTATTTTGATCCAAAGGCTAGGGTTTGGTCTTGCAAGTTGGTTTTGATCCAAGGGCCTAGATTGATCAAGAGATGGATGAATAGTAAGGAGGTTTAGCAATTTGGTCTTAGAAGCAAAAATCACAAAACACTTCTCTTCTTTCTCTCTTTGCCGTGGCTTTTCTTTCTCTCTTCCAACCTTGAACAAAATTTCATTCCTTCACCATTTGCTTGGATTTTGGACTTGTTGGATCAAGAGAAAATTGCTAGGATCATCTCCTCTAAGGTAACTAACCCTTCTCTTCCTTGATTCTCCATGAAATCCTCTTGGATTTTGAGTTTTATGATTTTGTTCTTGAGAGAAAAAAATTTGAGAATTTAGTTTTGATTTGTTTTGGTTCCATAGAAGTGTTCTTGAGAGTTCCTTAGAATACTTTAGTGAAGCATGTAAGTGATTCTCATGGTTGGTTTATGTTTTCACAAAATTGTTGGTAAAGGGTTTGAAGAAAATTTCTTAAAATGATCATAAACTTGGATTGTGTTTTGTGATTTGATTTTTGATGTTAGTTTTGAGCTTTGTGGCAAAATGGATTGGTGAATATGAAATTAGTTTCGAAAAATGAGAAAAAAATTATTCTCGTGTTCTTGAGCGACACGAAGAACATAATTTAGAAAAAAATTTATTTCGAGTTTCAAAAAGAGTCGGGTATACGATCGAATATCGTTACGAGCTAACAAATGTGGTTAGGGTTTCAAATGAAGAAAAATTGTGTAGGATTGCCTTTTTGCCTCATTTGGCCGTGGCATCCATATAGGGTTCGAGGAATCGATTTTCGAAAATTGTTTAGAGGCAAATTGCTTCCCATGATCATTGTTTAAATGTTTGATTAGTTATGGGATGTTTTGTAAAGAAAAATGATTTCTTGCCTTAAGAAAAACTTATTTGAGATTTTTCGAAAATTTGCGATTCGACTCGATAATTTCTAAATCGCTTTGATAAGTGCTAGTTAGGTATTATGGGATATTACCATGCATTTAGAAGTGAAAAATTTTGAATGGAAGGGTGTTTTGAAAGAAATTGGCCGTGGCCTTCTCTTGTGTGGGGGAGAAATTTCAAAATTTTTCTAAGTCCACAATTGTGTGAAAATTTTGTATGTGTTGGATAGTCCTAGTTTTGAAGAAAAATGAGTATAGGAAAGGATGTTAGGAAGAAAAAAATGTGTAACTTGTAACGCAAGAAAACTTCGATTTTTCATAAAAATATTTTTGAAAAGTTTTAGTTGTGTTTCAAATGGTCTTGTTGTGTGTGAAACAAGTCCTTGAGGTGGAGAAATCCAAAATGGTTTTAGTTTATGATTTGAAAACAAAATGATTTTCGTGTCATAAAAATAGTGCAATTTACTTCGTGAATTTTTAAACACTATAAGAATAACCTGAAATCATTGAGGGATAGCTTTAGGAAGTACCTTAGACCCCTCTGGAGCTTTGAGAGCGAGTTTCGTTTCGTTAGGATAAACGAGGAGTATTTTATTGATGTTACGCTACATTTATTTTAGGTAGCGCGTGTTGTAGTTTTTCGCGGAATTAAAGTAACGAAAAGCTTGCTAAGGTAAGGGCACCTTTCTTTTGTATTATTTCCGTAATGGCATGTGTGTATGCTTTGTTTGCGGTGTATTTTTGAGTGCTTGACATGTATGTGTGAATGTACTCTCGGGATGAGAAATTGTTTACAATATATGTGTGGTTTACATATGTTTGAGAATATATGTATGAATATGTGATTGGCGTGCATATGATTTTGGAAAATGTATGTATGTTATGTTTGGTTTACATATGCTAGAGAGGTAAGTATTCATTGCATTAGCATATATGGGGAAGCGTATGCTCATGCCTTTGGTAGTTGCGTGCACGGTGTGGTGATCGGGAGAGCCCACCTTTTTATTCGTAGTGATCGGGAGAGCTACGAGTTTTTTTGTTGAGATCGATACGTAGTGATCGGGAGAGCTACGGGGTGTGGTGATCGGGAGAGCCCACTCTAATCCTTGTAGTGATCGGGAGAGCTACGGGATTTTATTGATACTTATGGTAGGGGTGTGGTGATCGGGAGAGCCCACTCTAATGGTTCGTAGTGATCGGGAGAGCTACGGGGTTTCCATTGGTATTGTTAGTAGGGGTTGGACCTACGATTCCGGAATAATCATGCATGTGAAAAAGACCCGGCTAGGGTGATCACAATCATTTAGAGTCTGCATTGATAGGTTGGTGTGCATTTCAATACTGTGTGCAAGTATATGAACTGCTAAGTGTTTATTCGCTTTTATATATACATGCTATTTGCTGTTGTGTTATGTGTGGTGACCCTTGCAACTTTCATTTGCGGGCTCCTCCCACCCCAGATGATGCTGTAGGTCGCGAGGGCAGCAGCAGCTCAGGGCCCCAGTGAACTCGTGCCGGAGCTATAGTTAGATTTAGACTCTGTGCCGGTGTGGTTGTACATCGTGCATTTGGGTTAGGCATAGGGTTCTATCTTGGTTTTGTTTTGGGTTGTAGTGCTTGGAGTGTTTTGAATACTTAGACTTGGACTGTAATTATTCAGGAACACACTTTGCTTGTCGAAGCACCTTATGGTAATGAGTTCTTTTGTATGTTTAATGCCGGCTCTCACTGTTTGTATACGCGCTCTGTTTTGTTTTAAAAAAAAAAAAATAATGCCCCTTTTTAGGCTTTGAAAAACGGGGTGTTACAGTGAAGGACCAATCGAACAGAGAAGAGTGTGCTTGATTGGAAACAAGTTGATGTGGAACGAGTAATTATTTTGTGTGCGGCGAGTTAAAGATGTTGTTTGGAATTAACAAGTTATGGGTCATGGTGGTTTGTGAACCAACTTTAGGAAGTTGTTGAACTTGAAAGTTGCAAATTAGTATATTGATGAGACATGCCTAATTGGAGTTTTGTAGAGTTTATGACATCAAAAAGATAGTCGCAAAGGAAGTTAGTCGTTGGAAACACATGTTAAGAATAAGTAAGAGGGAAGCACATGAGAATAAACTCATGTCAATTGAGGATTGGAGAAAAGAATTACCTCACACATAATTTGGAAAATTATGATTGTACGTGTATATTAAGGATTCGAATGCACCACCTGAATGGATGTCATGGCGGTGTGTGTGTTGTATGTGGAAATGAAAAGGATAAGCAATTGTCTAATGGTAAAGTTTGTTGGAAACTAGTAGAGTTTCGATTCATTGTAGTGATTAGGATGAAGAAAGATGTAGCATAATGGAAATTGGTATGGAGTAAGTAAAGGACTTCAGATATTGTCATCATGGATGGTTGAACAATAGTGATGTGAGGAGTACCTTAAGATATATTTTGGAGGTAGGTATCTCGACATAAGAGGTGATATCAGAATAATTAAGAATGGTCAGGGTGACAAGCTCTTTTGAGTAGAAGAGAATTTAATTGTAAGAGGAAAGAAACTCAAGAGAGTTTAGAAATAGAATGAGAATACAATATAAAATATTTTGTGCCAATGATGGTAGTCAACGAGGAGAAACATTTTTAAGGAATGCAAGAGTATGCTAAGTATTAAATCGGAAAAAAAAAATGTAGACGACTGAGAGATTGAATTTTTGGGAATTTGAGATTGTATAAAGGGAGTCCAAAAGTAGATGGTATAGTCTGGCATGTGCCAAGAAAATTTGAAAAGTTGTAATCACCAACCGGATGTTGGGTTGATGTCGTTAAGCCTATGGTTAGGACGAAATTTGAAAGAAAATGTACAGTTCGGTACAGTTACGAGATTAAGGAAACATTTTTTAAGGATTTATGGATATTGGTGAGGTTGTGAAGTTCTCTCTAGAGATGACAACTCCGTTCGGAGTGTAATAGTTTTGGGTGGTATTTGCCGTGGTGACATTGTACTTACTGTTGGATGATACTCATTGGATGTTTCGTGAGTGGAAGCATGAGAGTTTAAGTGACGTATTTGGAGTGTCATGTTTCGTCGACGAGATCGAAGTAGAAGTAGTTTGAGGTAGTAAGTAATTGAGGAAACTTGTAGAAAACCTTGAAGGAATTGTTGGACCCTTGTGCCTTGGAGGACCTTGAGCACAAGTGGAAGGGAGCATTATTAAAGTTAGGTAAAAATGGTCTAAGCCACCATCATGATTGTCGGCTATCTGTTAACAAATTGAGGAACTGATCACCCTTAATCTCTTGTTAATAATAGACGGAATCCTGTTGACTGGAATCGACTAGTTTTGCTAGTTTTTGTAGTGCGTAGAGAGTTTGGTGTTTTTTTTTTGGAGGGTGGCCACTCACAACTTCGTGTGAAACTAATGGAGTGGGCTATGCCGCGGAGGCGGAAAAAGGTGACCTTGTGAATTTGTCATGTTGATCTAGGATCCTTGGGAAACTAGAGTGTTTGAACCTTCGTGGTAAAGTAAATTTTGGGTAGTGAACTCATTGTGTGATGTCTAGCTTGTGTCTAGAGTTTGAAAGCAGTGTGACTATGTAGAAAGTTGTGATATGCACGGTTGTGCCAGTGTGTTGGTGATAGCATTTGTGTGACTTCACCTGGTGTTAACATCTTTGTGGCTACACCTAATCCTGTGGGATTTTATAGTGTTGGTTTTAGTAATGACTAGTTGAGTCGTTATCCTTAACTTTAGTTTCGAGGACGAAACTTCTTTATGGAGGGTAGTAATGTAAGACCCAAGATTCCACTGTACAATTCTTCTAAGGACCATTAGTGTCGGCTAAGTTTTTAGGGTTTTTGGTGAAGCGGTTTCGTGAGTATTGTCGCGTTAATAGAATTTTTGCTGAAATGGAGCCTGTTTTGTGCTCGTGCGCTGGAAAGGCACAGACTTTTGGGTCGTAGTCTTCTTTTGAGTATAAGAAGGTTTATGTGTAGTCAGAATCGCGAGTTTTGGTTTATTCTGGTTTTTGGAAAAACGAGTAGGAATTTTACCCGCTGTTGAAAATTTTTACGATGTCTGAATTCCGTAGAAATTTAGATGGAGGTTTTATATATCTGTGCGAGTTAGGATATGTCCTGAAAATAATTTTCAAGAGTGAGGAAGAAAATTACAGTCGGGGAAAAAGTTTTAGCGATAATATTTGAAAACGGTTTACGACGGACGTTTATTTGGTAGATTTTATATTTTTGTGTTTTCCGTCCGTTAGCGTAGCGTGACTCGTCTGTGAGGCGTGAGTTTCTCATGAGAAAGAAATATCTAAAGTGGATAGACTTGAAATGATCCAATGGCTAGGGTTTAATCTTGTTAGCTTTACACTATTTGATCCAAGGGTTAAGATTGACCATGATTTTTGTATAGTAAGGAGGTTTAATTCATTGTGGAACTTAGAAAAAAATCACAAAACTTCCTTCTCTTCTCTCTTGGCCGTGGAGCTCCATTTCTATTTCTTCACAAAATTTTCATTCCTTCACCAAATCACTTGATCTTAGGCTTGTTGGATCATAGGACTTGCAAGGAATCATCTCCTCTAAGGTAACTAGACTTTCTCCCTCTCTTAGTTGGACAAACTCTTAGATTTTTATGGATTTAAAGTTTATGATTCATGAGATGAAATTGTTGGAAATTGATCATAAATGATTCCTCTTGCTTGAAAGTTGTTCGTGAGGGTTTAACAAGCATGTTTAAGCTTAGTAGTGTTGATTTCCATGGCTAGATGATTATATATGAGGATCTCATGTTAGGGTTTGATGGAAAAATCTTAATTGATCAAGAACATGAATTTTTGTTTGGTGTTTGTGTTAATGATGTTGTTTTTGAGCTTTTAAGTAAAATGGATATGTGATAAATGATTTGGTTTTGAGAAACAAGAAAAATATTTGTTGTTGTTCATGAGAAATTAGGAGAAAACAATTTGATTTTTGGATTGTGTTTGTAAATGTTTTGTTTGATCAAATGAATGATTTTGTGAACAAGAGAGTAGATGTTATGCTTTTGGAAATGGAAAATTTTGGGAACTAGCCATGCTTTGTTGTTCTTGGCCGTGGCACAATGTGTGTGTGTGTGTGACCATTTGGCTTTCAAATTTTTAAGTCCTAATTGGAAGCAATGATCATACATAGGTTTAAATGAATGATCATGGTTTCAAAGAGATAATCAATTATGGTTTTGATTGAAATGATTTGGATTGTGAGGATAAATGATTTTGAAAATATTCTCTTGTGTTTACTATTGGTTTTGTTTTGAAAATGAAAACTAGTTACTTGTTTTTGAAGTAAACAAGTAAGTATGGAAAGTGTTGTATTTTTGTTTTGAAAAGAATGTTTTGGGGCTTTATGTGGAAAGAAAAGATTTGCGAAGTTTTGAAGAAAAATGACATTCTTGGATTCAAAATGATTTGGGGTGAGTGTTTGATCAATTTGAGAAATTAGAAATGGTTTAGGTGTTTTACACTATGTTTGATTTCGAAAAACAATGGTTTTGGAATAATTCCAATTCTGGCCGAAACTGGAAGGGCATTTTCGTCCATTTTAAATGTTATATTTTGTCATAGAAATTTGATCATTCAATCCGTTTTTTTTTAGACGAAGATTTCGGCGTATGGCTCGTCTCGATCGGATAAAAATAGAATGAGTTATGGCCATTTTAGTTTGAAAATAAAAGCTTGTAACTTGTGGCAAGTAAACTTTTATTTTTGTGAAATTTTTGAAGAGTTTATGTGCTGATTTCTAATGGTTCTAGTGTGTGAGTTTGATTGTTTGGAGTTAGAAATAAAAGTATTTCTTGATTATGCTTTGAAACGAAACTATTTTCGAGAAACGAGAATAGTGTATTTAACTTCGTGAATTTTTAATCACTATGGGAAGAACTCGAAATCACTATCCAAGAGTTTCATAAAGTACCTTAGAACCCTCTAGATTTTTGAGTTTTAGTTTCGTTTCGATAGAATATAGTGGGAGTATTTTATTGACATTACGCTGCTTAAATTTTTGGTAGCGTGAATAGTGGATTTGAGCCTAGTTAGTTGTGAAGGAACAACCATAGGTCTTGATGCATTAGTAGCCGATCTAGGACTTATTTGAGTAACCAATTAGAATGTGGTATTAACTTAGATAAGTTATGTTTTGTAAAAGGTTAAGAGGATTAGCCGATTTGGAGTTTTCGTCAAGAGGGACGGTTATTGCTCGCGTAATGTAAGTTGTGCGTGTTGGAATGCTTGCTGAGGTAAGGGCACCTTTCTTTGGTTTTATTTTCCGTTGGTAACATTGTGTGAATGCTTGTTGTGGTGTGTTTTGAGTGTTTTGCATGTATATATTATGTATTCTCGTGATGAGAAATTGTTTAAAATACATGCGTTGTTACATATGATTTCGAGAATATATGTATGGACATGTGATATGATTTCATAATGTTTGGACGGTATGTATATGTTGCATTAGCATATAAGGGGAAGCGTATGCTCATGCATTCATAGTACGTGGTTATCGGGAATGGACCACGGGGTGCGATTATCGGGAATGAATCCACCTTAATCCTGCGGGATTTATTGAGTCCAATACGTGGTTATCGGGAATGGACCACGGGGTGTGATTATCGGGAATGGATCCACTCTAATCCGCTGGGATTTTATTGACGCCTTGCGGGGTATAGTAGGGGTTGAACATACGACTCTCTGTGGAGAGGTTAATTCCGGAATTTCATGCATGTGGCAGCCAGTGATTGGTGTCACGATCATGTAGAGTCTGCATCTGTAGGCTATGTGTGCATTTAATTATATCATGTACGTTGATGTGAAAATGTTATATGTTTACTTGTTTTCCATATTTGGTAAGTGTATTATTGTGGTACTTGTGGTGACCCTTACAATGAATTTTGCGGGCTCCTCCCACCCAAGACGATGGATCCTTACACGCGGTCGTGGGTCATGAGGACGATGGTGAGTTCGTGGGATTTCAGTGATCGAGGAGTTGTACTTCTTAAATTAGGTTGTGCGCTGGTGTGGTTTGTACACCGTGCTCTTTTTGGATTAGGCATAGGATCTGACTCTCTTGGATAACTGTATACTGATATTTACATTTAGACTGTTGTCTTTAGGGTTGTAAATATTCAGGTATTACACTTTGCTTCTCTGAAGCACTATTATGTATATATAGTCCTCTTGTATGTTTAATGCCGGCTCTCACAGTTTGTATGCGCGCTCTGTTTTGTTTTAAAAAAAAATAATAATAATGCCCCTTTTTAGTCTTTGAAAATCGGGGTGTTACACGGTTCACTCAAGGTATGCTATTATGATTTTATAGCTATTCTTAATTTGATACTTTAATCACTATTTACATTTGTTGATATTTTATGATGGATTTAGAAAATGTGATATGTTTTGCAATCATACATTTTGTCTTGAATACGAACTTAAAATGAATACTTAGTCTTTCAATTTAACTGATAGTATGTATTGATGCATGGATTGTGTTGTGTCCTAATGTTCCTACAGTAAAATATGATATTGGAACCATCGAGGTTCTAAAGACGAAAATGTCAAAAGGTTATGGAATTTTGCCCGAATTGGATTGAAAATGTCAAGTTTTATTAAACTTGAAAATTGAATTGTCGGCTTCTTGTTGAGTTGTTGGCTAGTGACCCCGAATGATATCTTAAATTTGATAAATTGGATTTAAGGTGTAAAATGATTGGATTGTGTTTTGTTGCGATGTCGCTTAAGGAAATATGATATTTGACACTTATCGGTTTTAAATTCAAAAAGCGGAAAAGATGATTGAATTTGGTCGGAATAGAATTGAAAATCAAATTTGATATTTGGAATAAGTTGTCATAAACTTGATAAAAGGAAATGATTGAATCGGTGGTTGGAATGAAGGCTCTCTGATTTACAAAATATGCGGTTCACTCAAGGTATGCTATTATGCTCTTTTAGCTCTACTTAATTTGATTCTTTAGTCACTACTTACATTTATTGATATTTTATGATGGATTGAGAAAAAGGTGATATGTTTTGTAATCATAACTCTTGTCTTGAATACGAACTTAAAATGAATACTTAGTCTTTCAATTTACCTGATAGTATGTATTGATGCATGGATTGTGTTGTGTCCCGATGTTCCTAAAGTAAAATATGATATTGGAACCATCGAGGTTCTAAATTTGAAAAACTCAAAAGGTTATGGAATTTTGTCCGAATTGGATTGAAAATATCAAGTTTTATTAAACTTGATAATTGAATTATCGGCTTCTCGTTGGCTAGTAACCCCGAATGATATCTTAAATTTGATAAATTGGATTTAAGGTGTAAAATGGTTCTACCAGGAGTATATCAGCAATATCATCAAAATTGCTACCAGCGTTGCACTTTTCGTTGAAAACCATTTTCAATGTGAGGAGCTTCCAATACTGACGATGTGAAGAAAAACAAATTGAGCCCCAATTTATAGATGCTCAACGATTCTTGCTAATTCAAAATCGAAGCCAATTCGCTTTGGGAGGGAAAATCGTATTCACCTCCACGATGAGGTGTTATCTCGAAAAGCCTTATTTCAATTCATATAAATGTGACTACATTCATTGAACATACTGAACCCTAATCTAAATAGGGAAGACGGCAGCTTCTAGTTCCAAGTTCCATAGCATTTTAATAAAATAAAATATAAAGTTGAGTTGTTACCTGTTAGCGTAAACGATAAAATAAAGACCGGTGCCTCATGCAATTCAAAGACAGCAAATAATTATGAATTAAATAAAATTTAAATTAATACAAAATTACGGTGATGATGTGGCATGCGTAATTGCAATGAACAGTTGTCAAAACTTGTTTTCGCTGTGTCAAGATTATAGACAAGATTATAGATGTTCATAAACTTTTTTTGTTGTATTGGAAGTGGGTGGTATAAGGTGAGGTGCATGGAATTGGTGTTGAATCTGGTGTGGTTGATACCATGTGTAATTAATTTTTCTTTGATACTTGATTCCCTCACCATTTTCAAATCTGTTGAGATTTGCAGGATTCTTTTTGGATCGCTGAAGGTGTCCAAATTTATTGAGATTTGCAGGTTTCTTGTATCTGGTTGGACTCTACTGCATTGGTGTTGACCGTTAGTTATCTCTACCGGGGTTCACCAACTTTCAACTCAAGGAGTTGTTTTTTTTTTATTCTGATGGGCCAAACACTTTTGATTCGAGTTCGGAAGTTAGTGTCTACTGACGTCTTTACGAGTTGGGTTGGTGTTTTCTCCAGCGATCATTAGAGAATTTCTTTTGATGCTCTGTAAGGGGTGGTTGGGGGTGATATTTGATATAGGTGTTGATTGGTTAAAGTGTTTTCATCACTTTATCTTTGTTTGTATGATTCAACAATTCATTTTTTTCTTGTTTAGGAAATTGTTCATTGATAAAATTTTACCGATTAAAAAAAAAATGTTTCCCAAAATATTAGAACGTTATTTATATTAGGCGTTTTTTTTTTTTTTTTGCTTTCGCATCGGTTCCGACCCACCAAAGGTGAGCGACTAATCCGGCTCGTGCGTAGAGGCATGCGCACTGGCCAAGCGTTAACTAAATTCATATAACATTTTTTTTATAAGATAATCTAATGACAAAGCTTTCTATTGACAAAATGATGATTAGATTTTGAATCTAAATCTATAAATATATATCTATTATTCTATCCAACCGAACTAAACTCACCAAAATAAAACCATATGGAGTATTTATTTACATTAAAAAAAGATAAAGATAAAGATGCATCCGCATAAATATCCTTTTTACTAACTTTACTCGTGTACCAATATTGTGATGAGCATTGCTATTTAGCATGAAATTTTTACACAAGAAATGCAAGAATTAACACATGGCAAAATCTTAAAGGATGATGTCATTTAATCTTCTTTTTTAGTGGAAAACATGGGTGGTTATGGATGTAATCAAGGATAAAGATTTATTCTTCTCTTTCTTGCATCAAAAAATTCTTGCTAAATAGTATTTTCCTATTGTGATGTGTGGCACATATTATACACACTACGAAACTCCCAGACTTAACCGCTAAGCTTCCCTTTCCACTTCCTATAAAAAAACAAACTGCATTACCATTTTTCAACACACACTCATTTTTTTCTCTCATCATTATCATCATGGTTGTTGTTATTCAAGAACAACAAGAAGATTCTGTTGAATTTCACGATCTACCTGAAGGTTGTATTGAAAACGTTCTTTCATTCACAACACCTCGTGATGTTGCTAGACTTTCTTTGGTTTCATCAACTTTCAGATCCGCCGCTGAATCTGATTCGGTTTGGGATAAATTCTTACCGTTTGATTATCGTTCTATAATTTCTCAATGTGATGAAGAAATTGATAATTCGTTATCTGTTTTAACGAAGAAGGATCTTTATCTTTATCTTACTCAGAAACCGATTCTTATAGATGATGGTAAAAAGGTAATTTCATTTCGATTCTTCTGGTTAATTATTATTGTGTTTATTATCGTTAATTGTGTGTTAATTTTGTGTTATGTTGTTTAATTAGAGTTTTCAATTGGATAAAGTTGATGGGAAGAAATGCTATATGTTATCGGCGAGGAGTTTGTATATTGTTTGGGGAGATACTCCTAGGTATTGGAGGTGGATTTCTGTTCCAGATTCAAGGTATATAATGCATTTCAATTATTATGAGTGGATTGTTGATTTTTTTGTTGAAATTGTTGGTATTTTTTAATTTTGTTTTGAAATTAATAAAATTATGAAATGATTGGTGAAATTTAAAATACTAGATCATATTAATCGTTTTAGATATATCAATTTAGTTCTGAAATTGGCCTTGAAGATTAATTAATGTGATTGATATTTTTCAAATTTCTCATATCATTTCTTCATATTTTAACGTGGACAAAAAGTTGTCCCGGGTCCAAATCAAGGAGGTACAAAAAATTGTCAGAGTCCAATTTTTTATTTTAGCAGATCAAATACACCCTTTAAAACAATTTATGACATGTCTTTAATGTATTTTCAACTTATTTTCATAAGCTGAAAACAACTTATAAAACAACTGATAGCTTATTTGTTCATTCCCTTATGAATTGCTAAATCAAACATGATACAGATAGGGTAAAAAAAATTAAAAATTGTCTGAGTTTGTTAGCAGATCAAACACATCCTATATAAAACAACCGATAGCTTATGAATTCTTTCAGACAATCAATTTGTCCCGAAATTGTCCTTAATGTGGTTGATGAATTTTCATTCTATATGTAACTGCTTTAGATACTAATTTGACAAGTGCTATAATTTTAAAAACTAAACTTGGTGATTTATTCAGTTGCCCATGTATCTCAATTTGTGATTTGAACAGAATTTAAGCTGATTCCAAAAATGCAGGTTTTCTGAGGTGGCTGAACTGGTGAGTGTTTGTTGGTTTGAAATCCGGGGCTGGATCAACACTAGCATGCTATCTCCAAACACTTTGTATGGAGTATACCTTGTATTTAAGGCAAGTCCTTCTGGAACCTATGGGTTTGAATACCAGCCATGTGAAGCCACCATCCTCATTGCTGGAGGTGGAGGTGACCCTGTTGAGAGAAATGTATTCTTGGATGCTGAAAGAGGAAGAAGGCTAAGATACCAGATTGTTCCTCGCCGCCGAACTGGGATATTCACTCGTTATTTGGAACCGCCGCCGCCAGTAGAACAAACTGAAAGTGTCAATGATCTGCAGGAGTATCCGAAAGAGAGAGCAGATGGGTGGTTGGAGATGGAATTGGGAGAGTATTTCAACGAAGGAGGAGATGATAAAGAGGTGGAAATAAGTGTTTGTGAGGTTAGGGGTGGTGGTTGGAAGGGTGGCCTTGTTCTTCAAGGAATTGAAATAAGGCCTAAGCCTAAATCATGCTGAATTAACAACTAAACCAATTGTTGTCATCTCAATGAAAACATACATGTCTTATGTTAGGATCTGTTCCTTTGAAATTTCATCCTCATCTTCATGTGAGTATTAGACAGATTCATCCTTCATCTTATGGACATTACTATTTAGAGTATGTATGTATCTTCCATTATGCAGTCAAAGCGGAACATTAGCATCTCTGTTAAGAGGGAATTTCACACCAATCAAAGAGGATTGGTAGTGATGGTGTTGTTTGTGTCTTTTTCACCTAGTGATATTTATTTAAATTAATAATTATAAATTAATTATATTGGTAATATGTTTCGATGTTTTTGTGCAATATTGATTTTCATGTACTTATCCTCTACTATCATTTATCTTGGTCATATCAACTAGAATGAAATTTAAGTAACATTTTTGTTTTACATGATGCGCTTAATGAGGCCTTATGCAAAGTCTTATCAACAAATATATTTGGTGTTATTGTAATCAACTTTAGATGATTATTGTCACTGAGAAAAAGCTCAGGAGGTTGAGTTAGATTTTTTTTTTTTTAACCTCACTAGACTAAAAGTAGTGTTGATATACTTTTTTACTGACCGGAAGCTTTACTGTAAAAAGTTTTTCAGGTTATCTACATAAAGAACAGAAGATAGCTAAGATGAGTGTTGATTAATGAAACCTCTATTTCTATTAATCTCAATCTTTTTTCATTAAAAATAATAGATTAGAGATGTAGAAAGAAAAAAAAAAGACGATCCATGTATGCATCAAATTTTATTTTTTTCATTCTGCGGTAAAGACCCGCTGCACTAAATTTAACACTCCCGCACTAACATTTCAAATTTTCTTTTTGCAAAAGTAAAATCTTATAATACACCATTTGCAAAAAAACAAAATGAATCTTATGATAACGCAATAACAATAAGCATGATAAAAGCAACAATGAGACAGAAAACCTTTTCTATTAGGCCACAGAAAAATCGATAGTACCATTGTTTTTCATAGGAAAAAACTGCCATTTTAACCATTGTAGGCAAAGTTGAGAAATGTTTTCTAGAGAGAGAAGCTCTGACTTCTCTCTAAGCTTCTCCCAACCTTTGCTGCGGCTAGGGTTTAATGGAGATCTTGTCCCAGGCTCTCCTGGCTTTCTCCAGGTTCATCCTGGTTTTCTCTCCAAGTCCTCTTGGTTATTCACCTCTGATAAGGTTTCACTTCCGTGTTCCTCTTTTCCGCCGGTTCGTTTTCTCCATCACCGTTTTGCAACTCCGCGTCCTTCCTCTCCGCCGCCGGTTCATTGTGCTCTGAGTTTATCAAAACGACAGTCATTGTGGACTACACCATGTGTTCTTAATCTCAGATCTGCCTCTGCAACACACAACCAAGTTGAGAAGACCTTCCAACTTGCGATGAATCTGAAGCCACCCATTCTCCCACCACCAGAGCCGCCTCCGACAGGTTTTTGTCTTAATCCTTTCTCAATTGATGAACTGTTAGCTATTGATTGTGGTTCCTGTCGTCCTCAACCAAAACCACCATGGCTGTATTGGGCTTGTTTCTACCTTGCTTGGATGGTGTTTGTTGAAATGCCTCAACAAAGATTTATGTTTTTGGATAAAAAGGGTTTGGCAGGTCTACTTGGTGTTGTTGATACCAATATTTGCATCCACTTTCTGTTTCAATTTGCTTCCAACCAGGTGTTCAATTTTGACATCATTGAGATCACTTATAGTCGAAATGAGCTTGCAGCAGTAGCCTACTTAATCCGTAACTGGATGGAAAAAAAGACTGTGTATTCTCTCCTCTTCATTGTCATTGACCGTGGGCGAAAGTTTTTGCAACTTTGGAAGTTTGTTTGCAGATGTTGGATTAATAGTATTCATTTGGCTCCTAGTCACTCTTTTATTACTAATGTTTATTTCATGTTAGGCTTTGATGTTAGTTGTTCATTTTCCACTTGTTGGAGATGTTTCAAAGATTTTAAGTTCAATCAGTTTGTAATCCTTGTGGAAACTGTTTTCATCTAATGAAGTTGTTTTACTGTCAAAAAAAAAAAAAATGACCCATTTACATAGTTTTACATATATACATTTTTTACCTTTTTTTTCATAACGGTAACATGATGATAAAATTAAATTGTGTAATTTTGTTTTAAAAGTTGATAAGACAAGATTGGGTATGTGAGAGTAATACTAGTATTAATTTCAGTTCATTGTTATAGTAAAAAAAAATTGTCTATTGTCTTTTATTGTCCGTAGACAAAATAAAAAATACCACTGAAATTTACAGATATATAACTGCAAGATTTTGAATTTGAAGCTTAAACCTAGTGACAAAATTCAACTGCGCTAGAACATACTACACAAGTTTTACCATCTTTCATAAATAATCTTATGATTCTTCATGACAAATTGTGGGCATATATACCTGGTATTGGTGTTGTAACGTGCCGGTAGGAATCTTCTAATATCATATTCATTGGTTTTAAATTGCCGTTATCTTCAATGAACTGGCCACTTATTTATATGGATATATATGCTGCGAAAGAAAACTTCCAAAATTGATACTTTTTGCATTAGATACACAGTGTGCATGGTGTATGAAATTTAGCCTAAAGTTCATCGTAGAATAGAATATAATAAAAGAATATCATTTCAAGGAAAATGCATGCTAGATTATTATTGTCAACAACAACTTATTATTAGAGAATCATGCATACTTAAAGATGCTGTCGGCAATTAAAATAAATAAATATACTTGAAAGTTTTTTTTTTTTGGACTAAAATATACTTGAAGATTAGTTTCTTGTAAGGGAAAGGGATTCGACCATTTCCACACAAAATCAAGTCAACAAAGAGGAAAACATTTTTCCGAGTCCCATAGGTTTATGGATATTTAATTGGCCTGCAATATAAGTGTAAAAAAAATATTTAGTTTCATTCAATTATACCGTTCATTATACTCCATCCGTTTCTTTTTAATTGTCTTTTATTATCATATTTAGCGTTTCTATTTAATTGTCCTTTTTGTATTTTATGGGTATGATTTGTCAATTATACCCTTTGTCAATTGCTCTTATCTTTTTCCGGAGAACCAATTAATGCTATATATTTGGAAAACTAAATTTTTTTAAAATTTTTTTTTGTTGGTACATAACATATTAAATTTTGTTTTTTTTTTTTGTATATAATATATTAAATTTATTGGAAAGCGAAAGTGTGAGCACAAAAATAGGAATTTATTGGGGGATTAAAACGAGAGTATAATAGGAAGATAACGTGCAAAAATACACTTCTTTAATTTGGTGTTATCATTCTAAAAAGACAATTAAAAAAAAACGGAGGGAGTATTTTTTTTAAGGAACCATTCATTAGATATGTTTGACTTTAATGATAATTTAGTTAAAAGTTACATACAAAATATTTTGGGATTGGATAAGATTGTTAACAATTTCAACACAAATATCAAAGTTTATATGTGTTTAAACTATCTAGACTGGCTTGTTTTAGATATGTTGCATTTTATATATTGGAGATTGAAGTTCGAATATTGAACTTTGGCATCTCATTTATCCACGTGAAATTTCTAACCATTCGACTACTTGATAAAAAAATTTATGATAATTTTATTTAAAATATTAAAAGTTATTTTAAATACATCCTTTTTATTAATTAAAAGAGTGATTTTGATATTCGATAACTTAAATATTCATGTTAGATATTTTATCTTAATAAAAATCACAATTTTTGTAAGAAAAAAAAAACCATCTCTAAAAAATGAATTTTATGAAAAGCTATTTGAAATAGCTCTTTTTATAGAGTTTTTAAAAATAAAAAATAAAAAAATAATGATCCAAAAACTTTTATAACAAAATGATGAAATACTTAAAATGACATTTTAAGAGAAGCTTTTTAAACCATTTGAAGTTTTTATAAAAAAATGCTTTGTTAAAAAACTTTTAACACAAAAACAATATACTATAAAAATCTAAGTTTAAAAAAGCTAAAACAAAGGCAACCTACATCTGCTACTTGTTTTTTGATTGTATTCAGAATTGTAATTTAGTATTTTGAAGCCAAATTATGTCCTGAATTGTATCCACTAAGCTGTGTTGAATGATATAAGTTTGTGTGTTTGCCTAAATCAAATACATTATAATTATATAGAGTGTTGTTTTGAGATACTACAATGTTTCTTTAAATAATAAACGAAAAAACCAAGATCCATGTTTGGTGCATAAAAACAACAAAATTAATTCATTGATACCAAAGTTTTTGTTCTTATTAAAAACCACCAATCCTTCTGAATAAGACAACCACCAATTTTATTAGTTAATTTTTGTAGTCCCAACAAGAAAGTACACTACAAATTGTGATGGCAAATAGAAGTAAGCACAAACAGGTAGCTACCAGAGACATTATTACAGGCCGAGATTCGACCTCCAGACTCTCCATTTCTCTACACTTAAAATGTGTGAGTCTGACCACTATATTGCTACACGAAAAAACAGAAAGAAACTACGATCATCAAACACTCATACAATATCATTTGGTGCCACAACAATTGGACTCCTAACACTATGTGCACCACCCTCTTCAACCCAAACAATGTCACCAAATAACACATCATTTTCCTTCTTATTTTTCCTCTTATACTTTACAACAACAGAGTATCTTAGCTTCTCATTCTTATAACTAAATGTTAGCTTCTCAGGTAACACAGTTACAACAAAACCCTTTGGTTTTGTCACCTTAACATTGTAAGCAGCAGCACCATCTCCAACATTAGTCACAGTCCTCGAAAACTTTTGCACCATTGTCTTTGTTTTGTTACCATACAAAGCTATAAAAGAAGGATAATTAAGATCGGACGAAGGGTTATCGCAATTATATTTTTTCGATCTTGTAATTGTCAAGATTTGATTATGTGTATAACCAAAATCACAAAGGAGATTAACATAGTCTTGCGGTGTAGCATCGTATATTAAACCGGGGTCCAATGCTTTATTAGGATCAATCTCGCCGGCTCCCATAACAAGAGGTGAAGCGAAGTGAGACGGATTACCATTGTCCATAATCGGATTTTGCGTATTATCGAATGGATTAGCTGTGGTAACTATTGCTGATCTTATCGCAGCTGCACTCCAATCAGGTTTTGCGGCTTTTAACAAAGCCGCAACACCTGACGCATGAGGACACGACATTGATGTGCCTGAAAGAAGATTGTAATTACTTGATAAAAAAACATTTCTTCCTATTGTAGCCGATGATAAAGTCGGAACATAAGCGGCTAAAACATTCGAGCCAGGTGCCATTACATCAGGCTTTAAGATTCTTGGATAACTTTTTGAAGGACCTCTTGAACTGTAATAAGCAGCAGCTGGTGCTGGCTTTATACCAACAAATGTTTGTTGAAAATTGATACTAGCAATTGGAAATTCAACACTTTTTATATATCGAATAAGCGCTTTTTTGTCTTTTGGACTAATCACAATACTTGGAGAAAAAATTCTTCCTGTTTCAATCAATATTGGATCTTCTGAGATAAAAACAGCACCAACAACACTTGCTGAAGAAACATTATAGATTTGATTAATAACTGAAACTGATTCCAATGCTTCACAAACAATAATCCCTCTTGTTGCAGCTTCACTTAAAAGACTAAATGAATTGCATGATGATAAAGTTTTGTTGTAAACAAGTTCAAGATTTTGAACAATAGCATTAGTAGCAGGAAACAAAGTCCAACCAACAATAATTTCGCCGTTTCCAAGAATCAAACTACCAAAAGTTCGGTCAATTGTGCCTGCGGCCACGGTCATAACCCAAGGGATTCCATTGTGTAATGTACCAAGTTTTGGACCTTCATTTCCTGCAGAAGATGAAACAATAACATTTTTTTCCATAGCTGCAAATGAAGCTATTGCAACTGGATCTTCATAAAGTGGAACATCATCAAAACCTAAAGAGATTGAAATAATATCAACATTATCATCAATAGCTTGGTCCATTCCTGCAAGAACATCGGAAGCTTGTCGCCCCTCGTCCCAAAGTACTTTATACATTGCTAGTCTAGCTTTTGGTGCAATACCTCTAGCTACACCTTTTGCATAACCAAAATATGATGCATCATTGACATAGTTACCGGCGACTGTCGAAGATGTGTGACTACCATGGCCTTGTGTGTCTCTAGGTGAGTTCATACTAATTTTGACATTTGGTTTTGATGCAATTACACCTTTGTTGAAATATCTAGCTCCAATTAGTTTCAAGTTACACATTGAAGTA
The DNA here is from genome assembly GCA_030408175.1 of Trifolium repens. Lineage (NCBI taxonomy): Eukaryota > Viridiplantae > Streptophyta > Magnoliopsida > Fabales > Fabaceae > Trifolium > Trifolium repens. The sequence continues at coordinate 34,578,395 of CP125836.1, read as the reverse complement.
TTGAAATCTTGTCCATTTTCACATTTTCCTTTCCATTTTGTTGGGATGTTTTTCGACATTCCATCGTCTTTGAAACTTTCACTTTCTGGCCAAATACCGGTGTCAATAAGACCAACAATAACATTTTCACCTAAATTTGATGCATTCCATAACCCTTTTGAAGGGTCTAATGAAAGAAACTCAAAGGTATGTGTTGTGTCTATTGTAGCTGTTCTATCAGGATAAGCTGAGACAAAACCATGAGATTTTTTAAGGTTGTTTAACTCATTTGGTGATAGAACTGCACTGAATCCATGCATGGCATGATTATAAGTGTAAACTAATTTCTTTGATGAGTGAACATGATCATCAATTTGTGTTTTTGATGATTGAAGAGTGGATTCATACCAATTATCATGGCTTGTGAAGACTTGAGGCAAGAGGGATTTGTCCATGTGGACTATGTAGGTGGAGCTTTCAGCTTTGGCATAGAGAGATAGTAAAAGGAAAGGAGTAATAATTAGTAACATTAATGGAAGAGAACCATTAATGTGAGGCTCCATTATGAAGCTAAACAATAATGACTTATTTGGCTTTGAAATATAAGCAGCAGCTTAGTGATTTATATAGGGAATAGGTTTTTTTTTTTTTTGTCTTACTAACAAGATTTGTTTTATTACATTATAGAATTGCACCAACCATACAATAGATAGATAATTTATTGACTTAAATATAGTTGGTCTGGTTTGCACTTTGTTGGTTTTCATATTTGTATTTATTTATTTATTTGAAAAATCCCCTAAATAAACAAACGAAAATGTTAAATAGTACACCCAGTATACTAGTTAAGCACATAAATAAGAAAATTTTATCTTGAAACTCGTGCAGTAAATATATTAAAAGTGTAAAAAATTATCTTTATCTACATTAACTTTATGTTTTATTTCTAGTTATAGTACCCATTATCAAATATATGGTTTCAATCCCTAATGTTACATTTTGTAAAAAAAATAAAATCCCTAATGTTACATATCCATCTCAAAAGCGCTTATCGGCAAATGTTTGGACACATATACCATTTTAACATTTTTATAGTTAATTCGTCAAAGGTCGGAACCACTTGATGTCAAAACTAACTCTAGAACCAAATTAAATTGGTGGTGAAAACAAAAAATAGTTAATTCGTCAAAAAAATTTTGAAAATTTGAAGAAATTGAATGAAAAATACTTTGAGAGCTTGAATGAGAGTAAAAATTTCATAAGAAGTCATTTTGATAAGAAATAGTAAAATAAATAGAATTAATGCTCTTATATAGAACTATTATATGATTAGCTAACTAACCACATAATTAAAAAACCAACTAGTTGATTGGTACTATAATTTTTTTTTACTAAGATTTGTACTCTAAATAACAATTACTATTCTTACCACATTACTCCCTCCATCCCAAATTTTTAGTTCTTTTTAACTTTTAAATTTTGTTTCAAAACTTTGGTCCTTTTGGTAACCAATACACAATTAATAATGATACTTTACTATTTTAAACCTTACAAAAACTAAAAAGTATCATTAAATGAATTTTTTCTTTAAATGACTTAACTTATAAATCTTTCTTATTTCTTAATTTACATCCAAAACTCTAAAAGGACCAAAATTTTGGGATGGAGAGAGTATTTTGTGATGAATTTTATATAACGGGAGAATATTATTTTGATTTGAAAATACAGTCCGTTAATTATCAAACTATTGTTTACTTTATTAGGTTCTAATGTTAATGAAATCTCTCTAAGACGAATCGTTTGAAGTACTCGAATTAAATTTTAAATTTTTTTTGCTAGATTTTACTTATCACAGTTGAACTCCCCTTTCTCTCGAGAACCAGAGTAATGCTAGGAAAAATTGTTTATTACTATGAGTACTCTATTAAGTATATGAATCATGCACACATACGGGATATACGTAATAAAAATGCATATATTATTTGAAGTATACAAACAAATATATTAACTGGCATTTGTAACTGCAACTTTGTAAATTAAACAAGAAGAAAATCATAGTTTCATTTCGCGAGTTGTGTGCCGGCAACTATATGAACTTTTGAATAAACGAGCCGGCCGGCCAAGAGTTTGTAAAGCTTTCTACTATTGTGCATGTCCAACAGTGTACGTTTTAAGAAATGTTTTTTTTTTCTAATCTATACATTCTTCATAATTTGGGGATCTCTACTTATCAACTAATGAGAACAAGTCATTTAAGTAGATTGATATGTAGTCGTCACAAGTTTGTTGTAGGAACCACATACAAATCTACTTATTTGATTTGTTATCATTGATTGATGGGTATATATCTCCAAATTATGAAGGGGTGGAGTATGTCTAACCATTTTGTTATTTTAATAGTGTTTGTTATAGATTTATTAAAAAATTATTTTGTAAAATAATCATATTTTTAACCGAAAATGAAAAATTAATCCCAATAACTTTTCTAGAATTTATTTTTTCATACACTAAGGAACCTAAGTATAGAAATTTCACAACAAAAAGCTTATACAAACGCACCCATATTAGCTAAAATAAAATGTAGCAATTTAGATTCTTTGAAATTTCCAAATCAATTTCCAACTATGTACATACAGGTCGTTGCATATATTTGATGAATGAGATGGAGATATAGTGAAATAAAAATCTAAAGTTAGAAAGAAAAAAAAAAAATTCAGTAGATGGCTTCTAATAACAATGTGGGATAGTCGCAAAGGTACTTTGATGTCCTCCTCGTTCCTAGGTGCAAGGCTACTTGGGTGTAGTATTGTAATGGTACTGGGCTCAAAAGGTAAGGTGTGTAGTGCCCCCAAGTTGATCTCAGGTAGAGCTGTAAAAAGGGGCGGTTTGGCCCGTTTTGGGTTTCGTCTGGCCGGGTTAAAAAATTCAGATAAAAAATAGGCTGCAAAAACAAGGCCCGAGCCCGGCCCGGTATAGGATATCGGGCCGGCCCGGTTTTTAAAAAAAAAAAATTAAAAGCAAAATTAGATAATGAAGGGTAATGAAAAAAGAAGAAATTTAAGTGGCCAATAAATTTGACAAATCCAGAGGCTTGTTAATGCAACAACTTACAGAGAGTTCACAACATTAGTTAATTAATTACAAATATGTTGAAATTTGTTAGAATTAATGTAAAGTTATTTAATCTAGTTACAGTTTACGAGTAATTATGTAGAGAAATAATTCACGACCGTGGTTTTATATTTTTAGCTTATTTATTTATTTTAATGACACGATAAGTTATTTTTACTTTTAGCTTATTTTCATTTCTTTATGTATATAATTTGCGTTACTAGTGCATGTATATAATTTGTATTACTAGTGCATATTTATTCTCTTAAATGCGCGTTTGATGAAATTAGAAGGTGTGTGTTGTGTTGCTCCCGTGTTGTTAACTTATTATGTTTGTGTGAGCTTTTAGATTGGTGGCCCAAGTAAAAATATTATAAACATCCTTCCTTATTTATTCATATATTTTATTTTTATTTTTTTATTATAATTTATTCGGGCTTGCGTGCGACCCACGGCCCATTTGGACCGGTCCATATTTTTTTCGGGTTTTATCGGGCCGGGCTAAAAAGCCCAGATGTTAATTCGGGCTAGATTTTTAAGGCCCAAGCCCGGAAAAAATTGGGCTATTCGGGCGGCCCATATGTACCGGCCCATTTTGACAGCTCTAATCTCAGACCCCCAAAAATCCCAAAATACCCTTCGTTTCCTAGAATATAAATGCTTATAAAGGCATTTTGGTCACAACGGAGACCCATGAATAATAGTAGGGGGCCTAAATAGCAAACTTCTATATTCCATGGTTTCTTTAACCATTATGGATGGACTTATTGGTGGCTATAAAGGTACACATGGCGAATCACTTTTGTATATTTGGGGACTTTAATTCGGTGAGAAAATGGGAGGAAAGGAGGGGATGTATTGTTAGGGGCGGAGGGGTGGATTATATGATCGAGCATGTTTAACATTTTTTTGGAGAATGTTGGGTTGATAGATCTTCCATTAATGGGAAGAATGTATATTTGGATGCAACCAAATAGAAGGTGTATGAGTAGATTTGATAGGATATTGGTCTCACAAAAATGGTTGGAGGAGTGGGAAAATGTGAGCTTATGTGGGTTGAAATTGGATTGTCTCCGACCATTGATCTATAATACTAAGATATCATGATCATAATTGGGGGCCAAAACCGTTTAGGTTTAACCAGACCTGGCCCTATAGGAGTGCAGGGTGAACGACGGTATTGGACTTCAAAATTTTGGAGGTCTTGGTTCAAAATTTTGAGGTCTTACAATAATAGATATATTGTTAGTTTTTATAAAATATTAGATGTAATCAATAGATTAATTTTGAGATCTTATAATAATAGACCAATATTATCAATGTTCATAAAATATCATATGATTGGTGAAAAAAATCCCAATCAAATAAAAAATAATGATTTAAATAGAGAATGATTCTTTTTAATTTTTTATTAAAGGTCCATTTTTAATATTTAAACTGGATCTCAAAATAGTCCAACAATCTTTGGTTAACTAATCACTCACGAAGGTGGTGGAGGGGGAGTGCGCATCCTATCATGTTAATAGGTGGAAGGGGTTCGTGTCGAAAGTGGAAGAAAGAAATCTTTGTAAATGTGGATGCTAAAATTGAAAAATTGACCAAAGGAATTAAAGTGCTAGAATTGAAAAGTGAAAATGTGGCCTTGTCCCAGGCAGAGCTATTTGAGCGGTAGGAAAAATTCAAGTATCTATGGCTATTGTTGAAGAGTAAAGATAGTTTGAAACTTCAAAAATCATGATGAAAAAAGTGGCTACAACAAGGTGATGTTAATACAAGGTTTTTTTTTTTCTTTCTTTTTTATTAGAATTTGTGAGGCCTATACTCAACCACAAAAGCTAGCTTGAGAATTGAGGTTTGCACTACACTTATAAAGACTATCTTTGTCATATCTCTAGCCAATGTGGGACTTCTAACATTTTGTGTGTTAAAAGTAGGAGGGACAAATCAATAATAGCATTTAAGAAAGGGAGGGTGTGGTTGTCAAAATCGGGGGAGGGGTTGTTTAAGAAGGAGGGCCAAATCAACCACAAAGAGACCTTGGATGGGTTGAATTTCAAGCAAATGTCGGAAAACGAAAGGTGATGGCAAAGACTCTTCGTGGTTTTTTTTTTGTCATAGATGAAGTGGTAATTCACTGAAATTAAACTCACATAACTGTGAGATCCCGGGTTCGAACCCGAATCACGATGTCCGGCTTAACAATTTCAATGTATATTTTGTCAATTGAACTAAAACTTATGGGACCTCTTCGTGGTTGTTTTATGAATGGGGTGTTTGCCAATACTAGCATATCATGCATTACTACTTCAAAACCCATATCCAACCATAAATCAAAGACCATAAATAATAAATTACGAGATAATGTACTAAATATACTCACCAATACTAGCTTACCCTCTCTATTTTCCTCTTTCAATGTAATTCAATTTTGAATGCCACAACAAATTAATGTGATTGTGGTAATGAAATTTGAAAAATATATATAAGCAAATTGACAATATTAAAAATTGATCAAAAGAAAGAAAGCAAGCAACAATTTATTTAAAGTAGGTCCTCAAGTTTTAAAACTAAAGGAAAATCGAAACACACAAGAGTAGCAAATTCAAAGCAAATGGCAAAGTTTCCAACTTGTAAATAAGAGTATAAAGAAGTCTTAGCTAAAATATTAGCATTTATTTTTCATGATTGATGCATAGGAAATGGCAGCACACACTCCCATGATGAAGAGCACCCCATTACACTCAATCGATTCAATTAAAGCCTTGAATTCTTATTCTTATCTGCAGAGAAAATTATATATACATAAAAAAAATTAATTAAAGTCTTGAATTTAAGTAGTTTTTACTAAATTTTGTCAAAAAAAAAAAGTAGTTTTTACTAAATCATACTTCCTTCGTCCCAAATTATATATATAAAAAAAAACACATTAGAAAAACCAAAACATTGCGTCAAAAAAGAAATTGAAATTTGTTTTTTGTATTTTTCTTAAAAATAGTTACAAGGGAAGACGTAAAAACAATATTTATTGATTATTGATAATAGAAAAGATAAGAGAGAAAGAGAGAGAGAATAAATTAAATGCAGTAACTCATACGAATAAGCAAAAAGAAATTTTGAAAAAGATATAAATGTTTGTGTTTTTTTCTTATAATTGTGGACAATAAAGATTAAATTTTTTCCATATATAATATTTTGAGACTTTATATACAACTAGAATAAAAGTATACCTTTATTAATAAATACTTTCATTTGACTTAGCACAATTGCAGCTAGTTCTTCCATGTCCTTCAACCTAAATAATATTCACAGGAGTGTTAACCACACATATGATCTTTATTTTTGTGTAGAAAAATGACAAAAAACACCATTTAAAACTTACACATTGTCGTCCGGAGTCTCTTGATCAACAACATCAAATGAACCAAAATGATTATCACCTTTCTTCTCCATGTTCTTCAACCTAAATACACGTTGAGTGTAAACACATAATCATTATTTTTGTGTAAAGTTGTGAATGTTCTCTTGTTCTTATTGTGTTTTATATATAATATTATTTGCCATTCAAAAAATAAATTATTTTTGTGTGAAAGATATGATAAAAACATCATTGAAAACTCACACATGGAATTGTGATAATTTCAGTATGTAAATCACCTAATCTGATAAGTTAAGAATTATTATTAATGTACAAAAGATACTCAAAATATACAAAAACAATATCATGAGAAGTGTTAGCAAGACTCCCTTTTAAATACTCTCTAATTGAGTGAAACTCTTGTGAGTTTCGTTATATATATTATTATGTGGAGTCTATCTCAAAGTTAATGACCCACATTGATTTTCGAAAGAGAGTATTGTTAGTTTTCCTCAAAATTTTGTCAAATATTTTATCCATCCAAAAATATAAGTAAAGTTGGTCAATAAAAGTGAATGTATTTGGTCCAAATCTTTAACCAAATACATCAAGTTATTTTAACTCATTTTTGCTTATATTTTATGACGGATAGAGTATATATTTATAATCGACTCTCATAATGAAGTTAGAACTTACTCAGCAGTTTGAGAAAAAGCATTGGTTCCTTCTTTTGACATAATGAAATCTTGATACTGCTAGCTGAAAATTTTCAATCAAAAATAAATCGATAAATGAAATATCGAGTTACACTATACAACATTTTAATTAACGTACAAAATTGTTTTCCGGTATGAAAAAATGGCTACAAAACATTAACATGAAAATATTCATAGAAGAGAACAAATCCATATCCATCCATGTCTACAATAAACACAAAACAATGGTTTTCTATTGATCCGATCAAATTATGTTTAATTTATATCAATTCTGAATATTCAAATTACATTTGTAATATTATATATCAATCATAATATTATAAATGATATGCTAAAATGATATATAAAAATTAATATTACAAAATAACAATTACAGACCAATTATATTTAAAATATATGAAATTGTAAAAAAATAGATCGAATTAACATAATTATATGTATTATTAAAAAAAAATTAAACAACAGCAAATAAAAAATTAATGGAGCAGGCTAAAAAATCTAAAACAAATATATGCATGAGCAACGCAAACAGAAATAAATATATGCATGAGGTTTAGTATGATTTTGAAAAAAGTATCAGAAATTTAATTCGATCTAAATGGATTTCATAAAAGAAGATCTAAAGCCTTCAATAAGATTTAGGGTTTTTTTTTTTTACTGTTTTCAATCATTTGATATTTATTTAATCAATTTTCAATTATTTTGAAAAAAATTAAAAACGCTATTGGAGGCAAAGGAAACAAGTAATGGCAACATTCAATCCAACTATGAAAATAATACAAACCATATAGCCTCACACAAATACATGCACTTGTCCATTATAAAATATATAGAGAAAAATAAATCAACTTTACGAGTAATAATATTATAAAGTAATTAATCATATAGATGAACAAAGATGTTGAAGAAATAACAACATAATTAAGCAGATACTAAGAAAGACAAGGTTAGAACCTGGTATACAAACAATGTAAGGTTTCACGTTAAGATAAAATGTTAATTTTGTCTCTTCCTCACTTATCTTTTTAATATGTTGAACAAAACGGAGTGAAAAATACTAAAAGATTTGGTCAAAACGAGAAAAGTCAAATTATTTTAAAGTCAGTCAACACATAATTACTTTTTTTAAATGGTTACCATACAAGGGAAGTAGCAAGTATACAATGTATATATATATATATATATGTCATATGAGTTGTGTTATTTGTACAATAAATTTTGTGACAACTTTTGGGACAACCTTTTTTTTGTTTATCTTTTGGAACAAAAATAATAAAGAAAGATATGAGGAAAGAGAGGCAAAACACAATGAGAGTATGAGAAAGAAAGTTGTCTCCAAAGTTGTCCAAAAATAGTTGTACAAATATAATTTCTCGTGTCATATATATAGTAATTAAATATATTTTTGGAATATGCTATCAAAATATATATATTTAGAATAAATGAGAAAAAGGTAAAAGTTAATATATTATAATAAATCCCCTTATGTAAGAAATAAAATAATAGTCCTCTAGTCAAAAAATTTTTTTTTAGATTTATTGAAAAATTAATGTATCTGGTCTATATTGTAGACTAGATATAGTAATTTTTCAATGAATTTAAACAATAGTTTTTTGCTTATAATAATACTCGCTGGGAGTATACAATATTGTCACATGATTATATATATATATATGAGGTTGTTAATTTAGATTTTAGACTTACTTAAAAATATTAAGATGTAAATTAGCAATGCACACATTTTCTAATTTGACTAAACTATTCTTTAATTATTTTCAATCAGTTGTAGATAAAGGGTAATTTTGTAAAATTAAGTTAATGTTAAAACAAAAAACATACTAAGGTACATCATCAATTCAATTCATCATAAATCAACATCATATTATCATCATATATCAATACAACAATCATCATCATAATTCATTATCATAATAAGGTACATCATCAATTCAATTCATCTATTAGTACCAAATGGGTTCATACCACATCATTAATCCAAACCCATAAACATCATCAAAATGGTGATTTAAACACCTCAAACGATTAAAAACAAGTAGCACTAGTATTATGAATCAAAAAGGATTAACGAAATAGGCACAACGACGCAAAACAACACCCAAAGGCCCCCTAGGGCTGATATCACTACAAGAAATATGATTTTTGGCAACAACTTTTTTTGTTACAGGTCGCTGGCAAAACTATCTTGGGTAGTTTTGCCAGCGACTTGTAACAACTTTTAACAAAAAAAGTTGTTACAAAAAATCATATTTCTTGTAGTGTATATTCGCCTAAGGCGAGATTGGTTTGCCTGAGGCGAATTTTACAGACCAAAAAATAGCAGCAAAGTTCATGGGAGGCGAAATAAGTTCGCAAGAGTCGAATTTTCCAGAACTTTCCTGCAGAATTTTGCAGGTTTAATTTGTTTCACCAAATCGGCCATAACTCGGGCTACGTTGATCCAAATGAGATGAGTAAATATGCTTTGGAAAGATAAGATAGAGATCTACAATTTTTAAATTTAACAAAAATTCCAGCTTGGAGTAAAAAGGGATAAAAAATGACGATCACTCTTCAGACTTTATAAAAATACAGTTTTTCATACTCATAAAAATCCAATATTTTGATTTTCCAAAACACAAGCCAAAACCCATTAACTCAAAGTTTCCTAAATCATCATCTTAATAAATATCATTCAACATCAATTATACAAGATTTCATTTATCAAAGTTCCTAATAATCACATGAATCCATTTTTACATAAAAACCCATTTTTGAATCAAACAACACAATCAATCATGGAAAGTAGTAATTTTTCTTATAGTAATCTATCTATTAAACATGAATAGACATTTAAATCATTCAATTACATCAAATCACATAGATAAACACATTCCCAATTACTTCCCCAAAACCCTAATTTGAAAAGGGTGTAGAGAGTTTGGGATTGGAGATGAGATAATCTCTCCTCACTATTACTCACCCTAAATTATGCAATTTAAGTCTCTTACCTCTAGTAGTTGGAATCTCTAATCCTTCTTCTTCTACTACTTTTTCCTCCTCTAGGTTTCCTTCTTTCTCTATCTACCTCTTCTCTTCTTTTCTTCCAAATGGTTTTCTCTCTCTAAATTGCACTATGTATATCTAGATTAACCTCTCCAATCCAAGCCCAAATCCTCTAAGCCCAATATTCATTCTTATTATTTCTCTATTATTTTACTACACACTTACCACTATTACTATTTACCATTCACTTCTCATTCAAACTTATTATTAACTAAAGGACAAATCACAACTAACTAGGAATGACAAAAATATTTGTACCCGCAAATATCTACGGATAAAATCCGCAATGGAGCGGATAACTTAATGGATATCCGCGGATAAAATTAGTGGATATTTCAATTATCTGCATTTTATGGATACAGATGCGGGTTTAATACTATCTGCGCCCGTGGATATCCATACCCGCTAAATAATCAGTAAAATTATTTAAATATTCCTACTTAAATATAAATTCTAGTATTTTTCTTGTATAAAAATATAGTATTTTTATATTTTATGTTTTCTTTTCATATAAAGAAAACTATTCATATTCCTTTTTCATTGTTTAGGGGAAATTTTTCAGCTACTTACATATTCCTTCTTTTCTTTTTATAAAATTTCCGTTTGCAGTTTAAAAATAAAGAGCAAAATGTATGAACATTATATGTTAATATTTTGTCTTTAAAAAATTTACTTTTTTCTTTCAATAAGTAGTTTTTTTTAATAAACAAATGTCATCCATGGATATTTGTTAATATCCGCGGATACCTCAATATTCGTGGATTACCCGTTTAGTGGATATCCGCACGGATATGGAGCGGATACATATATTATATTTGTCAAATGGAGCGGACACGTATATCACACTATCCGCGTCCATGGATATCCATTGACATCCCTACAACTAACCCATTAATTCATAAAATAAATTATTAAGGCTAATTAATTCTAATTAACAAAATCGGGTCATTACATTTGGTCCCCAAAAAATCATCATGCATTCATTTTTAGTCTGTTAAGTCAACATGTATTTTTAAATGATTTTTTCGCAGATATGTTTAGAACATCATAAAAAGTTCCTCCAAAAAATATGAACTCAAAATTTGAATTCCTTTTGTTTGGCAACTGTCATATCACCACGAGCTTATAGTTTATTTTTCATACGCTATTTCAAGTAACTTATGAGCTTATAACTTATCATTTTTTTTACCAATTTTACCCTTATATATTTTTATCTTAAATATTTTTGGGTTAAATATTTTTTTGTTTACAATGGAGCAGAAGATCGAAATTAGGACCACATGCATAATACTCAAACCCTTCACCACTAGACCAAACAACAACAAAAGATTTGTTACAATATAGCAAATAGAAACACCAACAAAAACATGGTGAAGAATTTAAATTTTTTCATATTGAATTTTGTTCATGGTGTTGATAGTGAAGAACATGGTGTTGATGATGAACTATGATTGGTTTTTGTTTTTATGCTTTTTCTTTTCTTATATTTTTATTTTATTTTGATAAAAAAATTCTAATATTAATTAGTTCTTTTTTTCTTTCAAGTTTTATAAAACAAAAATGGGGCCCATAATTGCCACGTCAACATTCCGTTTGAAAAGTTAATGTTAGAGACTAATTTTGAGAACGGAACAAATTGTAGGATTTTTTTCACCATTAAAAAATGTTCGAACTATTCTTGACTATAAGGCAAAATGTAGAGACTAAATACGTATTGAACTCAATATTTTTAACTATTAATTTAATATAAATTTTATTTTTAATTAAGATTGTTCTTTTATGTCAATTTATATTTATCACCTAGTTATACGGCTAATTTTATTAAACACTTCAAGTAGCCACCAACTATAAGCTATCAATCATAAGTTATAAGCTATAAACTAATTTATCAATTATCCACTATATTTTTATCAAACATAATCTTGGACAAAAAAAATTAAAATAATATAGTGTGAGCAGGAGTACCATGCACTTGCAAAAAAAGTGGTCTCCCATAGTGTGAGACCTATATCCCTTGTGCATGCTAGCCAACGCCTCCAAACACTACAAGAAATCTTGGTATTACTGACGGAAAGTTTTGAGGGTTTTAGGCCCTCAATAATATATTGAAGGCTTAAAACCCTCAATAGTATATAAAGACCGTCAATAAGTGTTTTTCAATTTTAAAAAAATTTGACTAACCATTATTGGGGGTTAATGGCCTTCAATAATGCATATGGGGAGACGTGAAATCTGCAAAACTTTGACCAGTTATTATTGAGTGTTGATGACCCTCAATAATGCACATGGGGAGACGCGAAACCTGCAAAACTCTGACCAATAATTATTGAGTGCCGATGACCCTCAATAATGCTTCCCACAAGACCAAATTCAAACGGAAACACTTCCCTTATTTTTCATTTCTACACTTCAAAATTTCATTTATACACTTTCCATCTCAATCTAAAATTTCTCTAAAATTTTATTTTTCCATCTTTCACATTATCACTTCTCAATTTCTTATAACCATTTCTTCATGTAAATAGTTGTAAGTGTTTACATTTTAATTTAATTTTGAAAATTTAACTTATTTCTTTGTTATTTGAATAAAATATGTATATATTCTAAAACTTTTTTATTACAATTTTGATTTAACAATTGTTGATTTAAATATTATTGTGGTCATCCGAGTAAATGGATTGAAAGCACGTAAAGTCAGAAACTACGATCGACACTCCAAGTAAGTAATGTATTTTTATAGTTGCTGTGTAGTGTAGGCCTTTGTATTTTCGTTTCAGTGCTTTTGGAGTAGTTTATTCCTTTAGTTTGCTCATGTTGCTGCATTGTTCTATGACATCTCTTGTGCTTAAATCATTTGCTTTAATTCTATAATATATGTAATTTTAATTTATATAATATTTAGTAATTTTCTTACTAACTTTTTATAAGTGACTAAGCCAGTATAATACTTAAAAATATTGAAACTTAAAGTCAAAAAGTAATTTTTCTTATTAGCTAATGCATTAAAAAAATGTAGAGAAAAATAGTAGTAAATTTTTTTTTGTCAAAAAATGTTTTTTTTTTCACATAACAGTAGAAAAACGATTACTGTACTATTGTAGTGTAGTAGCTGGTTTTGGTGAATTTGCACTTCTTAGTCATAATTCACTTATATTTTCTAATAACTTTTTTACTTTTTTAAAAGAAAAATGTCTTTTGTTTGTCTATGGTTATAAATAAAATTTTGATGTTAAAAAAATAAATAAATAATTTTGCAGTTTAAAAAAGAAGTAGTTTATAATTAAATTAATTATTAAAAATGTAACTATTATTTAAAAAACAATTCTTAACTTTAAAAAATTAATTTAATTATTTAAAAATCAGATTTAGTCTGCTTTTTAAATGATTAAATAATTATTTTTTTTAATTAAAGATATATTATTGGCGGTTGCAGGCCGTCAGTAATTTTAGCTCGAAATTCATTATTGAGGGCCATAGGCCCTCAGTAATGCATAAAGTTCAGAAGACGCATTATTGAGGATTCTAGGCTGTCAATAACGCATTACCGACAAAGCTTTTTTTGATGGATTTTGGCCCTCAATAATTGCTTCATTGTTGACGGATTTTAATGTTTTTGGCCCTCAATAATACATTGTTTTCTTGTAGTGAAAAGATTCTCCTATGGAGATTATTCATTCGTAAACGGAGATAGATACTTTATACCTATATCATGGTTATAAAAGGGGATATTTTTATTAAGTGTTAAATAACTTTGTAGTCCTCATAAATATCTCAAATTTCATTTTTAACCTTTATAAAAATTTCAGTAAGTTTCAGTCCTCGAATATTTTCTATCATGACATTTTATCTCTAATTCTATATCAACTCATATATATCATTCAAAATTTTGATTTTTTTTTCTGCGCCCATGTTAAGTATATTATAAAAATATTTCTTGCAAAAGTTTAAATTATTTTAACAAAAGATGAATTAAATATGAGTTTTTAAATTTTTGATATTTAATTTATATTTTGTTAAAAATTTCTATACATTTGTGAGAGATTTTTATAACTATTGAGAAGATAGGGTTTTTGAACAGCTCCTAACGGATACTGACAAGATCGTTTTATTTGGAAATGAGATTATAAATATGAACAAAAAACTCATTAAAAAACATGATTTTGGTTTTATGTAACATTTTTTTACCATAATAACGATTCTCAAAATTAGAATTTTATATAGTAATTAAAGAGCAATGCTATTTAGCAAGAAATATTGATGCAAGAAAGAGAAGAATCCATAAAATTAAGAAATTTGACCAATTAAAACATGGCAAACCATACATTGGAGAAAGAGAGTGATTATAATTTAACCAAATTAAATGTTGCCACCTAAGATTCTTCTCTTTCTTGCATCAAAAAAAATCTTACTAAATAGCATTTTCCTATAATAAATTATGAAAAGATATATTTATTTTAATTTTGGTCATTAGACAAAATTGGGAGATAAACTGCTACGTTTTATGTTTTAATTTGTCGGGTATAAAGATCAAGTCATTAGATTTAATTTAGTGATAAGGATTTGTATAGTATAGATGAGATAGTAAATTCAATCTTCATTTGCCAACATTGTAAACCAATAATATAAAGGTCCATAAGTGTTTCAGAAAAATAAAATTAAAAAAAGACAGAAACACAAAGCCCATTTTTTTCATTTCTAATCGGTAATTTATTCTTCTTTCCTAATTTGTTAATTTATAATTTCGTTTGTAAATGTTAATTATCTCTTAATTTTATTTATTGGTTCAATTTAAACATCATTTTTAAATTCAAATAATTATCTATAATCTGATATTATTAACAATTTAAATGATATTTATTCTTTTTAAATTATATTTTTTTTATTCAAGACCTATTTTTAACATGCAAGTCGGACCACCAAATAGTCATAATAAACCTTTTAAATCGGACAAATTCTTCAAAAATAATGTCATGGAGGTTCCTTCAAAAATATGTCATGGTTCCTAACAGATTTTAGATGATTTTTCAATCTCCACATCTTCCGGTAAAATACTGCATTTTAGTGGTTCTAATTACTAATTAGATAGCCAAGTTAATTAGTTTATCATTGTAAATAAACTTTATTCTAATCATTTGTCCTTAAATAGTAGATATTATAAAAATAAAAAAAATTTATGTAGAGTGTTTTCATGTAAAGTAGTATTTTTTTCTCAAATTTCGTATTTTTAATTTTAACATCCTCTACTTAAATAACAAACAAAATTGTCATGGGGGATGTTTTCATAAATGTCACAGAAAATTCTTGCTCCTCAACTTTGCACAAAACGGGGCCAAGTAATTAAAAGTTCGAATGGAATCATGGGAAACAAGAAATGGAAACGAGTAAACTTTTACGTATAGAGTCTATTTCTAAAAAAAATAAAGAGTATGTACTATTTGAAGAGATATACAGAAAGATACTCCTGGTCTTTTAATCCAACTTTGTAAAAATTAAACAAAAAATAAAATCATAATATGAAATTAGAGCCTATTGATTCAGACCATCGCCATATTATCACGAGGACAACATGTTGGTGTAAGCCCTAGAGGCCAATGAATTTAGTACTTGTATTGAATTAATTATTAATAATATATTGTTTCTTTTATTAATAATCAAAGGCATTTTCTTTATTATGTTTGTAACGTTCAAAATAATGAAGTCCCTAGAATAGAAAGTCTGTTTAATATTAAGTATGACTTAATCATGAGATTACATTAAACATAAAGACGCTATTCTTAAAGTATCCATAGTCAAGCTTTAAGGTGAAAAGGGATAGCCTTAAAGCATAAAGACTATTATGAAGATGGGCGATGATCGCATCTCATGGATCATGGGATAAGGAGTTATCAAGTCTTGACATAGGTATAATAAATATTAGGAGTAATATTCATACCGGATTGACCCGCTATGAGAGTACTACATGCAAAGTTATGCAAAGTGTCATAAGTCACTCTCATGGTGATAATGGTGTAAGCCGCCCTTAGACCTGAATCCACTTTGTACCCTAGATGTGGAGTCAAGTACTTTGTTGCTGATCTAACGTTGTCCGTAACAGGATAACCATAAAGGCAGTTGATGGGTACTTCACAAAGCATCCTGAGGGACAGTAGTGACCTAGATGGAATTTGTCAATCCTGCATAACAGGATAAATGTCATGGGCCCAATATTGAACTGGACAAAGATGACACCAAGTATGCTTTGTGTTCAATATAGACATTAAGGGCAAAGAGGTAATTATACACGCATATATTATCACTAAAGGTTATGTTTTGATCACATGTTAATTTCTCATAACTTGGGTAGCAATGATGTGTTGCTAGATACCGCTCATTGTTTATTATATTAAATAAAGGATTTAATATAATAGTCAACGTTATGGAAACCTACAAGGGTCACACACATAAGAACAGTCTAATATTGAGATAAAAAGGGAACACCGTAAGGTACGGTGTATGTGCAATGTGATAAGGGTATCACGGTAATTTAAACGAGCAAGAACACCAAAGGTTATGGTGGGAGGGTGCGCACATGAGTAATATTACTCATGGGGGCGCGCGCCCTAGTAAATTGTTTCTTGTTGGGCTTTGCCCAATAAGAGATATCTTGGTGCCCAAGACAAGAGTTGTCTTAATGCACAAAACAAGAAATATCTATAAATAGAGACCTTTTGTCATAGCTCTGTTAGTTGTTGGTTAGTTGTTGTTGAACACACTAAAAAGCACAAGAATTATTTTAGAGTTAAAATAACTCTCTCTCTCTCTCTCTCTCTCTCTCTCTCTCTCTCTCAATATTCTTGCATAGCCTTCAAACATAAAGGGCTAGCACTCTATTGAAGGTGACTGTTCGTGTGGACTACTAGAGGCGTTGTTCTTCGTCATCAACGCTCGTGATCAATCCGGTTCGTGATTAAAGTGTTGATCAGCCACCGTTCGTGAAAGAAAAGAAAAGGATTTTCAACAAGAGGTAAAATCCTAAACACAAACTCATGCTCATTCGTAAGGATCATTAAAGAAATTTTTTTTATATGCCGCTGCTTTTCGATCTCTAGTTTCCTTCACAACAACCTCTGCCACTAACATTACCCGTAAAACTGAAGAACAATTCACGGTATTGGCATGTTAAAAAGTCACACATTAGATGTCAACTCACACATGCACCAAGTAAAACGAAAAGCATAGTCCAACAGACATATTGAAAAAGAAAACACAAAATGAAGCTTATAGAAATCAGAAAAACAATATACATTTGTATCACATACTACCACAGTAAGGCACATTCGTCTTAATTCCAACTATGGACATGAGAAAGTGAAGCTTTTCATTTATTTCGGCAGTGTCGAAGGGGTTCTCCTTGACGAAAGTGGGAGGTTTAACTCCAGTGAAAATGTAGAGGGCCTTCAATTCATCAGTACATGATGCTCCGATTGTACCTTCATATCCTATTATTTTTCGGATAGCATGAATCTGTTTCCATATGTTCTCCTCATTGAATAAAACCTGCAAAAGCTCGAGTTGTTAGAACTGCAACCCTGTTTAAAAGTAAAAGTTACGAAATAAATTCAAACAGAGAACACACAATATTTGATCACAGAGTTCGGTGCCTTCTATGACTCCGACTGCAGACCAACTGTACAACTTGTTTTTAAATATTACTTTCCGGATTACAACATTATCCATGAACCGTACAACACTACCATGCATGATGTGTAACTTTTCCCGCATGGCAACAAATATCGAAAGCGAAAATTGTAGTCCATAAACTGTCATTGAGAATTCTAAGACAAGTCCTATTGAACTATTTCTTAACAAATAAAAAAAATAATTATATTTAAGTCCCTAATGTATATTCATAATCTATATAACAAGAATATTGTCTGAAAAATACACATAAATTAGGCCTTAACCTCTTCAGAAGGGCAAACGATTTCTTTTCCAGAGGAACATTGAGATGACCTCGACTCCAATTCTATAGACGAAACAAGAACCTCCATCGATTCTGTATGCATGTCAATTGTAACATTTGAAGATTCTGCGAGCAAATAAATTAATTTAGATATTGGCCTAAGAAACAAATGGAATTCAGAATGGAAATGGCATACATGTATAAACTTATGGCCTAACCTTCATGCAAATCAATTGCATACGAGTACGCATCAGAGTCTATTCTGTTTTCTTCACACAAGTGAAGCTCACTTTCATCAGCAATTATTCTAGCATCTGCATCTAATGAGTCCGTTCTTTTATTATATTCATGCAACTGTGTTTCTTCATTCACAAGGTTAGAAGTGGTATCATCTGATTCCCCTTTCTCTAATATGGTAGGCTCTTGTTCCTCTTTAAGATTTTCATGTGTATCAGTTTTATCATCGGTATTGTCAGACGAGTCCTCAGCTACCAAAATATTAAGAACCTGCGTTTCTATCAGCAAATCGCCAATTGGTTCATCTTGAAAGCCTCTTCCATCTAGCAGTTCATAAGTTTCATTCACCGGCTTCTGTGAATCATTCAAACCATTATCCTCTAAGATACCTCTTCCTGGTTCACATGATTCCACCTCATTGCACGCCGTATCCATATTATCGATAACCTCAGACAATTCCTCAGCTACCGAAGTACTAAGAACATGCGTTTCTATGAGAAAATCATCAATTGGTTCATCTTGAAAACCTCTTCCATCCAGAAGTACTTCCACCGCCTTCTGTGAATCATTCGGACCATCAACCTCCAACTCAAAATTACCTCTTGCAGGTTCACATGATTCCACCTCATTGCAAAAACTATCCTCATTATCATCATTTGTTGACTTAACCGTCTCCTCGCATACTCTTGAATCTTCTTGGTTTCTCATTTCTTCTTCAGTCCCCAAATTTTGTTCGTCTTCCTGTCCTACTTCCATAATTTCAACAACTCCGCCAATATCTTGATGGTTCTCACTTGTTCCACTAGAAACTCCATTTGCATATTCTCCTCTCGTATCGTTCTTACCCTCGTCTCTAATTTTTTCCAATAGCCCTTTTGTTTCTTTTTGCATCTCTTCTTCCTCTATATCACCCTCTTTCACCTCATCCTCACATTCCTCTAAAACAACGGTCGTGACACCAAACTCAAAGGGTGCTTTAAATTCTCCACTATCATCAAAACCCGCCATAATTGGATTCTCATAATCAAGCTTTTGTGTTGAAGGTTCCTCCTCCTCCTCCCCCTCTTCCTCTTGAGAGAAATAGTCAGTAGTACTATCTTTCTCAGAACCATTGCACTGGATGACATTGTTGGCATCACTCGAATGCGACAATTCAAGCTCAAACTCCTCGTTCACAACCCCTTGTCCATAATCATTATCCAATATCACATTTTCCTCATTAACATCAACCATTCCAATATCTCTCTCTTCTTCATCATCTTTACTTAAATGTGTAATATCAATATCTTGCTTAAAACAAGCGTCTTCTAGTCGAAGGGGATCGTGTCCTTGATGAGTAGGATTAGGCTTAGGAAGCAACTTACTCATTAAATTCTGAGTGCAACTATGACTAACCAAGAAAATAGCACAAGGCATAGAAACTGCAAGGCCAATAGCAGAAGCAACTACAAAACCAGGAAGAACAACAGGAACAGAAGTGGCTACAAAACCAAAAACTAATATCTTCTTTCCTACATTGATTCCACTCTTGAACAAACAGTTCAATTTGCTACAACTATTGTCATTAGGTTCAGACCAGTGTTGACAAATACTAGTAGTAATAATAGTATCCCTCTCCTCATCTTCTGCTTCTTCCAAATCCATCCTATACCACCTATTAGCATAAACATTTATCATATAAGTGCTTATGCATAAATTATTTCTGAAACAAAAAATAATCTAAGTTAAACTTTTTTCACATGAACTATAAACTGATTTTGTAAGCTAACCTATAAATCATATAGAAATAAGCTGACCTATAGATTGAAAATAAGCTGATAACAAATTATGGACATAAACTATTTTCATAAACTCTCCAGAACAATCTTTCAATTGTTTGTGCCAGTAGATAAGCTCAAAATATGTTCATTCAAACTTAACTTAACATTACCATTGAAAATAGAAATGAAAGAAGCTTTCACTATGTATTCATGTCAATTACAACTAAACAACAGAAAAGCTAGCTGAGTATATGGGAAAATTTTGTTTGAAAATAGAATAATAAATGAGAGGAAAAAGAACAGAATAACAAGAAGGTAGACCAAAGTTTTACCTGAACTGAGTATATAGGATAAATAGCTAAGTTTCAAAACTTCAAAGAGCTAGCTAGCTGTATTGTGGTTCATCAGTTTTTTCACTCTGAAATCTCAGTTGGAGAAAGAAAGAAATTAAAGTGTGACTTCTCTGATTCATCATTCATTTGTGCTTGTCTTAGACACGTGTAGGAACAAAATGATGACAGGAGTATGCCACCTGTTTTTCCATGCAAACACATATTCAAATATCTATCCACACAAGAACAGGCATTAATCATCTATACCATCTTTTAAATAATTTAATATTAGTGGATTGATTAATATCATATAAAGTGAAATATATTAATTTAAGAGTTTTCTCAATATTTTATATCTTGATGTCATTTTTTTTTTATGTTGGGCTAGTTTATATAGAGTAAAACATATTGTGGCTTTATAATTAAATAGACATCTCTGGAAATAGACATTGGAACTAGTACCCTCAAATTAATTGATTTTTTGATTAGATTTTAATCTTATAAAAAAAGTGCTCTAGGCAATATCAATTCTTATAGGGTGCATGAATGGAATATCATACCTAAAAGAAAAAAATAGCTATCTTTGTGAAAGTTTTATATCATTAATTGTTTTGGTTAATTTACATTTAAAAAATAGTCTTTCACTAAGATGTAATTTTTTTACACTCATAATTTCACATTTCCTTTCAAGGATAATTAGAGAAACAAATGTATCTGACCCAATCTTTATATCTTTTACCTTAAAAATAATTAAGGTGAATATGTTATATTTCAGAAAAATGTGACTGAATATCTATGACATAAGAATTGAAATCATTCCATTCTATGTTTTTTTATACTCATACCTTTTACATTTCCATTCTATGATAATTAGAGAAACAAATTGTTGGAGTAAGCCCTAGAGGCCAATACTTTAGTGCTTTATTTATTAATAATAATAGGCATTTCTTTATTATGTTTGTAACGTTCAAAATAATGAAGTTCCTAGAATAGAAAGTCCGTTTAATATTAAGTGTGACTTAATCATGAGATTACATTAAACATAAAAACGCTATTCTTAAAGTATCCATAGTCGAGCTTTAAGGTGAAAAGGGATAACCTTAAAGCATAAAGACTATTATGAAGATAGACTGATGATCGCATCTCATGGATCATGGGATAAGGAGTTATCAAGTCTTGACATAGGTATAAGAAATATTAGGAGTAATATTTATACCGGATTGACCCGCTATGAGAGTACTACATGCAAAGTTATGCAAAGTGTCATAAGTTACTCTCATGGTGATAATGGTGTAAACCGCCCTTAGACCTGAAACCACTTTGTACCCTAGATGTGGAGTCAAGTACTTTGTTGCTGATCTAACGTTGTCCGTAACAGGATAACCATAAAGGCAGTTGATGGGTACTTCACAAAGCATGCTGAGGGACAGTAGTGACCTAGATGGAATTTGCCAATCCTGCATAACAGGATAAATGTCATGGGCCCAATATTGAACTGGACAAAGATGACACCAAGTATGCTTTGTGTTCAACATAGACATAAAGGGCAAAGGGGTAATTATACACGCATATATTATCACTAAAGGTTATGTTATGATCACATGTTAATTTCTCATAACTTGGGTAGCAATGATGTGTTGCTAGATACCGCTCATTGTTTATTATATTAAATAAAGGATTTAATATAATTGTCAACGTTATGGAAACCTACAAGGGTCACACACATAAGGACAGTCTAATATTGAGATATTTAAGGAACACCGTAAGGTACGGTGTATGTGCAATGTGATAAGGGTATCACGGTAATTTAAACGAGCAAGAACACCATAGGTTATGGTGGGAGGGCGCGCACATGAGTACTACCACTCATGGGGGGCGCGCGCCCTAATTTTGTTTCTTGTTGGGTTTTGCCCAATAAGAGATATCTTGGTGCACAAGACAAGAGTTGTCATGATGCACAAGACAAGAAATATCTATAAATAGAGATCTCTTGTCATTGCTCAATATACAACAAAAAGCACAAGAATATTTTAGAATTGAAAATCCTAAAATAATTCTCTCTCTCTCAATATTCCTGCATAGCCTTCAAACTTAAAGGGCTGGCACTCTATTGAAGGTGACTCAAAGGTTCTTCCCTACAAGAGATCGTGATTCAAAGGTTGTTCCCTACAAGAGATCGTGATTCAAAGGTTCTTCCCATCAAGAGGTAAAAACCCTAAAACACATATCATGCCCAATTCGTAAGGATCAAACTAAGGAAATTTTTTGAATTCCGCTGCTTAAAATAATGCTATTTTCCATCAGTGGTATCAGAGCCACTTACGAATCCATGATCTGATATTTGTTTAGTTCATGTATTTTGTTTTAATTTGATTAAAACACCTAATTAAGATTAAAATCGAGTAATTAAAATTTGGCATCTATTTGTGTAAAATTTGATGATTGACATTGAAACGGCTTCGGAATCCGACAATTGTATGGTGAAGCAGCGATATGTTAATCGTCATAAGTTTATACAAATAAGAATGATCAAGACTTATATGTGATATAAGTGATCGTGATGCAAAGCGGTGTATTTGATGCATCGTTCATAATTTCGTTCATTAAAACATATTATGAAAGTTATTTGATATTGAAGCGATTCATGTTCATTTGCTTTGGAATCCGACATTAGTATGGTGAAGCAATGACATGTTAATCAATCATATTGAATTTCGGTCATGAAAGGTTTTGACGGCACGAAATTGCTGCATTAGGATTCGCGGAAAAACAAGGGTTGTTTACGTGTCTGCGCTAGGCGCGGAGTATGCTGCGCTAGGCGCAGGGCAGGCTGCGCTGGGCGTAGATGACAGCAGCCAATTTTTTATCGTTCGCCAAAATTTTAATTTTATTAATCTACAGGACTTAATCTGATAATAATAAAATATGTGTTTATTATTGTGTTTTTGTGATGATTGGTTATGGCCTTAGTTTACTCTTTTGTTTTAATTTGGAATTTTAAATACGGCCTGCGTGTCGTGCCTCTCTCTGAATTTCTTGATGTAACTTCTTTTCTCATCTTACTCCCTCGTATGTAAAACGAGTATTCTTTGATGTAACATTATAATAGAATTACAAGAGGAACAAAGGAGGACAGCCATGAAGATGATGTTTGGAGAAGTAGATCATCGTTAGGCTAGTTTAGGGTTCTCTCATTGGCTTGAGAGGACACTTGCGCTAGGAGGCCATAACCATATCATTTTATATTATTGTATGTATGTATGTTGATGCATGTGAGAGCGTTTAATATGTTAAACAAGCCGGTGAGATCAAACAATTAAATATCCCTCAAAAGACACATAAGAGATTAATAAAGAAAATGTGGGTTCGCCCACCGCGGAGTGCATTCTCTTTAATAATAAAATATGTAAATATTAAGTTTACGCTTTCCAAGCTTTAGAACTCATCAAGACTAGTATCGAACTATGTAGGTTCGCCCACCGCGAAGTGCATACTCTATATTGGTAAGGTGCGATGGGATAATTGTAATATCCAACTTCTAAAGTAAGGGTCAAACTTAACTTAACAAATATAATGAGATTATATAAGTTTAAGAAGCAATAGTTGGGAATAATTCATAAGATGAATTAGAATAAGGAGTTATTCACCCAATTGATATATTCAAGAATTGTATGAGATACAATTGGAAGGAGTTCCTACCTAAATAACTAAGTCTTGTGTAATCCGCCCACCGTGGACTTAAGACAAAGTGAAATATGGATCTTGACCCACTAGAAAATCTTCCAACGGGATTTTCCGAATCAAATGGTGAGGGTCATTTGTTTTGAATAAAATAGTGGAAGCATTTTAATAAAAGTCCTTATTAAAAATTATACAAATATCTTACATATCTTTGTAATTAAAACTTTATACAATATAAATTATATTGTCCTTATGAAGGACAAGAATCTCAGAAAAGAGTTTCTGAATTGGTACACAAATTGAGAATTGTTCTCAAACGCAAGAAGAACTATAAGCTATTGAACTATACTCTATAAAAGTACATACTATAAATTAGATTGGAAAAAGATGCTTGTCAGAAGAATCAAGTTGACATCTAGATATAAAATATTTCATACTTTTAAAAGAAATGATGAGATCATTTAAAACGAGTTCTTTTGAAAGAACGACAAAGTATGATAGAATTTCTCAATACACTACAAGAAAATAATGCATTATTGAAGGCCCAAAAGCTTTAAATTCGTCAACAATGCTGCCATTATTGAGGGCCAAAGTCCATCAAAAAAAGCTTCGTCGGTAATGGTTATTGACAACCCAGAGCCCTCAATAATGCGTGTCAGTAACTTTATCCATTATTGAGGGCCTGCAGCCCTCAATATATTTCTGACGCCTGCAGCTCTCAAAGTGGATTTCGAGGTAAATTACTGACGGCCTGCAGCCGCCAATAATGTATCTTCAATTAAAAAATAATTTAATTATTTAATCATTTAAAAAGCAAATTAAATCTGATTTTTAAATAATTAAATAATTGAATTATTGTTTTTTAAATAATAATTACTTTTTTAATAATTAATTTAATTATAAACTTTTTTTTAAACTGCAAAATTATTTATTTATTTATATTTTTAACATCAAAATTTTATTTGTCACCACAAACAAACATAAGACATTTTTCTTTTAAAAAAGCCAAAAAATTATTAGAAAATAAAAGTGAATTATGCCCAAGAAGTGCAAATTCACCAAAACCATATACTACATTACATCAGTAACATCACTACAATTAATCCTCCATTTACAAATGTCAATTACTACATCAGTACCATTATGGCTACCTATATATCTTAAGTGGCAATGGACTAACACTACAAATCTCCCTGTCACAAAATACTAACAAATATCATTACAACACAAGCCAATGGACTAGCATTACAAAACAGTCTAATTAAAACGCAAAAGCCAATGGACTTGTCTACTACAATTAGAAACCAGCACTAAAAAACTGCAATTAACATGCCGCAGCAGCCCCAAAAGACATACGCCCGAACCAACACAGCACTACAAACCCACACCTGAACTGCAAAGGAATTTATTAGAGGCACAATAAGCACAAGGAGTGCTTAAAGGCTAAATAAAAGGGGCAATACAAAGAGTACACAGAGATCCAAACAGACCAAGCTAAACAAAAGAAAAGAGATAGCAACATTAACAGCCAACAGCAAAAGAAAAAACTACCAGCCAGCTAACTCTACCACCACCAAAGAATTACCTATACTAAGAATTACCTATACTATATATCATCATGAAAATATGCAAAGCTGATATAAGAATATCACTATCATAAAATAAATGCTTCATTTGGAAAAGAGAAGTTGTAATTAACATAGTTATAGCAAATTAAATAACATGATTTTTTTTGACAGAAACTTTTGTCAAGTGAACAATATGCTGATAAGCTTGCCCTCTCAAATATGCAATGGAAGAAGAAATTGCCAAGATTCCATACAAGATATTTATCATCACGTAATATTTACATGTCATCTTTTGATTATTGTTTTAGCTTTTAATCCATTGCTATTTTTAAATTTTCATTTATCTCATTTTTCTTAATTATTTTTTTTATGATCAACTCCTATTCTTGAGATCAAGAAGTGAAAAATTAAGGTACCTCTTGACACACAAATTCGGCAATAAATGTTCGACAATAATTGGGACGGTTAACACTTAAAACAGTTTAAAAATATGATTGATTAGGTTCAGCGGATGGTTAATGAACATAACAAGATGTTGTGCGTATTTCATTAATCATCCACTGAACGTACAAGATGTTAGCCAAACTTTTCAGTATTTTTTGAAGTTCTCCTCCAGAGATCATGGAGTACTGTTCAGCAATCTCTGGTCCAGTTCTATCAATGCACCATGATAACAATTTTGGCTAACATATTCAAATTTCAAAGGCAATTAAAAACCAGAAAAATACAGCAGCAGCAGCACAACAGCAGTAAGCATGTGCTAGTCATTCTTTAGTTAATATCTACTACTAATCTTAAGATTGCAAATCAGGTTTTGCATGGTAATTAAAGAAAGTTAAACAATGCAGCATATCATAACTTTAAAATATAAAAGAAGCACATAGAAAAACTTTAAGGTATAAAAGAGCACATAGAATACCTATCCACCATTTCCAAGAAGCGATATTAATTTCATCCATACCTGTAGACATATAAGAGGAATGTCATTAGTAAATTAAGCATTAGAGTACAAACCACACAAATATTCAAATATCGAATACAATTAATTAAACAAAAGATAAAATTACTACATCATCATTCAAAGTTTTCTTCAGGCTCGGGATCAACTAGTATTTCTTTTCCCCGACCGATGCCCCCTCTTCCTCCTCTTCCTCTTGAAACATTTCTTGCGGCCCTTGTTGTTGTTGATCTGCCTCGACCTCCCTCGTTAATTGTTAATGCCGGGAGAATCACTCGCCGCCCACCGGTACGGCCCCTCCCACTTTGAATGGGGTTGCCTTGTTGATTGGGGGGGCCTTGATGGCGCGATAGGATCAAACAGCACTAAAAATATATAATGCAAGTCCAAAACAGGATATACACTAATACTAGTATTTTTCTCTTAACAAAGGAGCTCTAATAATTCAAAATTCAAACAAATTACAGTTCAGCCATTTTTCTCTTAACAAGCTGCAATAACTGTAGAAGCCATTTGTTCATATCCAAAATCAAAATCTAACATGGTCAAAATTGCAGTAGAAGTTTAGCCAAAAATCTAAGATGTTACACTCTCATTGCATTGACTCCCGAAAGTTATTATTCTAGACCCCTAGGTTATGTACTTGATCAAACCAAAACCGAAAGTAAGATAAGAGATAAATAAACAACTTTCAAATACTTCAACACATTTGTTCTAATCGTCGTACCGAAAAAGAAAGAAAAAAAATGGAACACATGGATGATTTTGATTAAAGAATGTGATTAAAGAATAACTTTTTAAAGAATAAGACCAACATAACAAATGTGATTAAAGAATGATTTTCATAATAAATAAATAAAAAACAAAAAAAAAACAAGAGGACAAATAAAATATAACCCTCACACACGTCTATGCCTTCCTTCACAATATTCCCTTATTTAGCTATAACTCCTAATAACCCCCTGTAACCAACTAAACAGTCCCATCCAGGTGGAATATACGGCTCACACCTTCTAACTATTGAGTTAAGGCTTGTGCATAAGAGATACACTGGTTAGATAACCATTAAGAGATATATGTGAAAATATGTGATCTCGTAACATGAGTAACAGTATCAAAAGAACCTGCCAATCACCTTTTACGTTCTTCATCAGAATCTAAGTCACTAGATGAATGCTCCGAGCCACCTTTGTTTTCTTCATTCTCATAGTCAGTGGTGTCAACAGCTACCAGATCCTTCTTACCCTAAAACCCCATGACCACAACCAAGAAACAGTTAATAACAAACAACTTATTTAGCCATTGATACATGAGTGTGATTAAAAATGGAACACATGGAGTATTCAGCCATTGATACATGGAACATAACTTTTTTTTTTGAACAGCAACAATTTTATTAAACCACTCCAAACAAACACAAGAAGTATTTGAGTGCGGGAGGAAACGACACACTTAGAAAGATTTAACAAAGATTGTACATACCCACAAAGATTTAACAACTCAAATTTCCCAAATCAAAATTTCCCAAAAAACCTAAACCCTAGAAAAATTACAGAGAGAGAGGGGTTGTGTTTTACCTGTCTGTCGCGGGAAGAGAGAGGTGGTGCGGCCGAGCAGAGGGAGAGAGGTTGCGTCTGGTGGTGAGAGGCGAGTGGTGGTGCGGCCGAGTAGAGGGAGAGGTTGCGTTTGGTGGTGAGGCTGCGTCTGGGTGAGTGAGAGTGAGAGTGAGAGTGAGGGACGCGTTTTCTATTTTGTGAGGGAGTCTGAAACAATTTCTTGTGAGGGAGCGTGTTTTACCACACTACTTTTTCTTTTTCTTTTTTTCTATTTTGTTTTTTTCAAACAAATATTTTTATTGAAACAATTTATTAAAAAATATAATACTATATTAATTGTCATCCCAATTTGATACATCTTCATCACCGTCGCCTCCATCATCTTCACCATTAACTTCTCCGTCGTCTTCATCAATATCACCTTCTAAAGGTACTTCTTCTTGTACACAAAGACCGTTGAAAGGTTCAACTACAATCACATCATCAACATTGGACATCTCATCTTCCTGATATGGTTCGTCTTCATCTATCTCATTTTTTTCAATCCGACCCCTTGGTTTTGTTGTTATTGCGACACACCAGCCTCGTTTTTCGGTTTTTGTTGATGGATAAGGGACATAGTGAACTTGTCGGACATTATGGGCCATAGCAAAAGGATCATACAGTGGATATTTTCTGTTCATTTTTATGTCCACAGTATTAGTCTTTGAATCATACTTGGTACCTCTACTTGAAGGATCAAACTAATTACAGTAAAACAATACGACTGCTTTCTTGTCCATAACCACGCGGTTTAGAAGCAACACCACCTACAACCTCTACCTTTGGAATATCTTTCACTTTGTTCCAAACTTGTTGGGATGTCAAATAATGTGGCGGTTCACGAGTTTCAATCTCACCATGAACAAAATCATTTTTATTTCTTCTGAGTGGATGATTAGAAGGCAGAAATCGACGATGGCAGTCAAACCAAGTAGCATTCCCACCGTTTTGTAACGTAAAAGCTTTTGTGTCCATCATGCAAGTAGGACATTCTAGTTTACCATGTGTCCCCCATCCAGATAACATCCCATATGCAGGAAAATCATTAATGGTCCACATCAAAACTCCTTTCATATTGAAATTTCGTTTTTGACTGTTATCATATGTCGCAACACCGTTCCACAACCTCTTCAAATCATCAATCAAAGGTTGCAAATAGATATCAATACCAACAGTTGGACTAGATGGGCCTGGTATTACAGCGGCTAAAAACATGTAATGTTTTGACATGCACATGTCAGGTGGAAGATTGTATGGGGTCACCAGAACAGGCCAACATGAATATGAAGTGGCTGATACTTGAGTATATGGTGTAAATCCATCAGAGCATAACCCAAGTCTAACATTTCGTGGCTCTGAAGCAAATTCGGGATAAACTTGATCAAAATGCTTCCAAGCCAATCCATCAGAAGGATGTCGCAACTCACTTGACATTTTTCTCCTTTCATAATTTTCACGATGCCATGTCATTTTACTAGCAGTTTGCATTGATGCATACAACCTTTGTAACCTTGGTATTATGGGTAAATAGAACATCGCCTTTCTTGAGATTGGCTTCCTTCTGCTTGACCGAGAATTTTTTGTTACACGATATCTTGGTTGTTGACAAAATTTACATTCAAGTAATGCACTGTCACTTACACCAAATTCGTTGTTATAGTACAACATACACTCATTAACACAACAATCAATTCTCTTCACTCCGAGTCCTAACTTTGCCACTAACTGTTTTGCCTCATAGTAACTTTTTGGTAAATCATAACGGTGCTCTAGTGTTAGATCTAACATCAGTTTCGTTATCTGATCCATGACTAATTCTAAGACATGTCGAGACTTCATACCTAAAAGTCTTATACACACCGTTAACTTTGAGTCTAGAGAACCTTCAAACAACGGTTTATTTGTCTCTTTCAAAAGATCAAAAAACCTTTGGGCTTCCTTGTTTGGTCGTTCAACATTAACATCAGCATCATATTCATCGTCATCTGGGTCGTCGACGTCATTTGGCACATAATTCGGCACATTAAACCCAAGGGCATTCTTTATCATATCGTTCATCTCATTGAACGGATCATAATGCTGATTATTATGTGGCATTACTACTAACGGCTGAATACTGCTTGAAGCACCTTGATGATTCACGGGTACAACACTCGTCGACATTCCCTCGCCATGACTTGACCAAATGAAATCCTTTATTATATAAATGAACCTTAATTTCATCTTCGCTGCGCATACATCTGCATCCACAAACTACACACAGACATCTAATTCCCCCTTCACGTATGACAATGGGATTGTGTTTTACGGTATTGAGAAAAAATTCAACCCCTATTTTAAAAAGCTCTTTAACTTGTCCTCTCTTTCCAGGATTATTCCTATCATACATCCAACTACGATCCATAAAATTCATACCTGCACAAGTTTAAATAATAATTATTATGTTAAAAAAGATTCAACTATTCTTTTTAAGTTATACACACACATATATAGCAATAAAAAAAAATGTACACCTTGTCTCAACTCTTTTATTTTAAGTTTAAAGATTTTTCTTAAAACTAACATTTTTTTAACAAAAATACTAACATTTTTTCTTAACACTTTTATTAACAATATTTAGTAATTATAAAAAATAAGATTTTTTCTACGGTTTTTTTTTTTACAAAAATACAGATTTTTGTTTTAGTAATATGTTATTTTTTCTACTGTTCTGTAAAAGAAAAAAATTACTACTATTTTTCTCTACTTTTTTTAATGCAGTAGCCAATAAGAAAAATTACTTTTGACTTTAAGTTTCAATATTTTTAAGTATTATACTGATTTAATCACTTATAAAAAGTTAGTAAACAAATTACTAAATATTATATAAATTTAAAATACATTACTTACTTGGAGTTCCGAGTAGTTTCAGACTTTACACGCTTTCAATCCATGTACTCGGATGACCACAAGAATATTTGAATCAACAGCTGCTAAATCAAGATTGTAATAAAAAAATTTAGAATATATACATATTTTATTCAAATAACAAAGAAATTAGTTAAAAATATTCAAAATTAAATTAAAATATAAACACTTACAAATATTTATAGGAAGAAATGGAAATAAGAAATTGAGAAGTGATAAATATGTGAAATTTTAGAGAAATTTTAGATTGAGATTTTTTGAGATTAAGATGAAAATTGAAAAGTGTAGAAATGAAAAAGGAAAGTGTTTCCGTTAGAATTTGGGCAATGTGGGAAGCATTATTGAGGGCCATCAACACTCAACAATTATTGGTCAGAGTTTTCCAGCTTTCACGCCTCCCCATATGCATTGTTGAGGGCCATAAACACTCAACAATTACTAGTCAGAGTTTTGCAGGTTTCGCGTCTCCCGATATGCACTATTGAGGGCTGTTAGCCCCCAATAATGGCACTTCAATTTTTTTTTTGAAATTGAAGACCATTTATTGACGGTCTTTATACATTATTGAGGGCTTTAAGCCTTCAATACATTATTGAGGGCCTAAAACCCTCAAAACATTCCGTCACCAATATCGTGATTTCTTGTAGTGATAGACCAAAGAGTTGGTCATAGGTTCAATCAAATCAATTTTAGTGGATAGATATGGTCAAAATTATTATATCTATCGGAAAATTGTTGAATTGAATGAGAAATAATTTGCACCGAACCACAAACATTTGTGTATAAAAAGCGGCAATTTCGATTTGAAAACACTTGGCTTGTAGAACCGGAGCTCCCTAGTATTGTTGATGATGGCTGGAAGCGCAACCTTGCTGATCCGTTGCTTGACAGGCTTGCTGCGTGCACAGAGGAGCTTGATAATTGGGGCCGAGCTCTTAGAAGGCGGTACAAAGAAGGTATTAATAACTGTAAAAGAAAATAGAGGAGTTGCAAGGGCTGAATGGTCATGAAGCTGATGCAGAGGTGATTACTTTAAAAGAAAAACTCAATTCCTTATTGATTCAAGAAGAGATATTTTGGAAACAACGTGCTAAGACATTTTGGATGAGAGATGGAGACATGAATTCAAAGTTCTTTCATGCTGCAGCAACATCAAGAAAACAAAGAAATAAAATCACAAAGTTGTTGAGTGATGATAATATTGAAGTGAATACTCAAGAAGGTCTTTGCACTCTTGGTGTAGATTATTTTTCAGCTCTTTTTAAGGCCACCACATGCGATGTAGACCCAGTTCTTCAAGTTGTGCATTCACGCCTAACTGAAGAAGACAACCAGCTGCTTATAGCCCCCTTCAATGCAGAAGAATTTAAGGACGCGGTGTTCCAAATGAATTCAGACAAAGCCCCTGGACCGGATGGTTTGAATCCGGCATTTTATAAACGGTTTTGGTCTTTATGTGGTAGTGAGATTGTGAATACTTGCAAGAAATGGCTTCATGATGGCTGCTTTCCAGATGCTCTAGGGGACACTAATATTGTGCTCATTCCCAAATGTGATTAACCTAGAAGTATGAAGGATCTCCGACCAATCTCTTTGTGTAATGTTGTGTATAAGATTTTGTCGAAAGCCTTAGCTAACCGACTGCAGCAAGTCCTTAACAAGTGCATATCGATTGAACAATCAGGCTTTATATCAGGAAGATCTATTACAGATAATGTACTTGTGGCATCAGAAATTATCCATTACTTGAAGTGTAAAAATAGAGGCAGAAAAGGAGAAGTGGCACTAAAGATAGATATCAGCAAGGCGTATGATCGTGTTGATTGGCACTATCTTTTTAGCATTATGAGGAGAATGGGTTTTCATCAGACATGGATTAATTGGATGAAGATGTGTGTTACTAATGTCAAATATCATATTCTGATGAACGATGATAGAGTTGGACCAGTGATCCCAGAGCGAGGTCTAAGGCAAGGCGACCCTTTATCACCTTATCTTTTCCTTTTGTGTGCTGAAGGAATGACGGCGTTGATAAAACAGGCTGAGCAGAATAACTTGTTGCATGGAGTCAAGGTATGTCGTAGGGCTCCAGCGGTCAGTCACCTACTTTTTGCTGATGATAGCTTTCTTTTCTTCAGGGCAAATGATACCGAAACAAATGTCTTAAAAAATATTTTAGATGTCTATGCTAATGCTTCTGGACAAATGATTAATATGCAGAAGTCTGAAATATTTTTTAGCAAAAATGTGCCACATGACTTGAGAGCTGCTTTGTCCAATATTCTTCAGGTTACAGAGTGTTTAGGAACGGGAAAATATCTCGGTCTTCCCTCTATGATAGGAAGAAGTAAAAAATCAATTTTCAATTACATCAAATATAGAATTTGGCATCGTATTTCTTCGTGGAGTAGCAAGATGTTGTCTCAAGCAGGCAAAGAGGTTTTAATTAAATCAGTGGCTCAAGCAATTCCTTCTTATTGCATGAGCGTATTTCTTTTACCATCATCCATAGGTGACGATATTGAGAAGATGCTAAATTCCTTTTGGTGGGGCTCAAAGGGAGATAGAAAGCATGGGATCCGTTGGATGAGTTGGGACAAGCTGACTATGAGAAAGGAATTTGGAGGCATGGGATTCCGAAGTATCCTCGGCTTCAATTTGGCAATGTTGGGAAAGCAAGGTTGGAAATTATTAACCAACCCTGATGCTATGGTTTCAAGAATTTTCAAAGCTAAATATTACCCTAATGGGGATTTTTTGGGAGCGTCCTTGGGGCACAATCCTAGTTATGTTTGGCGTAGCATTTGGTCATCCCGGCCTTTGTTGAAAGAAGGTTACCGTTGGAGAATTGGCAATGGCTCTTTGATTCCAATATGGCGTACACCATGGTTAAGAAATGAAGACAATCCAACTATTGTCACTCCCATCCTCAACAATGAGAATTTATCAAAGGTTAGTGATTTAATTGATGTCAATCAAGGTTGTTGGAACAGAAATCGTGTGAGTGAGTTATTTTGTGACAGAGATGCTAATGAAATTTTGAAGATCCCACTTGTTAACCTTGGAAAAAGAGATGAGATTATTTGGCGATTTGATAAAAAAGGAATATATTCAGTAAAAAGTGCATATAGAGTATGCGTTAATGTGATGATTAACAGAGATGATTGGAAAGTGGAGGGAGATTGGCAACAATTATGGACTTTACCTATTCCCCCTAAGGTCAAGCAGTTCATGTGGAGACTTGGAAGGGATTGTCTACCTAATAGGCAAAGATTGATGAGCAAAGGAGTTCATGGTGATTCTAATTGTGTTGTGTGTCATAGATACACAGAGTACAATTGGCATTTATTTCTTGATTGTGCTGACAGTATAGCTTGTTGGCGACAAGTTAAGCTGTGGAATGAATTGCAAAATTTAATGGAAAATGCTGAAGGCTTTAATGATGTTTTCAAACGTATCTGGCATAACTTTACCACCCAACAGTTGGTTTCTTTTGCTATGACATCTTGGAGTTTATGGCGCAAAAGAAACTTGCAATTATGGGAGCAGAAAATTGAGAGCACGTCACAGGTAATTGGTCGTGCCAATGGTACCCTCCAAGCCTGGCAACATGCACGTCAACCAACTGATACAGTCCAACAACCACAACAACATGTCCAGGTTACACCATGGCAACTTCCACCGACAGATTTCGTCAAATGCAACCTTGATGCAGCCATTTTTGTTCATGAGCAGTGTATAGGCATGGGAGCTTGTCTTCGCGATGACAAAGGGAATTTTATCTTGGCCATGACAACACACGAAAATGTTGTAATGACAGCACAGGAAGCAGAAGCGTGGAGCTTATATCAAGGTATTCAATGGGTTGCAAACTTGGGTTATAATAAAGTTATCTTTGAACTAGACTGTAAGATTGTTGTGGATGATGTGAACAAGATGAGTATCAATCAATCGGAGTATGGTTCAATTATTCAAAATTGTCGAACCTTGCTTCATCACTATAACAACTTCATAGTTGTTTTTGCTAGGCGTCAAGCAAACGGTAGCGCTCATGCACTTGCACAGGCAGCTTTATCCCATGCTTCTCGCAGTACTTTTAATGTAATTCCTAATTGTATTGCTACTATTGTTATGAATGAAATGCCATAAGTTTTATTGTGTCAAAAAAAAAAAAGGTGAACGGATGTTTCAAATTGGTTGAAATGGGAGTGTCGTAGATAGTTCATGAAAGAGTCAAAATAAAAGAATGAAGTGAAACTTAAATTTTGTACACCTAGTTATAGAAAGTCAAAGTTTCTATTTCTACATCAAGGGTATATGATACACGATGTTGAATCTCTAAAGAGGTGCTTAAAGAATTAGAACATTGACTATAAGTTTAAGTCAAGCTATGTCTAGAATGAAACAAGTTGTTTCATTGACAATAAAAGCTATGCCATGACTTAAAATCAAATTTGAAATAGAATACAATAATTGTTATTGAGTTCTATTTGGTAATAGAAGTATTAATTAAATACCTTTTATTGACAAGATATGAAAAGTAGCTTTGAATGATAAGACAAGTAGTGGTCCCATCATTTGAGCAAAGTCTTCTATACTAGTGCTCCAAATCAAGTAATGGACTACGGCTCCATGATCTTGATAAGAACATCTATAACAGTTGTAATAAGAGCCAAATAAGATTTGGACCTTATATGTATATATCAAGAGCATTGTTATTTAGTACAAACATTTGATGTGTTAATTACTTGTTGAAAGTAAATTGACACATGATCTATTTGAATAATATACATGAGATGTATGTCGAGTACTAAACATATTTATATTGAGTATATTTTACTTCATTTACATTGATGATTTAAATCATTAGATGGGGATATGTGTGTGACACAAATTAGAAAATCTTTGAATTTGTCAAGGAGTTCAATAAATGGAGTAAAAGGATATGACTCGACAAAAGTATTTAAGTCATATGAATAAGTCATAGTAATAAATACTTAATTAAAGGAGTATAATAAAATAATTATATCACATCATGTTTGACATGATATAAGATAGTTTAATTATGTCATTGACTCTTAGAAATTTATTTGCTTATAATTAATCTTCACCCACAAATAGTTTCCCTTTTTTAAAGTAATCATAAAAACACCATATATATGATATAAAGGTTAGACCACCAAGTTTGTTTTTATGAAAATTTGGACTAAAAATTTATCAGATAAATTTAATTCCAAAATTGGAAGAATAAATATGTGGAAATATCCTAAAGAATCTAAGGGATACTGGTCTTATATCACTCTTGGGACAAAAGTTGTTTTGTTGCTAGATTTGAAACATTCCTCTAGTGGGAGTGTGTCTCTAAAAGAAACAATGGGAGTGATATAGAACTTGAATAAGTTCAAGTACCACAAAATATATTTGTTTGAAAAGGGAACATAAACCGGTTCCTCAAAGTTGTTGAAGGACCATCAGTTTAAGTTGCACAAAATCCTAGATAAGTCTAACATATTACATGGGTGAGATGTATGATCTAATCATGACTCAACAAGGTGATATGGTTTTCATGAAAGATGAATCTTTGACTTGGTAAGAGGTCGTAAAAGGCCTAAAATCTGAGAAGTGGCTAAATGCCATGAAATCTTGTACAGAATCCATATACACATACCTTATGGTGATAATGGTATTGTCATCAGGATGAGTAAGACTCATACGATGAAAGTGAGTATTCTTATTGAACACTGATATGGATGGTATTGAGAATACCCTTTAAGATTTGATTGATCATTTAAGGTTTCACGCAAAGTCATAATGCAAGTTATGATGAAATCATAATTGTAATCATAAAGCTTAAAATCTGTTTAAATTCTATTTACTGAATAGTGTACTACAAGTTTTAGCAGATGGACAACAAAGATGCATTCCTTAATTGGAGTGACCTCATATATATGTACTAGACATATACGAAGGGTTTTGCTTGATTCAAAGGATGCTAGAAAAGTATACAATTTGTAGCTATCTAATTTTGATTATATCAAAATTCTCAGAAGTTTAATTATTTGTCCCTTATAAATTCGTTTTTCACAAAACTTCAAAAAGGAACAAATAATAAAATCTTGTGCACACAAGGAGGTTAGTGGGAGTAATAATATTATCTGGTGTTATATGTGGCTGACATATTAATCATCAAAAACCTTTTCCTTTTACATGTGAGACATGGTTAAGGAAATAACTCTTGATGAAATACTTAGGCAAGAATTCCAAAAGAGTTAGGAATATCCTATGTATTTGGGCAAGGATTCCTAAAGAGTTAGGAATAGCCTATGTACATATATTGATGAAGTGTTCAGACACTTGATGTGTAAAATCATCGCATGTGTCAGAAGATTGATCTTTGTCTAAAGGACAATAGCATATCTCATTGGATGAGAGAGAGACACGTGAAAATTGAAGGAAAATAGTAATAGAAAAGCAGCGGAATTTTAAAATTTTTCCTTCCAATTGATCCTTACGAATGATCATGAATCGTGTTTAGGATTTTACCTCTTAACGAAAATCCATTCTTTCACGAACAGTTGGTGATTAGTGCTTTGAATCACGAGCAAGATCACGAACAAGTCACCACCACGTTGATCACAAGCGTTAATAGTATAACGCCTCTAGCTAGTCCACACGAACAGATCCCTCCAAAAGAGTGCTAGCTCCAAGAATGAAGGTTTCTAGTGAGAGGTGGGAAAATAAGGATTAGGGTTTTAGCAATTGATTTTCAACAACACTCTTCTTTCTCACAAGTGTTCTATTTATAGAACCACTTGTCTTGTGCACCAAGACAAACTATTTGTCATTGGGCCACAATTATACTAAAACCTTTTAATTAAATAAATCTTTTAAGAAACGCACCCCCATGTGTCATGTACACATGAGTGCTTTCTTTTTCATAACAAATTATGATAAGCTTATTTAATTGCCATGATACCCTTATCATATTTCCTTAATTCTCTGAGGTGCACCATACCTTACGGTGTTCCAATTTCACACTAGCCTGTTCTTATGTGTGTGACCCTTGTAGGTTTCCATAACGTTGGCAATTAGATTAAATCCTTTATTTAATATAATAAACAATGAGCGGTATCTAGCAACACATCATTGCTACCCAAGTCATGAGAAATTGACATGTGATCTAAACATAACCTCTTGTGATAATATCAGTGTGTATAATTACCCCTTTGCCCTTATGTCTATATTGAACACAAGGCATACACAGTGTCATCCTTGTCCAGTTCAATATTGGGCCCATGACATTTATCCTGTTATGCAGGATTGGCAAATTCCATCTAGGTCACTACAGTCCCTCGGCATGCTTTGTGAAGTACCCATCAACTGCCTTTATGGTCATCCTGTTACGGACAACGTTAGATCAGCAACAAAATACTTGACTCTACATCTAGGGTACAAAGTGGTTTCAGGTCTAAGGGCGGTTTACACCATTATCACCATGAGAGTAACTTATGACACTTTGCATAACTTTGCATGTATTACTCTCATAGCGGGTCAATCCGGTATAAATATTACTCCTAATATTTATACCTATGTCAAGACTTGATAACTCCTTATCCCATGATCCATGAGATGTGATCATCAGTCTATCTTCATAATAGTCTTTATGCTTTAAGGTTATCCCCTTTTACCTTAAAGCTCGACTACGGATACTTTAAGAATAGTGTCCTTATGTTTAATATTATCTCATGATTAAGTCACACTTAATTATTAAACGGACTTTCTATTCTAGGGACTTCATTATTTTGCAACCTTACAAACATAATAAAGAAATGCCATATTTATATTCAAACTTCTAAAGCAAATACTATGAAAATAGATTGGCTCTCAGGGCTTACTCCAACAATCTCCCACTAGCACTAAAGCCTATCTAGGTTACTCTTAATACCTATAGACTTAGTATGCCCATCACACTTCAATTGCGCAAGAGGCTTTTATAGTGGATAAGGAACTATTTCCTATGTTGGTATCTTACGTATCTTCCAACGTTCTATTTCGATCTCTATCGAAATATATAAGTGTCTAAGTATATTCATGAATCGCCGGTGAGATCTATTCTCAAGTGTTCTTGCAAGATTAAACTATTACTATCACTAATGTGATTAATGTGACTTGCAACACCGGAAACATAGCTTTAGCTCAATCATGAGCCAAACGATCCAATCTTAAATACTCAACTTATTTAACTGAAACAAACACATTACGAAGCTTATCTTATAGCTTTCAATGCTTGTATTCAACCATGATATACAATATATTGGTATGGAAACTTCCTTCATTATAACTTCCTTATAATGATCCTTCCCATGCCTATCTATTTCAAGAAATAGGCCTTAGTTCCTTTAAGGTCCTTAGGGATATTCTTGAAGGTAAGTTAGTGTCAAACACTAATTTCAATTTTGGTACATAGGTTATTCCTAACTCTTTAGGAATTCTTGCCTAAGTGTTTCATCAAGAGTTATTTTCCTAGTCATGTCTCACATGTATAAGAAAAATGTCTTGATGATTAACATGATATCAGATATTATCACTCCCACTATTACTTTGTATGCACAAGATTTATATTTGTCCTTCATTTGTTTTCATAAAACTTCATAAAAGGAACAAACAATAATTTAATTTTCAGATAACTCTATCTTATCAAAATTAGATCGCTACAAGTTATATACCTTTCTAGCATCATTTGGATCAACAAAACCCTTACGTATATGTCCAACACATATATATGAGGTCATTCCAATTAAGGAATGCAACTTTGTTATCCATCTACCAAAACATGTAGTACAACATTTAGCAGAAGCAATCAAATATTATAAGGTATTCTTAATACCATCCATATCAGTGTTCAAAAAGAATACTCACTTTCATCGTATGAGTCTTACTCATCTTGAAGACATAATCATTATCTACATAAGGTTAGTGTATATAGATTCTGTATGAGATTTCATGGCATTTAGCCACTTCTCATAATCTAGATCGTCTTACGACCTTTTAGAAAGTCAAAGACTCATCTTCCATGAGAATCATATCACATTGCTGAGTCATGATAAAACTATTCCTTGTAGCCATATGTCATATGTTAGACTTATCTTGGGTTTGTGAAACTTTAAAACAATGGTTCTTCAACAACCTTGAGGAACCGGTTTGCATTCCCTTTTAAATAAATACGTTTTGTGGTACTTGAATTTATTCAAGTTCTATATCACTCCCACTGTCTCCTTTAGAAACACACTCCCACTTGAGGAATGTTTCAAACCTAGCAACAAAACAACCTTTTGTCCTTAAGAGTGATATAGGACCAATATCCCTTTCTTTAGGATATTTCCACTTATTCATTCATTCATTTGGAATTAGATTTATCTAATAAATTTTAATCCAAAGTTCTCATAAAGACAAACTTGGTACTCTTACCTCCATATCGCATATGATGTCTTTATGATCATTTTAAAAAGGGAACTAATTGTGGGTGAAGATTAATTATAAGTAAAGAGATTTATAGAAAGAGTCAATATATAATTAAACTATCCTTAAATCATGTCAAACATGATGTGATAAAATAGTTATTATAGTCCTTTAATTAAGTATTTACTGATATGACTCATTCATATAACTTAAATACTTTTGTCGAGTTCTATTTTCTTCATTGTTGAATTTCTTTGACAAATTCAAAGATTTCTAATTGGTGTCACACACCTACCAACATCTAATGATTTTAATCATCAATGTTAATGAAGTAAAATAAACTCAATATACCAAATATGTTTAGTGGTCGACATACATCCCATGTATATTGTTCAAATAGGTCATGCGTTATTTTATTGACACATCGAATATTTGTACTAAACAACAATGCTCTTGATATATTTAAGGTCCAAATCATATTTGGCTCTTATCACGATTGTTATAGATAACCCTATCAAGACCATGGAACCCTAGTCCATTACTTGACTTGGAGTAATAGTATAGAAGACTTTGCTTAAATGATAGGACCATTACTTGTCTTATCATTTAAGGCTACAATTCATATATTGTCAATACAAGATATACAATTGCTACTTCTATTACTAGATGGAATTCAATAACAGTTATTGTGTTCCATTTCAAACTCGATTTTAAGTCATTGCATAAGCTCTCATTATCAATGAAACAATTTTCATTCTAGATATGGGTTGACTTAAAATTATAGCCAATGTTCTAATTCTTTAAGCATCTCTATTTTCGAAAAATTGAGATTCAACATCTTGTATCATATACTTTTGATGTAGAAATAGAAATTTTGACTTTCTATAATAATATGTGCATTATTGAAGTCTCACTTCATACTTTTGGTTTGACTCTTCCAAGAACTATTTACGTCATTTTATTTAATGGTCTAACCATAGCCGTTCTAATTTGACAACCATTTTGTAATATTCAAATAAGAGGAATATAAATCTTATTTATATTATATCTCAAATCTTTGATAGTGC
Source organism: Trifolium repens (assembly GCA_030408175.1). Taxonomy (NCBI): domain Eukaryota; kingdom Viridiplantae; phylum Streptophyta; class Magnoliopsida; order Fabales; family Fabaceae; genus Trifolium; species Trifolium repens. The sequence goes on along the minus strand of CP125836.1, from coordinate 34,536,662 downwards.
AAATTAATTCTCATTCAACTCAACAAATTCCGGTAGATATTCAAAACAATTTTGTCTATATCTATTCCATTATAATTTGTTGGATTGAACCTATGATCAACTCTTTGATCCATTGAGAAATTTATCATACTCTTAAAGTTCTTTCAAAAGATCTTACTTGAGATAAAATGATCACATCATTTATTATATATTCTATATCTAGACGTCAACTTGATGCTTCTAACAAGTATCCCTTTTCCAATCTAGTTATAGTAGGTTGTTCACAGTTTATAGTTCAAGACTTATAGTTTTCTCGCATTTGAGAACAATTCTCAATTTGTACCAATACAGAAACTCCTTTCTGAAAATCTTGTCCTTCATAAGGACAACTTAATATGTATTGTATTTCTAATTACAAAGATATGTAAAATATTATGACTTAATCATATTTAATTTGGTCTTTAATTAAATACGCTCCCACTATTTTATTCAAAACAAATGACCCTCATCATTTGATTCAGAAAATCCCGTTGGAAGATTTTCTAGTGGGTCGAGATCCATATTTCACTTTGTTCTAAGTCCGCGGTGGGCGGATTACACAAAACTCTGTTATTTAGGTAGGAACTCCTTCCAATTGTATCTCATACAATTCTCGAATATCTCAGTTGGGTGAATAACTCCTTATTCTAATTCATCTTATGAATCGTTCCTAACTCTTGCTTCTAAACTCATATAATCTTATTATATTTAGTTTAGTTAAGTTTGACCCTAATTTTAGAAGTTGGATATTACAATTATCCCATCGCACCTTACCAATGTAAAACAAGCACTTCGCGGTGGGCGAACCTACATTGTTCGATACTGGTCTTGATGAGTTCTAAAATTTGGAAAGCATAAACTTAATATCCACATATTTTATTATTAAAGAAAAATATACTTCGCGGTGGGCGAACCCATATCTTCTTTATTAATCTCTTATGTGTCTCTTGAGGGATTTTAATTAGTTTGATCTCACCGGCTTATTTATCATATAAATTGACACTCACATGCATCAACATACATACAAGTAAACATGCATCAACATACATAAAATAAATGAAACAGTTATGGCCCCTAGCGCATTTGTTCTCCCAAGCCAATGAGAGAACCTAATCTAACCTAAAACGATCTATACTTCTCCAAGCATGATCTCCAAGGTTGACCTCCATTGTTCTTCTTCTTCATAATATTACATAATAATATAAAAGAATACTCGTTTTACATACGAGGGAGTGGATGAGAAGAGAATATAGAGAATAGAGATAAGGCACGACACGCAGGCCGTATTTAAAAACCAAATGCAATAAAATAAATAAACTAAGGCCATAACCGATCATCAAATATAATAATAACAAACAAACTTTATTATTATTAAAGTCTCATAATTAATTAAATCCCGCGATTGATCAAATCAGGTAAGTTTGATTCAAATATTTAATTCACAATTAAATATTTCGAATCAAAATTTGCTAAAATAAATAACATTATTTTAAAGTAGAATTAAATTTTTTGACAATTCTCCAAATATGGAAAATTATTTAATCAAAACCTTTTTGAATAAAATATTTCCAAAATTGGTAATATTATCTTTTAAAACAATTTTAAAAGATATTTCTAGAGATTTGAAACGATTTCATAATTAAATATATTTGTCAAATATGGAAAATTATTTAATCAAAACCCTTTTGAATAAAATATTTCCAAAATTGATGATATTATCTTTTAAAACAATTTTAAAAGATATTTCTAGAATTTTGAAACGATTTCAAAATTAAATATATTTATCATCTACTTTTCGCATCAACACTTGATACGTTTTGCAAATCCTAATTTTAATGACACAACATTTGTGCAACCCTTAATTGATCATCACAAATCATAACAATAAACATATTTATAATTATTATCAATTTAAGTCGTGTAGATTAATTAATTAAAATTAAAATTTCGGCGAACGATCAAAAATCAACCGATGCCAGCCGCGCCATAGCGCAGGTCTCTCTGGTCGCTGCGCCATAGCGCAACATACCCTGCGCCATAGCGCAGGCACGCAATCAGCACCTCTTTGACAACACAACCCTTGTGTTGTCGCGAATCCTAATGCAATAATTTCATGCCGTCAAAACCTTTTATGACCGAAATTCAATATGATTGATTAACATGTCATTGCTTCACCATACTAATGTCGGATTCCAAAGCAAATGAACATGAATCAATTCAATATCAAATAACTTTCATAATTTGTTTTATTGAACGAAATTATGAACGATGCATCAAATACACCGCTTTGCATCACGATCACTTATATCACATATAAGTCTTGATCATTCTTATTTTGTATAAACTTATGACAATTGACATATCGCTGCTTCACCATACAATTGTCGGATTCCGAAGCCGTTTCAATGTCAATCATCAAATTCATCCACAAAACTTACATCACATGTAAGTATTCACCGTTCTTGTTCGTGTAACCTTAGGACAATCAACATATCGCATGCTCCACCATACAAGTGTCGGATTCCGGAGCCGTTTCAATGTTAATCATCCAATTTATACACAAACAATCGTCAAATTTTAATTACTCGATTTTAATCTTTTACTAACCGTTTTAATCATATTAAAACTGAATTCATGAAAAAAACAAACATCAATCTCATGGATTCGTAAGTGGCTCTAATACCACTGAAGGAAAATAGTAATAGAAAAGCAGCGGAATTTTAAAATTTTTCCTTCTAATTGATCCTTACGAATGATCATGAATCGTGTTTAGCATTTTACCTCTTAACGAAAATCCCTTCTTTCACGAACAGTTGGTGATTAGTGCTTTGAATCACGAGCAAGATCACGAACAAGTCACCATCACGTTGATCACAAGCGTTAATAGTATAACGCCTCTAGCTAGTCCACACGAACAGATCCCTCCAAAAGAGTGCTAGCTCCAAGAATGAAGGTTTCTAGTGAGAGGTGGGAAAATAAGGATTAGGGTTTTAGCAATTGATTTTCAACAACACTCTTCTTTCTCACAAGTGTTCTATTTATAGAACCACTTTTCTTGTGCACCAAGACAAACTATTTGTCATTGGGCCACAATTATACTAAAACCTTTTAATTAAATAAATCTTTTAAGAAACGCACCCCCATGTGTCATGTACACATGAGTGCTTTCTTTTTCATAACAAATTATGATAAGCTTATTTAATTGCCATGATACCCTTATCATATTTCCTTAATTCTCTGAGGTGCACCATACCTTACGGTGTTCCAATTTCACACTAGCTTGTTCTTATGTGTGTGACCCTTGTAGGTTTCCATAACGTTGGCAATTAGATTAAATCCTTTATTTAATATAATAAACAATGAGCGGTATCTAGCAACACATCATTGCTACCCAAGTCATGAGAAATTGACATGTGATCTAAACATAACCTCTTGTGATAATATCAGTGTGTATAATTACCCCTTTGCCCTTTTGTCTATTTTGAACACAAGGCATACACAGTGTCATCCTTGTCCAGTTCAATATTGGGCCCATGACATTTATCATGTTATGCAGGATTGGCAAATTCCATCTAGGTCACTACTGTCCCTCAGCATGTTTTGTGAAGTACCCATCAACTGCCTTTATGGTCATCCTGTTACGGACAACGTTAGATCAGCAACAAAATACTTGACTCTACATCTAGGGTACAAAGTGGTTTCAGGTCTAAGGGCGGTTTACACCATTATCACCATGAGAGTAACTTATGACACTTTGCATAACTTTGCATGTAGTACTCTCATAGCGGGTCAATCCGGTATAAATATTACTCCTAATATTTATACATATGTCAAGACTTGATAACTCCTTATCCCATGATCCATGAGATGTGATCATCAGTCTATCTTCATAATAGTCTTTATGCTTTAAGGTTATCCCCTTTTACCTTAAAGCTCGACTACGGATACTTTAAGAATAGTGTCCTTATGTTTAATATTATCTCATGATTAAGTCACACTTAATTATTAAACGGACTTTCTATTCTAGGGACTTCATTATTTTGCAACCTTACAAACATAATAAAGAAATGCCATATTTATATTCAAACTTCTAAAGCAAATACTATGAAAATAGATTGGCTCTTAGGGCTTACTCCAACAATAATCCATATGCTTTGAAAGATGGATTCATCATACACATCATAATATGTACTTAATCAGATACACCATATGCTTGTAGCATATTCAATAAGTACCAAAATTGAGACTAGTGTTGGACACTAACTGATCTTCAAGAATATCCCTAAGGACTTTAAAAGGAACTAAGGACCATTTCTTGAAATATGTAGGTGTGGGAAATATCATTATAAGGAAGTTATATTGATGGTAGTTTCCATACTGATATATTGTATATCATGCCTGAATATAGACGTTGTAAGTTATATAGCTTAGTAATATGTTTATTTCAATTACAGAGGTGGAGTATTTTGGATCGTTTAGCTCATGATTGAGCTAAAGCTATATTTCTGGTGTTGCAGATTACATTAAATCACATTAGTGATGGTAATAGTTTGATCTTGCAAACAATAACGGAGAATAGATCTCACCGACGATTCATATATATACTTAGACACTTCTATATTTCGATAAAGATCGAAATAGAAAGTTGGATAGATACGTAAGGTACCAACATAGGAAACAGTTCCTAATCCACTAACAAAGGCTCTTGCGCAGTTGAAGCGTGATGGGCATACTAGGTCTATGGGTATTAAGGTAATGCTTGATTGGCTCTAGTGCTAGTGGGAGATTGTTGGAGTAAGCCCTAGAGGCCAATACTTTAGTGCTTTAGCTTTATTTATTAATAATAATAGGCATTTCTTTATTATGTTTGTAACGTTCAAAATAATGAAGTCCCTAGAATAGAAAGTCCGTTTAATATTAAGTGTGACTTAATCATGAGATTACATTAAACATAAAGACGCTATTCTTAAAGTATCCATAGTTGAGCTTTAAGGTGAAAAGGGATAACCTTAAAGCATAAAGACTATTATGAAGATAGACTGATGATCGCATCTCATGGATCATGGGATAAAGAGTTATCAAGTCTTGACATAGGTATAAGAAATATTAGGAGTAATATTTATACCGGATTGACCCGCTATGAGAGTACTACATGCAAAGTTATGCAACGTGTCATAAGTTACTCTCATGGTGATAATGGTGTAAACCGCCCTTAGACCTGAAACCACTTTGTACCCTAGATGTGGAGTCAAGTACTTTGTTGCTGATCTAACGTTGTCCGTAGCAGGATAACCATAAAGGCAGTTGATGGGTACTTCACAAAGCATGCTGAGGGACAGTAGTGACCTAGGTGGAATTTGCCATGACAGGGACAATAGGATAAATGTCATGGGCCCAATATTGAACTGGACAAAGATGACACCAAGTATGCTTTGTGTTCAACATAGACATAAAGGGCAAAGGGGTAATTATACACGCATATATTATCACTAAAGGTTATGTTATGATCACATGTTAATTTCTCATAACTTGGGTAGCAATGATGTGTTGCTAGATACCGCTCATTGTTTATTATATTAAATAAAGGATTTAATATAATTGCCAACGTTATGGAAACCTACAAGGGTCACACACATAAGGACAGTCTAATATTGAGATAATTAAGGAACACCGTAAGGTACGGTGTATGTGCAATGTGATAAGGGTATCACGGTAATTTAAACGAGCAAGAACAGAACACCATATGTTATGGTGGGAGGGCGCGCACATGAGTACTACCACTCATGGGGGGCGCGCGCCCTAGTTTTGTTTCTTGTTGGGCTTTGCCCAATAAGAGATATCTCGGTGCATAAGACAAGAGTTGTGTTGATGCACAAGACAAGAAATATCTATAAATAGAGACCTCTTGTCATTGCTCAATACACAACAAAAAGCACAAGAATATTTTAGATTTGAAAATCCTAAAATAATTCTCTCTCTCTCTCAATATTCTTGCATAGCCTTCAAACATAAAGGGCTAGCACTCTATTGAAGGTGACTGTCTGTGTGGACTAGTTAGAGGCGTCTGTGATCTTCATCAACGCTCGTGATCGTCTTGTTCATGATTCAAAGGTTCTTCCCTACAAGAGATCGTGATTCAAAGGTTCTTCCCTTCAAGAGGTAAAAACCCTAAAACACATTTCATGCCCAATTCATAAGGATCAAACTAAGGAAAATTTTTGAATTCCGCTGCTTAAAATAACGCTATTTTCCTTCACAAATGGATGTCTCACAGTCTTTATATCTTTTACCTTGAAAATAATTAAGGTAAATCAATCATCAATCAATTAATCAATCACTTTCTATAGTTCTTTTTATCATACAAGGATTGATGATTTCAGTTCTCTTTGTGTCCCTTTTCTTGATTAGGTTATTGTGTATCTCCTGTTGCCTAAACTCTCCTTATGTTTTACCTAGCAATTGTGATTGTGGCTTTATAATTTGTGCCAAGACGAACAAGTGTACCGTTAGTTCTATGGCGACAAGTTAATTTTGAATGAATTTATTTTGAAAAATTGATTCTTAATTACTAAATATCAGTTGAATGTAACATGATTTACATTTAAATACATTTATGTAAAAGTGAGTTGAACAATAAATTAAGAGGTGACAAAATCAATCCTATATATATATATATATATATATATATATATATATATATCAAAATGAATCTACAACAACGAAAATAGTTCCGCTTTCTTTAAAAGTGAAATCAAATAGTAACAAAGTCCATGCTTGGTTTTGCTATAGAATCTCGTTTATTTGCACCACAAGACATGGTAGGAGAGAAGCTATAATTGCAAATTTTTAGAAGTTACATCCTTATAACTTCAATTTACCGTGATTTGTAATGTGATTCCAATGTTTGCTTAACCATACACTAAATTTACTCGAAAGAAAATATTCTGGACTAATTGCACATGATTTCTTAACTATACGTCTGAATGGTATATAAACTCGTGATTTGTGATTTTATGATAATCTAAACAAAACAACTCATAATTTTCTTCCACTATGTTTTCATGTGATGTGGAAGCAGTAGCATGCGTAACGGAACAACAGAAATTCCATTAGAGTAGGAAACAAACTACCAATCAGAATCTCAGACAATAGAAATAAAATGTATTTTCAGAACAACGGAAGTAAAGGAAAATTTAAGAAATGAATAGAGAAACACACAGTTTTTTGAACATAATGAAAGGATGTTGAAGATAAACTGTCATAGAATGAATCCCTCCGAGAAGGAGATCAAGTGGTTGCAATTTGCAAAGGTGAAGAACCAATAATATGGAGTAAAATATATACTTTCAACATCAATTTCACAAGTTGTGCTCAATTGTATCTACCAATCACAAAAGACTAATTGTGAATGAAGAAAGGTGGATGATGAGAGCGATGGAGAGATTTGGTTCAAGAGTGGTGGATGGAGAAATCTATGAAGTGAGGTGCAAGGAGAGAGTTGAATTTAAAGAGATGGATATAGAAAGTGGATGAAGAGAAATAGATGGAGAGAGGATGCAAATTTGGTTGAAGAGTGTGGATGGAGAAATCAATGAAGAGGGGTGCAAGAATGGTGGATGGAGAGAAATAGATGGAGAGTTGGATGGAGAGAGGTGGGTTGAGAGAGATGGATTGAGAGAGTTGGATAGAGATGTAGAGTTGGATGGAGAGAGATGAATTGAGAGAATTGGATGGAGAGAGATAAATTTACAGAGGTGAGTGGAGAGAGGTGTGTAAGACCCATAATTCTACTGTACTGTACGCAAGTTATAAGCGTAAGTAGTGGATAAGAGTTTTTAGGGTTTTCTGTAAGATTAGTTTCTTAAGTATCGTGTAATAACAGCGTTTTGCTGAGTTGGAACTGGTTTTGGACTCGTATGCTATTTAAGCTCAGGCTTTTGGTTTTTAGTCCTCTTTTATGTACGAGAACGTTCCTGTGAAGTCAGAATTTTGAGTTTCGACTTTCTCCGTTTATTGGAAAAACGAGTAGAAAACGGTACCCGCTTTTTAGAATTTTACGGTTTCTGTTTTCCGTCGAATTTTAATTGGAGACTTTATATATCGGCGTAAGTTGGAATCTAGTTTCAGAATATTTTTGGGAGCTAAGGAAATAAATTTCAGTCGGAGAATAAAGTTTAGCGATAATATTTGGAAACGGTTTACGACGGACATTTATTTGTGAGATTTTCTGTTTTTGAGATTTCCGTCCGTTAGCGAGGCGCGACTCGCCGAGAACAAACGCGACGAGCTGAGTGGCGTAAAGAGGATATTTGTTCAAAAAGCAATCATGAGCTATTTGATCCATTGGCTAGGGTTTTGTCTTGCAACTTTAATTTTAATCCAATGGCCTAGATTGCACAAGACTTTGGGTGAATAGTAAGGAGGTTTAAGTGTTTTGTCTTGGAGCAAAATCATAAATACTCCCTTCCTCTCTTCTTTCTCGGCTGAACCCTTTCTTTCACCCTAACCAACTCAAAAATTTTCTCTTCCTCTCAAGAACTTGCTTGGATTTGTGCTAGGATCATCAAGCTCTTGGATCATCTTCTTCATCTTGAGGTAATTAGACCTCTTCCTTCCCTTATTTCTCATGAAAATCTCTTGAATTTTGAAGTTTCACAATTTTGTTCTTGAGTAGAAAAATGTTAGAATTTAAATTTGTTTCCATAGATGTGTTCATAAGGGTTGTTAGTACACATGATTGAAAACATGAGTTGATTCTATGGTTTAATCTTGTTCTTACAAATTTTTAGTAAGGGTTTTGAAGAAAAATTTGAAAAGGATCATAAATTTGATTTGTGTTGTAAGATTTTGGTTTTGAAGTTAGAATTGAGCTTTTAAACAAAATGGATTGTTGAATATGAATTTTGTTTCGAAAAATAAGAAAAAATATTTCTCGTTTTCTTGAGCGACTCGAAGAACGCAATTTAGAAAAATTTTATTTCGAGTTCCAAAAAGAGTCGGGTATACGATCGAATATCGTTACGAGCTAACCAATGTGGTTAGGGTTTCAAATGGAGAAAAATTGTGTAGGATTGCCCATTTTGCGTCATTTGGCCGTGGCAATCATATATGGTTCGAGGAATCGAATTTCGAAAATTGTTTAGAGGCAAATTGTTTCCCATGATCATTGTTTAATTGTTTGATGGGTTATGGGATGTTTTGTAAAGAAAAAAATGATTTCTTGCCTTAAGGAAAAACTTATTTGAGATTTTTCGAAAATTTGCGATTCGACTCGATAATTTCTAAATCGCTTTGATAAGTGCTAGTTAGGTATTATGGGATATTACCATGCATTTAGAAGTGAAAAATTTTGAATGGAAGGGTGTTTTGAAAGAAAATGGCCGTGGCTTCCTAGTGTGGGGGAAGAAATTCCAAAATTTTTTCTAAGTCCACAATTGTGTGAAAATTTTGTATGTGTTGGATAATCCTAGTTTTGAAGAAAAATGAGTATAGGAAAGGTCGATAGGAAGAAAAAAATGTGTAACTTGTAACGCAAGAAAACTTCGATTTTTCTTAGAAATATTTTTGAAAAGTTTTAGTTGTGTTTCAAATGGTCTTGTTGTGTGTGAAACAAGTCCTTGAGGTTGAGAAATCCAAAATGGTTTTAGTTTATGATTTGAAAACAAAATGAATTTCGTGTTATAAAAATAGTGCAATTTACTTCGTGAATTTTTAAACACTATGAGAATAACCTGAAATCCTTGAGGGCTAGCTTTAGGAAGTACCTTAGACCCCTCTGGAGCTTTGAGAGCGAGTTTCGTTTCGTTAGGATAAACGAGGAGTATTTTTATTGATGTTACGCTACATTTATTTTAGGTAGCGCGTGTTGTAGTTTTTCGCGGAATTAAAGTAACGAAAAGCTTGCTAAGGTAAGGGCACCTTTACTTTTCCGTCTAATATATGTATGCCTGGTTCTGGATTGTTGTGAATGTTTGGCATGATTATATTATGTATTCTCGTGATGAGAAGGTGTTTTGTATCGCATGTGTGATTTACATATGTTTGAGAATATGTGTATGAATATGTGATTGGCGTGCATATGATTTTGAAAATATATGTACATATTATGATTGTTTTACATACGCTTGAGAGGTATGTATTTTGTTGCATTAGCATATAAGGGGAATCGTATGCTCATGCATTCATAGTACGTGGTTATCGGGAATGGACCACGAGGTGCGACGACCAGTGATTGGTGTCCTCCTTATTGAGTTTGGTGTTGTCCGTGTGACTCACCCGGTGTTATCCCACCGTGATTGTTTTGGTATTGAGTGCGTGACTCTACCTGGTGTTATCCCACCAATAGTAGGAGGTGTTATCCCACCCGAGCCTACGACCTTCTGCAGAGGTTTATTCCGGAGTAAATGCATGCATGTGAAAAAGACCCGGTTAGGGTGATCACAATCATTTAGAGTTTGCATTGATAGGCTGGTGTGCATTTCGATACTGTGTGCAAGTATATGAACTGCTAAGTGTTTATTCGCTGTCATTTATATATATACATGCTATTTGCTGTTGTGTTATGTGTGGTGACCCTTGCATTCTTTCATTTGCGGGCTCCTCCCACCCAGACGATGGATCACCCTTTGTTACCGGTGCTCGCGAGAGAGACGGTGACGAGGTGGGACTTTCTTGATCGCCTGCTTCTGCCTGCCTGGAGCCTCGACCCAGCTTCCGGTACGGCTAGTTACCACGGGCGCGTTAGGATTACTACTTTTCTTGGTACCCGTCAGGTTCATCAGTGTCTGATATGGCAGACTCCACCTTTCTCCATACCTCTACCGGTACTGCTCAGTGCATTGTGGACAGTTCCTGGGGGACCACTGCCAGGGGCGCCAGACACACCAGAGGGTGGTGGATCGGTCATTGGAGAGACCCCCACAGATGGACTAGTCACTTCTTCTTCCTCCTCCATGGGTAGTTGGGGTGATGGGGCTTTACCCGACTTCTTAGGGGAGCCGGATGATGTTCTTCAGGAGGCAGCGGCTGCTGCAGGAGATGGATCCATTGGCGGATCCGGAGTACCTCACTTGGTATCTCCCACTTCTACCTTGAGCTTGGTACTGTTATCGAGCGATACGGACGACTCCTGATGCCGTTGTGCATGTTAGGACTAGGACCGCTGACTTAGAGTAGGATTCTTTTGGACAGGCCTTGTTGGCCGGTGACTGGTAGCATGACTTGTAGTAGGTTCTAATGTTTTTGGACGACTGTACTCTAAACTCTTACGCTTTGGATGAGCCTCTTTTGGTGTTGGCTGTAGTATTTCCTAGTCACGACTACCTTGTATATTTGTCGTGAACTAGATGTTATGTTTTGGATATGTAACTATTCAGGTACACACTTTGCTTATGAGAAGCACTATTATATGCTATAGTTCTGATGTATGAATAACGCCGGCTCTTGTAAAATATTTTCCGCGCACTCTGTCTTGTGTTTTAAAAAAAAAAAAAAAAATGCCCCTTTTTAGGCTTTGAAAAAGGGGTGTTACATTGTAAAATAATGCCCCTTTTTAGGCTTTGAAAAACGGGGTGTTACATTGTTGGTATCAGAGCCCGGCTTTAGATCATCAAGGGAAAAGTGTGTCGTAAGAGTTGTCAGTCGAGTTAGAACTAGAGTTTGTTTAGTTCTCCATGACCATTGCTTTGGTGTGTTGATGTTTCTGACTTATGGTATAAGATTTCTAAGAGAATTGGAAAAGAATCTAACCAGAAAGTGGTTTGTGCAGGAAAACATGCCTCCAAGACGGGCACCTGCAGCTACTGGAGCTGATGATAATCAGGTAAACCAGATGGCTCATGCGATGAATGCCATGGCAGCAACTTTGACTGCCCAAGCCCATGCGAAGGCGCAGAGGGATATGGAAAAAAGGGAAAGAGAGATTCTCGCTGCTGGATCTCGAGTTCTCACTAGTTTCAACCATCAGAGTCCTCCGAAGTATAACGGAGAGGGAGGTCCTGATGCTGCTGACTTATGGCTTCAGGCAATGGAAAAGATCTTCGGAGCAATCCACTGCCCCGAGGGTGAAAGGGTGACTCTGGCCACCTACCAGTTGTCAGGAGGCTATGAGTATTGGTGGAAGAGTACTAGTCTTATGATGGAGGCCGCTCACGAGGAAATCAACTGGGTGAGCTTTAAGAGAAAGTTTTTGGCCAAGTACTTTCCAGAGACCGCTAGGGAAAGATATGGAGAGGAATTCCTGAGGTTGCGTCAGGGAGGTACGAATGTTGAAGTTTATGCTAAGAAATTTGAATCACTGTCAAGGTTTTTCCGTTTCTTCAGGGATGGCGTCGATGAGACTTATATGTGTCGCCGTTTTCAAGAGGGGCTGAGGTATGAGTTACAGGATTCAGTGATACCATTGGGAATCCGGAATTTCCAAGTGCTGGTTGAGAAATGTCAGGAAATTGAGGATATGAAGAATAAGCGAGTGAATCGCAATGTGAATTCTACTGCTGGGGGACCTAGTCGTCCAAGTAATCAGGCTCAGAACCGTGGGAGGCGAGGAAATAAGCCTTACAACCGCCCTCAGAATAACAAAGGGCAGGATCGCTCGGTGAATCAAGGGAATCCGAATGCGGCGAAACAGAGTTGTTTCAAGTGTGGGAAGGAAGGACATTATGCGAACGACTGTAGGAACGCGGAGCCCGGGATTATTTGTTATAATTGTAAGAAGCCAGGTCACATGGCTAGGGATTGCAAGGCTCAGAAGGCTGAACCATCTGTGAATGTGACGCAGGGAGCCAAACCCACTGCTAGGGGACGTGTCTACTGTATGGGCACGGAAGTGAGTGGCGAGGCCAGTAACGCCATACATGAGAATTGTCAGATTGCAGGTAACACTTTAACTGCATTGATAGATACCGGGGCAACCCATTCTTTCATATCTGTGGATTGTGCAAATCGTATGAAATTGATTGTTTCTCCGCTGCCTTTTGATTTGAATGTTTCTGAAATTCTGGCACGTTGGTCATAGATGTGGTATATGATGTTCCAACATCGTGCCAACGTAAAAACACAATGGACAATAGTATAAACAGTAAATAGCATAAGGTAAATAACACACAGAGGTTTGTTAACCCAGTTCAGCGCAAACAGCAACCTAATCTGGGGGATACCAATCCAGGAATGTAACCAATACTCAATAGCCCTAGACTGATGACAAAACCCTCAAGTTTATGCCCTTCCCATCTAGCAACTCCCCTATTGTTTACAACCTAGGGTCTTAGCCTAGATCTGAGATGCACCATCTCACTTCCTCTTCCTTGTAATCCCAACAAGGGTTCTGACCAACCTATCAAAGGTTGGGGTACATAAAACATGTGTGAAGACACTCTTCAAGAAAACTATACTCATGCGAGTATACCAAAAGCTTCTATACTCCGTACCTAAAGGTTTTGGAGTGCAAACTACTCTAGCTTCTTACCTAATGGTTTGGAAGCAGATTACAATAACCTATGTCCTAAGCTTGCATCAAACGATACAAGAAAGGCACACAAATCTAAAGCACAAGGCTTACATAGACACGAAACCCTAAAAGTCTACATTTTGATATATTGGTTTCGGTGAGGAAAACTAGGTCTTGAGTCTTCCTTATATAGCTGGTGGCTTGGGCTCCAAGAGATTCATTCCAGAAATATATTCAGCTCACAAATATAAAATAAAACCATATCTTTAAAAGATTTGATATGTTTTTAAAATAAATCTTCACAATAATTCCTAAGACAATCTTTAGATGAAAGATCTGTTTAGAAAATAAATCATTTCTTAACGCACACGCAAAGGAATGAAGAAAGAGAAAAGATCTTCTCTTAAAATAAAATGTGTGCACAAAAGATACGCTAGCTGGCGTACAGCTGTCAGGATCTAATGTTGTAACGTTTCATACCACATCCTGCTTAAATATTTGTTTTACCAAAATGCAGCCAACACAAAATATCCAACAATCTCCCCCTTTGGCAAACTTTGGCTAAAACCTCTTCGTGGGAAACCAGTTGTGATCTTTCCTTCAGGTCTTCATGGATACGCAGTGGAGAAGGAACTCAAAGTGGCAAAGTAAATTTTCAGATAGTTACATCAAGTGAAAATTACTTTATGCACGGCATTAGCAAAATAGTTCTTCAGATAGTTACATCAAGTGAAGAACAATTCGGATAGTTACATCAAGCGAATATTATTTTGCAGACAGCCACAGCAAACTACTTCTTCAGATAGTTACATCAAGTAAAGAAATACTTTGCAAGCAAGTTGTAATTCGGATAGTTACATCAGGCGAAGAACGTCTTGCACACACAACCAGCAAAATAATTTCTCGGATAGTTACATCAGGCGAGAAATACTTTGCTCCCAGCATCAGAGACATGCAACAGCGGATTTGAACACACTCAGCCTCACACAATACTCACCCTCAATATCAAAACGTATGCTCCCCCTCAACTTCAGCATACAACAAGAACAATATCGGAGCAACAAGCACATCTTCTTCTTCCTTGTCCATAAAGCCAGAAAGTATCTTCCATGGATCTCACCCAGAAACAGAACAGGATGCCTGCTCTGATACCAATTGAAATTCTGGCACGTTGGTCATAGATGTGGTATATGATGTTCCAACATCGTGCCAACGTAAAAACACAATGGACAATAGTATAAACAGTAAATAGCATAAGGTAAATAACACACAGAGGTTTGTTAACCCAGTTCAGCGCAAACAGCAACCTAATCTGGGGGATACCAATCCAGGAATGTAACCAATACTCAATAGCCCTAGACTGATGACAAAACCCTCAAGTTTATGCCCTTCCCATCTAGCAACTCCCCTATTGTTTACAACCTAGGGTCTTAGCCTAGATCTGAGATGCACCATCTCACTTCCTCTTCCTTGTAATCCCAACAAGGGTTCTGACCAACCTATCAAAGGTTGGAGTACATAAAACATGTGTGAAGACACTCTTCAAGAAAACTATACTCATGCGAGTATACCAAAAGCTTCTATACTCCGTACCTAAAGGTTTTGGAGTGCAAACTACTCTAGCTTCTTACCTAATGGTTTGGAAGCAGATTACAATAACCTATGTCCTAAGCTTGCATCAAACGATACAAGAAAGGCACACAAATCTAAAGCACAAGGCTTACATAGACACGAAACCCTAAAAGTCTACATTTTGATATATTGGTTTCGGTGAGGAAAACTAGGTCTTGAGTCTTCCTTATATAGCTGGTGGCTTGGGCTCCAAGAGATTCATTCCAGAAATATATTCAGCTCACAAATATAAAATAAAACCATATCTTTAAAAGATTTGATATGTTTTTAAAATAAATCTTCACAATAATTCCTAAGACAATCTTTAGATGAAAGATCTGTTTAGAAAATAAATCATTTCTTAACGCACACGCAAAGGAATGAAGAAAGAGAAAAGATCTTCTCTTAAAATAAAATGTGTGCACAAAAGATACGCTAGCTGGCGTACAGCTGTCAGGATCTAATGTTGTAACGTTTCATACCACATCCTGCTTAAATATTTGTTTTACCAAAATGCAGCCAACACAAAATATCCAACAGTTTCTACTCCTGCAAAGGATCTTGTGGTTAATACAGCATGTTTGCACTGTTTAGTGATGATTCAGAATAGAGAGTTTTTGATTAATCTGATCTGTTTACCCCTTCAGTCACTCGAGATCATTCTTGGGATGGATTGGCTGTCGTATCACTATGTTATTTTAGACTGTGCTCGTAAGATGGTCTTTTTCCCCGAACCAGGAGTACAGAGGTACTTGTCGGCGAACCGGCTTACAGTAACCATGAGGAATGGAGAGCCAGAAATTATTTCACTTGCTTTTATAGGAGTGACTTCAGACGTGCACATAGAGGAGTTGCGCGTAGTTCAACAATTCCAGGATGTTTTTCCGTCAGAGATTCCGGGATTTCCTCCGATCAGAGAAGTGGAATTCTTTATCGACTTACATCCAGGAACGGGACCGATCTCGGAATCACCTTATCGGATGGCCCCAGCTGAGTTGGTGGAATTGAAGAGTCAGATTGAGGACTTGTTAGAAAAGGGTTTTATTAGACCAAGTGTGTCTCCGTGGGGAGCGCCAGTATTATTGGTGAAAAAGAAGGACGGACGGTCACGGTTATGTGTGGATTATCGGAAACTCAACAAGGTTACTATTAAGAACCGATATCCTTTGCCACGGATTGATGATTTAATGGACCAGTTAAAGGGTGCGTCTGTGTTTTCAAAGATTGACTTGAAGTCCGGATATCATCAGATAAGAGTAAGAGAAGAAGACGTTCAGAAAACAGCGTTTCGTTCACGCTATGGGCACTATGAGTATCTAGTGATGCCGTTTGGAGTGACGAATGCACCCGTAATTTTTATGGATTACATGAATAGGATCTTCCATACGTTCCTAGACAAGTTTGTGGTGGTGTTCATCGACGATATACTCATTTATTCGAAGGATGAAGAGGAACACGAAGAGCATCTCCGCTTGGTTTTACAAGTTCTGCGTGACAGGAAGTTGTATGCAAACCCGTCAAAGTGTGAATTCTGGATGAAAACGGTGAATTTTCTGGGTCACGTCATCTCAGAAGAGGGAATATCTGTGGATCCAACAAAGATTGAAACCGTACTTGCGTGGAAACAACCGCAAACTGTTACGGATGTACGAAGTTTTGTTGGTTTAGCTGGATATTATCGGAGGTTTATTGAGGGTTTCGCTAAGATTGTGGCACCAATGACACAACTTACGAGGAAAGATCAACCATTTGCTTGGACTGAGAAGTGTGAAGCTAGTTTTCAGTTGCTAAAAGAGCGATTGACGACCTCACCGGTGTTAGTTATACCCCAGTCGGACGAACCGTATGAAGTTTATTGTGATGCGTCGCATCAGGGACTCGGATGTGTATTGATGCAACACAAGAGGGCAGTGGCTTATGCGTCCAGACAGTTGAAGAACCACGAAAGGAACTACCCCACTCATGATCTAGAACTTGCTGCAGTAGTTTTTGCGTTGAAGATTTGGAGACATTATCTTTATGGATGTACTTTTGTCGTCTTCAGTGATCACAAAAGTCTGAAATATCTCTTTGATCAGAAAGAGTTGAATATGAGACAGAGGAGGTGGATGGAAACACTGAAGGATTTTGATTTCACGTTACAGTACCATCCTGGAAAGGCTAACGTGGTAGCTGATGCTTTGAGTAGAAGAAGTGTATCGGTATGCTCAACTCAGATGGCTAGCCAGCAAGAGTTATTAGAAGAGTTTCGGGATCTACATCTTGAGGTAGAGTTTGCGCCTGGGAATTTGAGACTCGGTATGATTACGATTTCGAACGGATTGATGGAAGACATTGCTAGTTGTCAGAATGACAGTCTACTTATGGAAAAGAGAGCTTTGATAGATCGAGGAACCACCACAGAGTTCAAGGTGGGATCAGATAATATTTTGAGATGTAATGGGAGAGTGTGCGTACCCGATGCTAAGAACTTGAGAAATACGGTTCTAGAGGAAGCGCATAAGAGTAAACTGAGTATACATCCTGGAGCTACCAAGATGTATCAGGATTTGAGGCTAGACTATTGGTGGCCGGGTATGAAGAGACATGTGGCAGAGTATGTGGCATCGTGTTTGACGTGTCAGAAAGCTAAGGTGGAACATCAGAAACCTGCAGGAATGCTGCAATCGTTGGATATACCAGAGTGGAAGTGGAATAGCATATCTATGGATTTCATCACTGGTTTACCCAAGACAAGAAGGAAGCATGATTCTATTTGGGTGATAGTGGATCGATTGACGAAGTCCGCTCATTTTCTGCCTGTCAGGGTTACCGACACTGCAGAAAAGTTAACAAACATCTACGTGGCTGAGATAGTAAGACTCCATGGTATACCGTCAAGCATTGTTTCAGATCGAGACCCAAAATTTACTTCACATTTTTGGAGAACTCTACATGAGACTTTAGGGACGAAGTTGAGATTAAGTTCGGCTTACCATCCGCAGACAGACGGACAGACCGAAAGAACGAATCAATCTTTGGAGGATTTGTTGAGGGCATGTGTGCTAGATGATAGAGGAAGTTGGGACGATGTGTTACCACTAATAGAGTTCACCTACAACAACAGTTTCCACACGAGCATTGGAATGGCTCCGTATGAGGCTCTTTATGGGAGAAGGTGTCAAACTCCATTGTGTTGGTATCAAGATGGAGAAAGTATGATTGTAGGACCGGAAATGGTGCAACAGACTACGGACAAGGTCCGGAAGATACGAGCAAGAATGAAGGTCGCCCAGGATCGTCAGAAGAGTTACGCAGATAGGCGTCGTAGACCCTTAGAATTTGAGGCAGGAGAACATGTATTTCTCCGAGTTACCCCAACTACTGGCGTTGGAAGGGCAATAAAAGCAAGAAAGTTGACTCCGAAATTTATTGGACTGTATCAAATTACGGAAAGGATAGGAAAGGTAGCCTATCGAATTGCATTGCCATCGATACTGTCCCAGATTCATGATGTGTTCCTGTCATACCCTAATTTTGCCCCAAATTTTTATAACCATTTTTGCCCCTCATTTCTTTTTATTATTTACCATTTTACCCTTACATTATTTTCATTTTCTTATTTATCATTCATTTTTAACTAGTAACTTGTATTTCAAGAAACCTTTTTAAATATCAAAATTCAATCCTTTTTCTTTCCATTTTTTATCCATAAACACTTCACATAATCATATCTCATCATGCATATTTTTATTTTTGACATGTTTATTTTTATTTATTTCATATATTATTTTGTTTTATTCCAAAAAATGAAAAAAATCAAAAGAGGTACAAGAATTCCCATCATTAACATATCATCATCCTTATCATTAAGGGATCAAGAATATTCCTTCTTACCACCTCATCCATTTGTACAAAAAATCATCAAAAATAGTACACAAAAAAATCTAGAAACAATTTCCATTTTGCCCTCACTCACTATCACAAATCACAATTCCATTCAACCTAATCCTTCTCTATAAATAGATGCCTCAATTTCAGTGTCCTAGGGTGGGGATATACAGAAAACGGCGCAGCTACAGTACCCTCAAAAAACTCCATTTTCCTTCATTTTTCTCAAATTCGAAATCCAATAAAAACACCTTCAACCTTCAATCTATTCAATCAAATACCTTCTAGCAAGTCTCAGTAACACAAAACAACTTAAAAATCCAAGCTCCATCGCATAATTTTCATGAACCAAAACCTCAAAAAACCTCAAAAATGAGTGAAACGGTTCCAGAGATTTAGACCACCTTTTAACAAGATTCTTGTTGCTTCGTACTCCTGGAAGTATCCTTAAGCTTTCCCACAAACCCAATTAACCCATTTCGTCCTATTTCGCGTTTTCAATTTTTTTCCCCCAAACTTTATCCCATTGATATTCAAATTTAAGGAACTTTTGGAAGAAACTAAGGTTAGAATCATGATCTACGCAAGATTCTGAGCAAAATCGTGCATCTACTTTCTGTTTTTCGAGGAGTTTTGAAACTCCGGTGAAGGTTGGCCGTGCCGGCGCCGGCGTGTTCTTCGCGAGGAAGAAGAAGAACTACGTACGCCTTATTCGCTCCAGGACCGTTTGATCAAGAGAACATATCGTGATCGTCTGATCTGTTCCTTAAGTCGCGTGCGTCCGATCGTTTAATGGGGAGATCTTGCGTTCTGAAACACGCGTGTGCATGGTGATCCTCATTCAGGTGAAGCACAGGATTACTGGTTGTTGGATTTGAATCCTGGCCTTCTGGTTGATCTGGACGCGCCAGATCTGAGGTACGTACCATGTACCCTAGTTCATAACCACACTGAATCTTTTTTTGTTGGACTTTCTGTTTTTTGGTTGACTTTGACGTGGACTGGGCCTTTTGGCCCAGATCTGCTTTTAACACCCCACTTTTTTTACTTCCCTTCTTTATTTACACCCCCCTGATTAACTTTTTTAAGTGATTTTTTAGCTTATTTGTAAAAGCACTTTTGTGAACTTTAGCTTATTTAAGCTTATTGTTCACATATTTATGCTAAAATTATGTAAGTCACTTTTGACTTCTTTTTAAACTTTTTCAACTTATTTTCATAAGTGATTTTCCAATTAAGCTATTTTGCGCATAAGTGCTTATTTAGGGTTTCAAGAAGCTCTTTAGCTTATTTGACCATTTGGTTATGCTTAAATCATGTGTGATTTCTGTTTGTCTCATTTGAGCATTTATTTTAGCTTTTTAGCTTATTGTTTAGCTTTTTAGCTAATTTAATCACTTTTTAGCTTATTTTCATAAGCACTTATTTGGTGCTTGAGCTTTTTAGCTTACTGGACCATTTTGCTTTGCTTAAATCATGTTTGATTTCAGATCATGTTCATGCTTTCCTTAGCTTGTTGTTTAATCACTTTTTTAGCTTTTTAGCTTATTTACTTAAGTGCTTAATTATGATTAATTGCTTATTTTTATTTCTTATGCTTGGCTCCAGCTCTTTAGCTTTACTTCATTTTTATTCTAACTCATCTCATTTACTTTGATTTAATTTAGCATGTTTATGTTATTTAATTCATTGTACGCTACTTTAGCTTATGCATTTTTATTTAATCATGCATCATCCATTCTCATTCATTCTTGATTTCATTCATGCATATTTAACTATATCATGTTGATTCATACTCTCTCTTTGAATACTTGCATTCATTCACATTTAATTGTCGCATTGTTATTATATCGATTGTCATCGTTATTTAATTTTGCACACTATTTTACATCCTTGAACTTGAGTTTTCATAATAAATTAATCAAACTTTTTGCAATAATTAATGGATGAAAAAGGGAGAACCTGGCAGTTGCTTCGTTCTTCCCCGAGTTGTCTTGGTGACGGGACAGTTGACTAGTCACTCAAGCTACTCTCATTCTAAAACGAATTCTAAAATAAACCAACAATCGTTTTTCTTTCGAACATTATTTCTTAATAATGAATCAAAGGCTTTTCATAAGAACTAAAGAATGAAAAGGAGAGAACCTGGCAGTTGTTTCGTTCTTCTCTGAGTTGTCCTGGTGACGGGACAGTTGACTAGTCACTCAAGCTACTCTCATTCTAAAATAAGCTTCTAAAATAAACCAACCCCCGTATTTCTTTCAAACACTATTTCTGAATAAACTTAATCAAAGGATTTCACAATAATGAATGAAAAAGGGAGAACCTGGCAGTTGCTTCGTTCTTCCCCGAGTTGTCTTGGTGGCCGGACAGTTGACTAGTCACTCAAGCTGCTCTCATTCCAAAAACAAGCGTTAAAAGTTAACCTTTACACACTTAAACTTCTTTTCAGAAAACATGGATATACGCTTTATCCATTCCTCTGACACATACACAGCTTAAGCCTCCCAGTGGAGCATACAAGCGTCGTTGTATCAGCGGAATGCGAGTTAAGCCACATCCGTTAATCAAACTTTCTTTTTTAACAATGGATACGCGTTTTATCTATTCCTCTGATACAGACACAGCTTAAGCCTCTAAGTGGAGCATACAAGCGTCGTTGTATCAGCGGAATACGAAATAAACGTTATCCAGTAAAATCAACCAACTACACAAGCGTTTTTTACCAGAACTACGTGAGTTTTGAGTTTCCCATTGCACCGGGGAATACGTAGGAGCGGGCTCCTACAACCGTCAAACTCAATTAATAAAAATTCTTATTTTCTTGTAATTTATTTGGAAACGAAGTAGAGATTAGGTAAGAGATAAGGCAATTTAATTCAAACCTACGCAAACAAACCCCAAACCACCTAAACGGTTCCCATCGAGTACGATGGATGCGAGGGGTGCTAA
Organism: Trifolium repens; assembly: GCA_030408175.1. NCBI lineage: Eukaryota > Viridiplantae > Streptophyta > Magnoliopsida > Fabales > Fabaceae > Trifolium > Trifolium repens. Next base: position 34,514,764 of record CP125836.1, on the reverse strand, counting down.
CACCTTCCTCTCGCATAACCAACTCCCGAACCTAAACCAAGGTTTTAGCGATATTTTCCTTTCCCCACACGGGATAAATAAACGTCGATGGCGACTTCATTGTATGAAAAATGGAAGTGATTTTCCAGCCCGCTACAGCTGGCGACTCCACTGGGGACTATAGAGAGTTAAGCCCAGTTTAGTTGGTTTGCTTGTTTGTTTGCTATTTCCAGGTTTGCAATATCTTGCCTTTATCTTTTATTTTTCTGTCAATTATATCTACTTGGTTGGCTGTTTCTCTTCTTCTACTCCTTCTTTTATTTTTCTTTTTGCCCTTGTGGCGTGGTTACTGTGAGAAGCTCTACACCCGAGCTTGAGAAAAACTTAGGCTAAGCTAGGGGTCTTTATGTTGGGTCACCGGACAGTTGACTAGTGACTCCGGCATAATCACCTCGCCTAGAGTAGATTCTCTTGAGAATGTCAGGACACGGGACAGTTGACTAGTGTCTCTGATGTTTTCTTGGAGAGTCCGTGACTCTAGGGACCTTTATTACCCGGTCTAGAACCAAACCTTGTTACTAGGAACCTCTGTTTAGAACCCGTGTCAAGGTTGCTCAACGGCCTTACCTAGAGGAGATTTCCTTTTGGACATGTATGTCGTGAGCTTTGCAATAGCGACGTCGTATCCAAAGGGGTAATCCGTGATTTTAGGCACTTTGTCAAACCTAGAACAACATGTGAGAGGGATGGGTTACAGGTAACTTTGAACCTTTTCGACCTCAGAAATGAAATTTGAACCTCTGCTTCGTTGTGACAGAATCTGCTACAAAAGTGCATCCATGCATTCATGCATTCATTCATAAAAAATTCATGATAAAAATATTTTTGCATAACATTTGCATAAAAAATAAAATAATGAAGCATGAAAACTTTTGCATGCATTTGCATTCATACAAAAGATCATTATCTCATCCTCGCCCATTCACATTACCAGCTTCATCCCCGACACTAATATCGGACTCCAAACATTTCAAGAGAATTATGGAAGACATGCAGAAGCAGATTGATGCCTTGAAAGGCGATGTGGACCAAGTGGCCGACAAGTTGGGCCGTGTTTTGGAAATACTAGCTAATCTCAGTTTTCCTACAAGAGTGGACGCTACCACAGTAGGGGCAAATCCTCCAATCGGTTTCCCTTTGTCAAAAGTGATATGGCCTTCATCCGGCTATACTTCCGCAGTCGCTCCAGACACCCAAGAGCCAATGAGCACCAACACTGAATTTCTGATTGGTCAGCCAAGAACTCATCAGGTCCAACCCAGGTTTGCTATGCCTCGAAATCCCGAGGACCCCAAGAACGCTCATCAAGGTGATAACGTAAAGGGAAAATCTGTTGTATCCCCGAGTGAGGAGACTCACCAAAGGTTCAAGGCAATAGAGGACAAGCTAAGGATGATAGAATCATTCTTGCCCAACGATGTCAGCCCACCACGCTCTCACTCTCACTCAACGGTGTTTGCTCGCACCCCATGCTTCAATCATCAGTATCCAACAGTTGTTCAACCTCAACAATTCCAAGGGTGTCCAAAGAAGGCAATACAGACGCCTTTAAATCATTCCCAGTCAAGACAGTTTGCACAGAACCCAAGACGGCAACTGAATCTGCCAAAGGCCACTCGGGAAAAGAAAGTTATTGATCCAATCCCAATGCCATGCAGTCAGCTCTTATCATATTTAGTGCACAATGGAATGATAACCCCAAGAGCTTTCAAGCCAATGTTTGCGCCATTCCCTAATTGGTATGATCCCAAAGCGAAATGTGAGTTTCATCTTGGGGCAGAAGGACATACTATTGATAACTGCAAGGCTTTCAAACGCAAGGTTCAAGAGCTCGTTGATCAGAAACTGTTGACTTTCAAAGGGGGAGAGCTCAACCGTGAAGGTTAATCCATTGCCCGATCATGCAAACCCATTTGTGGATGCTAGTCAAGAGTTCAAGGATTGAATCAAGCCACAAAAATTATCATTTAGGCTGTTTCCTTTTTGTAGTTCCCTTTGTTTTGCTAAGTATTTACTTACAGTTGAACTTTGTTTGTTTGAAATGTTAATCTTAATGAAATGATAATGCATGTTTTGAATCCATTCTTTCATGTCCATTCACTTTTCTCTCTTCTACTTCACAAAAGCAAAAAATATCAATATTTCTCATTTCATTTCTTTCTTTATCATTCTTGTTTGAATAAAGATTGGAGAGAGGATGATGAAAAGCGAAATAACCAAGTTGCTACGGTATGCTTTCAAATAAAACTTTGTTAATGATTTAAGGCATTGTTTCAAATTCCCAAACACCGGAGAAATAAGGAAGATAATCCGTAGTCAACCCCTTTGAGCCTAGAAGTTGGAGTTTCTTTCTATACGAAAAAACCCGCAAATTTAACCCGGGGCAGGGTAGTGTTCAGTTAACTCGGCCATGCGTTCGAGTTTCAAGAGAAAAGAAAAATCAATAAGGTGTTCCTCATCACCCATTACAAAGGCAGTCACAATTCGCCAAACAAGATAAATAAAAAAAAAAAAAAAGAGAAGAGAAAAAAAAGAAAAGCCCGCTAAGTCAAAACCTCAAAATGGCTTAGGCAAAAATTAGGGTATCCCGCTAGACTAAAAATGCAAAAGAATAGTCTAGGCAAAAGTTAGGGATTGAAAAAAATTGAAAAAAAATGCAAAAAGCAAAGGTCACCAAGATTCATGACAAAACAAAATCATGTGACCAAAACAAAAAGCCAATGTGACTGCCACAACAAAAGGGAAACACATCTTTGGTTCCCGAACCATCACAATCTCGAAAAACCTCTTGGGACTTAGACTTGTGAGTTGAGTTAATTGAACGTAGGGCTGAAGATCATCACGAAGAATGGGACGGGTTAAAATCAAAATTTTGAGCCTTATATCCTTTTGTTCAGAAACCGTGAACCAGGCCACGTTACAACCCTCAGAAGACCTAATTGAAGCAAAGTTTAGCTTGAAAGCATACGGTAGCAAGGTTGCGTTAACCTGACTCACAAAAATCTTTTGTTAATATCATACTCTCACACTTTCTTCCACAATATACATCCATTGTACATAAATACCATCTCAACTTCAATTTCAAAACTTGCATTAAAACGGCATTAGAACTATTATTCCAAACAAACAGGTTTATCTGCAAGTCTGCACTTGACAATAAGGAAGTTCCAACTTTGAGTTGTTACCAAGCAATCAAGAAGAACCTTGGACTAGTCTGGGGCAGCTATCTCAAGACTTTACTTAATCATGGGGCACATCCCTTAGAAAGGTCATTCAGCACCGACATAGTGTCCTAAGATCGCATCATGGAAAGCGGTATCGAAACCCAGTTTTCAAGGACCTAATGAATCAGTTCAGAACGCTGCTAATCAGGGGCAAACCACCTTTGAGTACTGCCAATCAAGATCAAACTCTTGTGACTTGGGGCAGATCACATGAGGATTCTGTTGGCCCAACCAAACATGTTTCAGAATGGCTCAATCTAGGGGCAAACCTCTCAGAGAGGGAGAACCAATATCAGTAAGTTAGCCGAAGTCAAGGCAAAACACTTCAAATGCCCAGCAGACTGGGGCAAGACAATATACATAGGGGCAGGTTCTCCCTATATCTTCAAGCTACTCGAGCAAAGCCTGATGAGCATCTGCAATCATTGGATCCGGAGTTCGTGTCGGGGATTACTTCAAGCAACCATCCCACGAAAAGCCATGATACCATCTTCAATCATTCACCACCCACCATAGGGGCACCAATCATCGTCATGCATTAGTCATGTCATTTCATTCATACAAATCATTGTCATGCGTTAGTCATGTCATTTCATTCATGCAAATAAGCGTCATGCATTAGTCATGTCATTTCATTCATGTAAATCATTAGCATGCATTGATCACGTCATTTCATTCAAGCATCAGGTATGCCCCATACCACAAGACCAATAACCCATAAAAAACAAAAAGCCAAATCAAACTTCCACAATCAAGAACCTAACCTTGCATTAACACCCTTAAAGTCCAATGATTATTGGCAAACACCTTCAAAGTCCAATGATTATTGGCACAAAATTAAAGTCCAATGATTATTGGCACACCTTCAAAGTCCAATGATTATTGGCAAACACCTTCAAAGTCCAATGATTATTGGCACAAAGTTAAAGTCCAATGATTATTGACACACCTTCAAAGTCCAATGATTATTGGCAAACACCCTTAAAGTCCAATGATTATTGGCAAACACCTTCAAAGTCCAATGATTATTGGCACAAAGTTAAAGTCCAATGATTATTGGCACACCTTCAAAGTCCAATGATTATTGGCAAACACCCTTAAAGTCCAATGATTATTGGCACACCTTCAAAGTCCAATGATTATTGGCAAACACCCTTAAAGTCCAATGATTATTGGCAAACACCTTCAAAGTCCAATGATTATTGGCACAAAGTTAAAGTCCAATGATTATTGGCACACCTTCAAAGTCCAATGATTATTGGCAAACACCCTTAAAGTCCAATGATTATTGGCAAACACCTTCAAAGTTCAATGATTATTGGCACAAAGTTAAAGTCCAATGATTATTGACAAACACCTTTAAAGTCCAACGATTATTGGCACACCCTCAAAGGCCAATCATTGTTGGCACCCACTCAAAATCCAATATTCAATGGAACCCAAATAAAACCCAGTGTTCATTAACACCCATGTTGAAATCCAACTTCCAATAGCATATAGTCATTTATGTCATCATCATGCATTGCATTTCATGCATAAATAATCATGGTAAGCATGCATACATAAAGCAGGTTCAAAGGCTTCTCCTTGCAGAATACAGGTTTTAATCACTTGATCGCCAAGAAAGACAGGTTAACCTTTTTTTTCAAAGCAGATTGGTTGGTAAAACTGTCTCCCAAGCAGATTAGTTGAAGGACCATATTCAATCTCCTCCCCAGTGAATTGCAGATTTCCCAGAAAAATTCTTCTACGGGGATAACAAGTTTGATCACTTAATTACAAGAAAGTCAGATTGACCTTTTTCCAACAAGTTGGTTGGATAACCACGACAGGATGCATAAGCACATCGTTTCAACACAGATAGATTGTCAGTGAGAGCTGGATGTAATCGACCTTCAGAAGAATCCAAGTACCCGTCGAGGTGACTATTCAACCTTCATCAGTCCAAGTACCCGTCGAGGTGACGACTTATTTAGAAGAATCCAAGTACCCGTCGAGGTGACGATTCAATTTTCATCAGTCCAGGTACCCGTCGAGGTGACGACTTATTTAGAGGAATCCAGGTACCCGTCGAGGTGACGATTCAATTTCCATCAGTCCAGGTACCCGTCGAGGTGACGACTTATTTAGAAGAATCCAGGTACCCGTCGAGGTGACGATTCAATTTCCATCAGTCCAGGTACCCGTCGAGGTGACGACTTATTCAGAGGAATCCAGGTACCCGTCGAGGTGACGATTCAATTTTCATCAGTCCAGGTACCCGTCGAGGTGACGACTTATTCAGAAGAATCCAGGTACCCGTCGAGGTGACGATTCAATTTTCATCAGTCAAGGTACCCGTCGAGGTGACGACTTATTCAGAAGAATCCAGGTACCCGTCGAGGTGACGATTCAATTTCCATCAGTCCAGGTACCCGTCGAGGTGACGACTTATTTAGAGGAATCCAAGTACCCGTCGAGGTGACGATTCAATTTTCATCAGTCTAGGTACCCGTCGAGGTGACGACTTATTCAGAAGAATCCAAGTACCCGTCGAGGTGACGATTCAATTTTCATCAGTCTAGGTACCCGTCGAGGTGACGACTTATTCAGAGGAATCCAAGTACCCGTCGAGGTGACGATTCAACCTTCATCAGTCTAGGTACCCGTCGAGGTGACGACTTATTCAGACGAATCCAAGTACCCGTCGAGGTGACGATTCAACCTTCATCAGTCTAGGTACCCGTCGAGGTGACGACTTATTCAGAGGAATCCAAGTACCCGTCGAGGTGACGATTCAACCTTCATCAGTCTAGGTACCCGTCGAGGTGACGACTTATTCAGAAGAATCCAGGTACCCGTCGAGGTGACGATTCAATTTTCATCAGTCAAGGTACCCGTCGAGGTGACGACTTATTCAGAAGAATCCAGGTACCCGTCGAGGTGACGATTCAATTTCCATCAGTCCAGGTACCCGTCGAGGTGACGACTTATTTAGAGGAATCCAGGTACCCGTCGAGGTGACGATTCAATTTCCATCAGTCCAGGTACCCGTCGAGGTGACGACTTATTTAGAAGAATCCAGGTACCCGTCGAGGTGACGATTCAATTTCCATCAGTCCAGGTACCCGTCGAGGTGACGACTTATTCAGAGGAATCCAGGTACCCGTCGAGGTGACGATTCAATTTTCATCAGTCAAGGTACCCGTCGAGGTGACGACTTATTCAGAAGAATCCAGGTACCCGTCGAGGTGACGATTCAATTTTCATCAGTCTAGGTACCCGTCGAGGTGACGACTTATTCAGACGAATCCAAGTACCCGTCGAGGTGACGATTCAACCTTCATCAGTCTAGGTACCCGTCGAGGTGACGACTTATTTAGAGGAATCCAGGTACCCGTCGAGGTGACGATTCAATTTCCATCAGTCCAGGTACCCGTCGAGGTGACGACTTATTTAGAGGAATCCAGGTACCCGTCGAGGTGACGATTCAATTTCCATCAGTCCAGGTACCCGTCGAGGTGACGAATTATTCAGAAGAATCCAAGTACCCGTCGAGGTGACGATTCAATTTTCATCAGTCCAGGTACCCGTCGAGGTGACGACTTATTCAGAGGAATCCAGGTACCCGTCGAGGTGACGATTCAATTTTCATCAGTCCAGGTACCCGTCGAGGTGACGACTTATTTAGAAGAATCCAGGTACCCGTCGAGGTGACGATTCAATTTTCATCAGTCCAGGTACCCGTCGAGGTGACGACTTATTCAAAAGAATCCAAGTACCCGTCGAGGTGACGATTCAATTTTCATCAGTCCAAGTACCCGTCGAGGTGACGACTTATTCAGAAGAGTCCAAGTGCCCGTCGAGGCGACGATTCAACATTCATCAGTCCAAGTGCCCGTCGAGGCGACGACTTATTCCCAAGAATCTAAGCACCTTTGAGGCGACGGTTCACGTTCGAAAAAAATCCTGAGATAAGAGTATCAAAGACACCGGGCAGGTTTACTCTTTCCTATCATCATTCACTTCCTGGCAAAATTAGGGCATTCTGTATTTAATTATCTTCCACCATAAGAATACGAATATCAGGGCTATTCGCATTCTTATGGTTTAAGCTAATTAAATAGGGGCAGCTGTCATACCCTAATTTTGCCCCAAATTTTTATAACCATTTTTGCCCCTCATTTCTTTTTATTATTTACCATTTTACCCTTACATTATTTTCATTTTCTTATTTATCATTCATTTTTAACTAGTAACTTGTATTTCAAGAAACCTTTTTAAATATCAAAATTCAATCCTTTTTCTTTCCATTTTTTATCCATAAACACTTCACATAATCATATCTCATCATGCATATTTTTATTTTTGACATGTTTATTTTTATTTATTTCATATATTATTTTGTTTTATTCCAAAAAATGAAAAAAATCAAAAGAGGTACAAGAATTCCCATCATTAACATATCATCATCCTTATCATTAAGGGATCAAGAATATTCCTTCTTACCACCTCATCCATTTGTACAAAAAATCATCAAAAATAGTACACAAAAAAATCTAGAAACAATTTCCATTTTGCCCTCACTCACTCTCACAAATCACAATTCCATTCAACCTAATCCTTCTCTATAAATAGATGCCTCAATTTCAGTGTCCTAGGGTGGGGATATACAGAAAACGGCGCAGCTACAGTACCCTCAAAAAACTCCATTTTCCTTCATTTTTCTCAAATTCGAAATCCAATAAAAACACCTTCAACCTTCAATCTATTCAATCAAATACCTTCTAGCAAGTCTCAGTAACACAAAACAACTTAAAAATCCAAGCTCCATCGCATAATTTTCATGAACCAAAACCTCAAAAAACCTCAAAAATGAGTGAAACGGTTCCAGAGATTTAGACCACCTTTTAACAAGATTCTTGTTGCTTCGTACTCCTGGAAGTATCCTTAAGCTTTCCCACAAACCCAATTAACCCATTTCGTCCTATTTCGCGTTTTCAATTTTTTTCCCCCAAACTTTATCCCATTGATATTCAAATTTAAGGAACTTTTGGAAGAAACTAAGGTTAGAATCATGATCTACGCAAGATTCTGAGCAAAATCGTGCATCTACTTTCTGTTTTTCGAGGAGTTTTGAAACTCCGGTGAAGGTTGGCCGTGCCGGCGCCGGCGTGTTCTTCGCGAGGAAGAAGAAGAACTACGTACGCCTTATTCGCTCCAGGACCGTTTGATCAAGAGAACATATCGTGATCGTCTGATCTGTTCCTTAAGTCGCGTGCGTCCGATCGTTTAATGGGGAGATCTTGCGTTCTGAAACACGCGTGTGCATGGTGATCCTCATTCAGGTGAAGCACAGGATTACTGGTTGTTGGATTTGAATCCTGGCCTTCTGGTTGATCTGGACGCGCCAGATCTGAGGTACGTACCATGTACCCTAGTTCATAACCACACTGAATCTTTTTTTGTTGGACTTTCTGTTTTTTGGTTGACTTTGACGTGGACTGGGCCTTTTGGCCCAGATCTGCTTTTAACACCCCACTTTTTTTACTTCCCTTCTTTATTTACACCCCCCTGATTAACTTTTTTAAGTGATTTTTTAGCTTATTTGTAAAAGCACTTTTGTGAACTTTAGCTTATTTAAGCTTATTGTTCACATATTTATGCTAAAATTATGTAAGTCACTTTTGACTTCTTTTTAAACTTTTTCAACTTATTTTCATAAGTGATTTTCCAATTAAGCTATTTTGCGCATAAGTGCTTATTTAGGGTTTCAAGAAGCTCTTTAGCTTATTTGACCATTTGGTTATGCTTAAATCATGTGTGATTTCTGTTTGTCTCATTTGAGCATTTATTTTAGCTTTTTAGCTTATTGTTTAGCTTTTTAGCTAATTTAATCACTTTTTAGCTTATTTTCATAAGCACTTATTTGGTGCTTGAGCTTTTTAGCTTACTGGACCATTTTGCTTTGCTTAAATCATGTTTGATTTCAGATCATGTTCATGCTTTCCTTAGCTTGTTGTTTAATCACTTTTTTAGCTTTTTAGCTTATTTACTTAAGTGCTTAATTATGATTAATTGCTTATTTTTATTTCTTATGCTTGGCTCCAGCTCTTTAGCTTTACTTCATTTTTATTCTAACTCATCTCATTTACTTTGATTTAATTTAGCATGTTTATGTTATTTAATTCATTGTACGCTACTTTAGCTTATGCATTTTTATTTAATCATGCATCATCCATTCTCATTCATTCTTGATTTCATTCATGCATATTTAACTATATCATGTTGATTCATACTCTCTCTTTGAATACTTGCATTCATTCACATTTAATTGTCGCATTGTTATTATATCGATTGTCATCGTTATTTAATTTTGCACACTATTTTACATCCTTGAACTTGAGTTTTCATAATAAATTAATCAAACTTTTTGCAATAATTAATGGATGAAAAAGGGAGAACCTGGCAGTTGCTTCGTTCTTCCCCGAGTTGTCTTGGTGACGGGACAGTTGACTAGTCACTCAAGCTACTCTCATTCTAAAACGAATTCTAAAATAAACCAACAATCGTTTTTCTTTCGAACATTATTTCTTAATAATTAATCAAAGGCTTTTCATAAGAACTAAAGAATGAAAAGGAGAGAACCTGGCAGTTGTTTCGTTCTTCTCTGAGTTGTCCTGGTGACGGGACAGTTGACTAGTCACTCAAGCTACTCTCATTCTAAAATAAGCTTCTAAAATAAACCAACCCCCGTATTTCTTTCAAACACTATTTCTGAATAAACTTAATCAAAGGATTTCACAATAATGAATGAAAAAGGGAGAACCTGGCAGTTGCTTCGTTCTTCCCTGAGTTGTCTTGGTGGCCGGACAGTTGACTAGTCACTCAAGCTGCTCTCATTCCAAAAACAAGCGTTAAAAGTTAACCTTTACACACTTAAACTTCTTTTCAGAAAACATGGATATACGCTTTATCCATTCCTCTGACACATACACAGCTTAAGCCTCCCAGTGGAGCATACAAGCGTCGTTGTATCAGCGGAATGCGAGTTAAGCCACATCCGTTAATCAAACTTTCTTTTTTAACAATGGATACGCGTTTTATCTATTCCTCTGATACAGACACAGCTTAAGCCTCTAAGTGGAGCATACAAGCGTCGTTGTATCAGCGGAATACGAAATAAACGTTATCCAGTAAAATCAACCAACTACACAAGCGTTTTTTACCAGAACTACGTGAGTTTTGAGTTTCCCATTGCACCGGGGAATACGTAGGAGCGGGCTCCTACAACCGTCAAACTCAATTAATAAAAATTCTTATTTTCTTGTAATTTATTTGGAAACGAAGTAGAGATTAGGTAAGAGATAAGGCAATTTAATTCAAACCTACGCAAACAAACCCCAAACCACCTAAACGGTTCCCATCGAGTACGATGGATGCGAGGGGTGCTAACACCTTCCTCTCGCATAACCAACTCCCGAACCTAAACCAAGGTTTTAGCGATATTTTCCTTTCCCCACACGGGATAAATAAACGTCGATGGCGACTTCATTGTATGAAAAATGGAAGTGATTTTCCAGCCCGCTACAGCTCCATGTGTCTCAGTTAAGGAAGTATGTTCCTGACCCGTCACATGTGATCATGCCAGATGACATTCAGTTGAAAGAAAACTTGTCATTTGAAGTTCCGCCAGTTAAGATTGCGGATAGAAAGATGAAACGTTTAAGGACCAAGGAGATACCCTTAGTCAAGATAATATGGAATGAAGCTACAGGAGATGCGACTTGGGAGCTTGAAAGCAAGATGAAAGAGCAATACCCCGAGTTATTTAGCGATTGTCTAAGTTTCGAGGACGAAACTTCTTTTAGGGGGGAAATAATGTAAGACCCATAATTCTACTGTACTGTACGCAAGTTATAAGCGTAAGTAGTGGATAAGAGTTTTTAGGGTTTTCTGTAAGATTAGTTTCTTAAGTATCGTGTAATAACAGCGTTTTGCTGAGTTGGAACTGGTTTTGGACTCGTATGCTATTTAAGCTCAGGCTTTTGGTTTTTAGTCCTCTTTTATGTACGAGAACGTTCCTGTGAAGTCAGAATTTTGAGTTTCGACTTTCTCCGTTTATTGGAAAAACGAGTAGAAAACGGTACCCGCTTTTTAGAATTTTACGGTTTCTGTTTTCCGTCGAATTTTAATTGGAGACTTTATATATCGGCGTAAGTTGGAATCTAGTTTCAGAATATTTTTGGGAGCTAAGGAAATAAATTTCAGTCGGAGAATAAAGTTTAGCGATAATATTTGGAAACGGTTTACGACAGACATTTATTTGTGAGATTTTCTGTTTTTGAGATTTCCGTCCGTTAGCGAGGCGCGACTCGCCGAGAACAAACGCGACGAGCTGAGTGGCGTAAAGAGGATATTTGTTCAAAAAGCAATCATGAGCTATTTGATCCATTGGCTAGGGTTTTGTCTTGCAACTTTAATTTTAATCCAATGGCCTAGATTGCACAAGACTTTGGGTGAATAGTAAGGAGGTTTAAGTGTTTTGTCTTGGAGAAAAATCATAAATACTCCCTTCCTCTCTTCTTTCTCGGCCGAACCCTTTCTTTCACCCTAACCAACTCAAAAATTTTCTCTTCCTCTCAAGAACTTGCTTGGATTTGTGCTAGGATCATCAAGCTCTTGGATCATCTTCTTCATCTTGAGGTAATTAGACCTCTTCCTTCCCTTATTTCTCATGAAAATCTCTTGAATTTTGAAGTTTCACAATTTTGTTCTTGAGTAGAAAAATGTTAGAATTTAATTTTGTTTCCATAGATGTGTTCATAAGGGTTGTTAGTACACATGATTGAAAACATGAGTTGATTCTATGGTTTAATCTTGTTCTTACAAATTTTTAGTAAGGGTTTTGAAGAAAAATTTGAAAAGGATCATAAATTTGATTTGTGTTGTAAGATTTGGGTTTTGAAGTTAGAATTGAGCTTTTAAACAAAATGGATTGTTGAATATGAATTTTGTTTTGAAAAATAAGAAAAAATATTTCTCGTGTTCTTGAGCGACTCGAAGAACGCAATTTAGAAAAATTTTATTTCGAGTTCCAAAAAGAGTCGGGTATACGATCGAATATCGTTACGAGCTAACCAATGTGGTTAGGGTTTCAAATGGAGAAAAATTGTGTAGGATTGCCCATTTTGCCTCATTTGGCCGTGGCAATCATATATGGTTCGAGGAATCGAATTTCGAAAATTGTTTAGAGGCAAATTGTTTCCCATGATCATTGTTTAATTGTTTGATGGGTTATGGGATGTTTTGTAAAGAAAAAAATGATTTCTTGCCTTAAGGAAAAACTTATTTGAGATTTTTCGAAAATTTGCGATTCGACTCGATAATTTCTAAATCGCTTTGATAAGTGCTAGTTAGGTATTATGGGATATTACCATGCATTTAGAAGTGAAAAATTTTGAATGGAAGGGTGTTTTGAAAGAAAATGGCCGTGGCTTCCTAGTGTGGGGGAAGAAATTCCAAAAATTTTTCTAAGTCCACAATTGTGTGAAAATTTTGTATGTGTTGGATAATCCTAGTTTTGAAGAAAAATGAGTATAGGAAAGGTCGATAGGAAGAAAAAAATGTGTAACTTGTAACGCAAGAAAACTTCGATTTTTCTTAGAAATATTTTTGAAAAGTTTTAGTTGTGTTTCAAATGGTCTTGTTGTGTGTGAAACAAGTCCTTGAGGTGGAGAAATCCAAAATGGTTTTAGTTTATGATTTGAAAACAAAATGAATTTCGTGTTATAAAAATAGTGCAATTTACTTCGTGAATTTTTAAACACTATGAGAATAACCTGAAATCCTTGAGGGCTAGCTTTAGGAAGTACCTTAGACCCCTCTGGAGCTTTGAGAGCGAGTTTCGTTTCGTTAGGATAAACGAGGAGTATTTTTATTGATGTTACGCTACATTTATTTTAGGTAGCGCGTGTTGTAGTTTTTCGCGGAATTAAAGTAACGAAAAGCTTGCTAAGGTAAGGGCACCTTTACTTTTCCGTCTAATATATGTATGCCTGGTTCTGGATTGTTGTGAATGTTTGGCATGATTATATTATGTATTCTCGTGATGAGAAGGTGTTTTGTATCGCATGTGTGATTTACATATGTTTGAGAATATGTGTATGAATATGTGATTGGCGTGCATATGATTTTGAAAATATATGTACATATTATGATTGTTTTACATACGCTTGAGAGGTATGTATTTTGTTGCATTAGCATATAAGGGGAATCGTATGCTCATGCATTCATAGTACGTGGTTATCGGGAATGGACCACGAGGTGCGACGACCAGTGATTGGTGTCCTCCTTATTGAGTTTGGTGTTGTCCGTGTGACTCACCCGGTGTTATCCCACCGTGATTGTTTTGGTATTGAGTGCGTGACTCTACCTGGTGTTATCCCACCAATAGTAGGAGGTGTTATCCCACCCGAGCCTACGACCTTCTGCAGAGGTTTATTCCGGAATAAATGCATGCATGTGAAAAAGACCCGGTTAGGGTGATCACAATCATTTAGAGTTTGCATTGATAGGCTGGTGTGCATTTTGATACTGTGTCCAAGTATATGAACTGCTAAGTGTTTATTCGCTGTCATTTATATATATACATGCTATTTGCTGTTGTGTTATGTGTGGTGACCCTTGCATTCTTTCATTTGCGGGCTCCTCCCACCCAGACGATGGATCACCCTTTGTTACCGGTGCTCGCGAGAGAGACGGTGACGAGGTGGGACTTTCTTGATCGCCTGCTTCTGCCTGCCTGGAGCCTCGACCCAGCTTCCGGTACGGCTAGTTACCACGGGCGCGTTAGGATTACTACTTTTCTTGGTACCCGTCAGGTTCATCAGTGTCTGATATGGCAGACTCCACCTTTCTCCATACCTCTACCGGTACTGCTCAGTGCATTGTGGACAGTTCCTGGGGGACCACTGCCAGGGGCGCCAGACACACCAGAGGGTGGTGGATCGGTCATTGGAGAGACCCCCACAGATGGACTAGTCACTTCTTCTTCCTCCTCCATGGGTAGTTGGGGTGATGGGGCTTTACCCGACTTCTTAGGGGAGCCGGATGATGTTCTTCAGGAGGCAGCGGCTGCTGCAGGAGATGGATCCATTGGCGGATCCGGAGTACCTCACTTGGTATCTCCCACTTCTACCTTGAGCTTGGTACTGTTATCGAGCGATACGGACGACTCCTGATGCCGTTGTGCATGTTAGGACTAGGACCGCTGACTTAGAGTAGGATTCTTTTGGACAGGCCTTGTTGGCCGGTGACTGGTAGCATGACTTGTAGTAGGTTCTAATGTTTTTGGACGACTGTACTCTAAACTCTTACGCTTTGGATGAGCCTCTTTTGGTGTTGGCTGTAGTATTTCCTAGTCACGACTACCTTGTATATTTGTCGTGAACTAGATGTCATGTTTTGGATATGTAACTATTCAGGTACACACTTTGCTTATGAGAAGCACTATTATATGCTATAGTTCTGATGTATGAATAACGCCGGCTCTTGTAAAATATTTTCCGCGCACTCTGTCTTGTGTTTTAAAAAAAAAAAAAAATAATGCCCCTTTTTAGGCTTTGAAAAACGGGGTGTTACATTGTAAAATAATGCCCCTTTTTAGGCTTTGAAAAACGGGGTGTTACAAGGTGGATAGAGATAGATGAAGTTCGAGAGTTCGAGAGATATGGACAGAAAAAGTAGGATGGAGAGAGGTGGATGGAGAGTTGGAAGTAGAGAGATTGAGAGAGCATTGGAAAGAGATAGATGGATTGAGAGAGTTGGAGAGAGGTGGATGGAGAGTTGAAAGGAGAGGTGAAGAGGTGGATGGAGAGATAGATTGAGAGAGTTGGATGCATAGAGGTGGGTGGGGAGTGTTACACCCCGTTTTTCAAAGCCTAAAAAGGGGCATTATTTTATTTTTTTTAACAAACAACAGAGTTGCGCATAAAATATTTTACAGTGAGCCGGCATTAAATTTACAAACGAACCCATATATAATATATAGTGCATCCGAGACGCAAAGTATTCACCTGAATAATTTACAATCCACAAGTCTAAGTACTCAAAGTACAAGTGTAACAACACAAGTTAGAATCCTATGCCTAACCAAAAAGCACGGTGTACAAACCACACCGGCGCATAAACTAACTAAACCAACATGCTCCACTCGATCACTGAGGGCCTAAGAAACCACCGTCGTCCTCACGACCTACGGTATCTGACAGATCACCATCATCAAGGGTGGGAGGAGCCCGCAAATGAATATTGAAAGGGTCACCACAAAATAAAAGTATATATATATATATATATATATATAACCGGTGAGAAAGATGTACACATAACAAATTTCCACATACACGAGAAAAACTCTTTAACACAAAAGCAATTCCCACCAACGGGCTTATATAAACCAATGCACACATAGCCTATCAATGCAGACTCTACATGATCGTGACACCAATCACTGGCTGCCACATGCATGAATTCCGGAATTTAACCTCTCCGCAGAGAGTCGTAGGTCCAACCCCTACTATCAATACCAATGGAAACCCCGTAGCTCTCCCGATCACAACGAACCATTAGAGTGGACTCTCCCGATCACCACACCCCAACCATAAGTATCAATAGAATCCCGTAGCTCTCCCGATCACTACAAGGATTAGAGTGGGCTCTCCCGATCACCACACCCCGTAGCTCTCCCGATCACTACGTATCGATCTCAACAAAAATCTCGTAGCTCTCCCGATCACTACGAATAAAAAGGCGGGCTCTCCCGATCACCACACCGTACACGCAACTACCAAATGCATGAGCATACGCTTCCCCATATATGCTAATGCAATGAATACATACCTCTCTAGCATATGTAAACCAAACATAACAACATACATACATTTCTCATCATATGTATTCCAAACACCTGTTCATACATATATTCTCATAATCATATGTAAACAGCGCAAGTATTGTAAACACTTTCTCATCATGAGAATACATAACACATACATGCCAAACACACAAACACGCATCACCGAAAATAACCAACGAACATGTTATAACTCAGTGAAAAGACAGAAATAAAGTGATGCCCTTACCTCAGCAAGCATCCACAACTATTTTTCGCTCAACTCTACAATTCGCGCTTCCTAAAATAAATGTAGCGTAAAATCAATAAAATACTCATCATACATCCTATCGGAACGAAACTTGTTCTCAAAAGTCTAGGGGGGTTTAAGGTACTTTCTCACACTCTCGGATAGTGATTACGAGTCCCCCATAGCGATTAAAAATTCCCAAAGTTAATTGCACTATTTTTCGCTACACGAAAATATTTTCGTTTCAAAACATACTATGAAATACTTTTGTTTCCAACACCAAAACAATCAATTCCACATACTAAAACCATTTGAAAACTACCCAAAAACTCTTTGAAAATTTTCACAAAAATAAAAGTTTACTTGCGCCACAAGTTACAAGTTTTTCCTTTCAAATAAAATGGTCATAACTCACTCATTATTTATCCAATCGAGACGAGCCATACGCCGAAATCTTCGTCTCGAAAAGACGAATCAAATAGTTAAGTTTCTAGGTCATAAAAACAAATTTAAAATGACCAGAATACCCTTTAAGTTTTCGGCCAGAACCAAAATAACAAGCTAACTCCCAAAATTTTCCTTTTCAAATCCATAGTCTAAATCAATTAGCTCCCAAAATCATTTAATTGATCAAACAAAACATTTCCAAACATAATCCACAAATTACATGAGTTTTCTCAAAAAAAATCTCATGAACACCAACAAATATATTTCCATGTTTTTCAAAACAAACCCATTTTTCATATATCCATTTCTCTAAAAGGTTCAAAAACAACATTAAATTTCACAATCACTAAACAACTACTCATGTTCTTGATCAATAGAAATTTTTATCAAAACCCTAGCCCAAAAATCTCTTGAGAATCTCATCCAACCACGGAAAGCATCACTACTAAGCCTAAACATGTTAGATAATCCCTTATAAACAACTTCTAAGCACTAAGAATCAATCATAAACATTTTCTAGTAAAACCCTCTCAAGAACATAACCTCTAAAATCTTACTAAACTCCATGAGTCTTAGCCAAACAATAGAAAGGAAGAGGTTAGTTACCTTAGGAAGAAGAATCTCACAACTTCAAGCTTTCAACCAAGCTTCTAATGGATGATTATGGTGAAGGAAATGAATTTTTCTCATGGTTGGAAGGGAAGGATAAAGCCACGGCAAAGTGAGGGAGAAGTAAGAGTGTTTTGTGATTTTTCTCTAAGTCCACAAATGCTAAACCTCCTTACTACAAGTCTTGCTAACTTATGGCCTTTGGATCAAATAGTTTAAAGTTGCAAGATTCAATCCTAGCCATTGGATCAATCCAAGTTTATCCTCACAAGATATTTTCTAAGCTTCCTCACATCTCAGCTCTCGCGTTCGCTCGTAAACGAGTCGCACCTCGCTAACGGACGGAAATCACAAAAATATAAAATCTATCAAATAAACGTCCGTCGTAAACCGTTTCCAAATATTATCGCTAAATCTTTTTCCCCGACTGTAATTTTCTTCCTCACCCTCGAAAATTATTCTGACAACATATCCTAACTCACGCCGATATATAAAACTCCCATCTAAATTTCTACGGAATTCAGACATCGTAAAAATTTCCAACAGCGGGTAAAATTCCTACTCGTTTTTCCAAAAACAAGAATAATCCAAAATTCGCGATTCTGACTACACATACACCTTCTTATACTCAAAAGAAGACTACGACCCAAAAGTCTGTGCCTTTCCAGCGCACGAGCACAAAACAGGCTCCATTTCAGCAAAATTTCTATTAACGCGACAATACTCACGAAACCGCTTTACCAAAAACCCTAAAACTTAGCCGACACTAAAGTTCCTTAGAAAAACCTGTACAGTGGAAATCTTGGGTCTTACATTACTACCCTCCAAAAAGAAGTTTCGTCCTCGAAACTAAAGGTAAGAGTAACAACTCAACTAGTTATTACCATCACCAACACAACAAAATCCCTCAGGATTAGGTGTAGCCACACAGATGTTAACACCGGGTGAAGTCACACAGATACTCTCACCAACACACTGGCACAACCGTGCTTCAACCGCCACTCTCAACGAGTTCACCACTCAAAAATTAACCTCACAACAGAGGTTCACAACCTCGAGTTCCTCAAATGTCCAAAGGTCCACACAAATTTTTTTCCAAAATCACTTATTTTGCCTCCGCGACATAGCCTAAACCACTAGGTTCACGCGAAGCAGTGACTGGCTACTCTCCAAAAGAAACACCGAAACTTTCTGCGCACTACCAAAGCTAGCAAAGCTAGTCAATTCCATTCAACACGATTCCGTCTACTATCAACAATAAATTAAGGACAGCCAGTCCCTCAATTTGTCAATAGATAGTCGACAATCATGATGGTGGTTTAGACCCTCTTTACCCAACTTAAGTGATACTTCATTCCACTTGTGCTCAAGGTCCTCCGAGGCACAATGGTCCAACACTTCCTTCGAGGTTTTCCCACACGTTTCCCTCGATCTCTTACGAATACAAGATTAAAGTCGTAAGACACAACGCTCAACACATGTCGCATAAGCTCTCATGCTTCCACTCTTGAAGTATCCGTGGAGTATCATCCAATAGTAGTACAGTGCCACCATGGCAATTACCACCAAAACTATTTCATTCCGAACAAGTCGTCTTCTCTATAGAAGAATTTCCCGCTCTACCAATATCCATAAGTCCGCAACTCGGTGAATACGCCGAATCGTCTGCTCACATACGAATCTCTTTCCAAACACGACTTAAATAATACCATCCCAACCTCCGGTTGGTGATTACAACTCCTCATAGTCTTGGCACTTGCCAAACTATAACATCTACTCCTCTTGGACTCCCTTTATCCAAATCCCCAATTCCTCAGAATCGGTTCCTTATACGTTCACATTACTTCCAAAACGACACTAGGTCCGCCGACCCTTGACGTGTGACGCACATCATTCCAAATTACCACTAACCGTGCAACACGCTAGACATTACTACTAAGTCCTTCAACCTCTTGGTGGATCAAAATTGTTAACTTAAACTCACATCCACACGGGATCTCTACTCAAATCTTGACTAATCCCTAAGATTTTCTCAAAATGTTTACTTTCTCTTATGGTTTACCCGCCAATAACTGACAATTCTAGCTTACACTGCTACAATTATCTGGACATTTCCATATTAAACACCTCTATTATCACTTATCAGTGATATGCAACTCACTTTCAAAGGTTGAACTCCTCGTCCTTTACCTAAATATCTCTCCACATCCATCTTTATTTAACAATCGATTACCTATCGTTGTATCTCACACCGACATCTATACTTACTATCCCTCGAACTACGGATAGATTGTCACTTATCAACGTGATAATTGGTCTCCTACCTTCAATCATCACGAGATTAATCCATAATAATCTCAGTTTCGAATCTAATATACCTCAAACACTTAACTTAAACCCTTAAGGTATTCCACCATTGGTATAATCCTCATCTAACAACACTAGGTCCGCTGACCCTTGGCGCGCGATGCACTTTAATTCCAATACGAATAGCCTAAATGATTATCCAAACATCGTACTTAAATCCAACTGACATCTCTGCCCGGTCCACAATTCCACAGTGGCCGCATCCCCTTGGCAACCGACAGACTTCATCAAGTCCCGCCCTAACTCACCCGACGAACATCCAATACCTTCTTCAAAAGGTCGTCCCAATCTGATCCTTACTTACAATCCTTTATCAATACGACGCCCACTCGTCCATAACCAGCACCTCTGAGTGGCAACATCTAACGCCACTTCCCATCCATTATATTACTTTCAAGAATCACTTGTAGTTCTTGTTCGCTCAAGTCCGTCATCTTCGGACTGCCGCATCTAAGGAATTTAGAGACACTTGTCGACTAAATTCGACCAAGGCTTGGGGGTTTCACAATTTCACTTACTGAAGCCCCACTCCCTGCATTACCTCAGTAAGACACAACCCAGTGTCTAGGCATATCCCATGCTAAACACAAAATAACCTACCACATAACCCATAACACAACAAAAACAACCGCTAGAACTAACACAACTCTAGCTATGTTCTAACCGACTCTGGACTAACGACTCAAGTGCACACTTTCCCTTTGAAGATTTAAAGCCGGGCTTTGATACCACAATGTTACACCCTGTTTTTCAAAGCCTAAAAAGGGGCATTATTTTATTTTATTTTTTTTTAACAAACAACAGAGTTGCGCATAAAATATTTTACAGTGAGCCGACATTAAATTTACAAACGAACCCATATATAATATATAGTGCATCCGAGACGCAAAGTATTCACCTGAATAATTTACAATCCACAAGTCTAAGTACTCAAAGTACAAGTGTAACAACACAAGTTAGAATCCTATGCCTAACTGTAGCGGGCTGAAAAATTCATCCTTGCGTAACACAATGAAGTCGCCATTGACGTTTATTTATCCCAGAGGGGGAAAGGAAAATATCACGAAAACCTTGGTAAACACGGTAGAAGAACCGTGGCGGGTTCGGGAGTTGGTTATGCGAGAGGAAGGTATTAGCACCTCTCGCATCCATCGTACTCGATGGGAACTAGTTAGGTGGTTTAGGGTTGTCTGTGCAGGTTTGAATTAAATTGCTCTATCTCTTGGCTAATCTCTTCTTCGTTTCCAAATAAATTAAAAGAAAAGTTTTTATTATTTGAGTTTGACGGTTGTAGGAGCCCGCTCCTACGTATTCCCCGGTGCAATGGGAAACTCAAAACTCACGTAGTTCTGGTAAAAAATGTTTGTGGGGTTGGTTGGTTTTAGTGGATAACGTTTATTTCGTATTCCGCTGACACAACGATGCTTGTATGCTCTAATCAGAGGCTTAAGCTGTGTGTGTGTCAGAGGAGTAGATAAGACGTGTATCCGTTGAAAAAGAGAGTTGAATAACGGATGTTGCTTATTTCACATTCCGCTGATACAACAGTGCTTGTATGCTCTAAAAAGAGGCTTAAGCTCGTGTGTGTCAGAGGAATGGATAAAGCGTATATCCATGTTTTCTGAAAAGAAGTTTGAGTGCATTGATTTGATTTTAGCGCTTGTTTTGGTTTTAGAATGAGAGCTAACTCACGAGCACTAGTCAAATGTCTAGCGACCAAGTCAACCCGGGGGGAAAGAATAAAATGACAGATTCCCCCTTTTTCATCCTTTTATTATGAAAGTCTTTATTAATTTGATTAAGGAAAAAGTGTTCAAAAGAAAAAGACGAGTGTTGATTGATTTTAACGTTGGTTTAGATTGAGAGTAGCTCACGAGCACTAGTCAAATGTCTAGCGACCAAGTCAACCCGGGGGGAAACAATCAAATGACAGATTCCCCCTTTTTCAACCTTTACTTATTGCAAAAAGAGTTTGATTATGAAAACTCAAGTTCAAGGATGTAAAATATTGTGCAAAATTAAATAACGATGACAATCGATATAATAACAATGCGACAATTAAATGCGAATGAATGCAAGTATTCAAATGAGAATGCGTGAATCAACATAATATAGTTAAATATGCATGAATGACTCAAGAATGAATGAGAATTGATGATGCAAAATTAAATAGAAATGCATAAGCTAAAGTAGCGTACAATAAATTAAATAACATAAACATGCTAAATTAAATCAAAGTAAATGAGATGAGTTAGAATGAATTGAAGTAAAGCTAAAGAGCTGCAGACAAGCATAAGAAATAAAAATAAGCAATTAATCATAATTAAGCACTTAAGTAAATAAGCTAAAAAAGCTAAAAAAAGTGATTAAATAACAAGCTAAGGACGCATGAACATAATCTGAAATCAAACATGATATGAGCAAAGCAAAAATGGTCCAGTAAGCTAAAAAGCTCAAGCACCAAATAAGTGCTTATGAAAATAAGCTAAAAAGTGAATAAATAAGCTAAAAAGCTAAAGAATAAGCTAAAAAGCAAAAATAAATGCTCAAATGAGACAAACAGAAATCACACATGATTTAAGCATAACCAAATGGTCCAATAAGCTAAAAAGCTTATGCACCAAATAAGTGCTTATGAAAATAAGCTAAAAAGTGATTAATTAAGCTAAAAAGCTATTGAGTTGGAAAATAACTTATGAAAATAAGTCAACAACTTCAGATTAAAGAATCTGGAAAATTAATTGATTTAGTGCAAAAAATTGATCCAAATAAGCTAAAAAGCTTTTGGTTCAAATAAGCACTTATTGAAATAAGCTAAAAAGCACTCAAGTTGAAAATGACTTATGAAAATAAGTCAACAGTTTTAGATTAAAGAATCTGGAAAAATTAATTAATCTAGTGCAAAAAAGTGATCCAAATAAGCTAAAGAGCTTTTGGTTCAAATAAGCACTTATTCACTTTTAGGTTTAAAATCACTTAATAAAAAATAATCACTTAAACAAGTTAGGAAAATTCACAAGTGAAATTAACTACAATATAAGCATAAACAGTGACCTAATAAGCTTAAATAAGCTAATAAGTCACATAAGTGCTTTTGCAAATAAGCTAAAAATCACTTAAAACTTAATCAAGGGGGGTGCATTTTATACAAGCGCAGTAAAAAGTAGAGGTGCAAATAGCAAGTCAGCAGAAAAAAATTAAAAGTCAATTAAAAAGGATTAAGTGTTACGCAGGAAGTAAAGAGTACGGTGGAACGCAAGTTGTGGCACGTCAGATCTCCTCATTAATTGATCCAACGTACGCGATATAATTATTTGATCAACGGCTGCGACATTTCCTTTTGATCCAACGGCTGCGGATTAATCTGGAAACGCGAGGGTGCACGTGGGTCATCTTCTTCCTCAAGAACAACAACAACACGCATGAAATCGAAAACTCTCAAATCTTAACTAAATCATGCGAAACAAAGCTCTATCCTGCTCGATTTTTCATGCTGGTCATGAATCCATCATTAGTTTTTCCAGAAAGTGTTTCAATCTTGAGATATGTTGAGATAAAGTTTGAGTGAAATTTTGGGAAATCACAAATTAAGAAGATTCGAGTTCGATTGATGATTGGAAAAGGTTCTTGGGATGAAATAAGGATGAATGGAGTTGAAAAACGATAGAAACAGAGGCTAGAAACTCCTACTCCATTATCACATTTTTGGAAGTTTTTTGAGCTTTGAATCTCTCAAATTATGGGTTAGAGCTTGTGTTTTTTTGATTGTTTTGTGCTACTGGAAGCTATTAGAAGCTTATTTGATGAAGAAATTGAAGTTTGAAGGTGGTTTTGATGGATTTCGAATTTTGAGAAAAGAGAGAAAAAGTTGATATTTTTTGGGTGATTTCTGATCTAGGGTTCTGTAGCTTTTTGTGAGCAAAATTGTGAACCTCTAACCACTGAATTATGATATTTTGTGAGATTTTTGGTTGTGCTTTAGTTATAATTTTTTTGTGGTGAGGTGGAGGAGAATAGAAGATTCTAGTGAGGTGATGATGTGGTGTCCTTATTAGATGATTATCTTTGGTGATGCAAAAAATGATTGGGCCCAAAAATGTAATGGATAAAAATGATGAATTAATGATGATGTAGAAAAAATAAAAATTGGGTTATAAGTGATGCAATAAACTTGATGAAGAAAAATGAAAATGATGATTATGCCATGAAAAATATGCAAAGAAAATAATTTTATGAGTTTTTATGCAAAAGTTGATTTATTGGATCAAAGGTTGACTTTTCTAAAAATTGCAAAATAATGACAAGAAGGTAAAAGACGGAAAAAAATATGAAAATAATATGGGGCAAAATTAGGGTATGACACTAACCAAAAAGCACGGTGTACAAACCACACCGGCGCATAAACTAACTAAACCAACATGCTCCACTCTATCACTGAGGGCCTAAGAAACCACCGTCGTCCTCACGACCTACGGTATCTGACAGATCACCATCATCTAGGGTGGGAGGAGCCCGCAAATGAATATTGAAAGGGTCACCACAAAATAAAAGTATATATATATATATATATATATATATATATAACCGGTGCGAAAGATGTACACATAACAAATTTCCACATACACGAGAAAAACTCTTTAACACAAAAGCAATTCCCACCAACGGGCTTATATAAACCAATGCACACATAACAAATTTCCACATACACGAGAAAAACTCTTTAACACAAAAGCAATTCCCACCAACGGGCTTATATAAACCAATGCACACATAGCCTATCAATGCAGACTCTACATGATCGTGACACCAATCACTGGCTGCCACATGCATGAATTCCGTAATTTAACCTCTCCGCAGAGAGTTGTAGGTCCAACCCCTACTATCAATACCAATGGAAACCCCGTAGCTCTCCCGATCACTACGAACTATTAGAGTGGGCTCTCCCGATCACCACACCCCTACCATAAGTATCAATAGAATCCCGTAGCTCTCCCGATCACTACAAGGATTAGAGTGGGCTCTCCCGATCACCACACCCCGTAGCTCTCCCGATCACTACGTATCGATCTCAACAAAAATCTCGTAGCTCTCCCGATCACTACGAATAAAAAGGTGGGCTCTCCTGATCACCACACCGTACACGCAACTACCAAATGCATGAGCATACGCTTCCCCATATATGCTAATGCAATGAATACATACCTCTCTAGCATATGTAAACCAAACATAACAACATACATACATTTCTCATCATATGTATTCCAAACACCTGTTCATACATATATTCTCATAATCATATGTAAACAGCGCAAGTATTGTAAACACTTTCTCATCACGAGAATACATAACACATACATGCCAAACACACAAACACGCATCACCGAAAATAACCAACGAACATGTTATAACTCAGTGAAAAGACAGAAATAAAGTGATGCCCTTACCTCTACAATTCGCGCTTCCTAAAATAAATGTAGCGTAAAATCAATAAAATACTCATCGTACATCCTATCGGAATGAAACTTGTTCTCAAAAGTCTAGGGGGGTTTAAGGTACTTTCTCACACTCTCGGATAGTGATTACGAGTCCCCCTTATAGCGATTAAAAATTCCCAAAGTTAATTGCACTATTTTTCGCTACACGAAAATATTTTCGTTTCAAAACATACTATGAAATACTTTTGTTTCCAACACCAAAACAATCAATTCCACATACTAAAACCATTTGAAAACAACCCAAAAAGTCTTTGAAAATTTTCACAAAAATAAAAGTTTACTTGCGCCGCAAGTTACAAGTTTTTCCTTTCAAATAAAATGGCCATAACTCGCTCATTATTTATCCAATCGAGACGAGCCATACGCCGAAATCTTCGTCTCGAAAAGACGAATCAAATAGTTAAGTTTCTAGGTCATAAAAACAAATTTAAAATGACCAGAATACCCTTTAAGTTTTCGGCCAGAACCAAAATAACAAGCTCACTCCCAAAATTTTCCTTTTCAAATCCATAGTCTAAATCAATTTGCTCTCAAAATCATTTAATTGATCAAACAAAACATTTCCAAACATAATCCACAAATTACATGAGTTTTCTCAAAAAAAATCTCATGAACACCAACAAATATATTTCCATGTTTTTCAAAACAAAACCATTTTTCATATATCCATTTCTCTAAAAGGTTCAAAAACAACATCAATTTCACAATCACTAAACAACTACTCATGTTCTTGATCAATAGAAATTTTTATCAAAACCCTAGCCCAAAAATCTCATGAGAATCTCATCTAACCATGGAAAGCATCACTACTAAGCCTAAACATGTTAGATAATCCCTTATAAACAACTTCTAAGCACTAAGAATCAATCATAAACATTTTCTAGTAAAACCCTCTCAAGAACATAACCTCTAAAATCTTACTAAACTCCATGAGTCTTAGCCAAACAATAGAAAGGAAGAGGTTAGTTACCTTAGGAAGAAGAATCTCACAACTTCAAGCTTTCAACCAAGCTTCTAATGGATGATTATGGTGAAGGAAATGAATTTTTCTCATGGTTGGAAGGGAAGGATAAAGCCACGGCAAAGTGAGGGAGAAGTAAGAGTGTTTTGTGATTTTTCTCTAAGTCCACAAATGTTAAACCTCCTTACTACAAGTCTTGCTAACTTATGGCCTTTGGATCAAATAGTTTAAAGTTGCAAGATTCAATCCTAGCCATTGGATCAATCCAAGTTTATCCTCACAAGATATTTTCTAAGCTTCCTCACATCTCAGCTCTCGCGTTCGCTCGTAAACGAGTCGCACCTCGCTAACGGACGGAAATCACAAAAATATAAAATCTATCAAATAAACGTCCGTCGTAAACCGTTTCCAAATATTATCGCTAAATCTTTTTCCCCGACTGTAATTTTCTTCCTCAACCTCGAAAATTATTCTGACAACATATCCTAACTCACGCCGATATATAAAACTCCCATCTAAATTTCTACGGAATTCAGACATCATAAAAATTTCCAACAGCGGGTAAAATTCCTACTCGTTTTTCCAAAAACAAGAATAATCCAAAACTCGCGATTCTGACTACACATACACCTTCTTATACTCAAAAGAAGACTACGACCCAAAAGTCTGTGCCTTTCCAGCGCACGAGCACAAAACAGGCTCCATTTCAGCAAAAATTCTATTAACGCGACAATACTCACGAAACCGCTTTACCAAAAACCCTAAAACTTAGCCGACACTAAAGTTCCTTAGAAAAACCTGTACAGTGGAAATCTTGGGTCTTACAGGGAGAGATGGAGAGAGAGAGAGAGAGAGATATGGATTGTGAGAGTTGGATGGAGATAGATAGATGGAGAGAGGTGAATGAAAAGAGATGGATCAAGCAGGGTTGGAGAGAAATGTGATTGGAGAGAGTTGAATAGAGATAGATGATTGGTGGATATGGAGGGAGCTAGATAAAGAGAGATAGATGGAAAAAATTGGATGGAGTGAGAGATTGAGATAACTTTCCTTAGCATATGTTGTTTTGACGAAAATATCATTGAAAATAAAGCAAAACACATGGAATCTTTTTTTTTTTTTCCTTTTTCAAACCCAGAGTATCCTCTCAGAAAAATCAAAAATGATGAGGTATCCTCATTAAAACACATGGAATCTCACTATAGTAATAAAAGTTGGAATGTGGAAGAATTACTTTAGAACACTATTTTTCTAAAATTTGATATTTAATTTCCCTATACTGGTGAAAAAATGAGTGATTAGATATTTTATTTTTTACTAGTGAAAAATTGAAGCTAATAGTGTTTTTAAAGAGTGATTAGATATTTTATTAATTTTGGGGTTATAGTCAATTCCATGAAGAGACAATGTTTAATTCTTTTTCTTTTCAATTCATAATATAAATAATAGTATACTTAATTTTATTTCCATTGTTTATGTCATTATGTTTTTATTGGTAATTATTGTTGTAAGAATAAGTTTTGAAGATGCTTTCATACCTTGTTGGTAATTAGTTTCTAGGTCAGATCAATTACCACAAAATAAATGGTTTTGGCGTCTTGTTAAACTCAGATTGACATGAAACATTAAATTGGGTCTGCAAACTCATATATCAACATGGTAAATTAGAATGAACAAATAGAGTTTCGTGAGCATAATTTTGGTAACTTTCTAATTCTGATTTGTTTCATAAAATTACAGGTGCAACTAATAAACAATTTCACCAAGAAAAAAATGACAGAGCCATTGTTACAACATTACATATACTTCTGGAATGTTCTCCTACCGATGCTGAATTATCGATTTGCAGGTATTAAATATAATTAGAAATAAATAAGCAATAATAACTACTCTTGGTTTGATTTTATTTTGCAAGCTACATATTTTATTTTTCTCTAATAATGTGGAAAGTAGGAGAACTAGTGCAAAACAAATCGAAAGGTTTATAGTTTAATCTAGTTAGGCTTAAATATTATTTTCATCTTTTTAAGTTCGCGATTTTTTGGTTTTAGTCCAAGTATCTTATTTTCTTGCGAATTCATCCCTGTATGTTTAAATCTTTTTTTATTTTAGTCCCTTAAGCTAAAATCCGTAGGAAAATCTGCGGATTTTAGTTCGTGAAACTAAAATCCTGCAGATTTTTCTACGGATTTTAGCTTCAGGGACTAAAATCAAAAAGATTTGAACATACAGGGATGAATTCGCAAGAAAAAAATATACAGAGACTAAAACTAAAAAAATCGCAAACTTACATAGACGAAAATGATATTTAAGTCATCTAGTTATGATCAATTTTAGTTTAAAACTATACAATAGGTTCAACTTTTTGACTAGTTTTCTAGATATTGTTTGGTTGTGAAGGGGAAAAACTGGTGGGATTTAATTAGCATGGGGATGTAATATACTTCCTCACTATGGATGAGTTAGTTTTTAACCGTTAAATCAACTAAAGTATACAACTTTATCATAGTCTCTCAACACTGAATTTTTTTCACATTTATTATCTTCCACTATATATATATATATATTCTATAATCTTCCATCTTCTTCTTCTTCTTTTTCTTCTTCTTCTTCATAACTAGCATATAAATATAAAAGACATAAAAAATATATGTTTAACTAATGTTTAATTTTAAGTTATAAGCTAGTATAAATAAGTTATATGCCGGTGAGAAAAAAGTTAATAACATATCTTTTTATTCCTTCAATATAAACTTATAAGGTATAACCTATGAGCTAAAAGTTCAAAATTTGGCATTACTAAAGAGAGCCGCAATAGATATTGGAATTAGCAATAGTACAAAAAACGCTTTTTAAGTCGGTTCCGTACCAGTCTTAATAGTTAATGACATAAGAAGTTTTAATTTGTTAAGTGAGTTTTCACCCGACTTAATAAAATACTTCTTAAGTCGGCTAAACTTTTAACCGACTTAACATGTAGCTAATTTAATATTAAAAAAAAGCAGTCGCCTCATTTGCCAGCTCTGCTTCTAACATACAAAAAGTCAATGATAACAAAAATAAAGTCAATTCCAAAACACAAAATTACACATTACTATCACTCATAGAATAAAGCCATCTCTAAAACACAAAAGTACGCACTACTATCACTCATAAGCCAATCTTTCATATAGTGCAACATTCTAGTGCAAGAATCATATTTGTATTCTCAAAACCAAGTAATAAGTCTGACATAAATAAGCCTTATATGAAAAATAGGCTATCACATTAGATATATAACTTTATGCCAACAATCAATACATTTCTTTTTTGCATTTACCACCTACAAATTTCTTTGACAGATGCCTCTTCAAGAGAATCTTCAAGCAACTATCCATTATCAACCTTCAATCACAAACAAATATATAATTAAAAAAAACACAACACGCTACTATTTTACCCTCTTCGATGGTAGACTACGCTACTAGTTTTGACTTGAATTATCAAACAATGCACATTGTATTTGAATTTTGAACATCCACATAATATCTACTATGACTAGTTATCAACAATAAGGAACCATGTTTTAAAACCTCCAACTATAAACAAAAATAAAGAGCTAAACCAGGATATCAAAATTAGTAATTGAAAAGAAAAGGAAGTACCTTTAATGATTGCAGAAATCCTATCAAAGTGATGTTTAGCAGGAGCAGGGTTCTGAATGCCACAACACATCTCCACAAGATCCTTAAAACATCATTAGGAAGAGCTTCCTTTGATTTGATGTATACAAATAGATTTCCTCGAATTAATTAGTTTTTGGATTGAATCTTGAATCTTATAAAAACAATGTTCTACGCAATGTCAATTATAGGGTGCAAATAGAAATATAATTTTTTTTTTTATTTATTAAAAAGTGGAGGTAAAGCACCCACCACCCAAAAATTTATTCATAAAGGAGAGATTAAGTACAAAAAGGAGGGGACTAGGCCAAAACCCCAATCAAGAAGTGCATACTCTAAAACTTGGAGAACCAAGCTTATTTTTGTCAAAGCAATTTTTAGCAAACAAAGGTAGATCATTCCAAAAAATAATGGAAGAGATAGTTAGACCATGATTTGCTAATAAGTCAGCAACTTGATTGCCCTCCCTAAAAATATGGGAAACCATGAAATTCATGTGATGAGTCATGAACATAGCATTATTCCACCTGTTTCTTAAACACAGAGCAATTGGTTTGTCCGGATTATTAAACGCATCAACCACCGTTGTTGAGTCTGATTCCAACCACAAATTATTCCATTGATTGTGATAGGCCGTTTCAATAGCTCGCATTGCTCCACACATCTCAGCTATATAAGCAGAAGCAACACCTAGAGGCTCAGCAAAACCATAGATAAAATCAGCATTGTGGTCACGATAAATGCCCCCACACGTAGCATTACCTGGGTTACCATTTGAAGCTCCACCTATGTTACATTTAACCCAGTTAATCAAAGGTGGATGCCAATACACCTCCTTTGTAAAAGTAGTTCTAGGTTGATGGATATGAATGTTGAAACACTTTAAGAAAGTAAAGTCACGAATGGAGTTGGAGGCTAATTTCTTTATGTTGTTCCCTGACATAGCCGTGCTAGAGATGATCTTTGATATTGCAGCCACCCAAGTGATGTTTGTATCATCAAATCTTGCTTTGTTT
This sequence comes from Trifolium repens, assembly GCA_030408175.1. Classification (NCBI taxonomy): domain Eukaryota; kingdom Viridiplantae; phylum Streptophyta; class Magnoliopsida; order Fabales; family Fabaceae; genus Trifolium; species Trifolium repens. Next base: position 34,483,823 of record CP125836.1, on the reverse strand, counting down.
CGCACTAACCAAATGGTATTCAGAAGGTTGATAATAGCAGCAATGATAGTAACCTTGCTTTGAGGAGCCCAGCTCAAATCACATAACTTCCATATTGTTAGCCTGTATTTTCGACAGGCAGTAATGAGTTTGAGTGAGATGATGAAATCTCATTTATTGTATATCATTACGTTTTAATATTCTCTTGGGAATTGATCTTAGTCATAAATCAAGAGAAGATCAAGGTATTTGACATCAAAAGCTTTTAATGCATAAAGCTGTTTCGTCGAATCCTGGTTGAACCTGTCGAATTCGATAGAACCTTATTTATTTAAATAAGAGTATTTGGTTCGACAACTATATGCCTGTCGAATTCATATTTATATGTATATATATATTTGTTTGTTTGTCTAACGTATTGTGCAGTACGGAGAAAGCATACTCTGGACTTAGTGAAATATTCAAAAAGTGGATAACGTTCAAAAGCCTCACCAGGTGTCAAGAAATTCAAAAGTCGAAGACACGTGGAGCATAGTTAGACAATTTGTAGGTTTTTGACAGTTATTCTGTTCGTCTATAAATATTAGTTTTTCATAAGAGAAACAGGTCCACAATTCATAATACATGCAAATTCCTCAGAAATTCAGAGTACCCATGTCAACGAGCGAAATGAATGCAAACAGGAACATGTACGAATCTGTGTACCATCCTTTGTAAACATTTTTACATTGTCAAATGCAATTTATCTTTCAAGTGTTGATTACTTGACTTTCATTTAAGCTTTCTGCAATTTAAAGCTTTCCTGCACTTTAAGCATTCTACAATTTATTTCATTGCATGCTTTACTTTTCAAAGTTTCTCTTTAAACTTTATTTGCAATTCATTTACAAGTTCTCTGCAAATTTAACTTTGAAGCATTTTACTTTAAACAAATCATTTGACTGTGTCGAATGTTTTTACTTTTTATCAACTTATCCGATTTAACTCAAAAAGATATGAATATGTTTTCATCATCTTCTGCACAATCCATATGTCCCAGGATTTACTAGTTGATCCTTCTTGTAATAATCAAACTAGCGGTTGTTTACTAAAAATCGGGGTAAACAAATTGGCACGCCCAGTGGGACCATTGGACTGTGTATTTTTATTTAGTGTGTTTTTGAATTTTTTTTACAAAATTCGTTGTTTGGTGTTATACTTTTGATTGTGTGTATATTTTTATATGCATTTGAGGAGTGGTAAATCTCTCCCAGAATTTTGAAGTATACCAACTCGTCCTCGTTCCAGAATGGTGAGACCACCAAACAATCCTAATAATAATAATAATAATAACAATAATGGGGCAGAAACAAATCCTGTTCCAAATTCGACAGGGCAACCAAATCAACCAGTATCTGGCAATCCTAGCGCCAATCCTACTGGTGGGCCAACAAGCCCTGCCCTGAACTCTATAAATTCTGAAAGTATCTCAAGCAATAATGTTAATGGGGGAAGTTCGAACCCTGTAATAAGTTCTGCGACCGTTGGCGTGAGCGCCAATGGGTCAACAATGCCTGCCACTACTTCAAGTATGGCAGGAGGGTTTGTTCCTCCAAATACGAATGGTGCAATAATGACACAAATGAATGTATCATCTATGCCAACGAACGTGTCACACACACATGGATACACAGACGGTAGTCAAGTTGGTGGAACACCGTCAAGACCCCCATGGTTGCCTAGAAACCCACAATATGGAATGCCAACAACAACGATGGCAAGCTTGTATAATTGGCCTTCGATAGAAAATTCTCCCTCATCTTCTGCGATGGGAAACAGGGGAAATTCCTTGAATTTGACAAATAATTCCATGAATGCACTTAGGCAACAAATGGATGAAAGTAACCATGACATGGTGAACGTGTTAACCCAACAGATTGGCACGGTCTTTAATCCTGTTTTACAAACAGCCAATGATAATTACTTATTATTAGCCAATCAAATGGGGAGGATGGCAGACTTTTTTGGTGCCCCTGATGCTCCAAACAACCAAAGGGTTCCTCGTGCAAACCCGGAGACTCAACCAGAAGTTCAAGCCCAACCAGTGCGCATTGAAAGAGAACAGCCAGAACAGGGAGTGGTATTGGTAAATAGAAATCAGGATGCTGATAATATTCTTAGGAATGTTCGACAAGAAAATGTTGCAGGGCATAATAACTTGGCCAACTTGGTAGATAATATCTTGGCCCAAAATGGTTTGAATATAGGATTGCATAGACCAAATTTTGTGTCAGCATTGTCTGAATACGTATTGCAGGCAGAATTGCCAAGGGGATGGAAAATTCCCAAATTCACAAAATTTGCTGGTGATACTAATGAGTCTACTGTCGAACACATTGCCAGATATTTGGCAGAGGCAGGGAATTTGGCAAATAATGAAGATTTGAGAATGAAGTTTTTTCCCAATTCCCTCACTAAAAATGCTTTTACGTGGTTTACCACACTTCCCCCTCATTCAATTCATACTTGGACTCAATTAGAAAGGCTATTTCATGAACAGTTTTACATGGGACAATCTAGGATTAGCCTCAAAGAGTTAGCCAGTATGAAGCGCAAAACCTCAGAAGCCATTGATGACTATCTGAACAGGTTTCGCCTCCTTAAGGCAAGGTGTTTTACTCAAGTGCCTGAACATGAATTGGTTGAGATGGCTGCTAGTGGCCTTGACTATTCCATTAGGAAAAAGTTAGATACTCAACATTTAAGAGACATGGCCCAATTAGCAGATCGTGTTCGACAGGTCGAACGCCTCAGGGCTGAAAAAGTCAGAAATTCTAAGTTCCACAAGAAAGAAAAAGTGGCTTACATAGAAACATATGAAAGTGAAAATGAGTTCGACGATGGTCAGGATTACATGGAAAATAATGAAGTTAATATTGCTGAGTTAAAACCAGGCCCTCCTTATACTTGTAAAATGTTAAAACCATCAAATGGGAATAATCCTATCGAACCAAAAAATGATAGATTTGTTTCTAAGACATATACTTTCGACATTACTAAATGTGATGAAATTTTTGACTTACTGGTCACTGATGGCCAAATAATTGTACCAAAAGGTTTAAAAGTTCCACCTTTGGAACAACGTAAGAAAAGAGGTTTTTGTAAATACCATAATTTTTTAGGTCATAAAACCTCACAATGTGTTCTTTTCAGGGATCTGGTCCAGAAAGCCCTGTAGGAGGGAAGGCTCAAATTTGGCGAAAAGCCAAAATCCAAACAGCAGGTGGATGAAGATCCATTGCAGATTGCTGATGCTGCTTACACAGAGCCATTTGAGTGCCTGATGTTAGAAGCATTGAACCTCACTGAAGGGGGGCAACTAATTTCTATTCCCGAAGAAGAATACGAAAACAAAGTGGAAGAAGTATATCCACAGGCTGGGGAAACTTTATTGGATTTCCTTCAACGCTGCAAAGAGAATGATGGCGAAGCTACATTATGTCCTCATTGTAGTGCCATGTTCGACAAGAAGGCTGCTGCAGGCCTCAACAAGTTTTTGCCTCATAGTCAAGGTAGAAACAATTGGCCAAATCAAAGGCCAACTTATTCTAATGTTCTGAATAGCCAACAGGCGCCTGTACATCAGAGGTTGGGACCACAAAAATCATTTGTCCCCTCAAGCAGGACACCTGTCAATCAATGGGTTCATGGAAGAAACATGGACTATGGTCAAAGGAATATTGAGAAAGGAAACTCCAGTAACTTCAATCCCAAAAAAGATCCTGAATCAAGGAAATATGATTACAGGAATAATTACAAAGGGAAAAATCCCATGACAAGATCTCAATGGCGCAGATATCAACGCCAGAAGAAAGTGGCTGCTCAAAAATCCCAAATTACTGCTGATGGTAATGGAGAGAGGCCTATGGAATTGGCGAAGAGGCCAATGAAAGAAAGGTTAGGTGAACCAAAAGTCGGGTCTTCAGTTGCTGATAATGTCGAAGACGACCACATGGAAGCA